>CM044057.1:8354499-9604499 GCA_024086825.1 Abrus pulchellus subsp. cantoniensis | reverse complement strand
CATTTGAGAAGCTTCTCACTATACCAAAGAGTTCTTCAAAGGGTGAGGATGAGGAAGAGAAAGAGAATGAGGAGGAGGAGAAACAACATGTTGATGATGACGATGATCATGAGAAGGAGAATGATGATAAGAAGAAGACGAATGTGACGAAATGGGCATTGCCAGGGTTGCAAATGATGCAACAACTTCCTACTAAGGCATCTGAAACTGATGATGCTTCTTCTGTTTCTGGTTCTGCTTTTGGTTCTTCTTTTTGTTGCGCATCTCAGTTGGTCTTGACAGCCCAGAACCTTGGCTTGGATCAAAGAGTTTCAGTTTCTTCTTCTTGGGATAGTAGCCGTGGAAGGTTTGACTTTGACTTCATCCCCATCAAAATTATAAACTTGCCTGGTTCTATTTGATTTCATTAAGGTCTAAAATTTAACAAAATTTTACTCAATATTCCTCCCTTTTTTACATTATTTTGATCTGTTTTGATTCATATAACTGTATGAGAAAGCATGGTAGTCTATGTTATCGAGAAGGGTATACAGTATACCATAATTATATACAGGAAAATGATAACCATTGCGCTAAAGAAATCAAAAATAGAAATATTTTGTTGAAAAAAATAAGAATGCGTTGAACCCATGTTTTTTTAATAAAATTTATTATATAATGATTCCTTAACAAGTACCTACCGGCAGCAAGACCTTTATATAAATTAAGGTTTGTGTAAAATAAAAAAGGAGAGTGTTAAATGAAATTTCATTAAACTACATGAGTGAATGTCTCTCTACTCACTTTTTTCTTTAATTGTGTCACTACTTGTTGTGTTGGTTTTTGTTAATTTGTCTATTGTTGTGTTTCTTCTTGCTGCAGTGCGTCTAGTAGAACTTCTGGGGGTAGAAGAAGCAGGAGAAATGTAAGATTTTAGATGCTGCTGTTGTTGTTATATGAAATGAAGAACGATTAATGATTCACTAACAAGATAATGAATTTTAATGAATTGGTTTCAGAGTTTGGATTCGAATGGAACTTTTGGAGGGAGGAGGTTGAAGAAGAAGCAGAATAAAAAAGTCACGAGCCAAAAACCATTTAAGCTAAGGACAGAGGTAATTTATGAGAAATGATCATTTTTTATGTAGTATTTGTTTTTATAATTTTCCAATGACTTCGGATTTTGGATAGTAACATTGTTGGTAATGCAATGACAATGATACTGTAGCAAAGGGGAAAGTTGAAAGAGGAAGAATTTATGAAGAAAGTACAAGAGATCACAGCTGAAGAAGAGAAGCTGAGGATACCTATTGCACAGGGTCTCCCATGGACAACAGATGAACCTGAGGTAGGGTCAATTTTTTCTTATGCAAGTCCTAGTTTGAGGTCCATTTGATTGTGGTGTAGTCAAAAACACATTTTAAACACGAATTTAGTCTCATGTTTGTACTTGCTAATTTTAATGGGTTTCTTGGCCTAAAATCATTGTTTTGCTGTTACTGTTATAGTGCTTGCTAAAACCTCCAGTGAAAGAAATCACAAGGCCTATTGACCTGAGGCTCCATAGTGATGTGCGAGCAATTGATCGTGCTGAATTCGACCATCAGGTGCCTCTTTTATCTATTTCTTCCTTTTTTTTTATTTTGTTATTTTCCTTAGATTTACACATGATATATAGTGTTCAACTGAGCTACTAAAATCTTTCATTTGGGGAAAAATACATAATCATAGAAAAAACAAATAATATGACTCATTGATGAATGTTTAATTGTGTAGGTGGCAGCAAAATTGAACATGATAGAACAACTCAAATCAGAAAGGGAAAGACAACAGAAGGTACACTCTCTCTACTATCTTTATATCTCTAATCATTGAATCCCGAACTGAGTTACCATATTTCCATTAGTTATAGTGCTAATTTCTTGTACTCTACTCTCTTATAGATGGCAGAAGAGGAAGAGGTCAAAAGGTTGAGGAAGGAACTTATTCCAAAGGCACAACCAATGCCTTATTTTGATAGACCTTTTGTCCCACGGAGGTAATGGTTAGAACGTTATAAATGACAACAATCTCTTAAAGCAGTTATTTTATTTTTGGCAAATTACACTCCCACCTCCAGAGATTTAGTGAAATTTCATCTATATTTTCCCTTTTTTTGACGGTACATGAATCTCACAGTTTTTTTCTTACATTACTTTAAACTCCCTTGATTCATATAATTGCATAATAAATGGAGGTTTGTGTTATCAAGAAGGGTATATGATCATTAGAATGTCTGACTCGTCATTATTAATCTTTCTGTTTACAAGGTCAATGAAGCATCCAACTATACCTAGAGATCCCAAGTTTCACTTACCACACCATAAGAAGATCAAGTGCTTGTTGTCATGGAATGACATGAACCCTTGCTCTTCCTACCTCAACTAAGCTTCCAAAGGTCATTTGCTGATGTGTAGTGAATAATGGCTCCTTTCATTTCCCCCCTTGCTCTGAACAATATTCAATTCATTTTTCCCCCATGTGTAGTGAACGGATATTCATTTTTCCCCCATGGGCAACCAATATATAGTTTGCAAATTCTTCTTTGCCTTGGTCGATTATAGTGCAATGATCTTTGTACTGTGACACCTTGGCGTGGCATGGGCAGAAGGTATCTTCTTTTCATCAAAATGAAATGAATTTACTTCATATTTTTTTGTTGTGATTTTATTATTAATTCAATTGTAGAACAAGCAAATTCGAAGGTGTTTAAATTCTTGGTAGTTAGTATATCAATTTATCATTTACGATTTTTCTACTTGTGGAACTTTGTACAAAATAAAAAAATATATGTATAATTTTTTAATGAAAATAATTGAATTATATTGAATCTTGTAATTCTTAATAATAGAATATTCTGATATTATAAAAAATGAAAATTAATTTGTTCACAAAAATGATCAAAGTAATAATAATATTAAGCAAGTTAATTAATCATAGAAGAATAATGTCCACAGATGTTTAAACTGAATTTTCCAACATGGAGCACCAGGTGCTTTATTGACTATTGCTGTGCCCTGCAATTAATAAAAATATCATATAATAATTTTATTCGTGACGCTTTCTTTCTCTAAATTCGAACTTTACGAGATAATAAATAGCAAGGACAGAGTGTTCATAAACCATTCTCTACCAAATTAGATTGTGTTAGTCAGTGTTAAGACAGAATATTTAATCTTAATTGGGCCACCTTACTTTATCTCCTGCATAAGTTTAGGGGTAAGATGAGAATTAAAATCGTATGAATGATTGTTTCCTTCGCCGCATGAACCTTTTACTTTTCAATTTCTTTTTAAGTTTATACTTGTTTTACCCTCCCCTTTAAAATGGGAGTGCATGTGAGGATTCAAAGTTCACATTTCATGTTGATGGTTAATTTAAACTGAAATCTTTAATTCACCTTAAGCAAGGTCTCTCAAAATTAAACATTGAATGTGAAAAAAAATTGCTCACCAAAAATAATTTAACCATGATATATATAATCCAACTTAAATCTCCCATAAAAAATACTTAAGATTTAAATAAATAAAAAATCACTAGGCAGTTTAATAACTGAAGTAATGACAATTCACTTTTGACCATGATGGGGAGTACCCACATGCTGTTTTAGTTGTGTATTAATTTCTAAATGTTGAATGTTTGAAGTAGTAGAGATGGAAAGAAGAAAAAAAAAACAAGGACAAACTTTTCATTTTTAATAAATGCTTTTAAATTTGATAATTTTTTAAATGAAAAAAAAATAAAGGTATAGATTAACATAAATAAAAAATATAAAGCTTAAATTTAAATATAAAATATACACTCCTTCCTCTCCCAAACTCAACCCACAGACATTCTTGCTTGTCTTTATATAAGGGCAGTGCAATCCAGAGAACCCCAAAAAAAATCCTTGATGGGAAGGGCAAGCATCACTTAAGTCTATATCGTTCAATACAATGTAGAGAAGATAATGCATTGAGAATCTTAAATCAAAACCTTAAAGACCAAAACTCCAAACTAGAATAAAGGTCCAACGTTTATAAGAAAAACATACTGTAAAATGTTTGACAAACAATACTTAATTTTCCCTTGATGCCATCTACTAATCAGCAAAGACAAATCCTAGGATATGCATCATCAATTCTCAGTATCATGTTCGATCAAGCAGCAACCACAATTCGCCCAGCAACTTGGTCAAGATCCCTTCGACCACTAGATGTGATTCTCCTACCTCTGCCATTTTAAAAAAGAGGGGCATAAAAAGCATGAATGTTATATAACAAGCAAAAATGTGGTATGCAAACGCTGAAATAAAATAATCACGGGATAAAAACATTTGCTGTGTCTCAATCTTCATCTCAAATTAAGGACTTTGGATCCAGCAATCAAATGAAATACAACTATGACCTCATCCTGAAGTTGAATTAGTATATTTAGCATTTAAAAATTATGTAAGAGCAAAACACGAATTACCCTTTTGTATCAAGCTCAACAATGTTCATGTTTTGTAACTGTTGCAGAATGTGTCTGGCAACAGCTCCGCTGCTCTTGCAGAAGTGGGGGGGGCGGCTTCCATTTCTCTTGCTTCCACCATAGATCCTTCTAAAAGCACCAACACCGAGACCACCTCTCAAATAGATCTTTCTTGCCATGGAGGCTGCAACCAAGGTTGAACTCAAGTCAAACAGAAAATAATAAAAAAACATTTACCGACACACTGACTGAACCACGAATGCACGCATTCATGTATGTGACAAACTTGCACTGAGTGAAGTGTAAACTCACCAGCTCTAACATAATACCAGTCAGGATCATAAGGAGCCAGTTCCTTAAATTTTGCAGTTTTTACAATATCTGTCCACTCAGGAAGCTCCATCTATAAACACCAGGCACAAATCAACTATCAGAAGAGAAACGATAACCTTTTAAGGTTCAAATACCAATGAATTAACACTAAGTTACTTTCTTTAAGTAAACACGTCAATTTGATACGCCATTAATAGACATTCACAGGAGCACCACAGTAAGCAGCTTCATAATTCAACTTCAATTAAGTACCGTGTATCACAAAGAAAAACCATCATTCTGGAGTAGTTACAAAATTCTCTCAATGACCCTGAGTACCGTGTATCAAATTCACCATGGCACAAACAGCATAACTAGTTAATTTAAAAAGAAACTTTGTAATAATAATGTAAAAAGTGAAGAACCGCATACCCATAAACATACCGCGTATTTGGTTTCTCTTTTCTGGACTATGCAGTGAAAATCAAAGCCATTAAACACAAAGCTATACACCAAACAGTTCTCACTCTTACATGATCCGCAGATATAAAAACAAATCCAACTCCCAACTTTCCTCACCACAAAAGATCTCACATTGATTAATACTATATCCAAAGCAACAGTTAACAATCGACTTACACATATTAAGAATATTCATCAGAACATTTGCACAACAGTGTATTTACTAAACACAATGCCATGTAGCAACTACATCTTTTACAAATCATAAACACAAAGCAGAAGATAAATTAATAGCATTACAATTAATTTGAAGCACAAGTGACCCAAACACACAATAAATAAATAACATGAACTATAATAACAAAATGATGAACAACCCAGATGAACTTAAGCATTGGAAAGTGAAGAAACAAAGGAAATTAGGCACACCCAGAATGGAAAAACGATAAGAGATGTAGAAAAATCGAACCTTGCCAGAACGCTTAAGGTGAGAAGCGTAAGCCTTCACGAAATCGTGAGGCGAAACATCCTTGACGGTTCTCGCTGTCGCCATGCAATGAATCGAAGAGAAAAATACTTATCTCAAATCTCAATTTCTCTCTGCGTAAGGCGAAAGGAATTCAAACCCCTTTTTCTAGTTTATATAAATCAATCTCGAATTAGGGTTTTTGCTTCTTTTCGGGTTACCCCCGACCCGGTTGTGCTGGGCTTCACTCCCACTTGTCTATGCTAACTCATCTTGTTTAATAGACCAAAATAGGCTTCCACAAAAAAAAAAGACTTTTTGTTTCTTTTTTTTTTATTTGTAAGTCCTTTTATAGTTTTGTCAAACAAGAATGACACTGATTACCTCCAAATTAATCATTGAAATTCATGAGATTATTAGGTCAAATTTTATATTTAATTGGAAAATTTTGTTATAAATTAAAAACATTTATATAATTATAATTAATGAAGGATTTATACATCAAAACACAGCAGAAAAAGGTTAAATGATTTACATACACATTAATATAATATAAAATCACTATCTAAACAAGACTGAGTGCTTGGAGATAATATTTTTAAAAGTGAGTTTAGAAAAATTAATATAATTTGATAGTAAAGTATAATCAATTTTGCAACATAATGATATTTTTTAGGTTTCATATTCAACTCTTAACACGAGTCTTTAATCACAACCGTCATTTTATTTAAAGAAAAAAACCAAATACAACCTATAAACACTTCCATTACTAAGCAAATACAAAGAACAACTAGTTAATCACTAAATAATAGCTAGCCTCTAAATCATGGAATGATATTTTTCAATAGAATAATACATGAAGACTACAAATGTTATTAACTCTAACAAAACGATCAACAAAAAAAAAAACTCTTTGCTTTTTTTTTTTATGTAGGTTTTCTTTGTAACTTTGATATTTTCAATCTTAAAGTTACATGCACAATTTTAAATCTATGAAAACTTTCACGAGATGGATCACTCACCTCATTCATTTCTGGTCAACTTTATAATGCATTAAACATTTTATAAAAACTAATATTTTGCATAAAGTAAGTTAAGTTGATCCTAAGTTAAGAGATGAATATTTACTTTCCGAATTTTGCATCTCTTGAACCTCTTCCTAATTTCTATTTATTTATCAAATTAGCTCTAATTAACAATTATTTGAAAATATAAATCATCCTACATGAAGAGGCCATTAATCCTTGGTGTCCATATGCATATAATAATCTAGTAGGATCACTTTTTTCAACCATCTTGTGTAGTGTCTTCAAACAAGCCCCAACACCAAGAGGAAATAAGTTGAATGGGTAAAAGAACTAGGGATTAGGCTTGCTCGAATCCCATCCCTCCACATATGAAATATAGGACTCCATCTTATAACAATGTTTCATATTTATTATATATATGAGATGAATGACATGGCAATTTATTTACCATGTCGTCACTAAAATATAATTCCTTAATGATTGCAATTTTTTTTATTTCTAAAATTTAAGAGAACAAAAAAATTATTATATAATAACTTGTTGAGATTCTCACGTAATTAACAATTATGTGATTTGGATATGAATTGTAAAGTTTTAAATAAAGCTCTCTATCATGTTAATTCTTACAAGTTTACTTCTTGGTTTTTCTAATACTATTTTTAAAAACAATTAAATTAAAGTTTCACCAGTTAAAACTGTTTTATAAAAAAAAATAAAAGAAATTATATATTAATGTAACATTATATTAATAGCAGAAGTTTTAATTCTCCTTTAAAGAGTATTTTCACCCTTTCATTCCAAATTTTTTTATCTTTGTTTCCCTATCACACCATTTTACATACCATTTTTTTTTTCTGTTCGTTTTGTCTGATTCCTCCCTAGATCCGTACATTCAAGTTCAATCTTTTTTCCTTAGCATCCTAACTACAGTGAAATAACATTTCTAGAAAACAAACTTTCCCCATCGATTTTAGAAGTGTCAAGGCAGGAATGACATGTTTTTAGGATGCAATACATTAGTGAAGGCAAGACCTACAAAATAGGTCACAATCATAGCAAAATCGGTGGCCTTCATGAGTGCACTTGGAAGCTGTTATAAGCGTTGATTTTGTAGATGAATGTTCCGAAGTATCACACTTGAGATTGGAGGGAAACGGCAAACACTTCTCCGAGACAAATGCAAAAGCAGTGATTTATGAGCCATAAAATGATTTATTGTTTGTCTCAAGTTAGTTAAACTTAAAACTTTGTGACATTGATGGTTACATCGTAATCATCGAAGCTACATTTGTTGTAAAATCTAATCTACACTGTTCCAATTTTCCTTTGTATTCTCCATCCACTCTCATTGAACATTTGCACTTTACCCCCTTTTGTGCTTTCTCAGATTCCTCACACACCGTTTTAGATCTTAACGCCTCATAGCTTATATTCTCACCGACCCACTTCGCCATTTTCACCATCCCTTGCAGATCACTCACCCCTTTTGCCAGATAAGAAGAAAAGTTTGGTTTTTGATTTGTGGGGTTGGTTCCAAAATGGCCTCTTTCTCGGTCCCATGCCCCAAATGCCCTTCTCATTCTTCTCCTTTGGGGTTGAAATCCCACAAGCTCTTGTTTCAAACTGGGTTGAGCTTTAAGCCTTCTCTATCATTTGGATCTTTGTCTGCTGAATCAACTTCATTTAAGATTCGGGTGAGTTTTGACTTAAAGTAAAAAAGTCCATATGAAGAATTATTTTGTTCTGTGAATTCCTGTTTTTCGTGATCCAATTTTTAGGCATGGATGACACATTATGTAATCCATAGAAAGCACCTTTTTTTTTTCTGATTACTTCTGTAGTGTTCTGTTCAATTGATTTATTTTTAGTAGTAATAATGAAGGAATGACACCTATATCAATTGATTTTCCTTAGGGTTTCTGAATGTTAATGAAAGAATAAGTATGTTGAATATCTTGAAGATGATCAATGCTTTTGTCAACAGTTACGACAATATTTGTGGTAATATACAATCGTTTATATCTTGAAGCCTACTAAATATCACCTTCATGGTTTATGATGCCTGTTAATTGTTGATGATGCTCATATTAATAATTCAATATTTGATTTTCCTACTTGAGGACTAACTAAATCATGATATTCTCTGTTATTTCTTGGCTCTGAAGCACAACTGCAATTAAAAGGCATTCAAATCATTTAACTTGTAATCTTAGCCATTGGAGAACTTATCCTTTTAAACAATTTCTGTTTGCAGATAGCTTATCCAAAAAAAAAAGTTTGTAGATGGTAAATGAGTCATTGAATACATAATAAACGTGTGTCAAAGGCTTCACAACTATATTTTCTTTTTTGGTGATTATTTAATTATTCCATTGTTATTGTCATTTTGCATATAGTCCTTTTGTTTTTCCTTTATTTTTTTTTCAATCTTTTTTAGAGGGAGAGGGGGCCGGGAGAGAGTAGTGTAATGCTGAGTTTGCATTCTGAATGAAAATTTTATTCTGCTGTTCAAATATGTTTTCATTAGATTAATGAAATTAACCCATATGTACTGTTTTGTACATCATAGGCTGCTTCTGTAGAAAATTCTTCTAATTCTGCACCTGTACTGGTCAATGGACCTAATGATGCTTCATCAAAAGGAAAAGAAAACAAAAATGGGAAAATCTCTGGTAGCACTATCCCAGATGCATCATCAATTACTGCATTCATGACTCAAGTTTCAGACCTTGTAAAGTAAGATTAAACAGCTTCATTTTGCTTTAAATCATTTGCTTTTCTTAATTATTATGTCTATGTTATGGACATGCATCGTTTGCATAGTTTTTATTTATTATCATTTCCATGGCAGACTCGTGGATTCGAGAGATATTGTAGAATTTCAACTTAAGCAATCAGACTGCGAACTCATGATAAGAAAAAAAGAAGCGCTGCCACCTCCACCAGTTATAGCCCCAGCATCAGCACCAATGCACTATCCCACACTTCCTTCTCTGCCGCTGCCGCCACCAGCAACTTCTTCTGCTCCTGCAAGCTCTCCACCTCCAAAAGCAGCACCTGCCTTACCTTCCCCTGGAAAAGGAAGCTCATCATCTCATCCCCGGCTGAAATGTCCAATGGCAGGAACCTTCTACAGGAGTCCAGCACCTGGTGAACTTCCATTTGTCAAGGTATGTAAACAAACATGGTTTAAATTGAATGCTTCTTTTTCTGTTGAGGCGTCAATTTGCAACAGATAATTAATGAAACTAATTATTTCCATGTTCACTAAATGAATTAATCAATACCTTAATTATTTTGTTGTTGCTTCAGGTGGGAGATAAAGTGCAGAAGGGCCAGGTTGTTTGCATTATTGAGGCTATGAAACTGATGAATGAAATTGAGGTACATGTATTTTTTTTTTGTTGGTCCTATTTGTTCTTGTATATTAATACTTCCAGTTTTATTTATAAAAAATAACTACCAATATTTTTTTTTACTACTTATATGAAACAAAGACTCATTTCAGATGTACTAATTGCTCAATTATTTTTATAGTTTTATTTATTGTAAAATTTGTATTAATGAAACCCTCACTCGTTACCCATATAAATGGATACACTCATTCATTTCAGATATAAAACACCAATTTCATCATTAAATAGTATCGGTATTTTTGGACTAAAGTATAAATTTATGACATATAACTGCATTTTCAATTACTTTTAATGAATTAGATGTTTGTTTACCATAGGTAGTATTACATTTATTTTTCTCACTTTACATCTTGTTTGCTTTCTCATATACTTCCGGATATTTGTCGCATTATAGATTATCCCCAATATAGTACCTTCAGAAATCTGTAATTCAAGCCTCTCTCTGACAACAACAAATATAAAAAGCACAGACTTTACTATGCTGTTCAAACACTGTTTCTGCAGTGCTATCTGTTTCAGCTGCATTAACATGCCAATTACAAAGTTGACACTGAGAGTGGTATGAAGGGTTAGGATATGAGTAAACTGTGGTGGTGGAGAGCATGGGAACGCTTTGAGGGAGGAGGGGGCTGGGGCTGTAGTTTGTGTTAGGAGACAAATATTCTCTTTCTGAGTGTATACATTTAGTCATGTGAAAAAGGGTTTAGAGAGACCAAAAAGAACTTTGGGAGAAATCATTAAAAGGGATCTCATTAAATAATATCGCTAAAATTTAGTTTTTGACCAAGTTCAATAGCATAGTATAATCCATGCAGTTGAACTTTTCTTGTGGGATAATTTTATTTTGTTTTTTGTTCTGAACCAATTTCTATTAACCAAAACCCATAAATCTCTTATTTCTTGGTTACCTTTCAAATTACTTGGTGACAGGCTGATCAGTCAGGAACAATAACTGAGATATTAGCAGAGGATGGGAAACCAGTTAGTGTAGACATGGTACACACACCCTCTCTCTACTTTGTGTGTGTGCGCGCGCATGCATTTCTTTTTGTCTACAAATTGCATGCTTCATTTCTCTAACTGATATACTTCTGTCTCATGCAGCCTCTTTTTGTAATAGCTCCATGAGTACCAGAAAGGACCTTACTTCAAAGTTAGTGGAATCTTCCTTTGTTGGATAAGTGACATTCGAAGATTTAGATTTTCGGTTATTCAGAAATTTCTTGAATGTTTAACAAGTCCTTGGCTTCTTAAGCCCCCAACCCCATTCTCTTAATTTATTAAGATATTTGGACATAAAAGATCCAGAATATCAGACTGAATGAATATTGGACTTTACAGCTCTAAGCAGTTTCGACATTTGCAGTGTTCATGTTTTCTGAACTCATCAGCATCTTCATATAGCAAGAAGGATGATTTGAATTCATAATATCCTTCCTTTAGTGAAATTGCATGCGACCATTGTGTTTGGAACAATTCATGAACTGAAATGAATTCATTTCAAAGAAATTATTTATCATTTTTTCAGAAGCTTGGTAGACAGCATAAATTGGGATTAAGGATTTTTGTTGAATTAACCCATAAGTTGCAAATCACGTTGGTGATATCGACTAATTGTGTTTTTTAAGGTGTGACGCGGGTCCACTACCGCTGTCAGGAGTAATAAACGTGCGTATTGTTTGTATGTAGCGCTGCTACAAACACTCACTACGTTAAATTGTTGTCTTGGATGGTGTCAGGTAAATTTGTTCAAATTAAATGACTTGATATTCCAAAGTCTCCCCTTAATCATGTAAACATTGTTGATTTGCATTGGGTTTGTGGTATATCTGTACCCTAGTTCGACCGAACCCTTTCTCCTCAAAACTTTGAATGCTAAGAAAGTAAGTTTGAACAAAAATCTAGATATTCAAGCTTCAATTTATTTGCAATATCTTCTACACTTAACAAAGATTTTTTGGGTAATTTCTTACAAAGGTGGCCAACACATCGAAATTCTAGGCTGCATGTTTTAGTCAATCCTTTGCATAAGATTCGCAAGAATGTTATTCTTTGGGATGATATTAAAATATTTTATACCTGTGGTGTTTTTATTTAGTTTAAAAATATATTCTCGGAAATATTTTATGATAGGAGAAAATATCCTTAAAACTAAATACAATTACATTCTTCTCTCCCATTACTCATTAGTATCTATCACCCAATTAGTAAAACTTCAAACATTCCCAGGGAATGAATTATTCCCATCTCCTGTGAAATGATGAGAGTGGTGCTAAAAAATGCATGGGACTTGGGAGTACGCTTGGTCTGAATAATATTTCAAAATTTAAAACACATGGAAACATGTAACTACTTCAACATTCTCAAGAATAAAAAATCAACCCTCAGAAGTGGGCATATTAAGCCTCATTTTTTAAGGGTATCATTAAAAATAAAGATTCTATTATTGCTGAGTTATGTGCACCAACAATGTGTAATTGAAGAATAAAATAGAATTCTTTTTCTTCCATCTTCGACTTTTGTGTTATGATTTATTGTGACACATTTTATTTTTATTCAGTTTCTTAGTTTTAAAATTGCATGAAGAAAATGAGAAACGATATTTGTTGTTTCATCACTTTACAAAATCTTGAAAAAGAACAAAAAGAATGAAAATAATGTTTTTATATTTATTGATAAAAAAAATTGATTAAATTTAATAGGCAAACAAAACTATCTTTTAATTTTTTTTCTTTAAAAGTAGAATAAATAACACTCCTTTCCTAATAACCAACTATATTACATTGCCCTGTCATATGCTCCCTCCCCCAAGTGATGAACACGTCACACCTGAATTCATTTTAATCCAAACAAGCGTTCCTAGAAATAACTTCAGTGTGATTAACAGCTTCATCAATAGTTAATTTTGGACCCCTTACTATATAAATTTAGAAACTTCAAAGATAAAAACTGAAGAATTTAAGTTTTAAGCTGGCAAGGTATTAAAATTAACTAATAATGGTTCTAAAATCCATATAAACCAAAAAAAAAGTCTTTAAAAGGGCGGGCCTTGTCTACAATTACTTTATAGTTAAAAATGTTTATATAACGTAAAACTTATTTGAGAGGGAGCTTAATTTTTCATCTTAGGAGAAAGTAAGGTAATTGAAAGATAACTCGGAAAGGGAAGTATAATCATGTTCTTTTTTCCAACAAAATAATATCGTATATTATAGTACATGGTAGCATTGGAAAGAGCAAAAGACTACTTAGCCCGTGTCCAGACTTTCAAGGGGGCTACCGTAAAAAGGCTTGCATACCAGTATGACTGCTTGATACTACTCATCTCAAAGAGGAACAACCCATAATAGCTCGAAGTAATGATTTTGCACTTGTGCCATTAAATCGGTTATTTTCCAAGAACCAAGCTTTATTATAGACAACAAGTTCTGTGCTATGGAAGCAAAGCCAAAAAGAAAACAACAAAATTTGATATTTGGATGGATAAGACAGTTTTAAACAAAAGAATGCAGCCACTATATTATGATGCAAATTACAAAAGGAAACAGACAAAAATCATGGTCATCTAAGAAGGCAAGGAGAATTCCAGGCCCGTGCTTTCCTACATTCTGTTTCCTTAAATCCTATTCTATTGGCTCTCGTCCTATTCTGTATTTTTTTATCTGCCTATTTAATGTACAAGTTAGCCTATCTATCATGTACTTACATCAATCAATATTGCCTAGAGCTTCTAAGGTTACCCCTGCGGCCACTACTATTTAACTTGCGCATCGCACTTCCACCAGCCCAATCCTCATCATCATCGTCCTCCTCTAAATCCCCACCTGCCATGTGTCCAGATTTCCGAACTTTTCTGGTTGTAGGTCGTTTTCGTTTTATATTTGCAGTGTAAAGTGAATAATCCACAGTGTCTTCCCTCAATGCATTCTTAAATTCCTGGTGCAACAAATGAGAAATTATGGCTAAATAAACCCTCAATCGAATCAGGTGCAAAAGGCTTTTTTAAGGGTCCTAAAGAGAATTACATTCCCTCAGGCTACAGTACCTGATATCTTTGTATCAATTCTTGCGGACATGTAGGCAAACTGAACTGTGATTCACCAATATTAAAACCAATATTCTGTCTGGAGATAACCTCTCCAGGTTTTGGTTGTTCATTAGGAGAATAAGCCTGAATAAGTGGGAGAACATCCCAAAGAGAGAACCGTTAGCTTCCTATCCGATAATATTCTAGTCAAAGGATACACGATATTTAACAGTAGCCAAGTGATGATAAGATGCATAATATAATTTTACCTGACACCGGGCATCATTGAGACTATACATGATTTTTAGGTGTCTCTTAAGCTTTAAAAGAAGCTGCAATGCAATTGCCGATAAACAGTCAGCCTGCACAAGCATAGGTAACAAAATGGCCATAAGAATATGAATAAAAAAAAACGATTAATCTATGTGCATTATTCAGCTGTTCAGGGAGTGCAATGAGAACATTTGATATTTTATATTCAGCTTAAATATGCATTTAATCTCATTAAATATGACTAAATTTGATTACAGTCCTCCAAAAAAACGTAATTTGGCCATCATAAACTTTGATATTTTAAAAATGGTCCTTGTCACCACTCAATGGTAGAGGCATACATCAAGCCATGTTACACCATTGACCAATTTTGCGGTAGCATACGATGTGACATATCACATCATCAATAATAAGTGGTGATAGAATTTTAAAAGTTTTAAAACTTATGATTAAAAAGAAAGAAAAAAAAAAGAGTAAAACCAGGTTTATCAACATTTCAGGGACTAAAACTACATTTAACCTTTCAAATTCTTCTTGAGAGAGAGACATTTAATTAGAAAAAATTTGATCATTTAGCCTCAAACAAATAATTAATGACAAAAATAATGACTGCCGGTTCCAAAATACCTGAACTTTCTCCAGATCATCTTTGGAGAAGGACAAAGAATTTGTGAATCCTGCAGCATGCAGCTTTGCTTCTGAGCTACCATTAAAGGACAAAGGATATTCTGGCTGTTGATGATTTGTTCCATTTAAATCCAGAGATCCCATGTCACTCAAATTGGGCTGAGCATCTAAATTTTGCCGAAATGTCCCATTCAAGTCCATTGACATCACTTGGGTTGTATGAGTAGGTTCATCTGGCCCCTGTTGGCACATTCCGTTGCTGTAAGGTGCACAATGACCCTCACTTCTTAAAATTTTTGAAGTCCAGGCTTTGAAGTTTGCTTCTAGTGGACCAGCCCTCACTTGAACTATTCGATTGATAGCAAAGATTAAATAGAGGGGCTCATCAGGTGAAATGAATGGCAGCAATGCAAGGACTTCTGTGCAGTATCTGTCCAAAGAAACCAAGTAAAGGTCATTTAAGAACTCGTACAAGAAACAAAGAATAGTAACAGATAGTACTTACGTCAAGAAAGCTATTACTAATTTAGTCCAGCATGGATTATCAAATTTCCGCACAATCGAGGACATAAATTTGTTCCTTGATATCCGGTTCCCTCTGATGAGCTTGTATATTCGAGAAACCCCAAGTCTTGCTTGAGCAAGTGAGCCAGCCTCAGGTTTCCCTTTTCCAGAAACAGGGGTCTTACATTGGATCTTATGGTCAACTTTTTCTGAATTACTGGAAATAGATTGTATAAACATAAACGACATTTGAAGTCCATCACCCAAGCGGCTTTCAAAAAATGCAGGGTACCTGAAAAGATGTTTTAATTATCTAATACAAAGCAAGTTGACATGTATTACATCATCAAAACTATATATAGGATATTTACTTTTCATTCATATTCATCAGAAGATGATGAGCCAACTTTGAATTTGACTCCAGAGGATCTGTTTCAAGTGCTATGAGGTATGGAACGCAGGTGATTGGATGAACAAGACCTTGGCGCAGCACAACTTCAACAATCTGCATTATTAACAAATCTCTTTCTAAATATGCAAGATCAAAAGAAAAACTAAACTATTTTCACTGAAATGCTTAATCTTCCAGTGAAAATAAGTGAGACAAAAAGATAGATGATTTAAACCACATTCAAGAGACTGCTGATAACTAGCAACTGCAAGATTTACCTTTAAACTCCTTTGCAAAGCATCTACCTAATTTCTTGTCCCCTTCACCTTATGCTCTCACCCCATCCATCCAACAGACTTGGAGAAAATAGAAACAAACAAGGACAACCCCCCCCCCCCCCCCCCAAAATACACCCACCCATATGCTTATAAACTGTTTTGGTTCAAAAAAAAGATTTTCATTGTCTTTTAGCATTTGTCTTACAAGTGTTAAATCTGATCCAAAATAGAAGCTATTCTGACCTTCAGGGCTGATTGACGAACTTGTTCACTGAAATCCAAACATCTGCCCAAAATATTATCCCAATACAATTGAACTATACCCCCGCATATGTTTGTATCCCCAGCACCAGCAGCAACAGGTACTGTTTGCCCAGCCCCAATTGAGCAATCAGCAACATTTTCATCAGCTTTATCCATTCCCATTTGGGCTTCAGCATCTAAAAGATACTCAAACATGTTTTGCAATGCTTGAATCTGATTACCAGAAGGATTTAGTATCCACAAAGAAGTAATGAATAAATAAACAAATATATATATATACACACACACATACATACAAAATATATTACCTTAAGGCGAGTGTCAGCAGTTGAGGATAATGTTCCCTCCAGTATTCTTCCAATATCATTTTCCAACATGTATTCAGGCCTAGCAATTAGAACAAATCCAAGTGCCTACAATAGTTGCAAACAAACATTAATGAACTTTAAGATCAAACCACAGTAACTGGTAAGAACTAAGTAGATGAATAAGTCTTACCTGCAACGATCTAACCTTGACGACAAAATCATCCGCAGAAAGATACCTTGTAAACAAACTGAGACTCCTTCTGACATCAATAAGCCTATTACTGGAGCTTGCTAATAGACGATTGCCATACCGAATGAGCGACCCAAGACAGAAGAGAGATCGCCCAACCTGCTGTAAATAGCAGGAGACAGCCAATTTTTATTTTGCATCGCACATAAAATTAAAACAATATTCACCATCAAGCAAATTAAAAGACAAATATAAATACTGAACAACACACAAATATTATAATGATATAATCTAGTGTCCAAGCTTGATATTCAAGACCATAATTCCCTTGAAGAGCTCTATCCACAAAAAAATATCAGGAACTTTCCTTGACACTAATTTAGTTACCACTTACAAGAAATATGATCCACTTAACAAGAACACTTCATCATATATAAACTACTTCATGCAGGGTTTAACAAAATACCACAGATTATTAAGGAACAATAATTGAGTACCGAAATCAAATACCTAGCCCCTACAAATACTACCTAAAGGGAATATTCAAAATGGAACTCAACCACAAAAACTAGCTTAGGGAAGAGGATTGTCCAAGTTGTATTAGTAGTTTTTTTATCCTAGCTGAAGTGAGACATTTTAACACACTTCCACAAGCATAAGACAAGACATCTGTAGCACAAGGTTTGCAGGAGTAGAGGTCTGCACATGACCCAACAAACACCAAGACTGAATAACCATGATCCCAAATTATAAATGGATTAAGCCTAACTCAGCCGCAACAGTTAGCTTAGTAGGGGGAGGGAGGGATTGCTCTCCTAAAAGGAGAACTTTGGACCTATTCCTAGCTAATGTAGGGCAGCTTAACAAGGGAAAAAAAAAAACCTACTGTATGATTTCTAGAGTACAACCTTTCTTGATAAATTGAGTGCAAGCTTAAGTTTCCAATGAGTCAAGATATTTATATGAATTGCAAGGTACGGACTTGAGTCGCATGTTGGAAGTATGGGATTCTAGTGTGGGATTTATAAGGCCTTGAGCTTTCTCAGTACAACGACTAGCTTTTGTGGTATGTATCTCCCAAGGTGCTGATTAAAAAAACCCAGTAACAATTGTACTATATCAAAGACAAAATTTAACATGAATCTAGCAATAAACCTGCTTGTTATCTGCCTGGATATCCAAACATCTGAAGAAGACCTGAATAAGGTGTTCAACTACAGCAGCCCCTTTTCCTGCCATCTTACTCACAGAGCAGAGGCACCTGATCCAAAAAATATAATAAGACCTGTAAGTAGGGAAAAACAATTTTTCTAGTAATCTTAATCAATAAACCCAACCAACATCCAATTCAGGGTTTTCATAAATATTTCACATAACAGTCCACAAATTTTGTTCAAAGACATACATATTTTTGCACTGGTATTAATGTATTACATAAGATAATTATTTAAATATTCTCATATGTTACTTTAAAAAAATTTATTTAGCAATTGTAAACTCCATTATCCATCAGGAAAAATTAGAGAATGGCACATCACATAAATCTATCAGCTGGTTTATTCTAGGATGAATCAGAACAGAAAAAGCAAAACAACACAAGAGAAGAAAATAATGGAAAGTGTAAGTACTTGATACATGCATGGACAACTGTCAAGAAAGAATGCCGGACAATCATCTGTTTCAAATCTTGCTCAAGTTCCTCAACAATACTTGAAGGTAACTTTCGGAGCAGGGGCAACACAGCATCAATTATAAAAATTATACTCTCAAGTAGTTGTGCAACCATGCGATTGTCAACCTGAAAAAAAGCAACAATTAGACACAGCACACTTTTGTCATTTTCAGATTATTCTTTCAAAGTAAAAAAAAAATAAAAAATCCATAAGAGATATCTAATAAAATCTTAAGAGACCATAAACTACATGACTAATAACAAATAGATCAAGACCAGAGCAGAAACAAAGTGCCAACTAGAATTTTGCAAAAACCTGAATCAGTTATAAACTTATAAAATTAGTTTATATTTTACATATATACAACAAAGATAATACTAAAAATCTGGATATCAATCATAATATAATAAGAGGACAGTCATTAACCACAAGCTTGTTGGTGTTAGCATTTAGATTTTGGTTAATGTAAAAAATGCTTTATATTGCTATTAGCTACACGTTTAGACTCCATTACATTGTGTCATGCACAATGGATTTCTATTTATATTTTAGCAAACTTCTTTTTTATGTTCAACCCTAGTGTTGTGCATAAAATCCATTTACACCAAACTAAACCATAATCCAAAGTTCCAAACCAAACATTTTTAGAAGAGCCAAAAACTATAAATTGGTTTTTAAGCCAAAGTAGTTCATATTAACAAAATGGAATTGTCATTGATGAATCATATTTTAATTACATTTATTAAGCCTTAATGTGACCTAATTACATGATATGAGTGTTTAATTAGTCTTACTTGGCTGCATTTATTAAGGTGAGCTTAATTGGGTCTTGGTCCTTGATGTTCATTGATGTTGGTCCTTGATGTTCATTTTAAGACTAGCAAACAGAGAGCCAATTAAGTTATTGTTTCTTTTTTTTTTTTTTGGGTTTACCTTGATGCAAAGTTGCATTAATATTACCACTTCACACATAACAAAAAGCTAGACTTTCCTATTATTCCAACCTTAAGCTATCAGACACAGTATATAATAATATAAAATATATCAAAGGAATGAAGTTGCCAAACTTGAGATAACATCCAGGAATTTATGGCCACAATTTCCTCTGAATCTTGTTTCCTTTTCTTAATGTTATTGTAATAAATGCTTGTCTTAAAATAAAATTTCACAATAAAAAGAATGGGACAAAAGAAGTAAATATATGAGAAAACTAATTTAGAACTATATTATCAGTATACAAAATAATCACAAAATAAATAAATAAATAAAAAGCTATAAAGAAAGCATGAAAATTATCATTGAAATTTCAGTGGCATAGGTGATTTTTTATTATTTGAAGAAAGATTATAAGATGTATAAATAAATAGCATATATGCATAACCAGAACAGGTTATCGGAAATGAAATATACATCTCATCCTCACAGCTCAAACAAAGTTTGAAACAACCACCTCAACATGGGCAGGACACAGCAATGTTAAAAATTGGCATCCAGGACATGTATGGCACTAATTAAAGCAACAAAGGAGAAACATTGACTTCACACACACACACATAATTCATAAAAAACACTAGAGTAAGCCAATATATGACTTAAGAAGAAAGTGATAACCTGAGTCTTCAGATATGGCTGCAAAGTAACAACAAAATGGGAAGGGTTTGAAGTTGGTGCGCAGAGTGTTGGGTCCACAAGACAAAATGCATGCAAGACTAACACATATGGAAGTGCACGTACCTCCACTTCATCACTGTTCGTTTCCTCAACCTGATTATGATAAAAAATTGTCATTTTCATATTAATGCAGCTGACCATAATAGTCAGTTGCATAAACAAAACACTAATGTACCTGCAATATCTTCTCTAGCAAGCATTTGCACATCAACTCACAACGCTTACGAACTGTTGCAAGGGACACTGGATTGATCCCAATGGCTTTTGCAGATTGTGGCAAAAAATCAAGTGACAAGTTGCGCTTTATTACAGTTACAAGAAGTTGATTATTGGGCATTCTTCTCAGCATTTCAACAATCTGCTCTGTTTTCTTAGCTATCTCAAGTGGAACAGTACTGCCATCTCCAAAGACCTGAGTTTGTGAAGGAGGCTCCTCAAACCAGAACTCATAAAAAGTTTTGCAAACAAGGTCCTGGAAAACCAAAGCAGAACAGGGAGAACACTATTAACAGTTGAAGCGGATGAGAGCATCAATAAATAAATTAAAGAATATATCACAGGCCTTAACATCAAATTAACATCTCACAACTAATAATTTACAGCACAATGGAACTACCTATTTAAGGAATACAAATGAAAAGCATAAATATCACAAATCATCATCACAGATGATATAAAATAAGACCATGTTAATCTTCAAACACATCCTGTTATATGATGTAGCATAAACTATAATTGTCAAAATCTAGGAACAAAGTATTTAAAATTCAAGCAATAATTTTAAAATACCTGGATACTTGCTTCATCATCACTAACACGTGAAATTATCTCTGTGCAAGCTCTCGTAAACCCAGAGAAGTTGGCATTTGAACTGCACATATCTCGAATGATTTTTATAGCTCGCTTTCGAACACTTACTCCAGTATCTTTGATTCTCTCTGCAATCTTCTCAAAATACTACATACACATTTGAGAAATTTGTTTTAACAATACATCAACCCTAAACATGAAGTGTATCCATAACTAAGAATTATAGGAACAGTTGTGTTAATGACCACTAAGGAAAGATCCTTTGACACATACCTTAAAACCCACATCTGGATGGGAAGCAATATGCCTACCAACAAGTTCCAATGCTGCTTCTCTAACAGATATAGCAGAATCGCAAAACCTTCCTTCAACAGCTGATTGTACTCGCTTATCACCCAATACCTCTGGATCAGCCTCTACAATGATACTAACCTGCTCAATACATTAAATGATAGAAGAGATTAATTTGCTGCAAAGTAGCACTTATAAGTATCCCATTTTCAATGGAAAGCAGGAAACTTCAAAAAATATTTTAAACTTACTGCTCGCAAGGCCTTAGCCCTAATAACCGGAGAATTCTCCCTCAAACTTGCCTGCACACATCATAAGTAAAACTAGTAAAGTACTTTTTTTTTTTTGACAAATTAGAGAAAGGATGAATATCAACTGACCAGAAGCATGTGAAGAATCTTATCAAACCCTCGGCAAAATGAACTTTTTTGTCCCAAAGCTAAAGTAATCTTCTTGCTTGAATCCCTAGTTAACATAGATGACACAGTACCAGAATCTCGTACTATGATTCTTGACTTCATTCTAGCAAGGTAGTAAATGGACTTCTGCTGACAATTCGAATCATCTTTGTACCACAGGCAGAGATAAAACCTGCACATAATACACATGTATAACCTTTGTATATATAACACTAAATTGTCAATTAGAAGATATGTTGAGTACAAACCAGCAAACAAAAAGATGCAGGTCATCAGCAGAGGTGACATCTTGTAGGTAATTCAAAAGCAACTGTTGAATAATCTCATGCTCAGAAACTTCAGAATCTTTTGACGTGTTGCGATTCTTTTTCACATCATCCTTCCGCTGGGAATTGCAATATGATTGTAATACAAGCAGTTGCTTCTGACAGATGCATATGTGACAGAACCAGTTTCGACTAGAAGCTTCATGATCTTTAATGCCTAGGCAATCAGCATGAAAAAACCTCTGGCAGCCATGACATATGAACAAGTTTTCTACCTTTCCCCTCAAACAGACACAACATGTATCTTTTGGATGGTGTTGAGTATCAGCATCCTGACTAAGTAAATCCTGAAGTATCCAGAACTTTTCTCGGCCACAAATTACAGCATCACGCTTCAACCTTGCAGCAATTGTACCAAGAATATCAATAGCCATGGAACGTGCAGAGACATCTTTAGATTTCAGCCCGGCATTCTGAAGTAGCAAGACACAGAGAACCTGAAACAACTCTCAGCAGTAAGCAAATATGACCATTCTGATGCATTTACGAATATTAAAATGTACACGGAGATATGCAGATCCCTGCATAAAAACAGACACAACCTATCTACCTCTAGAATAGGTGCAGAAGCAGGATATTCAGGTAAATTTAGAGTTGTCAGTAAATCTGTAACAAGATTCTCCATTATGGACTTCAGCTCAGAAGCATCCTGAGTCTTCACACTCGCAAACCGCTGAAGTACACGGCTCCAGAATAGACAGCAGGCTTCTGTTGCTGCCTCATGGCATTTAGATGGATAACTAGCATCAACCGAGACTTCTAGTACAGCATTACCGCAAGATGCTTTTCTTAAAGCATCAGGAAGGTTAGCACTACAATGAATCAACTGAATAAGCAAAGCGGTAACCATTTGGATCTGCCTTTGCTCTTCGTCGCGTACATGATAAGATCTTAAAGCTCGCTTTGAACACGGCAATTTCCAAAGAAGCTGAACCATTTCATCTATCACATAAGTGCGATGTTGCGTGTATAAATAGAATATCTGTACCACCATATTGGAAAAACAATAATTATAAGAAGTTAACTACCTATACGAGCATGATAGATAACACACAAAGCAATGGAAGATATCAGTACCGCGCTGACTAAACTAATTGCCTTCAATTGCAAAAGCTGGATATTATCAACCAAAAATGTCGTAATGCTTGTTTTTACAAGTTGTAGAATGCAACTGTCTGATAACTTCTCAATTAACAACAAATCCTTGAGTAGTCCAAGAACAGTGCACAACTTCTGAATAATAGTATTCACAGCAGTTGAGACCCTAATAAAGCAATGACCAACCAGAAAATAATAAGAAATGTATGTGATAACAAATCTAACTTAAGATGCATAAGAAAACCAGATTAAAGGACAACTTCTGATTCAGACCTGCTTGATGCTGATTTCTTCAATTTTGAAGTCTTGCTAGTACGCCTTTTCTTGCTTGCTGAACCAAATTCAGCATCATATTCTTCACAATCATCAACTGGAAAACATGTAAAGATTAGCAGTTTGAAACCACATTGAGGAAATAATCTCTTTCCATTCTCTCTCTATTTCCAAGTTGCTCTCAAAAAAACTATAAATTCATAATGCATCATTAACTACAAACAAATTACAGTAGAGATACAATTTAAAAAGAAAATGTTGACTTTCCAGTGGCCTTTCCTTCCTCTAAAATGTGAAACGAAAAAAAGTATGTTCTATTCAGCAAAAGAACTAAAAGGGCTAACCTTCAACTGCAGTGTTTTCACCAGGTCTATGTAATGCACGGTATGATGGATCACTTGCACACATTATATCCATTATCTGATGCCGGGAAAATTCCAGAATTCTCTCAATGATCTGACATGGGTAAATTACTTTCAGGCATTACAGATTATAGTTTCAAAGGATAGCAATCTGCACAAGTCATGAAAGAACTTTTTTCCTGTTGAAGGAGCATTCTCTAATATATACTTTCTTTGCCTAAGACAGATCTAATAAAAATATTGTCATTCATAAAAATAATATTTGTTTGGAATTAGCATAAAGAACGCACCTCTTCATTATAAAGTTGCTTTGGCATATCAGTATGAGCCATGACTGCTAGTGCAGCATGAATGGACTCCAATGCAATTAAAACAGATGAAACTAGCTCTGAATCTGACTGAAACAGAGAACAATAACAGTTACAACAAGAACCCCAAGAAAAAAAACAATAGTATGAATTCACTATGCAAATTATGATTAAAAAACTGCATACACCAACCAAGTCACCCAACTAATGGGTATGGCATGGGTAACTAAATGAACCTAACAATGCTGTTGGGCTCTATCAAAAGCCAAATTTAAAATAAATCTATCTTTTGTAAAGTCTTTTCTAACAGTGTCATTTGAGCTTTAATGACATCATGTGATTCGTATAGTTGACCAAATCTATTAGAATAAGCTTTTTGTTGTTATGATGGAGGATATTCTAGCCTCCTTCTACTTGTTCTTTCCCTTTCTAAAAACAATTCATTTCTATACACACGCACACAACAATGTAACAATTTTCAATTATAATAAGTAATAATGTACAGTTTCAAATTAAGGAGGTTTGAAGAGATACATGGTATTAAAAGAGAATCAAATAATTGATATTAATGTATAAAGATTCTGAGATTAAATATATAGTTTGTTCTTGAATGGGAACAATATATCACAAGGAAATGTAGACACTTGTAGATGAAAAACCATGCTACCATAATCAGATTTACCATGACTGTTGAGCATTAAAAAGATTAATCCTCACCTACCAAACCCAAATTCATGTATGGTAGGACCTCACAAAAATTGACATACATACTCTAAAGACAATTTTCACCATGCAAACTTGCCAAACTTGATTTATGTGTTAAAGCTATTTGAATATTAAATTTCTGTTCACTACCCAATACAAGTTAGATTTTAATAGATTTCGTTAGTAAAATTGAGGTCATTCAAATCAACTAAATCCAAACCAAACAAGCCTAAAAATTCAGTACAGACTAATACAAAAGAAATAAAAAGTGAACTTACATTATCACATTCTTCGATTGACAGGCCTTCTGCTCTATGAATCTGATGGTCTAGAACTTTTAACAGTCTAACAAGGGCTTCTACAGGAACCAAATGCAGAATTTTTTTTTCACGTATAGATGCTATTTCACTGACAAGTAATCTAAGATCTGAAAGAGGTAATGGCAGCCATTCGGCTTCGTCTCGATCATCACTATTAAATTCAGACTTGTTGCATAAGTCCTCCAAAAACTCACGAAACCTTCCAATGTTGGCATCTACGAAGATTAAAAATTCCAGTTGATTACACATAAAAACAGCATGTGCATGATGAGTGCACACAGGCATAATGCACATACATACAGATAGAGAACAAACAACAATGTTAAAATGGTAGGATTTTAGGAACCAGGAATAGACCAACCTTGAAGCTCACCAGGATCCTGTGCTATAGATATTACATCACCAACTTTCTTTTTTACTTTTGACTTTTTTGAAGATAATGTAGAAATATCCTGCCAAATCATTATGAAAAGTTAGCAAAAGAAAAAGAACCAAACAGCTGCAGCAAATATCAAATATAACTATACATTTGTTGAAAAATTATCAAGCTGGCGACTATGGGTTGCATTATAGTCTTTTTGAGTCTGACTTGGGACAGGAAAACTTGATTCAGATAGCCTCTTTTCAGGTAATGCACTATTAGAGATCTGCTCCTTGACAGGACCTGAGAAACTTGACCAATACAATAAACAATAAGCAGAGCACCATTAAATTATTTAACGGAAAGAAATAAGACCTAAAGAAAACATAAGCTTTAGGTGGAAAAGGTTAACAGAGTTATAAGTTTGATATCAAAAAACCAAGTTCAAGCTTCATCAAACATGCAAATTACTCTAAGACCCTTGAAAGTTATAATTGACAGCAATCTGTCAGTTAGAAATCAAACTTTAATCAAGTATGACAACTTTTCGTAATGATAAATCTCATTCTGGCCAAACTTCCCAAGTACAAAACTATTAGACCCTTATCTCTGCCATCATTATAGACCAATGAGCAAAGACAACCTCCCTGTGAAATTTGAAACAAAATCCACAACAGCAATATTCAGAGCAGAAACCAAGTACTCTATTTACCTGCAGAGCTGTATTCAAATGCTTCAGGATTGCACCTGAGAACTTCATCATGGAGTTCTAACGGCTCAACATATATATATGGAATGCCTTTGGCATCATCTCTTAAATTCCTATAGAAGACAATATATACAAATAACAGTATTAAACTTTAAAATAAACTCAAAAGTTAGTTAGTAACAGACTAACAGTAATAATAGTAATGACAACAAACAACATTGACAATGATAACATGTCAAATTTCAACAAAACAAGAAAAATTTGGACACGTGGCTGCTCGAACAAATGTCGTTTCATTTATAGTAACTCAACACAGCAAATAAAACTCCACGTTGGCTGATGCAAACGGTGTTCATAAAGTATTTACCTCTTCTCAACTAAAACCTCTCCCATGAAGACTAAAAAATAAATTAAAAAAGTATAAAAACAAAGTAGTCAAGTAACAGTTCTCACAAACCATAGAATTAAACTTAATGCACCTTTTATAACAGCATCCAATATTCATTTACAAGTCCAACACTAATCGGCCTGTGACCTAAGCATGCAAACTTCGGCATGAACAGGTAACGTAATTTAAAAATAAATCAATTAATTTAAATTTTAAAAAAAAAAACAGTGAACTCTACCGCAAAATTCATACGAGAACCAAAAGTAACGTCTCATCTCATACGGCTACAGTAAGTCACATGGAAATTCGAATGCATGTAACTTCATCTCATAACCGCGAATTTTAGTTGCACAAAATAACTAATAATAATTAACGGCGAATTTCAAGCCTAATTTAGCATTTCCCTACTGATTCAACATCCTAGTGACTAGAACCTCGACGCGTGCGGAAACTGTCGAACAAAAACTAAAGGAGAAGCTCACAGGTACGACACGTCGGTGTGGCGGAGTAGTTCGGCGATCTTGCTGGACTGGGCGAGCACGTCGACGCGGTTCAACAGCATCGGCGAGTCAAAGAGGCGGAGGTCCTGATCGGAGGCGCCGCAGAAGACCGGAAGCGACGGCAGCGGCAAGCACGAGGCGAGTTCGGAGTGGACGGTGTTGGACAAGCCGATGCCACGGTGGCCGGAGGAGGCCGCCGCCGCGGCGGTGGCGCCGGAAGGTGGTGGAAAAGTCATGGATTGATTATGGGAAGGGCATGAGGCGTAAAATCGTGGAAATCTGGGGGCTAATTGGGAGGAATTAGGGTTCGTAGGAAAGAAATTGGAAGATAAAAATGGAATGGAGTGTGAGCCCTAGAGGGATAGATTTGGAAGATAAACGGGAAGTGAATGGCGGGGAAAAAGTGTGTTTGTGAAAATTATTTTGGGAATGATTATGGAGTGGGGGTTTCAAGTGGATTTGGTTTTGATGTGTGTGAGAAAAATGAACAGAGTCCAAGTGTGAAATTACCTAAATGCTCCTATCGTTTGTGCCAAAATTGTTGTGTAAGCCATAAAGGGTACACCCAACTGGGAAGAAGGAATTCGGGGTGGCGAAACAAAGTTTTTAGTCACTATTGTTGGCACCCGTCCTAAATTTTAAATACTCACTTTCACTTAATAAATCCTTGTAGGTTAACTAATTTCATTTTTAAATTCTTGTATATTATATATATTGAAATTTATATATTTTATATATTACTCGTTAAAATATTTATTAATTTTATTTTTTATAAATTTTTATAAAATTATTTTGTATTAAAATCTTTAAATTAACAGATTGATTAATTTTATATTTTATAAAAAATATCAAACAGTGTATACTTGAGTTAGTCTTTAAATTTAATCTTAAATACCTAATACTTTAACTCTGTTATATTTTTAATTCAACTAATTATTTTAAAATAATATTATTTTGGACAATAAATTTTTTTATAGATTTCACTGTTAGAGCAACAAGTAGAATTTTTAAATCATCATAAGAAACATCTTTAATTCACTGAAAATCATTTTTTAATGATTATTTATTTATATTTTTTATATTATAAATATATAATTACCATAACAATTTATCACTATATAATAAAATAACATATATATTAAATATTTAATACTTTTTACGTGTAATATTTAAAAATAATACATACTAAATATGATATTTTAGAGAAAAATATGAAAATATAAAATTGAAAATTTTTAATAATAATTTTAGTGCAAGCACATGAATTTCAAGGTAAAACAACTAAAAATAAAGTACAAAAAAATTTCAAATTTTTCAGTAAAGATTTTTTAAAAATGATTTAAAAAGTTAAAACACCAAAAAATGCTATTGGCGTTTCTTGATAAAAAAAAAAATCCATTTGAAAATTTTTCATATTTTTATAATTTTTTAAATAATTTATTTTAGTAATTTTTTTCATATAAAAAAGTTCAAATACCAAAGTATCCTATGAATAACTAAAAACTGAAAGATAAAATAAAATTAAAAAATTAGTATAAAAAAATGTTAGAAGATTTCGTTATTAAAGGATGCAAACAAAATCTAAATTAAATTTAGAAAATCAAATTGAATAAAGTGAAATTGAAAAAGTAATCAAAACTTCACTTAAACACGAAAATTATAATTTATCCTGTTTATATATTCAAGGGACTAATAAGTTACTATTTTTAGTCTAATTTATTTTTAAAAATAATAATTTATTCTTATATTTTAAATTTGAGTTTTTATTTAAGTTTAATGTTTTTATATTACGTGATATATTTTTTTATATTCAACATTTTTTTCTAATTGTTTGGTTAAAAAACTCTATTGTGAATTTAATTTAATTCATTCATAAAATTTTGATACACTATATTTCTGTGGATGTTGTATGTTTGGGAATGTTAAAATTACACCAATGAAGAAAATAAATTAAAATTAATTCTTAAAAGTTATTAAGTATATATATTCCAGGAAAATGTAAATTATTATTGAAATAATAAATATATCAGTTGTTGCATTAATTGGAGAATGTAGACATGCCATATGAATATTTGTTGAATTCATCCACTCAAAAACTTAAAACTTCAATAAAAATAATACTATCTATATTATCTTCAATAATGCAACTGAATCATTTAAACTAAAAAAAATTGCTTAAATAAATTAGTGAAAATGTTATTTTTGATTAAATCAGAATTATAAAAAATTTCAAAGTTTCATTTTTTTACTTTTTAAACTATAGAAATCTTGTGTAAAATTATGTGGTGAACTATTTTTTAGTAAATTTTTTAAAGTTATATAGAATACTAAATAATATATTTAAAATATTTGATGAAATAATATATGTAAAGGTCCTTCGTAATTAAGTAGGTATTAATAAGAAATAAAGTTTCTTTAAATTTTCTATAATTTATAAAGAAAAAATGAAGTTTTAAATTTTTTTTACAATTTTAACTTTAGTAATTTTTTCTATAAAAATTACTTTTTATCAAATTTATTTAAGCTAATATTTTATTTTAAACAAAAATTATTTTTTGTCAAATTTATTTAAGTAAAGCAAAATTCTCATTCATCTTTAAAATTCGTGTAAGTTAATTTAGACTACAGGTTACATTTTCTACCAAAATTGCAAAAAATTTAGATCCATCTTCAATGAATACCTACAAGTAGAAAGTATCTCATCCACTTTTGTTTTCATCTTTTAATGAGTTTATTTTAATTAAAATACAAAAAATTTAAAAATTAATTTAATTATAAATAAAATCATATTTTTCTTAAACTAGGTAATCCTAACTTTTGTCTTGAAATAGCACAACAATAAAATGTTATTATAATGTGTGTCTAATATAGTATTTAATTGATATCAATGAATATAAGAATTAATTTAATTAATGAATTACACATTTAAATATCATAAAAATAAGTTTTTATCTTCACATGCTAATATGGCCAATTCAACATCTACCTTAAACTAATTTAATTATTTATTTGTTTGAATAATATAAAATTGGTATGAAATGGATGAGTTATATCAACCTTCATATTATACAATAGCATATTATTAGGAATGTAAAATATAAATGAAACTATTTGTTTTAATAATTTGTCTTGTGTATATTTTATAATTAAAATTGACTGCAGATAGCATGTACATTATACTCGTTTTTACTGCAATAGTTTTGCTTTTTACTCGATTTTGTTAAATTTGTTCTAAATTTTTAAAATTAAAGTTGTTACTTGTTCTAGACACTAAAAAAAGGGACACAGATAGAAAATGACAGAAATATAGTGGATAGTGTATTGTGTTTAAATTTAAATATAAAATATTGTGTATTCTCTCTTGTATTATATTTAATTTTGTAATACATGACACAAAATTTGTTGAAATATCTAAAATGTTCTTGATAATAAAAAATAAACTCATTCTCTACCCCCGATGCACAACAAATGGTAATGAAGCAAAGCACCAAAAATTTATTTAACTTTTTTCTAAAATGAACCGATGTTGTTTTTTTTGTTAATATCATCTTCCTTTAATGCAAGGCACAAAAATGACCAAAACAAACAAATATACTATTTTAAAATGAAATAAAAATATTCAAAGTTAATTGAATTTAATACAATTAATTAAAAATAATCATTTTCATAATAAACATTGTTAAGTATTAATATTTTTTTTAGGTGACAATGATGTGTATTTTATGTGAGACCTTTCATTCTTAATTTGTGCTTTTCTTCGACCTAATGACTCATTTTTCTTTAATATATCTCACATAAATAAATTAAAATAAAACTCTATAATTAGAAAAAAAAAATTGAACTCCTTTAAGGTAAATATTAACTTGACCTACCTTTTTGTTACTTACATCAGTTTCACACTTTTTCTCTTTTACTGTGAAAAAGACACTAGTATGCTTAAGTTAACTCTGGTATCAAATCATGATTAAGTTTCTATTAACTTTAAAATGTGTTATGTGTATAAAAATTTTGCTCCACGCAAGTTGATATATTTATTTAAGAGGCAAATTCGTAAGAAATTCATAACTCTAGGGAAGTCATCAAGTTACATAAAATAATAATTTATTTGAAATATAAATTATGCAAACAAAAACTTTTGAGAATGAAACTAACTCTTCTATATGCTAATTTTACACTCTTTTATGACACAATTTTCTTCTCAATTTATAAAGATTGAGTAGTGAAACTCTGCCATGTCTCTAAAACAGTATGGGCTAAGCAACAACCTGGTTTAGGCCATGTTATTAGAATGTCATAAGGGGTAGTAAAGCAAAACAGCAAAAGTGAAGGTGTGTCACGTTAGACAAAACATGTTGGCATGTGTGGGTCATGGGCCTCCAAGCAAAAAATCAGTGAAGGTACCTATCAATACCTCATGCCTCATGGATACAATGGCAGTGAATTTCTTCTCAGAAAACACAAGGAACAAAGCAAGTGAGCTAAGAACCTGCACACGACACTGTATAATATATAAGCAAGTTAAAGGGGTGCTGATCAATGAAACCCAAAAGATGTTACATCACATCTCTTTGCATTTCAGGGCAATCCCATTCCCTTCATCATCTTTGTCCTCATGTCCATACAAAACCCATTCTGTTTGCACTGAATAGACAGTGACTTAAGCTCCTTGCACTGCAAAAGTACTAACACACATGCCTAATACACGCCCATGCTTGTTTTTATCAGTCTCTCTGTCCTTCTAGTAAGTCCTATAAAATTATGTAATTTGTGTCAATTTATAGATAAATACTTATATATAAAATTTTGCTAGCAAATGCGTGTTAAGTTTTAGAAAAGTTAAATAAGTAAATTTAAAATAAAAAATAATATTTATTTATTAAAAATAATTCATTTTACTTATTTGTTTATATATTTTATAAATATTTATTAAAATTTTGTTTAAATAAAGTTACCCTTATTTTTTTAAAAGATTTTTAAAGTATCTTTTAGTAGCTGATTTTGTTAATTCATTTTTATTTTTTTTACTATTATTTTATACCATAAAAAATGAGTGTTGCTAGCTTAAGAATTAATGTTTAGCTTTTAAAATATGAAGAAATAAATATCTTATTAGTTAACATGGGAGTTTTTTCACTATACATAAGATTTTCCATTTATTAATTTAAGGTGCATCTCCTGAATTACATAAAGGAAAGCAATAATAGTTCAATGCTGCCTTCTTTTTATGATATCTTTATGATATTAATTGAAAATTAATTCTAATTAATTAGGATGTTAATTAATTAGGAGGTGGACTACAAGGGGCCTATGACTTGGCTCGTCAAATGTAAAATCATTTAACTTAATCAATCCCATTAAAATAAATCAAACTTTTACCGTAATTGGATTCTATATAAGAAATTTTCATGATCTAGTTTATTTCCTAACATTTTATAGAGAACTTTTTTTATGCAAATTAATACATTGATTTTGTGCAATAACGTATGTTTATTTTATTCCTTTCGTGTATCTATGTAGACACATAGGCACATGATATATAAGATTTGATCATACTCTTCAATACACTGATTTTAACATCAGATGTTTTTAATTATTTATCTCTCACACACGAATTTCATTATTTTTACAACATGATCATGGGTATTTATTACTTATGGATGTTTATCTTTTAGTGTATAGATTTAATACTTCTTAAAAATATATATTAAAGAATTTAAATAAATTAAAAAATTACTCAAAGCTAAAGATCTCCTTAAATTTTATATTTTTCCCTTGAGAAAGTAGTTCTAGCAGCTCCAAACCCAAATTCAATTGGATATAGCTAAAGACTCCTTTGGAGTCACATGTAGAACCTACACATGTCACACATGCTGGATAAAAAAGTTTTGAAATCAAACAAGTACATGTGCACTGTAACACACTGCATTTGGGATGATTAGATAAATGTTTATAAATTGAATCTATGAAATTGATTTTATTTGACACTTTACTGTTCAACCATAGACACACACACAATTCTAATACAACTAATAATATTAAAACATGCTATTAATGCAAATATAATTTGATTATTGTGTTGGCATATATGTTATATTTGGATTAAACTTAATTTTATCTTTGAACAAGTTGATGATATATATCATAGTCTAATAAATTAAAAAAAGAATAGCAAATTATGAGATAAAGTTATATAGCTGCCACTTGATCAGTTGCATGCAGGGAATGTGCAGAACATGCTGTACATTTGATGCTGCCTCACTGTCCCCTCTTTGTCACATGCTCTCTCTCTCAAAGGCCATGCATTCCAAACCTCTCACTCCTCTCTCCTCATGTGCTAGCCATGTGCTCTCTCCCTGTAACGGAGCCTTGCTGGCCCATATCACCTTCACATGCACTCTTTAGGGGAAGCCACACCCCCAACACAACTACCTTACCCTCTTTTCTATGCTTCAATTACCCAAATGCCCTTTCATTCTATGCAAGAGAACCTTCCTATTGCATGTCTCCTATCATTTATTTATTTATTATTATTATTATTACAATTTTGTCCTTTTTTATGCTGCCAAATTATTAGCATACAAGATACCATTCATCAAATATTTTATCGTTCCAAGTACTACTCTTTTACGATTTTTATTTAGTTAACCTTTTCAAATCTAATATAAAGGATAGGATTGTGCATATATTCTACATGTTTTCGTTCATGTGCAAATATCACAATTCATGCACCACAACTATGCACTAGTCTATTCTGTAATTTGTACATGTTTTTTTTTTTTTTTAGTATTAAAGAATTTAATAAATGTGCTTCCCAAAAGGAGAAAAACAGAGAATCCTTTGAAAAGGAGACAAAAACAAAGGAGATTCATGGAATTGTACAAAGAAATGAAATCAGCGTATCTTTTTTATTAAACATGTTAGTTTCAAATTAAATAAATCATGTGTTTATATATACAAGTGTGCATACTACAACGAACCTATGTAAGCCTTTTGTATTTTTTAGTTAAGTAAACATTGATATCAAATTGCCAAATGTTTCAGAAACAGAAAATTAAAATATTAAAATACTGTATAATATTTACGGCAGCAGTTCTATCAAAAAGAAAATATTCAACAATTAGGAAAAATGTGGTATTGGATGGAGAAAGGCCACTTTGATTTCTAGTTTGAATTTTGAGAGCAGACTTTCATGCTCAAATTAATGGAAAAACAAAAGTTGCACAAAATTATTAGTAAAAAAATTAATGAAGAAAGCACAAATAAAAAGCTATTACCACATGACAATTGACAAGGTACTTTAAATGGGTACAATGAACATTTTGATAAAAAAAATGCACAGCAAAGTTTACCACTAAAATATAAAAAGTGATATCCAATATTAAGACACTTGTATTTTAAAATTTTGAATTAAAGACTATGAGATTGTTAGGAATTAATTGGTTAAAACCAAAATCTTTTGACAAGGGGAGGACAGTATGGTAATTTAAGAATGTGAAGTTCCCGGGACCTTCACATGTGCCGTTACAGAAGGGCAGGCTTTTCTGCCTCTCTGGCTCGCAAGTTGTGCCTCTCTTCCCGCTTTCTCTTTTTCAATTGGGGTCACATACAAAACTATATTGTCAAATTACAACTATAACCTTCTTATATGGAAACATCCAATTCTTTATGTTCCCTTGGTCCCACTATTTTTATACTTACAATGTTTGCTTCTCCCCACGGATGAGGATTAATCGCACTGAACCTTATATTTTGTTAGTAATAAAAAAATAAAAATAAAAACAATAAAATCATTTATTGTATTAGAATATTGGAGTTTTCAACTCATTTACTTAAAATTTTCTAAAAGAGTATCTTGAATGAAAAATGTGTAAGTCTTTGGAGACACTAATTTGACAAGAATTTCATTATTCAAGTTATTAAAAGTTAATATTAAATTTAATATTGTGTATTATCATTATTTTTATATACATTTAAAAATATATCTTACTGGAAAACACATTTAAATGTTTCCTGCCATCTTTTGCATTTATCTAGTTGTTTCTTGTTTGCCTATCAATCGCAAAGATTTTAAGACACACATTTAACTATAATGTATAATTTAAAATAATCGTTTGTCCTTTGTCTATGACAACAATGAATCCACTTCTTTTGATAACAAATGTCAAGAATAACATATCAAATTAAGAATTGATCTTTCCGCTAAAATTATTAGGAAATGTTGATACATGATGTTAATATTCTAAGAATATTTATATACAGATTCCTCACATTTTACATATGTAAAATTAACCCGAATACCCAAGCCCAAGCTTACTAGAAAGCACAGTTTGAATACCTTAATTTAAATTAGTCTTGTGTCAAAAGAATTTTAAAAAAATTGATAACACAAGAAATTAAAAAATTTCCAATATAATCTATCTGCTTATGATTATTTATTAAGTTAATGTTTTTAATGCTAAAAAAAATAGAAGTAGTGAATTTTAAAGGATTTGATAGTGAATTGTACATTAAATTCGTTGTTATATATAATTATATTATTAAATAAAATGATGTAATTATATAAAAAAAAAAACCTTATACCTAATATATAAGCAAATATGTCAAATATATTATTTGAATACAATTTTTTTATTTTATTTTACACCACATGTCCACCTTATTAAAATGAAAAACCAATTGTTCGAAATATTAGATGTTAAAAAAGTGGATTTTTTTTTCAATACTTATCAAACTCATATCCACATGATTACCCAAATATACTTTTTTCTTTTTGTAAATATTATCTCAACAATTTGATAAAAAAAAATAATTTTTTTAATATAAAAAAGGCAGTGGCATTTCCGTAGTAACCAAAATCATCAAGTGGCAATCTCTATATGCCTTATTACTTAAAGCCACAAACCCCCCCATTATCGTATCACACATCAACTCCAAAAACAGAACAACATCAAGCCCACTTAGCTTCCTCTCTCTACTCTTTTAAGGTTCTTTGGGTTCGGTGGCCATGAGCACAAACACAAAACACAGTTACAAACTGTGTGTCAGAAGAGCCACAAGAAGAAGAAGAAAACAACATCAACCACAAAAAAGAAACGCTCCTACCCCATCAAAATTTGGCTTCATGGCTCATAGAAGCTTCAAACCCATAGAGGGAAAGTGCAAGTCCAAGCTCTCACAAAAGCTTCAAGCACTTAAGAGCCTAATACCTACCCACAATGGAAACACAGTGAAACCTGATCAATTGTTCAAGGAAACTGCTGATTACATCGTTTTGCTTAGGACCCGTGTCGTGGTTTTGCAGAAGCTCATAGAGTATTATGGGAACAACACTGAGGATGATAATGTTGTGTTGTTATAGCTTCACTTCACTCTCTTTCACTTTTATGCTTCTTTTTTCTTTAAATGTTTTATCCTTTGATTAATGAAGAAAAAAAGAGAGAACACCTTTGTTGTAGTTGTTTTTCCTTTTATGATTTTTATTAGATTTGGTTAGGAATTTGAGTAGAAGAGAAAGTGGAATGGAGAAATGGAGAAGGAAAGGTTGGAAATTTGTAAAGAAAATCGAATGCATGTAGCCATTTTTATTTGTTTTGGTTTCCTTAGCATTGCTATTGGCATTGGATGGTGCATTCTTCAATCTTCTATCATCCCAAAATAAAAAATGAGAATTGGTAAGCGCTTCACAAAACCCAGTTTAAGTACATGTTTTTTAATTTGTTTGATAGAAAAAATGTTTATTTGTTATGGATTTTTTTACTTAAAATTAATAAATTTATACTAAAAATTGTTTTAGTAAAAATATAATAATTTTAATGAATGTTTATTAAATTGAAATTTTAAATTTAAACTTATAAACGCTATTGAAAAGCAGATAGTTGATAAAAATAAATTGATTCAAGTACGAGTCTCGCTTTCTTTTAGCAGCTAGTAGCCCAGTAACATTGATATTTGCACTGTTCGATTTCCATGAATCATAATTAGAAAAGTAAAGGATAGATTGGTTTTTAAAAAAGGTTATATTTTTCATTATAAAATTTTCACCTTTTTTGTTTTTATAAATTTGACAAAGACATCAGCGAAAATAAAAATTAATCTTGGTAGCTAGTGACTGTAAACTTTGTTAATAACTGAAAAAAAATTATAGATATATGGTTCATCGACTTTTTCAGAGTAGCATGGGGTAATCAATTTGAATTTTCAAAGTTGAATTAAATCCTAACATATTTGTCATCAGGTGCTAAGCAATTGTCACAAAAGAGAGACTTCTAGACCACCATCCGTGCAACTTTATTATGTGGCTACCTTCAGTGATGTTCATTTAAGAGCATGGGCTGGTGCATGCCACAGCAGGAGTCAGATTATTTAGCTATTTTAAAATGAAGAAACATGTAAAATAAAAAAAATATTTAATTTAAATTTAAAGATTTTATAAAAAGACAATATTATAAAATAATCTAATACGTGATCAAACTAATGCATAATTATTCTGACTTAATTTATAATCTTCAGAAAGTTCTAAATTTGTATCTTATAGTGTGCAAAAAAATTTTATATTAAGAGAATCATGGAGTGTAAGCAGAAATTAATCTTAAACCCTTTCAAGTTTGAAAAAATAATGTGATATGTGACCACAGTGGAAAGAAATTGTAAAGGTGTCTAAAATGAAAGGTATGCACAGAACAGAAGCAAGTTAGACACAGACAGTCACTGCAAAGAATGGGTGGCATGGTGATAAATATCTGAGTGATATGGACAGGAAGGCCCTCATTCCTGGGCTATTATGAACATGCTGTGGTTGTCATGATCTTGACATGTTCAGTGAAGGGGTCAATGAAGCCATGTGCAAAAGCCAAGATTTAAGGGTTGTTTCTCTGTATGGGTATCACCATGTGTGTGTAATTTCCCAGCCCACTTTCAATTCTGCCCCCAAACCTCAACTAATTAAACTCAAAAAGGTTTCAAACATCATGTGGGTTTTCTATTTTCACAATGTACTTTTGTCCTATATATCTATGTTTTCTCTTTTGTAGTTCTTGTTGTTTCTTTCACTGACACATTTGCTGTTTTGTTATTTGGAAAACAATATTAAATGAATTTTAACTGCATGTTGTTTTGTCCTATATTTTATCCCTCTTTGGCAAGAATTTTATTTTACTTGTTATTTTTTTCTCAGATAAACCCTTGAGAAAGACGCGGTGAGATGGGAGAAGAGGACTTGGATGGAAAATGATGTAGAATGCATCGCTACAATTCATAAGCTAAATGACAAATTGCATTAAAAAAGATTGAAGAATCAACATTTGAGCTTATGCAAAGTTTAATTAGCTTTATCTTGAATGTGTCTTTTTCTTCTTCCTATTTCATATTTTGGGTTGGCTAATTGTGAGATCTTTTATTTGCCATTGTTAATTTATGGAGAGAAACTCGGACTCTTGAATGTGATCGTTGATAAATTCTTCAAACGTTTATGTTAAAACTTTATAGGTTAATTTAAGATTATTAGATGATATTTGAAAAAAATAAAAATTAATAAAAATAAAATAAAATAAAATACTTTAATATTAGGAATGAATAACAGTTGATTTATGCCGAATTAACTTCCTCTATATTATCATGTTCTGAATTCTTTTTTTCTTTTAAATACAGCTGATCATAAATAAATAAAAGAAGTCCTAAACCATATTCTTAAGTAATTGAAATGTGCCTATTTCTTTATGAAATTTTTAAAACATTTTATTTATCAGATGTACAGTTATCATAGTTTTTCACATTTTGATCTACAATTGTGCATTAAGGTGGATTTTGGTAATTTAAAGTAGATCTAGTTCAAAACTTATATATAAGATTTTTTTTTCAAGAATGAAAGAACATATACTATGCACCAAGACAACTTTTTATTATTATTTAATAAAAAATTAAAATTTATAATTTTGGGTATAAATAAAATTAACCCAACGATTATCAAATTAGGAAGTATTGATTAAATATAAAATATAATGTGAATATAACAAAATTCTAACCAAATCATATGGCTTCATAATTCTACCATACACAAGTTTAAATATGCAAGTAATTTAATTTTAAAGTTTATAAAAAAAATATTTTTAAATGTTGAGCCAATTTGGTCATCATGTACAAGTATTCCAAATTTGTTTTGTCATGTATACCAAAGGCAAGGCAACACTTCATATTGCTATATTTGGGATTGGGATTTTGTAGTGCCATGGGACCTTGATATATCTATTGGGTTGCATTAAATGCTTCAAATGAGTAGTAATTAACAATATAATCACTTATCTGTAAACAATTTCTTGCATTTACATACTTTTTACCAGCAAGTTTATTAGTTTGGAGAAGTAATATATTACTCACAAAATTGATGTTAGCTTATATTAGACTATTGAATCAAATTAATTAGATACTATTAAGATTAAAGGAACTCTAGATTTTGAAGGAAAGAGAACAAAAGAAGGGAAAACATAAAACAAAAGCAGAACAATGGAATTAAAATAATGGCAAAACAACGAAAACAAGTATTCAGAAGTTTTTATCTCAATTGAGCGACAATGGTTCAAAATCTCCCCCCTTATAACAAGATTAAAATTAACAAAAGGATTCAAATCTAACATAATAATCGTGAAGAGCGCTTAGGCACTAAGATTTATTGTTAATCTGTTTTTCTTGGAGATGAAAATGGTAGTGGATGTAGCCAAGGGAATGGTTTTGCCTTGAATGAATTAGGATTTCACTTCTTTATACTCAACATTTTACGTTTCAGGCTCCATTTTCTTGCTTGTGGTTTTTTTCACTTTTGGGTCATTTTAAGAGTATCGGTTAAGCTCTTTAAAAAAAGTTTTAGAATTTCTTAATTAATGTTTAAAATATTATTAATATTTATCTTTATTTTTACTGTTATGCTACTCTGATACATAATGTTTTATTTTAGCTTGCTTGTGTTACCTATTCCTGTGGTCATTATATGTTGTACTGATACTTTGCTTTGTACCTTGTTTCATGTAACCAAGTTATGTTTGATATAACACTTTTCTGCATGCTCTGTCTGTGTGGTGTCGTACGACCAGCAAGTCCTTGTGATAAGGTGGTAGATTAAATTGCTACAAAACAAAAGACTCGTGGACAAACAAGTAACATTCAAATCACGCATGCACTCTACACCCTTTTTGTCATTGCATTAACAAAAATATACAGGAAAATGCAGAAAAATGATCTTTTGCCACTCTATATTAATTTCTATCCAAAGCATTAGAGGTGATTGTAAAAGCTCGTAGAGTAGCATCTGTAAAGATGAAAGTGTTGAAGATGAGGGAATGCTTCTTTGTTTGGAAGCCAAAAGAAAATACAAATAAAAGAAAATAAATGGAAACATATTTATTTTCTCTTATTTAGGTGAAGACTAAAATGAGAAAAAAGAAATGAATATTTTTTTCTTACCAGATTGAGTGAAAAATAATTATACATTCTTTAACTATAATAATGATTAGAAAAGTGTACGAACAATTTTATTATTTTTTCCCATTTTCCTCTTGAACAAAACATTAAAAATATATATTTTTTCTTGTTTCTCTCCATTCATAATTTCACTAGAATGAAACAAAGGAGGGCACAGTGGTTGATGATGAATGTCCAGTGATGAAGACAAGAGGGAAAGTTGTTATGGCTTATTATGAGGGGCAGGAATGTGGTGAGAGATGAGTGTGGTCACTAAGGTGTTAACTGATAAACTAGACAAGTGGTGCAGTGGAGTAACTATCATCAGGGACACTCTATCCATCATCTTCCAACAATGCTGTAATGGAAATCACAGTGTCTCTGGGCAGAAAAGAAACACCAAGCAAGGATGTAACCAACATTGTGTGGTCCCTCCCGCACCAAATGCCTTTATTCCTCACAAGAAAAAGAGAATCACTTACTCATAGAGGCCAGGGGTGTGTTAGCTTGGTTGATTTAGTGGTGTTTATATCTCTGAGTGATTTTTTTAAAATCTATATGAGGAAAATATTTGAAGAAAATATTTTAAGATTGGTTCTCTTTATCTTCCTTTGTGTGTTTTGTGTATATATAAGATATTTGTTGAAGGATTATAGATTAAACTATCCAATGACATTTACAATCAATAATGCTGAATAATCACATAAATACAAAGCTAAATAACAATAAAAAAGATTTACTACATAACAAGAATATTACAACACTGTGTAACAAATAAACAAAAGAAACTAAACACTCATGATAAAAAATCTATATATAAATTCACATTTGCAAGGGAAGGTTGCGATTTTGGTTTTTAATTTTATATTGTTGTGTATATGTGAAATTTTCTTTTTAATGGTGGCGGACGGGATGGGACTATTCCATTTGAAAATTTCATCAAATTGATGTTTTTTAAAAGTTAACTAATCATGACAAAAAGAAATTGTGAGCTAACCCATGGGTTAAACCTAACAAGTTTTGGTCTTGAGAGTTTTGTGGCCCAATGAACTTTTTATATTATGTCTTTTAGTCTTGTGGCTTTTAAGCCTTAGGGTTGACCTATTTGGCAACGCTGTTTTGCTTATATCCTTTTCTCATTATATATTAGAAGAGAGAAACTTCTAAAAGCAAAGGCCGAAACTATATGAAAGCCAAGGCTGCAAAGTGACAGAGCAATAAACACACATACAGATGCTTCTTATCTTCACAGCTTTTCACTTTAGACTTATTACTATTCAGCAGTGGCAGGAACCTCTAGTGGTTGGAACATAAGTTAGAGTATCCCTTACATGTCATGATGTAGACTATAGTGGACTTACTCATATGCTAGATGAATTCAAGGTTAAAAATTATGGCATCTGCATGATGATTGATGTGTTTGGGATATTTATTATTATAATACAAGTGAACAAAGAAAACAGAGGAAGTCAGTATAGAAAGGAACACATACCCACAGAAACACACAAGGGGAAAAAAGAAAGAATCTGACAGTATTGTTAAACAAAATGTAGCAAATACTTTCAAAAATCTATGTTTTTATCCACCTGATGAAACTGTCTAGGTTGTTGTTTGACAAACCACCTTGTCCAGTGCCAATTTGAACCTTCTCCTTAAGATCCTTAGCCCTTGCTTTCAATTGTTCATCATTCAAAAGTTGCTCAATTTTGCTTCTGATTTCACCATGTGTGACTATGCCACTCCCGTTTCTTTCAAACCCCAGTCCAACCTTCCAAACATCACAGATATAACTCCTATTTAAGAACTGATCAGCAAAGTAAGGCCAACACAATATTGGGATCCCATTGCTGACACTTTCCACTGTGGAGTTCCAACCACAGTGACTTAAGAAGCAAGCAACTGAAGAATGGCTCAAAATTTTTTGTTGTGGTGCCCAACCCACCATTCTACCACGTTCAGCTACCCTTTCTACAAATCCTTTTGGATATGCATTCTTTGACCCTTCTGTGATCTCAGGCTGCACAACCCACAAGAAAGGTCTATTTGAAAGTTCAAGACCCAAACAAAGTTCTTGGAACTGGGTAGGATTGAAAGTTGTAAAGCTTCCAAATGCGACATATATTACTGAACTTGGTGATTGTTGATCTAGCCAATTCAAACAAGCGAGGTCTTGAGGCCAGAAGTTGCCTGAAGAGTAGCCAAGCTTATTGCTTGATAGAAGTGGTCCTATAGGTTTGATTTCTGGGGCCATAGAAAATGCTGCAGGCTCAAGTTCATAAGTTGAATTGCAAAGTAGCCACTCATTTTTCTGAATAGACTTTATGTTTTTCATCATAAGTTGAAAAATACGCTTCTGAGTAGTCTTGTTCCCCACACAAACCCACACAAGGTGTTCTGTACTTACACTAGGCATTGTGGACGATAGCTGAATGACCTGTTTTTCCAGTGGAGTTCCTGTATCATTTAAATGTTGAGTAAGAAATAAATAGCTAATAAGAAATGTTAGCAATACACTTTTAAATACATTTTTCAACATACTCCGTGATTGGTCAGTTTTTTTAAAATTTTAAAGCATTTCGTAAATTGATCATGCTTGAAAAAATTGACCAATTATAAAAGGTGTGTAAAATAATATGTTTAAAAGAGTATCTTGGAAGCATTCCTTATAACTAACTAGTAACACCTATCTTGATTTTAGTTCCATTTTTTTGGAGTAATGAGAAAAGTCTTATGCTAAGGAATGGTAATTGTCGTTTATATAACGTTAATCTGGGAAGTTTATAAGTACAATAACCTAATATGCTGAGATTTTTATTGATTGATTAGTGGCCAACATTATAGCATAACATACGTAGTCTGTCAAGGTAGGGATTAAGCTTGATGCAGCAATGGCTGAATATAAGGAGGCATTGAACCTGACAAATGTATTTGTAAGTGTCTAAGATTGTCTCAGGAAAGAATTAGAAAATCATACGGATATTATAGGCCTTTTTACTTTTCAAGTAGAATGATATATTTTAAAAATGTCACCACAGGTTTTGTAGTTCTTGGATTTACTACTTGTTTGCTCATCAAAGTCTTATGTTGCCGAGTTAATTACACTTCTGATCTTGTAGTTAAAGTATTTTTGTTTTATTCTTCTTAAAGCTAATCAAGTCTTTCTACTTTTACAATTAAGCAAATTTGATTCAATTTGTCAATTTTTTCTACTAAAAACCTTCAAATTCTCATTTTTAACTCAAAATCTTTATAAATTGAAACAATTAAGTTATTTTATTCTTTATTTTACTTAAAACTTACGAATCAAAATAAAAAATTTCAGCCAAAATAAAAAATAAAAATTTTCCTTCAAATCCTAATCTCTAGTCTTTCTCCCAATTATTTGGACCAAAACTAATAACTCAAAATCAATGCAGGGACTAAATCTGCTTAATTTTAAAAGTTTAAAGACTTAATTGACTTGAAAAAAATTAAGAGAACCAAAATTGTACACAGAACAAACTAAAGGAACAAAAAGAAGCAAAAAAATCTACGATGTATCAAAAACTTGTTAAGCCAATTTTGTACACTCGAAAACACACATTCAATGCTCCAATCTCAGTTGAAGTGGTTAGGTTTGTAGGAATAGAAGGGTGTTTGACCAGGAGTCCAATTCTGTATTGCAATGTGAAAGAAAGCAGAAATAAATTAAACAAATTTTCTATTGTATGCTGCAGCTACTGAGATCAGAGAAGTATGAACTCACCATCTTTGTCAATGATCCCATCATCAATCAACTTTGGGATGCTCAATCCTAACACCAACTGTGCTGCTGATGCTGGACAGAATGCTGCCCTTCTAATTCCCTTCTTCTCTGCAATATCAATTACCCATCCAATGCTTTGATCAGCAAGAACACATGTAATCTTTTCACTTTCTGATCCATTGATGCATTCAATTAACTCCTCAACTTTCTGTGGCATAACATTCAAGACTGCTTCAGATGATTTCCCTGCCCTTTTCCTTTCCTCTGAGGATTCTAATCCATCAGATATCCATACAAGAGAAATTTGAGATAATAAATCATTTCCACTTGAAAATGCATTCACGATCCTCTCATGGTTTTCTCTGGTGTTTACAAAAGTTATTTTGATACCTTGTTTTGCTAACAAGAGTGAAAGCTCCATTAGAGGAATCACATGCCCTTGTACTGGGTATGGTACAACCATAATATGTGCCTTTGCCATTCTAATTATTCATATGTTATGCTGTTTCACTTGGTTCTTGCAAACTAATCTCAAGATTTTATAAATCTTGGGAGGAAGGAGCATTTGATCCTACTGTGGTCTAGTTGTCTTTATGTGTCATGACATGTTAGTCTACTATGAAGACAGAATCTGTCATTTTCATGCAGCTATCAAGTGCATGATCCATGTTTTAAAATAGGTAAATGCTGACCAAGGTCTTACAAGTATAATAAAACAATCAAAAGTAATTTTTTCTGAAAATATAATAAATACATTATTATGGTAATTTTTAATAATAAATTAGTATTTTTAATTTGTTAATTAATACGCTAAAAACACTGATTAGTAAGAAGTTAAAAGTAAGTCAAAATCTGTTTATTCAATGCTCACGGTGATGACCATTAGTCTTTTTGTTCTAAAGAAATGTGAAATTTATTTTGATAAAATTAATTTTAAAAACATAATTGAAATGTGTGTTTGAATTAATTTTAGTTATAAATTTTATATTAAAAAATTTAATGTTGATTCTAAGTATTTCTCAAACAAGTGGTGTATATTAACTATATGACAACTATTTTCCATATAAAAGTTAAATGAACTCAAGTATTGAATTTTTTAAATCTTAAGGTATATTTGAGAGAGAGTTTTTTTTTTTGTCAGAGAGGATATATTTTTAATTTTAGATTAAATAAATTATATATAATTTATAATAATAAATACATGATTAATATATATTCAATTTATGTTAATATTTATGTAAATATATTATTTTATAGTTTTTATTTTTAAAAATATTAATTATAAATAAATTTATTTAAAATAAAATAATTTACCTTTCTTCTCTTTTCTTTTAAAATTTCCCTTCCTAAACAACTCTAAGTAACCTCAATTAAGTATATAATATTGATTTTAAAACAATATATACATATATCATCATTTAATTTAAAACTTGATCTTGATGATAAGAATATAAATAATTTAATCTATAGTTTGTCCTATTATATTGTATGTTTCCTGAATGAAAAGTTAGGCAAATGCTAACTTTGCATAGTAACAGTAACATGCCATCTAATATAAAAAGAAGAAGGACGAATCAGTATCTTTTGAATATTAATAATTTGGTGAATACGTTTATTAAAAAAGATTTACCACTTTTGTATCTATTGAAGAAAGTCTCCACCCCGCTTTATAATTATTGCAATTGGTCTAATTATAATTTATTGTATAGTATTAAATATATAGGATTTGTTTGTTTCTCTTCTTAAATAGAGTTTTTTTTTATTTTTAAAAGTAAAAAATAGAAAATATTATTTGTTAATATAAGTTTTAAAATTGTTTTTTATTTTTAAAATTAAAAAATAGAATTACTATTTAGGTGTAACTTATCAAATAATTTTTATTTTTCTAAAAATTATTTTATTATGTAATTTTAAAAATTAAAAATAAAAATTATATCAAACAGGCATAAACTCTGCCTAAAACTTGTTTTGTGTCTGTTTGTCACAGGATAACCTGTGTGCTCCAACTTATTTCGGACGAATTTTGACTAATAGATTAAAAAAAATGAATGTTAACTCTGAAAAAAATAACCATTCACAAAAAAAGTGCTGTTCATCAAAATTAAGTCACGTATATTATAATAAATAAATAAATTAAGTCACATCATTTTTATTTTAAAGTTTTTGTATGATTTAACATTTTTATTTCCCAGCACTCAAATGTAAATTCACGTCAATAATTTTTTTATGTAAATAGTAAATATAAGCCATATAAAAATAAGTGATAATGATCGATCTCTTGAAGATAAAAAATGAAAAAAAACCATGATCAACTTGATTGACAATTTTTAAAAAAAATTAATAATAATCAAACAAAATTTTAATTTTTTTGATATAAAAACTATTTTTAAAAATAGTTTAAAAAGCAAATGACACAATTAAAAGCCCAGCCTTTTCGTATATACTTTATAGAAAGAAAATATGCAATGGCAATCTAGTAATTTCCTGAATATCAGAGAAGAACGTTGGATCAAAACGGCGTCGTGCTTGAGACCCCAAAACAATGACTAAAACCCATAACAGTTAAACCCTAGTCTCTTCTTCCTCGTTCGTGTCTTCGTCTCTGGCACTTCACCTTCACCTTCACCTAGCAGAAGAAGAAAAGTGTGAATTGAAGGTGGATGAATATGGGCGAAGAGGGTGGTGAAGGTAGCACGAGGAGGCTCCAAGTGCGGTTCGTGACCAAGTTGGCTGAACCCTTCAAAGTCCCAACCACCGCCATTGCCATCCCCGCCGACCTCACCAGATTCGGCCTCTCTTCCCTCATCAACGCTCTCCTTCAAGCCAACGGTACTTTTCATTTCTCACTTTCTAACAACTGTTATGCGATTTGCTCTTAATTTTGAATTATGGATTGAATTTGGTTAATTTTGTTATTATTTTTTTTTTCATATAAGATGATTATAAGCCGGAGCCGTTTGATTTTTTGATTGATGGCGAGTTCGTTCGGATGTCGCTCGAGCAGTTTCTTCTGGCTAAGGGAATCTCTGCGGTAATAATCTTCAAACAATTAAAATTGATTGTATCTGTATGGTGAAAAGTGTAACCGAAAATTGATATTATTTATGGACTTAGAAAATGCATTTCTGAATGAAGTTTCATGGAATGGGAATTTAACTTGGGAACTAGATGTTTAAATAAGTACGACTAGGAGTGTTTCATTTGTGTGCTGGAGTCTTAATGAATTGTTTTAATTTTGTATTTTCTTTTAGACTTTGGTTAAGAGTGCCCTGAGACGGTCGTGTATATCAATAAAACAAGTAAATGCTTTTCTTGTTATATTGGTGATAGTGTCCAAGGCAATGGTCCAGTGGATTGGAGGGTGGTGGTTGTGAAAGTTTACTTGTTGCTAGAATGGGGTAGTTCAGGTTGTGTTAGTATATGACTGTAACAAAAGTTGCTGACTGACAACTGCATTGTATTGATTGACTGTGAATCAGTTGGACTTGGATTCATTACAATGTTGATGGTATATTCAACATTTTTCTACAAAACATAGAAAACTGATTTTGATGAACATTCTGCATTAATGTGAATTCAATAGGAATCTCAAATTAAGCAAGATTTGTCTTTTCAATAATGGGGAACTGAATAACCTACAACCTTGAGCCACTTACAGGGCAATTGTTGAAATTTTAGGGATTGGAATTGGGTATATGAATGATAACTGATCATTTCCTTTAATCTTCATTTGTTGTCATGGGAAACAAACCATTGTTACCTTTCGCTATGATGTCATTGGATCATAGCTAACTGTTTTGAATGATCAATTATAGGAAAGGATTTTGGAAATTGAGTACACAAGGGCTGTGGCCCCTCGAAAGGAGGAAGACCCTTCTTTACATGATGACTGGGTCAGTGCTGTTGATGGTTCTTCTTCTAGGTAAGCTTGCAAATGTGTTAAATGTATGCAACATAAATTGTAATACCTTAATATTTTCTCTCAGCAGTATGGTTCTTTGTGGCATAAAATATGCAGTCATGTTGCTCTTTTGTTTACAAAGACAATGTGACATGTTGCACATAACACATTAACACCCAAAGATGTTGGAAAAGTTTAACTTCTCATTTCAAACTAATTGACTAAAGCAGAGAGAAAAATAGCCACTTGTTGCACTGAAATGGTCTAACTTAAAGTTTGGCTAAAGATATTTTGATGGAAAATTTCTCAAAGATTTCCAGTGATTAAGCATCTCCACAGTGGCAACCAGCAATGCGGCAATATTTGTATGAGAAACTCCTTTTGTTTAACCATTGTTTATGGAAGATTTTACTGAGGTTGAAATGTTGAATTTAGGTTAGTGTGGTTGGTTTTTATTGGTTTTCTTTAATTTGTTAATCATGTTTGGTGATGTTGGCAAGAGTGATTGGTGTAAATTTTTTATAATATAGGGTTTATACATCATGACTATCATATGTTCACTGTATGAGGTTTATTTGCATTGTGGTTGACAGCAGTAGTCAGAGGAGTGAGGACACAACCTAGTCCTGTTTGTGAATACGTTCTTCAAACTTTTGGTCATTGGAGGGAATGGGTGTTATTGTAAATCCTTTTTGTTTGTTTAAAACATCACATTGCGTAACTTTCACTTGCTAAAGTATGATAATTATGGTTGTTTTAGTATGCTGATTGATTTTTTTACCTGTATGTTATTCACCCACAATTTAAACATGACAGTTTTACTATTTCTGCAGGTTCTTTTTGACAGGATGTTATGATGGTTTAGGGAGGTAATAGTCTTGTACAATTTTGTGATTCTAGAATTATTGGTATATTTTGCAATTGATTGATATTATCATTTTATTACTTTCTCCTTCCACTGAGCTGAACCTTGCTACGGTTAAATTACATTTTAGGGTATGGAAAGATGCAGGATTATGTTCCCATATATTGGAGGGACACAGTGATGCTGTCTCTTCTGTTAGTATCATTAATCCAACAGGTATAGTGACAAATATTTTCTCTTACATGCCGCTTACTTTGTTTTTGTTTACTGTTCTTATTGCCAGTTGTCAAATTTCAGTTGATGCTTAATCTATTTCTGATGAGAAAATGATAAGGTTTATATCTAACAGTTTAAGAAAGCTTATGGCTGATTTGCCTTGGATATCAAGTTTAAAGTTATTCCATTAAATTAACTATTTACATTTTTTCTTTTCCCATTCCTTTATAGGATTGAAATGATTAAGCTTTAAATGACATTAGTTAGTGTTTCAATGTTTTAATTTCCTTAAAACAATTTATTTTGTTGATTGCACAATCAAGCTTTAAATGACATTAGTTAGTGTTTCAATGTTTTAATTTCCTTAAAACAATTTATTTTGTTGATTGCACAATCTAAATATGTGCAGTATCCTCTGTTGACTATGCTTTTATGTGCATCAGAAGTGCTTGATGCATATTTCATGAATTTAGTGGGGAAAGCTTGCTGCAAAAATTTGTGCACTTTTCTTTTGTGTAATCTTTGTTTCATATTGCTCCATGATATTATAGATGCATAATACTGTAGTTGAATTGCTCCTAATTATCAAGATTTGTATTGTAATCAGGCGCAGAAACTGTTACAGTAGCTACTGCTTCAAAAGACCGGACACTGAGGCTATGGAAGGTAACTACAAGAAGTTGCTGATATAGTTCCTTATGCTGTGCTTGTGCTTACTATGTTATATTGTTCTGTTTGTGTGAAAGCTCAATACAGAGGAGCCTGTAAACCATCCTATGAGGGTCAGGGCTTACAAAGTCTTGCGTGGTCACAAGGCTGCTGTACAGAGTGTTGCAGCACAGGCTTCTGGAGAAATGGTTTGTATTTTCTTTTCTTTTTTTAATTTCTCCACCATCTTTCTCTCGGTTTAGTAGAGTGATGGTGCTCCGTAACATAAACTTTCTTCTGTTGTCTCTCATACATAGGTTTGTTCAGGTTCTTGGGATTGCACCATCAATCTATGGCAAATCAATGACTTTAATGCAGAAGATCTAGTGTCTAAGAAGAGAAAAGTTGGAGGTCAAATTGAGGAGTCTCAACTAGAAGTTTGTACAAGTTCCTTAAACCTTATTGTTTATCTTCGTGTTGTTGAAGCTGAAATTTGTGTAGGCACAAATGTGTTTCTTCCAAAGATTTTGCATTTAGAAGTTTGTTTAAGGGTTCGCCAGAGACAGGATTCTCTGACATGTAATTGATAAGTGGAATAGTATAATGTTCAGGATGTTGCTGTTACGCATTTCCTGCTTGTTGAGTATACTGTGCTTTAGTCCTCTTTTTATCTCAACATCCTTATGCATAAAGAAATTTCGGAATGATTATAAATGTGAACTTCCTTCTTCGATATGTTAATTTTCTACTGGTTGAGTGTGAAGTATCATGGTTACTGGCAACTGAGGCTGTATGTTAAGAAGGAAGATGTTTTTGAAACTATTTTATAAAGAATTTTACTATTTAATTCCAAGACAAGTTCAAAGTTCTTTTAATGTTATTGTAGACGTGTAAAATGGTTAAACCTTGTAGTTTTTGTAACTGGTTTTTTCCTCTTAATTTGTGTTTCTTTTCCTTTTAGTATCATTCTTTAGTTTTCATGGACTACTTTAAGTTTTCATTAATATTACTCTGTTGTATTATAGGGAGAGGCTTTTACTACCCTTGTGGGCCATACACAGTGTGTATCTTCTGTGGTTTGGCCACAACGAGAGTCAATCTATTCTGCGTCATGGGATCATTCTATTAGGAAATGGGATGTTGAGACAGGCAAAAACTTGACAGATATAGTAAGTTGACAAATTAATGCTCTCTCTCTTTCCAATTTGTTAAAATGTGTGCACTTGTGAAGTGTTCATTTTTGTCTTTAGATCAAACTTTATTTCATCTTACCATTTGATGCTCTCTGCCAGTTAACTGTTTGAACTGGATCAGGGCATGCTTATCATTTTTTTTTCTCTTGTTCTTTCTATGGATGTCAAGGCACTGTTTGTCTTAATCCGTTGTTTTAGTGGCTTTGAAATTATTTGTTCCTCTAGGTCAGAGTTTGTCTAATCTTTACATTTTGTGCATACTAGTTCTTCAATAATTTTTCCTTGGTTGCTGGTTATGATGCTTATGTGGCGAGGGGAAGTCCAAAGTGGTCTTGTGATGAAGAAATCTTGGTTTTTGTCCCTGGATTAAGCTTAATTTAGGATTAGTATGTTGAAATGTTGAGTAAGTTTTAATGTTCTTTCATCTAAAATACAATTTCAAGTGCTTACCATATTGAAAAAACTGGAACCTTTTTTGCAGGCATAAATCTGATTCATTACGATTTATGTGATATTTTCTGGTTTATCTATTTAATGTTTTCCTTCAGTTTTTGTTTTAAGTTATTTTCCATACATAATTATTGGTGAGAATGTTTATGTTTGGCAATCGGAAGTAGAAAAGCATTGCAATAAAAAAAAAAAATCAAAATTTAAGATTAGGTTGTCCTTCTTGTGTAGTTCTGTGGGAAGGTAGTCAACTGCCTTGATATTGGTGGCGAAGGTTCTGCTCTGATAGCTGCTGGTGGTTCTGACCCTGTCCTTAGGATCTGGGATCCTCGTAAGCCAGGTCTGTTAAATAAAACTAATAATCATTTTCGCTCACCTCTGCAGACTATCGCATGCTAGTCTCAAATAAAGCAATTTTTCTTTTGTGCAGGGACTTCTGCTCCTGTTTTTCAGTTTGCTTCTCATACTTCTTGGATTTCAGCTTGCAAATGGCATGATAAATCTTGGTTTCATTTACTTTCTGCATCCTTTGATGGGAAGGTTATGTTGTGGGATCTGAGAACTGCGGTAACATACCCTTATTCTAACAAGAAAAATTATTTCTGATGTGATTATATATCCATCTGTGTTTTTCCCTGATAATTTTCTCCATGAATGTTGCAGTGGCCTCTTTCAGTCATTGAATCACACAGTGACAAGGTATGAAATTTTGTTTCCATGTTTTTGGCATAAAGAGGAAAAAAAAAAAAAAAAACCTCTCGCACATAGTTGTTTTATGCCCCAGAAGAACCAAAATTGCAATTAAAAGAATTGTCATTTGTTCAACTCAGGTACTGTCTGCTGACTGGTGGAAAAGTGACAGTGTTATCAGTGGGGGAGCAGACTCCAAAGTTTGCATTTCTTCAGAAATTCCTGTACAGTGAGGTATAGATTGGCTATAATTTAGAGATGGTGGGATATGGGCATATATTTCTTATGTGTAGGGGAAATGGATCAGTTTTGAGCCAATTTTGTCCATGGCGCAACTGTCAAGCTTTTTAAATTAGGTGTTCTTAACAAAGTCTTTATTTTTGTGTGGCAAATAGCTATTGATGTAAACGATTGAATTTATTCATACCTTGAACTCATTCTGCATGCTAAATCTTCGGACATTTTACTCGTGTGCGTTACAGTTTGTTCCCCATCTGGGTTATTTCTGGCATAATGCGCTGTCTGATTACAACATGATGCGAATTTGCACAAGGGTAATCCTAAATATTTGACATTATTCCTCCATCATTAAGCATAGGAAAGCTGAGACAAAAAGGTAGAAATATCTTTAAGTGCTGTGGGCTGTGGCATCTTCAATGGATGTTTGCTTTCACCCGACTCTGCTGACGATATCTTTTAGTCCAATAAATACTTTTTAAGGCTGTTTGGTTTTAGAAAACGTTTTGCCTTTATTTTTTGTTTTCAAGTTTGATTACAAAATTGCTACCTTGTTTTCAATTTGTTTTCAGTTTTTGAAGATTTCAGAACAACTTTTTGTTTTCACTCCAAACACTCATCGTTAGAGAAAATATATTGCAGTTTGTCAAACGGCGTAACAAATACTTTTTACAAAACAAGTGATATCAGAGTTGCTTTACAAAGGACATTTGTCTCGTTCAATCTCACCAAGTACTTTGGTACGTACTTTTTGTCATACAAATGGAAACTGAACAATCCAAGGAAATGGTCTAATGTATGGGCTTGAGTGCAAGATCAATTTCTTTGAATTGATTTGGAAAATTGTTTCGGTTTCAGAAAAAAAAAGTTTCCTGTTTTTATTTTATTTGTTTCTAAAATTGATTGCTACATTATTTTTATTATATTTTATGATTTTAAAAATTTGTAACAATGATTAACTTTAGAATCATAATTCACCTCCTAGTTTTTTACATGGACGATAAAATAGTTTTGCCAAAGAATCTCTTTAAAGCAATTGTTACAAAAATGGAAAGTTGTTATTGATAATTATAGTATCTAATTATTAATATATATTTATAGTTTTATTCATTATGATTTTTAATCATTAAGGCAATGCATAACAAAACTAAAATTTAAAATAATTAAAACTATATAAAAAGGTTAAATCATATTTTACAATTGATCATAACTAAAAGGACATTATCAATTTGAAGTTTAAAGTATATTATTCACGCCATAATAATAGATAAACAAGTCTTTATTCCATAATTGTACCATACCAAAGATCAACTTAATCCAAGAAGAGAAACGTCTCCATCTTCAAGAACATTGCATGGTTATGATTAAAGGCAATCCCTATACTTTCAAGATTTCAGCCACTTAACGAATCTATTGATATTCTCTGCAGATCTACCACCTTCTGCTATGTTGTTTATGGCCATCTCCTTCAATTGTATACATCTTGTTCTTATTTGTTCATCACTAATCAATTGATCCAATTTCTTTTTGATTTCCCTTCGTGACACAAGTCCATTTTCATCTGAATTCAACCCTAGCCCAACTCTCAACTCACCACAAATGAAATTTTTATTATAAAATTGGTCAGTAAAATATGGCCAACATAAGAAAGGCACCCCATTAGACAAACCTTCTATGGTAGAATTCCAACCACAATGGCTAACAAAGCAAATTAAGGCAGGGTGGCTTAGCACTTTTTGTTGAGGAGCCCATTCAACTGTTTTACCTTTATTCCCTAAAATTTCATTAGGGTATACCATCTTATTGTCTTGACGCACAACCCATAGAAAAGGTCTATTGGTGAAGTCAAGTGCAAGAGCTAATTCATTGAATTGGTTTTGGTTTAGAAGTGCTAAACTACCAAAGGCAACATACACGACAGAATGATGAGATTGTTGATTTAGCCAATTTATTCACGAGAGATCTTCTTCCCAGAATTGCCCCAATGATCTTGTAGTTGCATTTGTATTTTCATAACTTCTCAACAGTGGGCCAACCGGTTGGAGCTTGGGAACAAAGAATAATGGTCCAGGTTCAAATTCATATGTAGTGTTGCAAAGCCACCACTCAGTCAAATTTGAATTTTGTATGCAATGTACCAAATAATCAAATATTTTCTTTTCTACTGTCGAGTTGTAGACATTTGACCACCAAATGAGTCCTGTGTCCATAGCTGGCATGTTTGGTGATATTTGAAATGTCCTTTTTGTTATTGGAAATCCTGTGGTGCCAAATAAAATGAGGTTATAAGGACTGTCTAATTTGACAAGAAAATATTTTATATAACAAATATCTGTTGTCAAAATAATAAGACAATGGTCACTTTTTTGTTTTTGTTTTAAAGACTTAATAAAAAAATAATAAAATTGAATCTTATTCTCAGTTTTTCAAACATTTCTTAATATTAAGAAATAGTTTTCTAAAACCAAATTACACTTTCTCAACCAGTGGAGTCTTTTTTTTTAAATTTAAGAAAATAGAACCAAACAATAATTGGTTAGTGAAATGTGATGTACTTACCATTAGAATCTATGATGCCTTCTTCAATAAGCTTAGGGATGTTTTGTTGCAATGCAAACATAGTAGCTGATGCAGGCCAGAAGAGAGCTACTTTGATTCCTAGCTTACTCCCAACTTCCAATGCCCATCCCATATTCACATCAGCAACTATGCATGTGATTTTATCATCACCATTCAAATGAATATTTTTTATGAGCTTCTCAAGCATAGCAGGCATTGTGCTTGATATAGCAACACATAGCTCACCTACATCGCATCTGTCATCCTCGGGTCCTAAGCCATCTGGGATTGAGACCAACTTTATTGGTGATTCATGAAAGCTTTCTTGCTTGGCCATTGAACTCATAACCCTTTTATGGGTGAAGTCAGTATTAACAAAAATGATTTTGCATCCATGCTCAACTAACTTTTGTGAGAAGTTCATCAAGGAATTGACATGCCCTTGAGCTGGGAATGGTACAATCAACATATTGGGATTGTTCATGTTGTTTGTGTTTCTAATTTCTTTTGATTTGGAGGTCATACTCTTTATATTGGCCTACTTACTGCAGTTTACACTTTACCTGGGATGTTTAGATACTGAAATAATAAACAAAATTGTTTGTAAAAATATTTTAAATGAGGCCGGATTATATATATATATTAGTTATATCTTTATTTTAATCTGTGAAGTTTATTTTTTCTTTTTTATTTATACATCTATACATCAATGATAAACTAATAAATGTATTGCGTAATACTTGTCTTACACATTTATAATAGTCTAATTTTGTTATATGTCAACAGAATTTTTTTACACTCAACTAACTAAAAATTATTTTAAACACAATTTTTAAAATTATCATCTTACAAAAAATTAATAATTTTTAATTTACATCAAATCATAATTAAATAAAAATGTAAAAATCCTTTATACTATCAATATATTTACTAACAATTTAACGTTAAATTAACCTTTGTTAGTATAGATTTTTGTTAACAAAAATTAAATTGTTTATATAAACATTATGAATTTATTTAACAATATAATATATTATACTAATAAATAATTTTGTTAATAAAATATTAGTATACAGTATTAATACATTAAAAATGAGTATGATATATTATTTGTTAATATAATTTTTTAAATTTTATATTACTAATTTATATTTTTATTAAATTAAGACTATCATAATTCTTATTAAAATTTATTTGTTGATAATAATATTTTTTTTATAGTGCAATAAAAAATAATTATATTCTTAAATCTGTCTACCAGAAGATTCAAAGATTACACGCATCCTTTCAACCACGATTTGACATGAATAACTCACACCTTAATACTATATCCCGATAATATGATTTTCTTATGCATCATGCATGCCTCACTTCCTTCAATTGTGATAAGATAACTCAAAATACATACCCAGTTTTTCAGTTTGTGACTTGAAGATGAATTCACATATTTACACCCATTTCTGTTACTTTCAGAATATTAATAAGAAAATTTCCAGAATAGTACACAAATAATGGATAATGGATGAAAGATTCCAAACTCTTCATGGAGGCTGAAATGAAAGTAAAATCCTGAAATTAAAATTTTCTTTCTATTTTAAAAAAAACTAAATATTAAAAAAAATGATATTTTTTCCTTAACGTAAGGTGATTGAGCAAGTGGAGAATTTGGATACTATCTCAGACAAAACATCACTCACTAATTTTCAACTTATTACTTCGTACGAGAATGTTTTTCTTATATTTGACTTTTAACTATTAAGTATATGGCCCTTTTGTGTAACGTAGAGAAGAGTATCACTTAGCAAGTCATAGACTTAAATACCATATATCAACTAAAAACTTTAAGCAAATAGGCTGTGAAACATTACTCACTTGTATATTACTCAACTTTTTTATTATTATTTAACATAGAACTTCTTTTATTTATACTAAACTTCTAAAACTAATAAATATTTATTAATATATTTATAATATTTTCAATACACTATAATATATTTTTTATAAAATAAATTATTTATAATTTTTTAACAAGTACTTTTATAATAATTACCATGGAGTAGAACATCTTTTGCTGATACCAGCATTGAACAGGTCTGTTAGTTGCGTGTTAACATGAGTGTACCTTTTTTTTTTTTTTTTTGGAATGAAACATGTTAACATCATATATCAAAATAGTCTGTTTTTTTTTTTTATTAAGTTTGTTGCTTGAATATTTTTAGTAACTAATTAGTAGTTTGTGAAATTTCTAAGTATTTTATTTTAAAATAAATTATTATATATAAATTATTATTATAATAAAATTATTTAAAATATTATTTTTTTAAATATTTTAATTTATTTCTATGATCACAAATTATATATATATATATATCAAAATGATAAATATTTAATAAAATTATAATAGTTTAAAAATTTAATTTATTTTAAAATAATATTTTAAGTATTATAAGCTTTATATATACAATAATTTTTGTAAAAATTTGAAAGTCTAAATAAAGTCGTAAAAAAATTTATAAATATAAATATATATTAAAAGTTTATGTAAAGTAATAAAAATTTTGGTAAAATTAGTATTTTCATCTTTTAACTTCAAGATAAATTTCAATTTCATCTTTTAACTTTTTTGTTTTATTTATTTTAATTATCTAACTTTTACAAAAATTTTAAATATGTCCTTTTTTAATAAAAACTTTAATACTACATATACTGTGCAATATTGTTTACCTTCTTCCTCTTCAGATGATCTCTAACACTTTTTTCTCTTCCTTCTTCCTTTCATCTTTGTTTCTTATACTCAAAACTCAATCTTTTTATTATCAATACTAAGTATTCACTCCCAAATCCTAAACCATAAATAACTTAACTGTCTAAATACTTATTTTCCATCTCCGGTAGATCTAAACGCAAATCCTAGATTTGCTTTGAGCTTTTGGAACTTTGTATCTTTGTTAGTGAAAGCTTTAGAGGCTATGGTAGCATGAAAAATGGAAACATAAATATTTTTTGCGTTTAGTCTTTTGCAAGAGTGTCGAGAACTAAATCTAATAAACATTATATAGAATTACTTCCTTTATAGTTATTTCTTAAATCCTATTGGAATTTATTCATTAAGAAAAATATTTCTTTATTATTATGTTTCTTTGTGATATTCTTCTCAACTTCACATACATTTACCTTCTCATGCTGAGAACTATTTGTTTTGTATCTACCTATCTTCCTTTGTTTAAGAACAATTATATTTTTACCAACTTTCTTAAGGAGACTACCTATTTTGGGATCAATAGCATTTTTACTATTAGATTTGGTATAACCATATTCATTATGTTGTGAACCAGTTTATTACTTAAGTTTAATTCAATACAAATTCTAGCAAATCTACCCCTAAATAATAAGAAAGTACAAGAACAAATTTTTAACATTGAGACCAAGTAAGGACCCACTTACCACAAAAACTTCTCATTATACAATTTTAAAGAAAGGTCTGGTATGTGCACCCAAGTCAATTTTTCTAAGATCTTGATCCATTGGACTAAACAGAGGCCTCCACTTTTGGACTAATAAATAATGATCTAAAATGAGTCAATACCCATCAAACAAAGTCATTTTATGATCTTTTATGCTATCAAATTTTACTAAGAAGAAGCCATTATTCAGATCTAGAATTTTTAAAGAACTATTTTTTCTCCACATATTTTTTAAATTTTGATTTAAGTAATTAATATTAATTGACCTTCCTAACAATTTAACTATTAGGGTTAACTTTCAAGGGGAACACCATTGTTCATAATCTTCCAAAGATATCATAAGTTTTGGGAATAAATCTTGACTATTATTAGGGCTTTTTAGAAGGCCTTGAGTATCAGGGGAAATATTGAGCTCCTTTAGGACCGAATGAATGATTTCTTCATCTCCAAGACTAATATTAAAATTCTTAGATTCTAACACTTTATCCATATATGAAATAAAAGAGGAGAGATTATGTTTAGAAAATAAATGTTTAGTCTGAACAATAAAATTTACCTATAATAAATATTATTAAAAATTATAATATTTCAATGTATATAATATTGTATATAACTTTTTAATAAAAATTACTATTATTTTTTACTTTTTTGTTGTGTGTATTTAGATATATTAAAAATTATTTAAAAATAATGGTTATTTTAGTATAGGTTGAGTAAATATAAAAAGTATAAAAATTGTGTAATTGTTATTTTTATTAAATCAAGATTATTGTCACTGTATATGATATTACTAAAAAAAATTATTAATGGATAATTTACTTTAAGAAGTTAAGTTTAAAGAATGATTCAAATATTAACCACTCTTCAAACTTCAAATTTGAGAGGGAAGTTTCACATAAAATTACTTTTAGAAGTGAAGATTGGAGAGTGATTTAAATATTAGCTGCTCTCCAAACTTTAAACTAATTACTCCCTAGAAAATTTTAATTCAACACTTCCTTCAACACATATAAGTTATAATTTAAGTTTAAATATAATACTAGTTAAATATTTGGTATCTTTATTTGGAGTGTAGAATTGCCCTTCAATCTCTATCTCTGAGAGCAGTTTCACATGAAACTGCTTTCTAAAAGACACTTCTAAGAACGATTTTTACAAGGATCGGTATCAGTATATCTTACAAGGATTGTCAATTGACAACTGTTATTTTTTAAAATATATCAAGGTTGTGAAGTATACCTATATGGATGACAAGTTTTTGCAATTAACGAGCCTTGAATCTTCATAAAAAATTGGTTGTTATATTCTTAATACAATATATGTGAAAGGCTCTTGCTAGGTTCCCACTATCTATTGCTTATTCTTATTGTTGCATTAATTGACTCGTGACAATTAAAAATTATGCCAACGCCATCTTAGGTGATAATGTGTTTGCATAAATTATCAAGAAAAAAAAACTATACATCCACAATCTAACTCTCAACAATAGCAAAAATAATTGGCAAAATATTCTGATTACCACATTGTACAATGACCACTAATAGAACTCCTTTGTATTTGTTATATGAATGTGTCCCATCAACCTATACAAATAGTTTTTAGTGTCTAAACGCTTTGATATAGGAACCAAAAGTTCAAAACACTTGACAAAATATTTTAACATTGGAAACTAATTCATCATCTAACTGAACAATGAAACCTTGAACACGGTCATATATTACTACACATCATTGCAGTAAAGCTTCAAATGAAGCTTCTTATTAACCATAAACTTTTTCAATTGCCTTCTGTTTTTCCATCCATTCTTTCCAATATATTATCATGTAGTTGTATTGAGACCGAATCTTATCAATAACGAGTTTTATCTTAAAAGAAGGGTCAGACTTGATCATTAGCTTTATATATTCTGTAATTGTGTTAGAATCTAATTTCCTATGATTCTGAGAAATCTTTCCCCTTGTACATGAAGGGTGGCTCCCAAATAAATGTTGACCGATCACTATGTTTGACAAATGGGCCTTATCATCAACATCATCATCCACATCCTCATTTGCACTAAGCTCATCACTTCCATATTCTTCTTCAAACGTAGAGTTACCACTTTCATCGTTGACATTTATCCATTCTACCTCTTTATTTAGCACAATGTTTGCATATGCCTCCTCATTATTTTCTTCATCAATTTTAACTACAATTTCTTTGAAAACAACATACAACTCAATGGTAGGAGTTAGCGAATGATATTGTTGATGTATTTAAAATATTTATAGAACGTTAGCATTGTTTGTTATTGAAATTATATAATATTGCATAAAACTGTCAAATATGGATATTAGATACCTATAAATAATACTTTCTGCTACTTTTGAAAACTCAAATTCAATATTTTAAATAAGTCAATACTTAAGTTCTTCAAATGATACATTATCTTTCATATACACACATGTTAACTTTTCACACCTAAATAATACACTTTCATAAGTGTTCGCAATCATCTCATTATTAAAGTATATCAATAGAAGCACACTCATATTTCTCTTTATGTCTAAAAATCCTCCTTTTACTCACTTATAACTTACAAAAAATGAAAAAAAATAAATATTTATAAACACATATCTCAAAAATTGCTAACAACTTTTAAAATTTTCTAATAAATTTATGTGGTACAAAAGTTGCTTATAACGAGTTTTTATACTATTTATTATTTTTAAATGACCAAAGTTGCCAATAATAATTATATAAAGAGCAGAATTTTCTTACACTTGTGTAAGTTTAAAAACTTTTACACCTAATCTAAGTCTTTCATTTAACTTAAATCTTACGAGTTATAATTTATTACTTTATTTGCCATTAGATTTAAGTTAAATGAAAGGTTCAAATTGAGTGTAAGAATTTTTAAACTTATATTGGTGTAAGAAAATTCTTCTCTATTATATATATATATATATATATATATATATATATATATATATATATTCACCTCTATAGTTTTTACCATTCACAAGTTTTGAAACTGGCTATTTTTTACTAAAAAAAAAGGTCATAACTTTTATTAAAGTCTTATATTTATGTGATACTCTAAAAATTTTCATATTTTTTGTATTTTTAAATAAAAATCATAAAAAAATCGAGCCAAAGTATTTTTAATGGATTTTTATCATATTTTTAATACAGTATAATATAGTTTTTTTTAATGATTAGCTTTGTAATAATTATAATGGAATCATACATATGTAGTTGTTATTAATTGTGTGGGTCAAATCCAGCCATGAGACTTAAATGCCCTCCCGTAACTAGAGTAATAAATTAATAAATTTTTAAAAATGCCGAAAGCGAGTGTAAATTTCTAAAAAGTAATTATTAAAAATATTAATAAAAAATATAACATTACTTTGAATGGGAAGTATGCTTATTGAGGTTAGTTTTGGCGGGCACATCTAGCTTGTTTCCATATTCATGAGAAAATGATGAGAAGAGAGAAAGTTGCGAGGGTGTTATAGTTAGAATGGGGACCGCATCAACGTCCCTACTGCTTCAGAATGCATTATAATTAATTCAACTTATTTCATAAATAGATTTAATTTGACCTAGGCTTAATATAAGATTTATTTTGTGTCAAAATATACTTAGATTAAATAAAAAAATTTAAAATATGCATATGTTAATATTTTTTAAATGATAAATATTTTTTTAACAGTGTGAAAACTCACGTGTATTCACACAAACTAATTCACGTTAACTATTCCACATAATATGAGAGAGTAAAAGAAATCAATTGATTCTCACTTTTGCTTAAAATATATAATAATACAATAGTTTTACTAAAATCTTGATTTTGTCAATAACTCATTAAATAAATCAATTGCTTGAACTGATATCCACTTTCACTTTAAAAAAATAACTTATTATCTTATTATTAATATTTTTAGTGCTATTAAATAATATAATAATATTTTACTTAAAAAAAGAAATATTATATATTTAATAAAATAAATTCTACAATCTTAATTATCAAATGATAAATTTTTCTTTTGCAAAAATTAGAATATTTGTCAATGTATAACACCACAGATTTAATATTGAGCCGACTAATAAATTAATAATTATTAATTTATTAATTAAGGTCAATGATATAACATCTAAAAAATTATTAAAAAATAATATAATATTTTCTTCTACTATTATGACTCTGAATTAATTCTAAAATATGATATAATTCATTAATATTTTAACAAGCTAATATTTTATTCAATTACTTACTCAAGTTTTAATTTTAATAAAGTTTAAACTCATTACGTAGGTAAATTTTTTCTTTAACAAATGACTTGTTAATTACTGTGATAATATTAGGTCAAAATTTTTTATATTTTTTCTTAAGAATTTTCTGTTGACAATATAGAATAACCATATAAAATTCTCGGTTTGAGTCATTTTAATGACCACGTCCATATATGCATCATTGTTTATGAAAATTAATAAATAAGATCTATTCATAACTTTCTAATGAATATTATCATATATATATATATATATTGATTTATCTGAATTATTAATATCTTATTTATAATATTTTTATAAATAAAAATGATTTAAATTGAATTATAAGAGAAATGTTTTTTATTTTCATAATTTTTATTACGATAATAAATCTTTAATTTTAATCAATAGTCTTTATCAAATAAATTATTATATTAAAATAGTATATATAAAATAAAAAAAATAAAATAACACTTTTTTATTATAACTGAAATGGAGTACACGATCACACAAACATACATACTTACTCGTACAAGCAATTGATCCAATCGATTCTTCAAACTAAAATTGTACATTCTTATTCTTTTAACCATTTGACAAACCTATTGAAATTCTTTGAAGACAGACCTCCGCGAGCTATGTTCTTGATGAGCTTCTCCTTCAGTTCTAAAGACCTTGATATTAAGTTCTCATCACTAAGGAGTTGGTCCACTTTCATTTTGAACTCCTCGCATGACACGAGTCCGTTTTTATCCAAGTCAAAGCCAAACCCAACCTTCAACTCATCACAAATATATGTTTTGTTAAACATTTGATCTCCAAAATATGGCCAACACAAGAAGGGCACCCCATTGGACAAACCTTCCATGGTAGAATTCCAACCACAATGGCTAACAAAGCATGCTATGGCTGGGTGGCTTAGCACCTTTTGTTGAGGAGCCCATTCAACTATCTTACCTTTACTCCCTTTGAATTCACTGGGACATGCCATCTTATTGTCTTTACGCACAACCCAAAGAAAAGGTCTATTGGTGAGGTCAAGACTAAGAGCAATTTCATTAAATTGGTTTTGGTCAAAAAGAGTAAAACTTCCAAAGGCAACATACACGACAGAATGATGAGGTTGTTGGTCAAGCCAATTGATGCAAGAAAAATCTTCTTCCCAAAATTGTCCAATTGATTTCGTGGTTGCAATGCTATTGTCATAACTTCTCAACAACGGGCCAATTGGGAGCAAATTTGGACTAAAGGATAGTGGCCTAGATTCTAGTTCATGTGCAGTGTTGCAAAGACACCATTCTGTCAAGTTTATACATTGTGCACATTGCACCAAATAATTGAGTACTCTCTTACCAGTTGTTGTATCACCCATATTCAACCAAAAAAAGGTTCTTGGATCCATATCGGACATAGTTGGCGATATCCGAATTGTGTTTTTTGTTGTTACTTTTAATCCTACAATCACAAATAAGTAGTAATGTTAGGTTAAAGTTTTATATGTTTTTCGTTCATAATTTTCTCCAAATTTTAATGTCAGGTTTTCTTGTTTCATCTCAATTCAAAAATATACATCACAATGTTAGATCTGAATTTTATACAATTGTGAGGCACCGGCATTTCTGAAATTTAAATTCGCTTAAACAACTTTTAAAGAAAAAAAGTGATATTTACTTAAGCTAAAATAATTAACTTAAATAAATTTAATAAAAAATAATTTTTGCTCAAAACAAAAATCACTTTTTCATTTAAGCCAAGGTAGACTACAGGTAGCATTTTCACGGAAACCGCAAAGGATCAGATTCGATGGCGACAGTGTTACGTACAAATGATTCTTAATTCTTGTGGCTTTATGGTTGTCAGGATGGGGACAAAATAAAAAATTGTGTCACTTTCTTACAAGATCTTGTTACGTGAAAAGTCAGTATTTTTCTTTTCTTGGTAAATTTGTATAAAAACCTTATTAAAAGAAAAGAAAGTGAATTAGTACGTTAACTAATGCCTAAGTAATACTTATAAATGAAATTTATAGAGTTATACGTATAAGTAATACTACTTTAATGAAATCAATTATGAGAACATTGGTATCCTTAAGGAAAATGATTGGTAGTGCAAATTAGAAACTTTGTTTTCGTACCAATCTAATATAAAAAGACTGCTTACCAGGTTATTTTTTTTTTATCAATTTTGTTAACTTCTCTCAGCGTTGAGTTTAACTATTTATAAATAAACAAATTTTATTAAAAAAATATATAGTTATTATATTAAAATTATAAAAATATAATAAATATTTTTTAATAATTTTTTTATTAACTGCTTGTTCTATTAAGATTAAAGTTAACAAAAAAAATTTTATATGTTTTTTATTTTAAAGTTTTTGATAAATGTAATGCTACCAAACTGTAATATACATACTCTCTTCAGTTCTTTTTATAAGAAATAAAATAGAGTATTTTTTTGTTTTTATTATAAAAAATAAATGATAAATTTAAGATATATTAATTGTTAATTTTTTATATTTTTTTATTAATATTATTAAATATATAAATTACTAACTACACTATTTAATATCATGAGTATTTTTAAAATAAAATTTATATTTATAAAAAATATAATAAAATTAATTATTTTTTTATTTTTAATAATTTAGTTTCTTGTTTCTTATAAGAAAGGATCAGAGAAAGTAAAAGTTATCATTTTAGTTACGCGCCATTCCTTTTTAATGAACTTGTTTTACATCTAAACGAAACGAGTTCGTAATTAATATTATACCTTTAAATAACTTGGTATGTGTAGTCCAACTCTTCCAAAACGAACATGTTAACAAATTGTGCCTTTTCAGAGCTATTACTTTATATATAAGAGTGAGAAAATAAAATTTTAATTGTACAATTTTCCATATATGATCAGAATTAATTAAATTTTAATGTCAAATAACTATTTAAATGACTAGATTCTTAATCATGATTAAAATTACCAATCAGTTAATATTAGGTCTCTTACTTTTGTATAAAAAAGGCGTGATACTAGATGCTTTTATACTGGTTCAAATTTTAATAAAAAAGTATTTTATAATTTTTATGAAATATTTATTTTTTTCTCACATACCTTTAATAAATAGTGTTGATTGAAATTTAAATTAATAAAAATAAATGTCAATAATAGAATTAGATTCAATGATATAATTTTCATAACATCCTTTTAATAATCTAAAAATGAACCAAGTTTATATACTTTTGTTAGTTTATGTAATTTAATTAGAGGTATCTTATAAAAAGAATAAGAGAAAGTATTATGAATAATTTTATATAAAATGTTATAAAAATGAATCTGGATAGTGAAGTATTATATTCTTACCTCCATCAGAATCTATAACGCCATCATCAATAAGCTTGGGGATGTTGCATATCAAGGCCAACACAGAAACAGATGCAGGCCAGATCATAGCTCCTTTGATTCCCAATTTACTTCCAACGTCGAAAGCCCATCCCATGCACATATCTGCAACAATGAAGTTGATTCTGTTGTCACTGTTCAAATGAATATCATCTATTAGCTTCTCAAATGTAGAAGGCATGGTCCTTAGTATAGCATCACATAACTTTCCCAAATCTTTTCTATCATCCTCAGGTCTTAAACCATCAGGGATTGACACCAACTTCAACATTGATTCATCAATGTTATGTAGTTGGTCAGCCATAGAACTCATCACTCGCTCATGGTTGAACTGTGTGTTCACAAAGATAACTTTGCATCCATTTTCAATCAATTTTTGTGAGAGGGTCATCAAGGGATTGACGTGCCCTTGAGCTGGATAGGGTAGAACCAGAATAGTTGGAATGTTCATCTTGTATTTGGGTTTCTATGATTCACTGGCTCTTCTCTTTCTGGCTTACTCCGCATAGTTACACTTTATATTGAGGTTTTTAAAAATTCCATTTCACGATTTGTTTTATTTAATCACAGTGAAACTGTATTTTAAGTAATAAAATAATATAAAATTTGGCTATTTAAAATTGTAAATTAAGATAAAAGAATTCTATTGCATGACTTATGAAAAAAATATAATAAATGGTTAAATAATAATAATTTATATGTTGATATTATGTATGAGTCATATTTATTTTAAAATAATTTTAAAGGAAAAAAAACAACAAATTTTTTATTAAGGAACCAATTTTGGCCTTTTTATTGATTTAATAAATCTCAACTGATTTTATGATTCATTAAATTTTTTAGTTGGTCCAAATTAATGACAGAACTGAGTCACCATGATCGTTTGTTCCCGTTATCTATGGTCCATATATATATATATATAGAGAGAAATGGTTAACTAATTAGGAAAATATTTTTATTTAATCACATTTTATATGAAGTCTAAAATCTTTACGATTCAGTTGAAAAATTAAAAATTAAAAATTAATATATTTTTTTTAAAAAAAGCTGTTAGATTAAAAGCTAAAAATTAGACATTCTCGTTAGAAAGCTGTTGGGATAAAATAAAATTTTTAATAATTACTTTTCAACAAATATATTTAAGCAAAAATAAATTTTACGTATAATCAATTCTACACAAAATCGATTGTTTAATAGTAACATTTTATTACTGCTCGCTTCAGAGTCATATACTTGAAGCGTATCTTATACTGCTAAAATAAATATATTTATATTTATTATTGCTTTGATATCTTAAAATAATATAGTCTGATATATAATTAACATGTAATAATTTTTTGATTAGTGACGTCTTGTACAATTAAATGAATTTAAAACTAAAAATTTACTAAAATCTAATAATAAAAATATATTTAAATCATTAATCAAACATATATTATGAAGGACGCAATTGCACGTTCTTCACGCGTAACCACTTGTCATTCTCTACGAAATCAAATATCACAATCCGCTATCATGATCGGGGCAGTTGAACTGCTAACACTCAGGTTTTATTTAAATATTTGTTTAATAATAATTTTTAAAATAATTTATTTTAATAAATTATACTAAAAAATTTTAGAATAATAAATATAATTTATATTTTTCTTAAACTAATTATTACTTCTTTCAAATATACCGATAATTTGTATAAAACTGTTTTTAAAATTTAGTTTAATTTTTAAATTAATTTTAACCTTAATTTCAAAGAGTTTTGTAATACAAATATCTAATTTTCTTCGTAATTCACCATGTTTTATCTAAATTGCACAAAAATAATAAATTATTATCACTACGTAATGATTTACCACAATCTTCTAATTATATCAATAATTATAAAGAAGTTATTTTAATTAACAAATAATATCAATTGCATAAAATGAAACTAGAATTAAAAAAAATTATATCATAAAAATCTACCTCAATTATTTATTACAAAAGTTATAAAGATGAAAGAAAAAAAAATGAATACAAAATATTTATAATGAGAAACTTTCATGACATATTTTTTTTTTCTAATATTCATGACTTATTTTATTTTAGCAAAAGTATAAATATGTATAAAAAATATCACTAATTGAAAATTTGGTGATGTAACACTTAGAATGAAAAAAAGAAAGAAATATATGATGGAAGATTTATGATTTTAGAGTGTGGAGATAACGAAAGATCAAGTTTGTCTTTAATTTCATTGTTATAACAAACGGTGTGGGTCATATTTATATACTTATTTTTAGATTCATAATAATTTTTTAAAAAATTATTAAAAGATATATAGCAATAAATAATATATTAAAAGATTAATTTTTGACAAGTTTAATATGATTTATGTAGTTAATATCACCAAATTATTCATTAAAAAGTTAATTAAACAAAAGTTAGGTTATTTTAAGAACATGGATTAATAATTTTAATCCAATGACTATTTTAAAATAATAATTACAATGATGATAAAAAATAATAAAAATTTTGATTAAAATTTTAGAAGGTAACGTCATCTTATACTTTTAATATAATCTAAAAAGAAATTACGTTTTCTTGTATGTGCAAGTTGTGGGGGTAATATAAACCATATTTGAATATAATAACCTTTCCGTAAAAGGGGAGAATTTATGACATTTGTGCTGTTTTAAAAATTGCTTTGATATTTTTTTGGGGGGCTAAAATAAATTATGGATATTTAGTAATATTATTAGATAAATAAATTAAATCAATATATTTATTATTATTATTAAAAAATATATTCATGAATGTCATTTCTATTAATAACTTTAGTTGGTTAAAAATTATTTTAGCTTTTAAATCTACTTGTTTATGTCACATAATTGAAATTGGTTTAATATTTTAATTTATAAATTTACGATAAATTTATTCTTTCACTCTGTTCTCAAATCATTTCCTCAATAACATAATTATATTTTCAAAATTTATCAAACATAAAAACAAAAAAAATTTATCAAACATTAAACATTATATATTTTAAAATAAAATTAAAGAATATGCATGCAATAATTTATGATAACGATGTATAAATTATTTTATTAATCATATATTATAAAGTAAATTTTGTAAAATTTTTCATATTTTTATTCTAAATAAAATAAACAAATATTTCTATACTTTTTTAAAAAAATTAATAAATGTAATTATAAATTTCTCTATACTTTCATATTATTTTTGGAACAATAGTTATAAAATTGTAAAAATATTATTTTGTATGCCTACTTGTAAATTATCTTGTATTTTATTTTTAAAAATCAAATATTTGCTTACCTTTTTATTTTAAAAAAGTTAAAATTATCTCTATCATTCATAAATTATAAAATTTTAATATAAAATTTTTTATTGAAAAAAACAAAAAAATATTAAAAATTATTTTAACACCATCAAAGAATTTATTCTCAATTTCAATTACCTTTAAAAAGATTTTACATTTGATTGTTGTTTAAGTAACTTTCAAAAGATTTTATCTCCTATTTTATAGCCTTTCAATTTTTTATTTTTATTTTTAACTTTGCAACGAAAAATACGTAAGAGTAAGGATAAAACTAACGGTACCTAACAAAAACATATGTAAGAGCAAAGATATAACATTCTCAACGGTTTTCTTTTATTTTAAATTACCACATCCTCAAAGGATTTTTGTTTTGTTTTATTTTTATATAACTCTGAAAAAAGTTTTTCAATTTTATACCATTAAAAAAAATAAAAATTATTTGACTTTAGTTTTCATTACATTTAAAAACATGAAAGAACGAGAATTAAAACTCGTCATGTTTGAGTATTTTTAAAAATTCTTCTTTTTGTTTAATTGCATAATAGTTAAAAATGTAAAAATATTTTACAAAGAAAAATAAAAAATTTAAAAATTAAATAAATATTTTATTTTTGCACAATTAATTAAAGTATTTACTTTTACAAAAATTGTAAAATATTAATACTTTTTTACATATAATTTAACTCCAAAACTTAGATTTAATTAATAAAATCTTGATAAATTCCTTTCTCTAGATTTTTCATAAGAAAAATAGTAAATTATATAGTGTTTTGAAAAATGAGAGAATATTCTATACTTTTATATATGTGAAATAATTATAACCATATTTTAATAGTGAAGTATTTAAAAGTGAAGTATTTTAAAAAGACATAAATATCTTTTAATATTTTGGTATAATTTAGAGAATGAATTCAATACACAATTCTGAGATGTATATAATGGTTATTAAATATGTATATTTAAGACAAAATTCTGAGATGCTTTAAATTATGAGGAAGTATTTTATATTATTATATACATGAAACAATCATAACCATTAATTTTAATAATAGAATAATGGTATATTAAAAAAGATATAAATATTTTTTAATATCTTAATATAATCTAAAAAAAATTATTCAATACACTCCCAAGTTAATAGCACGATAGCAAACACCATACCTACGAATTACCAATATAACTTTAGAATTTTGGAGAACAAAACTTTAACACTTTTGAAATTTTACTTAGATGTTATACATATATATATTTTGATGGTGAGCAACAAATAATAAAGAGTTAAATTCAAGATAACTTAGTCATTTTTTGTTGTGAACCGCTTTCTGATGGCTGATAGCCTCCATTCCCAACGGACAACATATTTAAATTCCAATTCGACCGTTGCAACCCATTTGCTCAAACGGTCACTTATCTTTCAAATACTATCCCAATTAACTCACGGTTCCCACTTGGACACATTTTCCTTGCTCCTCAGCATTATTATAGCTGAGTTTTGCATACACAAAAGCACAGAATCTCATGGAAAACATGCTTAAAACTCCTCCAAAAGTGCCAATTCAAGCACAAGCATCAGAGTCAGAATGCAAAACACCAACTCCAGTTCAACAACCAGACCAGCATGATCATAACTCCTCAAATGAATTGCGCAAACCTCTCACCCCAGATCGTCTTAGAGTCCCTAAGGCATTCAAATACCCAGAAAGGTAAATATTATATAGGAAAAATGTTATCCATTTTTCTAATGTATACCCTCTTGATCACAATAAAAATCAATATTTATTAAAAATTATTGCAGATTTTGTAATTTTTAATAAAAATTGTTTTTACTGCGTGTTTTTAGGAACATTTAAAAAATAAAAATTAATTTTAAAGACTAATATTTACATATTTTATTGATTATTTATATATAAATATCAATATATGTAATAATTTGATAATTGGGTTAGTGATGTGAATATGTATTCTTGATTTTTGAAGGTATACCAGCCCAACTGATATGATGATCTCGCCAGTAACCAAAGGCCTACTTGCAAGGAGTAAAAAGGGTGGTGCATTAATACCCCCGGGTAAAAATCAACCAAAGGTACACCAGCAAGGCAATGATAGATGAACCAATTTACTATTCACTTTCCCTAGCTCTGCCAATGTACCTTTCGGGGGTTTCCTTTAATTTTTCAGTGTGTTTATGTGAACTGCCACAGATTCCAGACATGTGCTTGTTGCAGGATGTGGGACCTTTCCAAAACAAGCTTCCGATGCTGATTGATGAGAAGATCAACTCAACTTGAGGAACTCAGTGGATCCTTTTTGTTCAACAAGATAAATCGTGTGACAGTGGTTCAAGCTTCAAGGGGAATTTGAAGATGATGTAATATCAGAGAGAGTAGTGATCTTTTTTGTCATGCTCTTATTTTCTTCTCAAATAGCCTTTTGTAACATTAATTTTTTGGGGTTAAAAAAGTTGTGTGTATTTTCAGATTCTATTATTGAGCCTTGGAGAAACTGAGGCAGTAAGGTTTCCTTTCCAATAGGATCATTTTATTTTATTTTAAGATAAAACTTAAAAGTAAATTCCTTATATTTTTATTACTCAGCTTCCTTATTAAATGAATGTCATCTGAATGTTTTTCTATTAATAATAACACTATTAAATATATGTTGTAGAATTGTAAATAAACTTTTACATGATATTATTTAATTAAAGAATTTATATAAGAAACCTCGTGTGTTTTTCCTTTATTTTACCCTTCTGTTGTAAAATTTATGAATTCGTGTTTCTTTTCATCTTTTTATTTTTATAAGTTCAAGAACTTTCCTTGATTAGACTCCACCTTTTTTTTACTTTGGTGCATAGATTAGACTCTATTTGAAACAGTTTAGGAATAGATTCAGGTTGAATTGAAAAAAAAAAAAATTACTGTCACCCAACCTAATTCGTAAATCTTTTTGAAAAATAATTTTGATTGGGTGATTAGGGAAAACAAACAAGTTATGTGGCCTATATACACTCTCTAAACCAAAGATTACCGTATTTTTATTTGAAAATATAAAAGATCAATGAAAATTAAAGTTACAGCCATAAAGTTACAGTTTAGGAATAGATTCAGGTTGAATTGAAAAAAAAAAAAATTACTGTCACCCAACCTAATTCGTAAATCTTTTTGAAAAATAATTTTGATTGGGTGATTAGGGAAAACAAACAAGTTATGTGGCCTATATACACTCTCTAAACCAAAGATTACCGTATTTTTATTTGAAAATATAAAAGATCAATGAAAATTAAAGTTACAGCCATAAAGTTACAGATTTTTAGTATTCATTTTTTTCCATCTATAGTTATTGAGAATGCATAAATTTAAGCTACCCAGCTTAGCACCTGAGTTATGAACTTATTATATATAGGTCGGACATAAAAAGTTCAAAGTTACTTTTCTTTGATGTAAAAAAAGTAAGTTTTTTTTTTTCCTGGTCAACCAAATTTATTAAGTTTCTAAAATGGCAGACAATTTCTAGTTCTCTACATATAAAAGTATAATAATAATAAAAATAAAAAATAAAAAATAAAAAATCAAACAATAGTGGTTTTTTTTTTGTTAACAACAATAAATAAATTTAAGGAAAAAAAAAACAAAATAGAAGTTCTACACTCTGGCAAGTGTATTCAGAACAACTCAACTGGACAGCCAGCCCAATTTATTGGGTATTAACTAGTATATCATTTTAATTTGACAATTAATATCATATCATTACAATAATGTTATTTTATTTTGATCAAATTATTTCTTTTCAACTTTTTTCTGAGAGATTAAAACATCTTTTTCTTTGACAAATTAATATACCTTAAATGAGTACAATATATACTTGTATCAGGCCAATAAAGTTACAAGAGAGTGGAAGGTTGTAACTCTAATGGTTCCACAACTAAACATGATAAGTACAAGTTAGTATGGCATGAATGAAATGGCTAATGGAATGGTTACACTAATCACTCCAAACGGACCTCATACCATTGGATTGAGCCAACTTCTCCATCAATTTCAAGTTCACAAACTGATCTCACTAGGAAAGAAACAGCATCATCAATGTTCTCATATCTTGAAAGATCAGGGGGAAGAGCCTTGCCAGGCCAATTTTCCAGCAACTCTTTCAATGTTTCCTTCAACTCTTCCTCAGAAACAAACCTCTCATCTTGCCCTGGTTCTAATAGTACATAAGTTTCAGTTCTCTCATTTGCCCTTCTCCTCCTTAATGCAAATGCCTGTAGCAAAAGCAGAAAATGTACTTGGATGTTACCATACACTACTAGAACATATATTTTAGCAAGGCAGTGACTACATTGGATTGGCTATCCTTTTTAATAGAAGCATTCAACTCATATGGCATTTAATAGGACTTGGGAGCTCTGATAAGAGAATTTCTATTTTTACTAAATGGCCCAATGAAAAAACATATATTTATGTCGTCAACAAGACTTTTAAATTAGTCTTTTAAATTAGTCTTTGAAATTATATGAGTCACACATTTTAATATTTAAAATTTTAATAACCCTCTCTTAAATTAGTGGGTCACTTTTTAACTTTTGACTACTAACAATTAAAATTATAATAAAAATTATTAAAATGATTTTTTATTTATTTTAAAATCACACAAACAAAAATGCTTGGCCCATATACTTTCAAGAACTAGGTTGAAAGTTTACTCATGAGAATCAGTGTAGCTAAGAATCCTACTAATCACAATAATACAGATTTAAGAGCATACTGCATAAATATATACCTTAGTTTTACTTCTGCAATGACCTGAAACTTGAGGCAGTCTCTGGTAGATTGAAGAACTAAAACATTTAACTAGGCCTGGTGATGTTATATGAATTACTGAATTCTGAATATAACAACTTTCTGTAGCTGCAAATGATCATAATGCTTACGCGGTCAGCAAAACAGAACACCCGAGCTTTTCTACATAACCTACATTTCTATAATTAAATTACTCATAAGCGGTCAAATTTACATTTAATTCAATATTGTAATGCATATTATTCTAATAGATAAATCATGTAAATGCTCTCAAAACTGCAACGGCAACAATTGTTCTCTTGCAGTTGCAAACATGTCTACCTGATTAGCATTTTGTGCTAAAATGGTAAATTTCAAAGGCTAATGATAAGGATAGCTTACATTGGAGGGACCGAACTCCAACTTTGAAGAGCTGAGACTGCAATACTCCAACCATATCAAATATTTTGTGTTAAGCTTCCTTCATGTTTCTCGAGTTTTGCATGATATAAGAGACCAAATATATTATCCATATTGCCTGTGTCAATTACAATCACAAACTTTGGAGATAACTTCTTTTATTCTACTTCCCTAATTACCCTCCTTTGTTATCATATTTTCAACATTGCCCTTCTGTTCATTACTTGTTATCGTATTTTATTCTATTTTTGGCCTTTTGGGTAAGATCTCTCAAGGCTTAGAAACAGCTTTACAGATCAAACGTGCTTCTGTATCACAAAAGACTTGTTTGGTTCGTTATATTTACTTGTAAGGATTATATGATTAGCTATATTAACTTTTTTTTAATTAAATAAGGTACATTTTTTTTAAATGGAATTAAACAAGGTGCATTATATGATCAGCGATAAAATTTTATTTTAATATAATTGATAATTAATTAATATTTTCATAAGGGTCTAACCTGTCTATGGCCTAACGACTACCAAAGTTGGTTTAGTTCTAATATGTTATAATTAATCACTCTGTTACATAAACAGAGTAATTCCCGAGATCCTCTCCTTGCCTTTCTTTAGCCTTGTCAACCCTTTCTGTGTTTCTCCATAGACAAAACCATATACCCCAAAACCCAGCTTTCATGTCCTTAATTTTCCTTATCCCCTTGCCAGCTTCATCCTCTTCTTCTTACCTTTTCATTTTAATTTTCCTTGTTATTTTCCATTTCCTGATTTGTGGTCAGAACCGGTTAATCTCATATCAACCTTCATCTTGCACCAATTTTTTTTTATTCAAGGATCGTTACAAATTGAATCTACAGGTTCCAGAATTGATTCTGGAAATTTGAGTAAGTCCTATAGGTTTTCCGCAATATTTCATTTGGTGATTGTACAATAAGAAAAGGCTATTTATTTATTTATTATTTCTTTCACATGAAGATCATATGTTGTATGCCAATGATGCCAAATAATCTCTTCTTGCATAAGGATGAGTGAAATTGTGTTGTAGCTCATATGTGCATGGCCTAGAAATAAAACATTAAGAGTATGTTTGATTTCATTTTTAAAAACAGTTTTTAATTTTTAAAAATAAAATGTAGTATAAATTTGTACTGCATTTTATTTTTAAAAACTAAAAACTCTTTTTAAAAATAAAATCAAACATGCTCTAAATCTTTTCTTTTAGCACCAAAATATAATCTATACAAAAATTAATTCCATTACCAAATTATAAATCTATTGTATCGTTTGTCTCAAATGTGATCTAAAAGAGCTACTTGTCTTTCTTCTGTAGAGTACAAAAATTAATGGCTTTCTTGAGTTATGAGAACAAGAGAGGAAGTGGTAAGAAACTCAAAGTCCATTTTGATCTTCCTGAGGATGATGATTATCCAACTTCTAATAGGAAGAATTCAAGTTCTTCTATTTCATCTGAATCATCACTAGATTCTGATGACACTGACAAAGATGATAACAGCATAGATAATGTTTATTCTAAGTATGGTGTGTATGGTTCACCTGTTTGGAGCTTTCAAGGTGGGTCAGTGACTCAATCTCCTCCAGTTCAGTTTATGAGTTCTCCTGCATATGATCCAAGCAGAATACCCTCTTCAATATTTGCAAATAGACCCACAAGTCCTATGGAATGGAGTGCTGCTTCAAATGAATCACTATTTAGCATACACTTAGGAAACAATAGTTTCTCAAGGGACAATACTTTTGCATTCAACAAATCTGGGGAGTTACCTAGGACTAATGATTTGGTCGGCATGTCTTCACCACTGCCACCAGTTCAAGAGGTCACTAGTAATTGCAAAAATGTGGACATGGAGAGACACACAGTGTCATCAAATTCATCAGATGAAACAATAGATTCAGTTGTTGAGGGAAAAGACCAAAAGAAAACAACACATGAAACTGAAGGTTCACTTGTGGAGGTTGACCATAATAAAACACAAACATTAGCAGAAGTTGGGACAATTGAGTGGGACAAAACACCAGCTGATCATTTTAAAGAAGAAAGGGTCCCTAGTGAAGAACCCAAGAATTATACCAGTGTCTCCTACCGTTCAATGGAGAGTGATATAAGCACCCGTTCATTTCAATTTCCTATGTGAGCCCCCATCAGATCTTTACTTATATATGAGCGTTGTATTATTATGCTAGATTTTTAATGCATGCAAACTCACACGTGTTTTCATCACACACATATATAACTCACAATAAGTACCATAATATACTTGTCATATTAATAAGTTAAAAATGTTAATAAGTGTCTTCAGAACCCTAGCTAAAGAATAAAAAAAAAACTATATTAATGTAGATCCCTTCTTGATTGCCAATGTAGTTTGATGTTAATTTTAATGACAATTTTCTTAAGGCATTAGTTAGCATAACACGAGTTAAGATTTATAGTTGAATTTAATATATCATCAATGTAAAAAATTTTACACTTCCAATCCATTAGAAATCATCTTAAATATGACATGTTAGATAATTATTACAAAAGTTAATTTTCAATTATATGAGAATTCATTATTAAATGATAGTTTACACTTAAAATAGTTCAACTAAGTTATAAAGTTTAATGATATATTATTATAAAAATTTACCAGCCCTTGCACATATTTTACAGAAATTAGATGTTGAAGTCTATTTATTTGATGCATCATCTTATATACCTTGTGGCTTAATGTTTAGTTTCGAACTATTTTTTTAAGCAGTTGATCATATTACTGCATTCTTATAGTTATCATAGGTTTCTCCTTAGTATGCATTAAGTGTGCTAATTGAAAACCGAAATAGAGGTGCACTAATAATTTCAACTTCATTTATCTTTTCATAATTAATATGATTTGTTCAAAGGGTAAGATACCCTGCTATTGACCATCATTTTCTCCTTGATTTCTTTCAGATTAACAGCTGATGCAGAAAGAACAAGTTCATCAACAGTAGAGTCAGAAAAGGAAGAAAAAAGTGAAAAGCAGGAGGAGCAGCAAGTAGAGGAGCCATTGAAGCCTACTAGTCCTCCTATAACAGAACAGACACCAAAGCAAAGTGATAGAACTTGGTGTTTCTTCTTCTCTTGTTCATCATGTTTTTGAGACAGATTTTCAAATGATGGGCAATAACAAAATCACTCTACCGCTCTTTTAGAATGCCACCTAATCAAATTTGAACATAAAATGGATCAACTGGTTAGAGGGAAGCATTTTCCCTTTTTGTGTTTTTTCTCTAAAATGTTTGAGGAAAAATTAGTTCCAGTTTGGAATCCTGAGCTTCTAGGTGTGGCTTTGGTGTAAATGGTTAAGAAGTAAATGATGTTAATCTTAAAATGATATATGTACACGTGTCTATCAGATGTCATAGATGGACAATGAAGCTGTTTTTTAACAGTTTTCGTTGATGTTTCTTGGTTCATTTTTATGAATACAAATATATTTAAAAAGCATGCATGTTGTTCATTGGTTTGAGAATCATTTGTTGCACTTCATTTAGTTTCACGAGTTTATGTGTTTTGAGAAAAGAGGTATATTATATTCTAATCAATTAGTAGAGTAAAGTATTTTTCTCTAAGACTTTAGAGGAGTTAACTCTTGTTTGAGAATTACTTAATTAAAAAATAAAAGATTTTGAGGAAAAAAAAAGAAAAAGGGTTTAAAAAAAATAAAAGAAAAAATAAGAAAAGGAAGATTAAACCCTCTCTCTTATTTAAATGTTTAATTTGAGAAGAGGAGGGTGATAGAGAGTTTAAATATATAAATAATATTATTACTCTTTATATATTTTTATTTTTTAAAAAAATACAAAAATAAAACAATTTTCTTTTAAAATTTAATATTTTTAAAAACTAATATATTTTAAAACTATCACTCTAAAAATATATTTTAAAAATTATATTTCTATTTTTTATAATTTTTTTAAAAATATCACTCTAAAAATTAATATGTTTTGAAAAAAATTAATTTATTGTTATTTTTTTAATTTTTTTCAAAAAATACACATTATATATTTTTCTCCCTCTAAAAATTAATATTTTTAACATTTATATTTCTAATTTTTTTATATTTTTAAAAATATTCTCACTCTAAAAAATAATATTTTCTTAAAATAACAACTTTTTGTTATTCTTTTTTTTTTAAAAAAATTAACATCACACTTTTTTAAAAATATTTATTTTGTTTCTATTTCATTCATATAATAATTAATATAATTTTTTTTAATAGACTAGAAAATTAAGTTTAGGAAGATTTTACGAGGTTTACAAAAATTTTCAAACTCTTCTCCTTCATATTAATTAATTCCCAAATAATAAATAAATTCTCTTAAACTCTTTCTTTTTCTCCTAAATATAACTCCCAAATATATTTTAATTTTGAAGTTTTATGAGGTTTTTTCTCTATCAGTTTTTCATACTCTTTCATGATTAGAATTTTAACTTTTTTTTTTTTTTGTAAATGTTAGTTTTTAGATTGAAATTTTTTTAAAAAAATTATAAAATATAAAAAAATTAATTTTAAAAATATTAGTTTTTAGAAAAAGAAAAATATTTATATTTATATTTTTTGTAAAAATAAAAAATTATATAAATAAAAGATGTAAAATATAATAATATCATTTATATAATTAAAACTCTCGTCATTCTCTCTCTTTCTCTCAATATTAAACATTTAAGCAAGGGAAAGACTTAACCTTTCTTCTTTCCTTTCTCTATCCTCCTTTTCTATTCAAACCTTTTTTTCTCTCTCTAAACTCTAAACAAAAATTAAAATTATTATTATAGTACGAACTTTAACTTAAAATACTCTAAACTTTTTTTGAAAAATCTTCTTTATCTATTAAACTTATAAATTGTTATGAGATTATATTATTTTTGTTATTAGAAGTATTGTTATGGTTTTTTATGCACACTTAATCTATAATTCTAATTCTTTATTTTTATTTTATATTTATTTTTTCTCAACGGCGACACAATATTTTGTTCAATATTAAAAATAGTTCAATAAAATAATATAAAAATAAATAAAGGTTTGAATGCCAAGTAAGAGACAAAACTATAATACTACTTTACAATTTAAAAAAGTAACAGCGCTTTTAAATTAATCTCAAACTTACTTAATAGAAATTTATTTCATTGCTACCGTTATATGTCACTCAATTTAAAAGTCGCATGTTATATCCATTCAAATATAAATCTAGTCTAATATTGTAGCTTATAATTTTCACAATTTAACATAATTTTATAAGTTTAATTTTAAAAAAGTAATGATACTTTTAAAAATCACATTTGTTCTTAAGGTTAATTATTGTGAATTATATTAATCTTTATCTTTAAGTGATATTAAAAAAATATAATAAAATAATAAATTGATACATTAAATAACACATTTCAACACTTAAAAAGGATAAAATGAAAGCACACTCTTAAACAAATAAAAAAAAAAGTCAATTATTTTATTCTCGTAAGTGTGGATACTTGTTAATTAATGTGATATTTTAAAAATTTTAAAAATTAAATTAATAAAAGCATAATTGAGGGACAAAATAGATATTTACTCTGTTTGATAGTCTCAGGTATCTCGCAAGCCCAGTGTCTCTGTGCCACAGAACGAAGAACAATCAACCGGGGCACAAATTACGGTTCTTTTTTTATGGTTTTTTTTTTAAATTTATAAAACATGGAATTTTTTGTAAGTTTATGAAAATATAAAGTTTAAAAAATTATCAGATAATTTTTGATATAGTACAAAAATTTAGAGATAAAAAATTAAAAGTCACTAATAATAATTTTTTAAAAAATATATTAAAAAATTTTAAAAATAAAAAATCATTAATAACAATTTTTTTTAAAAAAAATTAAATATTTAAAAATATATTAAAAGTCGTCATTAAGAGTTTTGGTCAAAAGTCGTTAACGGTGATTTTTGAAAAAAAAAATAATATTTATGCAAGTTTGTAAAAGAATTTATATTTTTTGAATTTTAAATAAAAACCATATATAAAAAAATTCTCACAAATTACTAGTTTATTAATTTTGTAAATGTTTTTTAAAATTAATTATCAAAATAAAATAAAACTAAAATTAAATTTTTTCAGAAACTTCTTGTCACATAGTACGAAACTTTTTTTATTTTTTAAAAATTTATATATTAATTTTTTAAAAATTTATATATTAATTTTTAAAAAATTATATATTAAAAAAGCTTATAAAATTATAACCAGTGTTAATATTTTAGATAATTAGATAATTTTATCTATACAATATAAAAAATTTATTTACAAAAATTTAAAATTTTATTTATAAAGAGTTTCATCTTTTAATACAGAAAATTTTTAAAAATTATTTATCTCTTACAAAGTTCAGTAAAATGTGAAACTAAAGATAACGTGGCAAAAAAATAAATTCTTTACATGAAAACAATTTAAATTTTACTTTGTTTTGATAATTAATTTTTTTAAAATATTATAAAATCAATAAACCCAAATTATTAGCTTATTGTGTGCAGTGAATTTCACTGCGTACAATTAAAAAGAAAAATAGAATTTGAAAGAGATGAAAGTTAAACTTTTGAAAATTTTTTAATGCTTTACAAAATTAATTAAATAGTAATGTCACTTATTATCAGTGTTCGACAATCACACACGTAGGTTAAAGCTTGTTGGAATCTAATAATGTAACAATGGCTTCACGACACAGATTTTAATTTTTAAAAAATAAAGTGTTTATTTTGTGCCGTTAAATTTATGAAATCTTTTTACTTTATAAAATAAGTATTAAATAAATTTATTTCTTATTATTTAAAATATTTTCTTCATTTAATAATTAGAAAAATAAAAAAAATAAAAGATAAAGTCGCTAAGGAGGCTTAGAAACTCATGAAAATTTACAAAACAAAGTGCTAAAATCACTCAGCAGCAAAACAAATGTTCAACAAAGATTTACATAAACAAAAGTTAAAAACCTTTTAAAGTCTCTTAGAAACTCATGAAAATCAAATTAAAAATCTAAAAACAAATATCAAGAGAAAACAAGTGAAAAAAGTTTTACAACAAAATAAGGGAAAAAAAGTTGAGAACGGGTGAAGAATAAGAGACAAGGGGTGGTTTGGAGAAAGAGAAGGAGAAGGTGCCACAATGAAAGGATTAGGATTTATGAGACTTTTTTAAAAAATATTTAAGAAATTTTTTGTAAATATTAATTTTAAATAATAAAATATTAAATAATTAAATAATATGATAATAATGCATTAACCAACTCATCAATTAACATAATAGAATTAGAAAATTAGAAAGTAGAGATTAAATCATAAATTTTAATAGTAAGTGAAATTTAATATATGATAAAGAAAGTAATTTTAAAATATTCAACAATTAAGGTTAATTATGTAAAAATACGTAACAAAAATATGTAAAAAATCTTGTATCAAAATTGACAAAACTGTAAGAGATATTTTTTAGATTACAAATATTTTTCACTTAAGGTAATATGTTAAAGTTAAATAGAATTATTATCGATGATAAAGCATTAAAGCTCTTCGTAAGAGTTTTTTACATTATTTTTTAAAAGTAATTTAATAATAATAATAATAATAATAAATTTATTTTTATGTTACTTTTTAAAATAATTTAAAAAATTTTAATTTTTTTGGCCAACAAAGCTGCTTAAGGAATAACAATTTTTTCCATTAATATATGTTTTAATAGCATTTTTCCATCCTGGTTCTTAGAATTAAGTTTAGCTACTAAAAAATAATAATTTTTTTTATTAAAAGTAGCACATTCATTATATTAAAACTATAAAAAAATAATTAATTTTTTAATAAATTATTATTATTAATTAGTTAAATTTAATTTTAAAAACTGAAATTCACAATTTTTCTTTTTGATAAAAAATAATACATTATTGAGAAAAACTTATTGTGTTATTCCTTTCATGATAATAGAAACATGCTGAGCAAGTTACATATTTAAGAGCGTGTTGATCAATTTGAAGCTATAACACATATTCATATACTTTTTCTGAAATGTAACATAATTTTTTATGAGAGGAATACAATCACAGGTTAAAGTCTTCAATTAACATTATTAAAAGGTTGAAATTGCTTTCCATGCATGCATCATTAAACTTAATTTTTAAATATTATTTTTATTAATAATTCACTTAATAAAGATGAATATTAAACTTGTATATTAAAAGGGTGAATAACACTGCACCTTAAGTTTATTTCCATCCATAACAATGAAGTTTCAACCACAGCCTCACCATTAAAAGGATTGAAGTCCTTGAGCAAAAAGGGTAGCAAAAGCCTTCATTTGATCCTTGTTCAAAGCCAAAGCAACCTCAAGCCCTCCGTTGTGATTCCTACTTTCCGCAAGGGAAAACGCTCCCGTTTTGTCAATGGAGGTGACATCCACCTTCTTAGGCCTTCCCCATCCAAAGTCCACACCATAAACCTCAAACCTTGGTGACCCAGCAATGGAAAACAACCTGTTCCCCACCACAGATTGTATCTTTGATATCCAATCTTCTGCCCCATTTAGCACTCCACCCTCTAACCTACTCAACACATCACTTATCCCCTCAACACCTGTAATAAACCCATCATTTCCCAACACTTTTTCATTCTTCATCACAACCAACTGTGACAAAACACAATTCCCAAAATAATTTTGCAAAATTGGAGGGTCCAAACGAGACCTACAATCCACACTGAACACAAAAGCCACCTTATCACTAGCTTTTGCTTGGTTTTCAACTTTGACCAAACATGACAACAAATAAGCACATGTTACTGAAAAAGATGATAATCGAACCTTTTTGTTAACCTTACTCTCCGCATGTTGCTTAAGCTTTTGAATGTCCGATGAAGTCAATTCAAACAACCCTTTAACCGCATTGTCCTGTAACGTGCATAGCGACTTCCACACGTTCAAGCTTCGATTATTCGTTGCTCCACCGTCTGTCAACCAAGCCTTCAAGTAAGTTTCACCGATTCCCGAAGGGTCTATTATCACTGATCTATCAAAAGAAGGTGTTAGGTCTTGAGGTAGTGACGGCAAAGGTTGTGACGAGTGTTTAAGATGAGAACAAAGGTGTGCCCATGATTTCATGAACAAAGTTGAAGACTTTCCATCAAGTGCTGCATGGTGTGTGGTGATTCCAATGCAAAAGCCGAACTTTGGGAAAATGGTAACTTGAATTGCCAACACAGAGGCTTGTTCATGAGAAATGGTTAAGTGGGGTATCAAGTGTTGGCGTTCTTTGACTTCACAAAAGTTGGAACATAAACGGTTGAAATTAGCGTTGGATTCAGCTACAGTGAAGGGAACGGTGTTGCCAGGGACATAGTTGATGATGGGTTGGGGTGAATCATTAGGCCAAGTGATGGTGCCAGCGATAGGGAAAAAGTGTTGGAGAGTGAGGGAAAGGGAGTGTTTGAGGTTTGGGAGAATGGAATCAAAGAAGGAAATGGTGGGGTTGGGGAATTCGTAGAAGAAGAGACGCTCTACGGGTGGGAGCCTTAGCCATAAGACATCGTAGAAGGTGAAGGGTAGAGAGGTTGGTGATGTTTCTTGTGGCGGTGACACTGAACAAACTTGGTGAACCTTCAGAGTTGTTGATTGCGCCATGCCAGAGGGACAAGGATCGCGTGAGGTTGCAGCTTGTCAATTATGTCACTCACACAGATTTTTCTTAAAATATTATAGATCATCACAGAGTATTAATTTTTTTAAAATAAATCATTAGTTTTATTATTTATTAATATAAAATTAAAGATAATAATTATTTTACTAAAAGTAAATATTACTCTTAACTAAAAAATAACAAATTACCAAAATATGGAGCCGTGAGAGAGGGGATTATAAATCTTTTAAAACTATTTATAGTACTAATTATATTTTATGAAAAAAGATCGTAATCAAATATAATAATTAATTTTTCTCTGGACTCTATCTTCTAATATGAAAAGGGATGACCAAGGATAATGACTTCTTTTATTTGTATTAATTAAGTAAGTAAAAAGTAATTAATATCAAATTAAAAGAGGGATATAAATTATTAATATTTTGATATAATAACTAAATTTATTTTTTCTAATTCCTCGGAGATTAAAGAAATTATACATATAAAATTATATCTGAGGAGCAATGGAAAGATTAAATGAACTCTCTAATTATAATGCATTGACTAAATTGCGAAACAACGTTAAAGTGATTTACTTTAATCACTTACTTTATTTAAAATTAAAAAAATAACTGTTAACTTTCCTTTTATATCCTTAATAATTATTAATTACCAATTTTCATCCCGCAAAGTACATTAACACATTTTTGTTCTCGTCTGATTCTAAAATCAGAGTTGCCTTCGTCTCTTTGTGTGTTCTGAGGACCACTCTCTCTTCACGGGTTTTCTCATTTCCTTCTCTTTCTGTGTATACTGTGTTAAATAGGACCCATGTTTTGCTTAGCTGGGATCATGAAAGTCTGTAGCATGCAATAATTTTTTTTGGGTGCAGGCTATGTTCTAGGAACTTTCCTGCTGCACACAGCTTTTCAGTCAATTACCTTATTTGGATTTTTTATTTAAATATTGTAATGTAAAAAATAATTTTTTTATTTATTATTTTTTAAACTATTTTTATGTCAGAGATGAATCTACTTACATGATAAAAATTTTGCTAATATCATTGACAAAATTGTTGGATTTTAATTTTTTTAAAAAAATTTTACCCCTGGACCTGCGAAATAAGCATAATTCGCCAGTGTCATCGTTTATGCAATTTCGTCATATGTTTAGCAAAATTAAGAACAAATTTTGTTATGATCAACACACAACTTTTTTACGATGGCACATGTCAACCACTGAACAAGAAATTCTCAATCTAGTTTGAATTTGTTTGTAATATGAACTCTTCCATATATTTTTATTTATTTATTTATTTATTTCTTAAGTCTTATAAGTTTGATCCTATAAAATCTGACTTATTTTATTATTGAGTAAAAAATATAAAATAAAATAAATTAATTTTTTTTATTAAAAATACTATGTAAAATAAAATCTTTAATTTTTTTTTCTCAAATAAGTTTTGATATAAAAATGATACAATTTGTAGAAAGTTGACAGTGACACGAATTTGGCAAAATACGCTAATAATATAGCAAATCTTGCTGGGATATCATGATATGCAAATTCATTTCATTTAATTTGAAGAACAAATTTGATAGTGTTACTAAGTTAGTGTTATTTAATTTGTTTTATAATTTATTGTTAATTTAATTTTAAAGTATGAATTTAGTTATTGTTAATTTATTTTGAATTAAATAATATAATTAATAATGATTATTATTTTTTCTAATTTTAATTTTAGAAAAAAGAATAAAATATTAATTAATTTTTATTTATAAAAATGCAGAATGAGTAGAATTGTTATTATTATATATTAGATGGTAGAACTTACGAAAAAAATGAATGAGTGAGTCAAGAAAAAAATGAAGAATGAGTTTCAAATGAAATAAGAAAGTGATTTATGTTGAGGAATAAGTTTTGAAACTTTTAAAAGAAAAATTCATTTGAAACTTAATCTTGATCATAATCAAGTTATTTCTCAATTAATTTCACGCTTTTTAATTAATAAAAATATTAGACAGTACACAACTTTGAATATATATAATAATGAATATATTGATTGCATTATAAGTGCATATTATCAATAATAAACCAGTAGAAATGTTATTAAGTTGTGCTCTTTGTGGAAGTTTATACTATTTTAACTGTTCAATTAATCAATGAATTCTCTTATAGGTATTCCTTTGAACTTGGTTTAACCAGCCGAAATTTCTGATCTAATAAGTTATGGCATAGAATTCATTTGATCCTATGTAACCTTAATCCTATTCTCCTTTGATTATTCATTTAGATTTCGAGCTCCATCCAACACAATCTCACTCCTCTCACAAAGCAGCTTGAGCTACTTCCATCCTACAGACTGGAGGCTTTCTAGACAGAGTGGATTCGACTTTTTTTGCTGATGATTATTAGCTTTCCTTCTATCATAAAATTGGCAGCCCCGGCCATCAACTCTTTCACAACAGTAGTACTAAGGTACGGAGTCGCTTGAGCGAAAGGCAATAAGGCTAGCTATAGCCTTCACTTAACTAACTACTGGCTCACTTATGATATTTATAATTCCAATTTCTAGTATTCAGAAATTTTCTTTTTTCTTACTAAGGCAAAGCCTAAATAATTGTCTGATTCAATCAATATATCCTATTGAAGGAAAAAAGTCTTTATCTACTGATCTAAGGGAGCTACGGGAAAGCACATTCATGAATTCATGGCAATATGTGTAGCTCTGGTTTGTTGTGGTTCTTTGGTTTAAGATAATCGAATATCCTCTGCTGTGGAATCCCAGTGGTAAGAAAGCGCTGCCAGAGCTATCTATCAGCCAGTGAAAGGCCTCTAGGCCCGACTAGCTAGGCGAATAACAAATGAGATGAAGTAGCAAACATATAGTAGACTGGATAAATAACTTGATGCGTTGCGGCCTTACCTTATCTTCCTAGGGGGTTGTAACTTGCGCCAATATGATATATGTTTACGCAAGAATGGAAGGTCTACAGTTTACGAAGACACTTGCCAATGGGCAACCAAAGGAAAAGCAAAACCTTAGTCTTCATCCCTTTCCCCCTTTCTATGTACCCAGTCTACGAACCTGGCCTAACCTAATAGGCCTTCCATGCCCTGAAAACACCGATGCAGCATGGTTTCATAGTGTAGGATGGCTCTTACCGGAACTTCTTCACTCAATTATCAAGATTAAAGCTACTTTCTGCTTTTGCTCGCCGATGGCTGCGCCTTTTCTCTTTCTACGTCCCCGAGACCAGGACTATTCTGATCGAAGCTATAGGCATCTTACCTCTTTCTTTAGGCGAGCTTATTCACCATTAAGTCTGCATACTCTTTTACTCATAGCGAGTCGCTCCGTCCTCCTGTGTAGATGTAGATATAGAGGCACCTTTTTCATTCTGTCTGGTCTGTCTATCACCACAAACCTAGTGATCTCACTTCCAAGAAGACGCAGAGCTAAGAGTCAAGATGCGGGTTCATCTGACGAGCTGGATTTTGAAAGAGTCGGGCACTTATGTTTACTAAACGAACAGGCTCGGTAGTTCCTTTAAGTTCTTCGAATGGAGGACAAGGGACTGATTCAAATGGCTATTATAAGTCCTTACCCGGGATCATATGGAATAGATTCGCATTGCGTCCCCTTTCTTAGGCAGCTACTGATCTTTTATCCGACATTAGCATATCTGAATCCGATTCATCAAGCTTTGCTTAGATGGCTTTGCTCCTGTCCGATTCTTATACTATTCTAACTGCTCCGAGAAGAAGGGAATGGGAATGAAGATGGCATCGAATCCGCTTTTCCCTTGAATACGGTCTTTGAGACTCAGCTCTTAGAATAATAAAGGTGACAGAGATAGTGAAAGCCCTTAACCTCCCTTGATTGTTAATCCGGAGTGGATCAAAGGATTCCTTCGGACAAAGTAGATCTTTTGCTGTTTGATTGAAGGGCTCGCCGCAGTCGCACGGACTTGGTACATGATGCGTACTACATACTTGATTATCAAAAAGTCTCCTTAGCAACTCTAACAAGTAGTTCTCAATCCAAAAGAAATAAGCTCACCGGATTGAGAAGCACAGGCTCTGGTATATAGAACCATCACATATCGAGAATCCCAACAGTCAACACGTTAGCAGTACAAAGCGGATGTCTCTGGCATAGGAAAATCGTTTCCGATAGCCGAAAATCTTTGATTCGTGTAGTTTCCCTTGTTAGATCAGCCAATCCTTTCTTTCGATCCGGAGATCGAAGTAACAAAGGTCTATCTTCTCCAACTTTGATTTCAAATAGCAGAACATCAGCTAATATGCTTTTAGAAGACACTTTCGTTGGAGTCATACTGGAATATGCTTCCACTCTAGAAGGGATTCCTCTATCTTGCCTATAGTGAGATGGAAAGAGAGATCCCCCAATAGCTGCAAGATCTTCTCCTCTTCCCTTAAGTCACTTGCTTTTATGCAACAAGCAAAGAAAAAGATACAAAGTGTTCATTTTTGATCTCTTTCCTCCGTTCAAAATAGCTTATATATATAGTAAAAAAATGCATTCAACAAGGGTTAAAGTCCCCAAATGGTCCCATATAGAAAGGAATTTCAGTCGGTCGCCCCTTTTCACTAGGATCTTCGGTTGGAGCATTGTAGCTCTACGTTTTTTGCTTTGTTTATCCGGAATCTATTCCCGTTCTGCTTTGTTGGCTGATGCGCCTGGGTCTATCTACCTGGAACATTGTCTTATTTAAAGTGAATGAGAAGCCTCGAATGGAATAAGTCGCTCCTGATCCCCAAGGAAAGGGGGAGGGGCTTGCTTCCTTTTTTTCTTAAAGGACGAGTCAACCTGCGATCCCTGCTTCGTAATCGAAAAAGAAAGGCAAATCTTCCTAATCATACCACTTCCAAGAGCATCAACAGCAATGCCTCCGACTAACTCCTGAGTGAGGAACTCCTCTTTCTAGTTATCCGTGGAGGTGCTAATCCCTCTTCTTTCTCTGCAATCCCACTAAGATCAGTAAGAAGTAGGATTTATTTCTTTCTCTCTATCCGTAAGGTAAGTAGCCTTTTTGTTTTGGGATGAGATTATGTTGATAAATCATCTTTCTTCTTGCCGAAGAAGACATGTATCCCAAAGCCCCAGACCTTCCTGCCCTGAAGTTGCCGCCCACCCCTATTCCAACTTTCCCAGCGGCATTCATGAAGTTTGATCCCTGACGACTAGATTTGGAATCAAGATGTATTGTCATTTCCATATGTCCATCTTTTCCTTTTTTTTCTTAAATCCTTTTATGAGCGAACGAGGTCAAATGTTTCGATCGATTGAAAGCCTCCTCGAGTTGTGTTTCATCCTATAGATCTAGGAAGGAAGCTAGGAAGCCCTTTTACTTAGGTGCGATACGATATTAGGTGGTCGAAAGAGCATGCTATATTACCAAAAAAGTATAAAAAGACTTAGTGTCTTCAACCCCAGCCTGTTGATAAGTTTGTAATTAGGCTCTCTTTTGCAGCTCATATATTCATATTTGACCTTTATTTTATTTGAGTTTTACGCTAATTTATATATTAATTGTGTAATTTGGAATAAAGAGGCGGCAAGTGGATTTTGGGCCCAAATTGATAGAAGATTAGAGCTTCGCAGCAGCCAGCACGCCCAGACCCTTCCAACAAGCACGGAGTGCTTCGAGCCCATGCACAGTCGTGCTCAAGGCCCATGCATAGGGGTTTGTAATTTTTTAAAATGAGATTATATCGGTCTCTCTCTCTTTTCGAAAGCTGAATTGTCAAAAGAAGAAGAGTGAGGTAATGTGATTAATCCCTATGTTGCCCCTTTCGGAACGGGACGTGGGGGTGCCAGGCCCAATAGTTCGAGAAAGTCCCAAGGTCCAGAGCGGTGCACGTCCGCCGGAAGCGGTTTGGCGAAGGTGTGCCCGCAGGAATGCGCGAGATTTCTAGTCAAGAAGGTCTGTCATGGCATGTCCTGATCTGAGGTGGCTGTCTATGGCCTAACGTTGAAAACTTCAATTCTGATTCCTGGTGTTTTGGTCTTTTTTAAGTCAAACTAGATTCGTCTATCTAATTAAGCGAGGAAGACCGCGAAGAACCCAATTCGACAACTTTCAGCTCTTCTACAGATGATTGACCGGGCCGAACTCGATTTCGGCCTTCTTCCCTTGAAGACGATTGGCAGGCTTTCAACGGCCTACAATTCAATGGGGACTCTTTGACTGATCCCGCTTCAACGTTAAGGATAAGGCGATCTGCGTGGATGGCAAAATAGAAGAAGAAGAGGTGAACGAGTTCCGACCTATAAAGCAGTTCAACTGCCATTCCTGAAGTTCAAGTACGGGTTCCTGTACGAGAAAGAAATGCAACCGGAGCGAAAAGCACCCCATCGAGGAGGGAGCGCAGCGAGCTGGGTTGGAAGCAGCATTCATGCCGACCTTTGAGTTCTTTTTTTAACATAAACTGCTTCCTCCGGGAAGTGGAGTGGACCATCATCTTCGTCGAATACATCGATCGTGAGGGAAGAATAAGTCTCCATCTTGGATGGCAACTCGGCCCTTTCTTTATAGTTTTTTCCCGCTTTCCATGCAACCTATTATCGCCTAGGGAGTTCTTCTATGGACCCAATTCGCTCGCTCCAGCATGTGTTAACCGTAGCCCTAGTTTTCTCTTTTGGGGAGCCAGGAGCGGTAGGAAGGGAAATTGTGTAATCAAGCTAGTGAGATACGGGGGGTTTGACGATCTTGTAGAACCAGAATCAAAGTTGCTGTTGTTCCTTCTTTTGTTGTGGCGAGGAGGCAAATCAAGTCAAAGCTCAAAAGCTTTCATGCACAAGAGATTTGAAAACATTAATATACCTAACTCATGTTTGAGTGGCCTTAAAGATCGCACAAAAAGAAAGGATTCTTGAGCCGGCCTATCGGTCACTCTAAGATGGGTTGCTAATTCTATCAGTATGGATGGGAGGCTTCGCCAACCAGTAACTAGTCTTCATTACCGGAGTAGGTGCTAAGCATGGTCACTGGGCATTTGAGCATCCAACCAGAAAGAAAATCAAGGGGTGTTTGCATGGGATCTATTCCATTGATTCCAAAGGTAGAGCTCTAACTACCGGGTCAGGCTAGCGCTAGGCTGTTCCATCAAGAAATTTCATAATATAAGTCTTCCGGGCCAATTAGTCACTATGGTCGCTACTCTATGAGAGAATGTGGGTGCGAACTCATCCCCTAATCTCCTTTGATCCCAGATTCCATTCTATTTCCGAAAGCGAGGAAAATCAATCTCTCAGCCAGTCACAGGTAGCCGGTAGGGAGCAAGTCTTCTAATCGAGATTCCTAGTCTTATTCTGTATTTATGACATCTTATGTATTAGAAAGGTCTGGGCTAGACTAAGAAGGAAGGGAGCCGCAGTCAAGTATGGCAAATGCTGACTTTCCAAGTAAAGAACTGACCGATAGGAAGAGATAGAGATTATGTTTAATTACAAAGAATTACATTTTTTGAATCTTACAGGAAATGAAAAGAACGAATAACATTTAAACCAAGGTCAAACTCAGAACTGAAAGACAACAGAACAGAGATTTTCATCATTCCTAGCACTATAAATCACTCTATCTCTATATCGCTTTAAAGCAAGGTAGGCATGAAGTTCCCTTCGCTTGGTATCCGCGTAGCGTTTCATACGAGTCTGAGCATTCTGTAAATTACGCTTAAGGAGAGAAAGTATTGCATCTCGATCTCTTAACAGTTGCTCCAATTCTGAAGGGACCCCATCGTCCGGATGAAACTTAAGAAGAACAGGGGGGTCACGACCATACACAGCTCTGAATGGAGTCATACCAATGGAAGTCTGGAAGGACGAGTTGTAACAATACTCAGCCCAAGGCAAGTCGGAAACCCATAAACGCGGAGTCTCATGAACGAAGCAACGTAGGTACAGCTCCAAACATTTATTTAAAGCCTCCGTTTGACCATCCGTTTGCGGGTGGTACGACGAGCTCATATTCAAAGTAGTACGTACCATGAAGCTTACATAAATGTTTCCAAAAAGCACTTGTGAAAGCGATCAGAAACAATAGCCCGTGGCATACGAGTTTCACTATAGTGGAAACTAAAGTCTCAGCAACTAAGAACTCATATAATAATTTTACAAACGGTCAACCACAACTATTATAACCGTGAAGCCGCGCGATGGTGGATGTCCCGTAATAAAGTCCATTGCAACGTCCTCCCATATCTGAGAAGGAAGAGGTAGGGGGCACAATAACCCAGCAGGGTGCAGTTGAGAGGACTTGGCGCGCTGACAAACCATACAAGACTGAATAGTTGAATATCCTGACGCATGCCTTTCCAATAGAACTGAGCCGCTATGCGATGGAAGGTGCGTAAGACACTAGTATGACCACTAACCGGAGTGCTGTGAAATTCACAGATCCCGACGCCGAAGCTCCAGGATCTTGAGAAAGGCGTTCACGGAACAGCTGCAACGGAACAGAAGAGCGAACGGCGGCTGTTATCCACGAAGGTAAAATGGGAGCATATTATAGGGGCAGTGCCATGTAACAAACCCGTGATAAAGCATCGGCAGCTTGATTCGGTTTACCGGCTTTGTATTCGATGGAATAGTGAAATCCCATGAGCTTCGGTAGCCTTCCTGTTCTGGCCTTTGAATAACTTGCTCGGAAAGGTGCTTTAAACTTTTGTGATCTGTACGAATGATAAAAAAATGTCCAAGCAAGTAGTGTCTGAATTTGGCAACGGCTTCAGAGATAGCGTGGAGTTCCCGAACATAAGCTGACTTCGATTGCATTCGTGGCGAGAGCTTCTTCGAAAATAGGCGATTGGATGGCCGTCTTGACTGAGGACTGCGCCGATGCCACACCCTGATGCATCAGTCTCGACAACAAACGGTTTCTGAAAGTCGGGTAAAGCAAGAACGGGCGCCCGAGTCATAGCCCGCTTCAATGCGTCAAAAGAATGTTGGGCCGCATCAGTCCAATCAAACTTGTCCTTCTGTAATAAAGTAGTGAGTGGGCCTGCAAGTTGAGCATAGCCACGTATGAAAGTCCGGTAATAACCGGTGAGGCCAAAAAATCCCCTAAGTTGAGTTCTAGTAGTTGGAGTAGGCCAAGCCAAAACAGTTGCCACCTTTTGTTTTGTTGGTCCATTTCAACACCAGAACCGGACACGACATGGCAAAAAGACTCTATCTTGGTCTGTCTAAAGGAGTACTTAGAAGGTTTGGCATAGAGAGAATGGGCCTGTAGACGATCCAAAACGAGGGACAAGTGATCCAAATGCAGTGGCCAAGACTTGCTAAACACTAATATATCATCGAAAAAATATCAAGACGCACTTTCGGAGCAAATCTCGGAAAACCGAATTCATCAACGATTGAAATGTGGCCGGGGCATTGGTAAGCCCTTAGGAGTGTCAAGGACCTGCCGATAACGAGTTAGGATGGCACGTAAATCAGAGGGTGTAGACTCTGGAAGAGAAGACAGAGGGTCGGATTCCAAGTCAATAGAGGTAGTAGGCCCATGTCAAGCATTTATCATTCTCCAATCAGTAAGGTCAATCGTGAGTCCTCCTTGTTATCCCCTATATGGAAGAGACAAAAGCGAGATTGGTACCCTAAGAAAAGCATATGGAGGAGAGTTTGATGTAATTTGTAGATTTCTTTCTACCTTTTCTTATTTAGCTGAGTTCTCTGTAAGCGAATGAGTTGCTCCACATTCATTTCATTGTTAAGGCCTCTAACGGGGGAATACTCAATCAATGGAATATTGACAAATGAGATTTCCTTTAGTAACAGATGCCTTCTCCAACATATCACATATGTCAAGCTCTTTTCTTTCCCAAGGAGAGCTGGTTATAGGTTAAGCAATAACATTGTACTTATTCCACATGAGGTTTAGAAAAGAAAGGTACATAGTTGCTTGACCATAGGGAGAGGGTTGAACGTTGGCAAAATAAGGCTATCTCTCGAGCTAAGAACATCATCTTCCCTTTCTAAAAGATCAGTTCAATGACAAATAGAAAAGAAGTAAATAGGAATGAGAACAAGCATTGAAAATGACATAAATAAGCATCGCATTGCAATATCTATTTTTAGATTGAGAAAGTGTTCTGAAATTAATTGATTCGTCATGGTAGAAAAGATGAATGGCACGCACAGACCATACTCGAGGTGAATCTTCCTAGAAGCAAAGAGTAGGCCCTTCAACGAAAAAAAGACAAAAAATCTTCTTTTGTTTTGATTGTAGATAGTCGATTTGGAAGAGGTGAATATACTTGGCATGGCGCAGCTAGATATTTTTTTATTAATAGAACATAAAAAGGTCGTTTAATTGAAAAAATCTAATAAACTGTTTGAAATAATGGAATATTGAATTGAAGACCTATCTCTTGAACCGAAGGGGAAAAGAACTTTTTTAAGAAGAATAATGAAGGAAGGAGCAATCTAATAAACATCGTACTTCTTCCACATGAGACCGGGCCAATTCAGTTACCAGCTTAACACTGTGTTTGAAGGATTGATCTAGTTCGTTGAACCATTTTCTATCTCCACTCATGTGATTACTGCATCCCGAATCCAGGAACCACACCTCGTTTTGTTTGGAGTGTTGCTGTTCCACATATGACATGAGCAGTATCTCCTCTCCCTCGTCTAGCTTCGTGTGTTCTGCATACTTGGCGTAGGTAGGACATTCATATTGAAAATGTCCCAACTTATGAAAGCCATAACATTCAATTGTGGATTTATCAAATGCTCTTCCTCTCCCGCGACCTCTACCTCTTCCTCTATATCCACCATGCCCTCTGCTGCTACTGCCACGATCATCAGTTCGAGGAGTGAGGCGGTCTCCTATAACCTTTAGGGCTTGTTCAGTCATCTCCTTCCACTTCACCTTGTGTTCGTGCACCAATAACGAACTATGTAACTCATCCACGGTCATCTTGTTGATATTCTTTGATTCTTCAATGGAACATACAATATAATTGTATTTATCAGACAAAGTACGTAGGATTTTCTCCACAATCTGTCCATCCTCCATAGTGTCACCGATACTTCTCATATTATTAGCAATTAGCATAACACGAGAGATATAATCATTGACACACTCATCTGCTTGCATTTTCAGAATTTCAAATTCCCTGCATAGCCTTTGAAGCTGAGCACGTTGAACTCGAGCATTACCTTGGTACTTTTGCTTCATGGAATCCCATAGGGCTTTGGAAGTGGCTTTGTTGGTTATCGTTTTCAAAATATTTTTATCAATAGATTGAAAAAGATAATTCTTTGCTCTCAGATCCTTTAATTTGAGCTCCTCCAAGGATCTTCTTTTTGCGCTTGTAAGGGATTCCAAGGGCTTATTCTCCTCAAAGCCTTGCTCCACCACGCTCCAATACTCCTTTGACCTCAGCAGATTTTCCATAAGCATGGACCAGTGGTCATAATCTCCATCAAATTTGGGAATGCAGAGAAAGTTGTTACTGTCAGCCATGGTTGGAAATGGTTTACGCTTTCTAGGTGTTTTAAGTATCAAGCCCCGTGTGTGGAGCTCTGATACCACTGTTAAATGCTAGATAGATAACGTATGCAATTAGGTGTAAAAGCTTGATTTATTGAATGAAATAACTGGGCTATTTAAAAGCTAATCAACCTAACAGAAAAACTGCCCATGACTTAATCAGGGCTACAATCAAGGAAATAACGATAAATGGGAAATATTTGCTCCTAAATAATAGGAACCAGATTTATTCTGAATAACAAACTCTAACAATCTCTTGAACCAAAGGGGAAAATAACTTTTTTAAGAAGAATACATGAAGGAAGGAGCAATTACCTTCCTGACTCAACTGATAAGGAAAGGAGGTAAGCTTGTGATCGATATGAATTAGTTTGATAAGGGCTGGGCCAATTCAGTTACCAAGCTATAGGGAATTATCTTAGTCAAATAGGAACCACTTTCTAGAAGCTTGCCCTGCTTCCCGTTTCTTTTGCCAATGAGGAAGGCATCTTGGAAGAAAAAGTTGGGAGGAAGAATGCAAGCAAGGGATATCTATATCCTTTCACGCAATATGCTACTCTCTCTGCACACTTAGTTATCTTTTTCAGTTTGCGATTGTGCTACTGCCCCTTTAAGACCAAGGGCTCTTTCCAGCGTTTACACTGTGATAAAATCCTTCCACTGTTCTTCTCCTTGACCCATCGACCAAGAATTATATAATTTCCTAAGCTTCAACTTATCTTTTGGATTCTCCCCTAATTGAATATTACAATTAAGCAGCTAGGATAGAAAATTTGTGTCAATTTAAATTAAAAGAATGAGCCCTATGAGTATTCTTGCAAAAGTTTATCAATTCCGTCGTATATAATATATTTAAATTTAATATTTTCACATACTCACATCAAAATAATGGTACACTTATGAATTTTGATTACTATCAAGGTAAAGTTAAAATTTAGAAATTATTTTATTAATATATTTATTTATTAGAATTAAAAGTCATGAATTTGTTGCAATAAATAAATTTGGAATGACGTTGATCAATAATATGAAGACTCGATTTCTAACTTAAATATACAATAAGAAGAAATAGTGGGAAGTATTGTGAAATAATATTTGAAATTTATTAATTTTAATTAAGTAGGTTAATAGTAATAAAAAAGATTTTCTAAAATTTAATAGTGGAGACACTATAATTCCTTTTTTGGAATGCAACTCTACATTGTATATATATTAATTAGAAATATTTCAAAAAAAGAAATTTATGAGTTAAAAAAGATCATTTATTTGTTAGTTTGTTATTTAATGTTAAAGATGTTAAAAATGAATTAATTTATAAATTTTTTATATAGAATTTTATGGAATTCTTTAAACAATGTTTCAATGATTCTTTAAAAAAATATGCTTTCAAAAAAGTTAATATAGATAAGTTGGTTTTATCAATATATTAATTATTAAACTTTGTAATATTATCAATATATATTTTTAGTAAATTATATTTTTTGAAAAATATTATTTATGAGATGTTAAAAGAACTATTAATTTTCATAAAATGAGGTATATAAATGTGGGCATGGTGAAGAAGTATGTTCCTGCCACACCAAATTGCAACCCACAGTTAAAATGTTATAATTTTGGCACCCCATATATCTTACATATTTTATATAATAAATGTTGCAATTTGGGTAAAAAGACTTGAAGAGGCTATGCTGTCAATTGCATGAAATGGCCACTACGCAAAGCAATTAAGGAGATCGATAAGTGCATGAGACCATTGCACTGTTTAAAGTTCTCCTTTAATTGAGGTCCTTCTCGTCCATGTAAATTAAAGATCCACCCACTAACTAAAAGAAAAAGTTTTATTGTTTATTGGTACTGCTAACATCTCCACCAACTTGATCAATTCTTACGAGTCAGCATACACATTGGCTTCAGAAACATAATTTTACATAACCCACAGTTTTTAACCTTCTGCATTAGTATCATATTTTCAAAACTATTGTGCATATTACGTATTCAAGTTTTTGCATGCCTTCTCAATAATATATGTTTATGTATGCATTTAGTGAATTTTTTTTACCACTTTTTATAAGATATAATCGTTCAAAATTTACTGAATACTAACTTTTTAGATACAACAATTGCGATTACTTTCTCAAGTGCACTGGGTGGGATTGGAAAAAGTTGTATTTTATTAATTTCAGTTTTTAAGAGTTAAATTTAAATAAATTAAGTACATTTTTAATAAAAAAAGAATATTTTTAGCTATTTAAGAGGCTAATGAAAAAAAAAGTTTACATGACTCATTTCTAATTACATCATTTAATAGTTTTATTGCTTAATTATATATTTTATTGCATTAGTTTTGACAACGTATGATTTTAAGTTCTTGAATTTTTCCAAGCCAATTAAATTCTTCTGTTTTAGTTAAAACTTGATTTTATTTATAAGATGCGAGGTTTGATTTAAGGATGAAAAAAAATTTGATTTTTTAATTTCCAGTACACTATGATATTTTGGACGGTGATTTTTAAGATAAAAATGTTAATTGATTCAGTTGATAAAAAAATTGAGTGATATAAATATGAAAATGTCAGTATTTAGATATAAAATTTAACATTTTTTATTTCAAAAATAAAAAATTTTATCATCTTAATCAGATTAGATAATTAAAAATTTATTGGATGACCTATACCAAATTTAATCATAATTGATTTGGTATCATTCAAAGTCAAACATAAAATCGAAGTTTAATTGAAATAACTACATATGTATTGCACAAATCACTGCAGAGTTAAAGTCAATTAGCCCCGTTGGAAACCTATATAAATCCACTCAAAGACACGATTATGATAATTAAAAATAATGAAGAATAATTCTACAATTAAATAGAAAAATATTACAGATGGATTTAAATATTGATTTATTGACGAAAAAATTATAGACACATTTTTTCTATCTGTAAACCTGTCTATAATTACAAAATCTATCTATAAATTTTGAAAAACCTATCTATATGCATTCTACACACTACTGTATCCTAACATTGATTAGATCTTCTAATTTAAACGTGGAAATGTTTCTTGTAATAACACACTCCTCTCTAAAGCTAATTTATAACCAAAAATCATTGTTAACTATCACTTAAAACTATTAATATATCGGAATAGACACTCATCTCGACTATCCAATACACATTAACAATATATCAAAATTAAACAATAAAAAAAAAAATACTACCTTTAGACTATAAGAAACAATTACTAATATATATTTTTTTCTAAAGTATAAGAAACAAAGATCTATTTTTAAATACATTAATTGCTAATTTTTTATTTTTATTTAATTTGAGTTTTGTGTTAATACAATACTTATCCTTTATTGTGAACATTTTTATTTATTTATTTATTCTATAAGACACCAATTAATATTGTATAAATTTTTAAAATAGATTATATATAAATTAAATTTATAACATTTAACTATTTTTATTACTTTTGAAAAATAAGATATTTTTTATTAATCAAATTAGAGATAGTAATAAAATTATGATCATTAGAAACTTAAATATATGTTTTTAGAAAGAGGAATATTAGAAACAAACTCTCCATAATTTGCTCAATACATTAAAAACTAAAATATCATGTGAGTTCTACTTTTTCTTACTCTTTAAATTTATGTTTCTCTCATATTTTTATAATTTTTAATAAATTTTAATTTATAATAAAAATGTATTAAAAATGTGTTAATAATATTCTTCTTTCAAACACAAAGAAATAATATTTATTGTTAAAAAAATGAATAATTAATTCATTCTAATCAAAAGTATTTATATTATAAATTTATATAGTATATGAAAATATATTCATCATAATAAATGGTCAAATTAATAATTAACATATTAAATTAATGAATCTATCTATTTATATAAATAATCAGTACATGTCTTGTTAATTCAAATTTTATAATAAATAAAGTCATAAATAAAATTTTACTTATTTTTTTATATTTAAAAAAAACTTATAAATAAAAAAATACTAATAGCACAATATTCAATGTATTCTACAGCTAAAATTCTAAAAAGTAATTAAAATAGGATAAACGTGTGCAGAAATTTCGAAAGCCAACATAAGAAAGACAAAAATCACTGTAGTTGTCAAATGTATAGAAAGAGTTCTTAAAATAAATATGCAATTACTGTCACAAAGATTAAGTTCTTCCAACTTCTCAAATGAAAATGTGTAGAGTTCTTCACTAGCAAATCTAGGGTTGAACAGCATTAAAGGGATTCAAGTCCTTGAGTAAAATGAGCAGCAAAAGCCTCCATTTCTTGTTTGTTCAACACCAACCCAATCTCAATCCCTCCATTTTCATTCCTACTCTCAGAAACACAAAATGCTCCTGTTTTGCCTATTGAAGTCATATCCACCTTCTTTGGCCTTCCCCATCCAAAATCAATACCATAAACCTCAAACCTTGGAGATCCAGCAGTGCTAAGTATTTTATTATCATTTGCAATTTGCATCATTGTAGACAATGTTACTGCTCCACTTAGCACCCCATCATCCAATTTTTTCAAAGCTTCAGTAATCCCCTCAAGAGCATGGATGAAACCATCATCTCCCACAAACTTTTTTGTCTCATTCATAACCTTATGGCCTATGATGCAATTTCCAAAATATGAGGAAGGAATAGGTGGCTCCAAGCGAGACCTACAATCCACACTGAACAAAAAAGCTACTCCATTGGCCTTTGGTTGTTCTGCTTTGACCAAGCATTGCAACACATAAGCACATGTAACCGCATATGTTGACAAGTGAGCATTCTCTTTCAGCTTAGATTTTGCATGCTGCTTAAGCTTTTGGACATTTTTTGAGGTTAATTGGAACGAACCTCTAGTTGATTCCCTTGACATTGCACCACCAAAATCCCACACCTTCATGCTTCTATTGTTTGGCCCTCCAAAGTTCAACCAACTATTCACGTACATTGCACCCATTCCTGAGGGGTCTCTTATAATTGACCTGTCATAAATGGGTGTTAGATGTTTAGGTAATGACGAAAATGATGATTCTCCAAGGTTATTGGAACAGGCATGGGCCCATGCTTTGAGAAATAAAGTTGAGGTCTTTCCATCACAAGCTGCATGGTGTGTGGATATTCCAAGACTAAAGCCATGGTTTGGAAAAAGGGTAACTTGAAGAGCCATCACACATGCCTTTTCATGGGAAGTGGCCAAAAGGGGTACCAAATTGAGGAGTTGAGAAGCTTCACAAGTGTTGGAACAAAGGAGGTTGAAATTTGCATTGGACTCAGCAATGGTTAAGGAAACAGCATTGCCAGGGACATAGTTGATGATGGGGTGGGGTGAGTCAACAGGCCATGTGATGGTCCCAGCAAGAGGGAGGAAGTGGTAGAGTGTGAAGGAAAGAGAGTGTTTGAGATTGGGAAGAATGGAATCAAAGAATGAGATTGTGGGGTTTGAGAATTCATAGAAGAAAACACGTTCAACTGGTGGAGACCTTAGCCATAGTAAATCAAAGAAGGTAAAAGGAAGGGAAGTTGGCGCGGAGGAAGTGGTTTTTCCCTGTGTTGGTGCCACTGAACACTCCTGAAGAACTTTCACACTTGTTGTTTGCTCCATGGCTAAGAACTCGATCTTGGGCATCACCAATCTTTCTCCAAATCTGTTTATATATGATTTGGGATTGCAAATTCCAATACTCTTCGTCTCAACAACAAATACGCGTAATTAACATTTTATTTTTAATAAAATTTATTATTTTTAAATATTTAAACTCAACTTTAAATATTTAAGTTATAAAATTATTCATTATTTTATCTTTTAATTTTTATAAAATGCATTTTTAAAAATAAATATTTTTTATAGGGTACTCTATAATTATATTTATTACATTTTTCTTGTTTATTTTCTTAAAAGCAATTTGGTGGAAATATTAATTTCAAGTAAAAAAGGTAAATATTAAACGAGAATAAAATTAATTTGTTATAATATTAAAAAATATTTATTTAAAAATATGTTATAAAATAAGTAATACAGTAATACCTAAACACATGCAAAAATATTTTAAAGAAAGAAGCACGAGGTGCACACTATACGAAGCTGGTCAAAACAGTTCCGCTTAGTGCAGGTACGCGTGCTTCAATAATGGTCAATTTTTTTTAAACAAAAGAAATAAAGATATTTTTAATACATTAATTATTAATTTTATATTTTTATTTATTATAAAATTTATATTAACAAAATATTTAATTTTTATATTTATTTATAAATGTATAATATATTAATTTATAAGACATAATTACTTTTTAAATATTAATTAATTAAATACTTATTTTTATTAAAAATTAGAACTATTATTTTTTTATTAACAATTTCTTATGTTAAAAATTAATAAATAAATTTATTAAATAAAATTTAGTTATTAGAGTTGAGTTTAAGTATTTAAAATATATATTATATTAAAATTATAAAAATATAATTTTTTAAAATTAATTACTTAATTGTACATTTGACCAAACACACTTTTTCAATAAAAGTGTTCTGCACGCGGAATGTGAGGTGTATAATTTTATTGACAGATCGCAGAAACGAATCTGTCAGAATTATTAAAGTACTTGCCTGAGTTGAGTTTTTTTATTGTAAAATGGCTAAAATAAAAATAAAAAATTTTCATATGGACTCATTGTTAATTTTATTATACAAATGGATCTATTTTTATTACAATTTAGAATTTGGTCCCTGAAGACTGAATTCTAAGTTAAATTTTTGTTTTTTTTATAATAAATAAATATTATTATTTAAATTATATTTATATATTATTATTTTGTTAAAATAAATATTTATAAATATTTTATTAGTTATATATATATTAAAATAAATTTTATTATTTGAATTTTGTTTTTATTTATATATTATTTAAAAATAAATAAAAATACTAATAATATATATTTTAAATATTTATTGAAATTTATTTAACATATTTAAGATAATAAATAATATTTTTAGAAAATAATAATAACTAAATTTTTAAAAAATAATTAAATAATAAGTAAATTATTTTAGTTAATTTTTAAAAACTATTTAAAATATTTAAATAATAAGTATATTATTTTACACAATAATGTTAATGTTTAAATAATTTCTACTTTAAAAATATTAAATATATTTTTCAAAATTAAAAAAATATATTAAATATTATTCTGTTTATTTATTTATTTAAATATGTAATTTTGACTTAATATTTTTAAATATTAGTATGATAAAATGATATTTTGAATAAAAATTTTATTTTAATTAAATTATTTGTTTAAAAATGTTATTATTTAATATTATAATTTTTAATATCCTAAACTCTAAAATTATACTATTATAATTTTGAATAAGTTTTATTTGAGAATAAAAAATTTATTTTTAAAAAATAAATAAAATATTAAATTATAATTTAATTATTTATAGTTGAGACAAATATTTTGAAATTAACGTTTTTATATTATTAAAGTAACATTGATGAAGATAAAATACATTAATAAAGATGATAACAAATTCATAACAACATTAATAATTAACTATTTCCGTAATGGTGGTCAATTCCACAACAAGGGCGACGTCTGTGACGTGGTGAGTTTCATCGTTGTGGTTGTTGCTCTGGGATTTCAAGATGAACTTGTGAAGGATTTGGATCATCATGAAGGTCTAGTTGTTGGAATGCATTTGATGAATTAGCAGGTTCATTAGCAAAATTCAGTTGGCAAAGAGACTGCATGTAAGTTTGTGCTGAAGATGTAGTTATAAAATCAACTCCAAATAAGTTTGTAAAAAAATCTCTGATGTTGTTGCAAACGAATGTCTTGTGTTAATTATGTTTACTTCTGGCGTAATGTTCAGAGGAATTGATGCAGTCTCGTGGTACGACAGTGTGAAAGTCGTACTTATTTCAAATGTGTTGGTAGTCCTTTGTTATTGGTCGCTCGTCCTTGAATCTTATAGTAGTTGTGGCATAGATAGAAAATAGATAGAATTAGCAATGTACCATTCCATGTATTCTTGTGTGTGACATAATGCGCCTTGAATTGGATGACCTGTTATTGTCAGCTCACGTTTGTTATTCCATATTTCGATCCATTAAGCATGTCTTGTAACCCAATTTTCATCATGTCTTTCTCTCATGTCAATTTTGTGGGTCATTCAAATTATTCGGTGGAAAAGATACTTCTTAGATTAGACGAAACTATAATTTGACTCTATCTATTTGGCGCTATTCAACAATTGCAAAACAAAAGATGGCGGTACATGAAGTCCACAGTTGGACATCTCTATATGCTTCCATGGGTATTGATGTCTGCAAGTCTTGATATAGCGCCCATAAAAACTACAAATATATTTAAGTTTGTTACTTAAAATGATGTGTAAAAGATAAGAAAATAAATATGACGAGTTACCTGATTAGCTTGAATGTGATCAAACATTGATCTGTACCCCACAACATCATTGTGAGGTTTGTTTTGAAAGTTTAGTACTCTACCCCCTCTCCATCTGCACACGAGAGGGTAAGTTAGTGGCTTACTAGAAATTGGCGCAATATATGACATGCGATACCATGCCTAGGACATTAACAGTGATGAGCAACCACCCATTGTTTTGCTACCAACTTCCGTGGCTCTGCACATTTCCCTGTACAACATAGCTAAACATGCAGAACCCTAACTATATCATCTTGTTCTTCTAAGATTAGTTAATAAAGCTAAATACATAAGATGTACTTTGTTGCTTGTTTTGTCAGGCATCAAAACACTTCCAATTAAACCTAGTATGTAAGCTCTACAATGGGCGTGAACTTCTTCTTCATATGGTTCTTCTGATAATGGCAACATGTTGTCTCTCAGCCACTTTAGTTTTAGCATAGAGCCAATAAGTGACTCTTCCTTGACTGGCACGATACCGAGATATGTGTCACACATTTCCTCCCAGTCAAACATTATTGGACCAATGACTGGTAAATCATCAACTCTTAACTCGAGTTGAAGTGCAACATCCTCCAAGATTATGGTGCACTCCCCTGTTGAAAAATGGAATGTGTGAGTTTCAGGTCTCCACCTCTCGATCAAAATTGTTATCAATGCGTGATCCACTTTAAGATGCCTTAGCTTTGCTATCCCAGCAAAACCAAGTTGTTCAAGTATAGGAACAATTAGAAGACTGAGTTCTGGCATTGAATGACAGAAAGATGAAATCATGTTTTCAGTTTCCTGCAGTTATTAATAAATTGGTAACATTATATGTAGAATATATGTAAAACTTATCGTTCTTCCAATGAAGGCGGATCTGTGTTCCTTTTGCTTCCAGAACAATATTTTTAGTAATGGGAGCAAAGACAGAGAGAAACAAAGAACAAAGATGGATGCAAGTTTGAAAGAAAACATGTGGCCTTGGATGAACATATTTATAGATAAACGGAGAATTCACTATCTCTTGGCATGCATGACTGAGATGTCACGTAGCATTGACATGCGTGACTGAGATGTCACTATCTCTTGGCATGCGTGACTGATATGTCATGTAGCCTTGGTCAATGTGACTGACAAGTCATGTAGCATTGGCATGCGTGATTGAGAATGCACCGTTACCATTATAAAGAGCCATATTCGTATTCATTTTATTCATTCATGGACCTCAATGAAATACCCTCTGAACCATTTGAGCAAACCCTACCTTCTCAATGAAATGCTGTTGTGGGTCTCCCAATCGAAATATTTGATCTTTTTAGCGAGGACGATGATGAAATCCTATCTCAACAGCAGAATGATGAAGAAGACTCCCTCCCACTTCCAAATCTTCCATTATCACAATCATTACCATTATACAACCCACCTCCACATTTTCTAAACATTCCCAGTCAAATACAAGAACATGACTCCGAGTTTGGCTATGTCCTTGATCGTAAAATGGTAGTGTATTCGACTGGAATACTATTTGTTGGCCAACGCTTCTCAACAAAAGAACAAGTCCAAGACACCATAAATAGATTTCACATTGTCAATCATTGCACTTACAAGGTGAAAATGTCAAGCACAACTAGGCTTGTCATCGAACGTGTTTACAACGACTGTGCCTGGAGATGTCGTGCTATATTGCGCACCAAAGAGCAACATTGGAAAATAATGAAGCTTGAGGGGTGTCACCTATGTGCTTTTCCAATCATTTCACAGGATCACAACAAGTTAGGATCACGAATGATTTCTCAAACCATTTATGAAATTATTGAGACTGATCCATCCACACCTATCGCAACCATCTTAGCTCACATAAAGTCCACAATGGGTTATACAATCAGCTATAGAAAGGGATGGTTGAGAAAACAACATGTCATTGAAAATATCTTCAAAAATTGGGAGAAGTCTTACCATAAGTTACCTAGACAGTTGCTTGCAATGCAACTGTATGTTCCAGGCTTCATATGGAAATTGAGTACACAACCGGCATACAACGGTGACTTGCTTAACGAGGAGAATGTGTTCTTCAAGAGGTTGTTTTAGACCTTCAAGGCATGCATTGATGATTTTGCCTTTTGCAAACCAATTGTTCAAGTGGATGGAACATTTTTGACTGGCAAATATAAAGGAACTTTATTAGTGGCAGTTGCACAAGACGGCCGCAACAACATAATTCCCATTGCCTTTGCTGTGGTTGAAAGTGAAACTAGCGATGCATGGTTCCTTTTTTTTGAAAAACTTAAGGAAGTACGTAACCTCACAAGAGGGGTTGTGCCTCATTTCGGATCGTCACGAGGTCATAAGAAGTGCATACTTGAGCAATGGAAATGGTTGGACAGAAAACAATTCTGTCCATGTCTATTGCATTAGACACATTGCACAAAACTTCATGCGATGATTCAAAAATGCTGCATTGAAGAAAGATGTCGTCAATATGGGTAATCTTAATTTTTTACATAGTCTATATTATCATTAATATTTTATACAATTGCTTAGCTAATTATATTAATTTAATTTTTAATCTTGTTTCCAGCATATGGGATGACTGAACCAAGATTCTTTTACTATTACAACACAGTAAAAGATAATAATCTTGAAGCTGTACAATGGTTAGACAACATCCCAAGGAAAAAATAGACACTGGCATGGGACAACGGATGATGCTGGGGACACATGACAACAAACCTAGCGGAGTCAATCAATTCGATCTTGAAGAAAACCAGAAACTTACCCATTTGCTCCATGGTCATGGCAACATACACCCGTTGCAATAAGTTCTTCATTGACAGAAGCAAAGAAGTAAATGCAATGATTAATGCTAGACATATATACTCAGAGGTTGCAACTAAAGCAATTCAAGATGCACAGTCAAAGATGAACATTCATATAGTCATCACCTTTGACAGAACAAGCACTAGATTTTTAGTTGAAGAAACATAACATCTGACAGAAATTCGACCCGTAGGAAGATTTACAGTACGGTTAGATGAAATGTGGTGTGATTGTGGCAAGTTTCAAAAAGTTCACATCCCATGCTCGCATGTAATTGCTTTATGCTTACACACACACACCACAACTTTGACATCTACATATCTCCTGTGTATACCTTACAATAAGTTTCTAGGGTATACGAAGGTCAATTTGGAGAACTCAGACACGAAGACTATTGGCCAAATTATACGGGCCCAACTTTGTGTCCAAATCTAGAACTGAAAAGAACTTCAAAGGATCGACCCAAGTCTAGTAGGATAAAAACAGAGATGGACATTAGAGAACAACAAATTGTTCTTATTGTCATACCCCTGGTAACAAAAGAAAGACATATCCAAATATCATTCAAGTTTCTAGTTCCCGCCATTGATTTATGTTGTTGTTATTATTTTAAAACTTTCTTCATGTCATTTTTAATTTTATGAATGTCATTGCATCTTTTAAATTTTTAGTATTTGTAATTTATATTCAATATATAATTATTAATATATATATATATATATCTACATAATATTATTTAATTATATTTATTGTTATTAATAACATCATTTTTAAATAAATAATTATGTATAAATTTTAATAAATATTAATATATCATAATAGAAAAATAAAACGGTTATTATTTAATACTTTATTTATTTTATAAATATATAATATTAAATAACCAAATATATAATTTTAGAATATAATATTAATATCATTTTTAAAAAAATTATATTAAATAATATAATAAGAAAAATAAAAATATTATTTATTATCTTAAATATATCAAATAAATTTTAATAAACATTTAAAATTAATATTATTACTATTTTTATTTATTTTTAAATAATATTAAAATAAAAACAAAATTTTAATAATAAAATTTATTTTATTATATATAACTAATAAAATATTTATAAATATTTATTTTAAAAAAATAATAATATATAAATATAATTTAAATAATAATATTTATTTATTATAAAAAAATGAAAATCTAACTCAGAATTCAGTCCCCAGGAGATCAAATTTTGAATTGCAACAAAAATGGGTCCATTTGTGTAATAAAATTGGCAATAAATCTATATGAGAAATTTTTTTTTTGGGTCATTTTACGATAAAAAACTCGCCTGAGTTTAAGGAACATATCATATTATACTATTATTTCAGTTTAAACTTTTAAGAAAAGATTATTCTATTTTAGTTTTTAAATAGGTTTAATTATGTTTTTGGTCCCTATAAATATAGATATTTTTGTGATTAGTCTCTACAAATATTTTTGTTAGGAAATAGTCTTTCTAAAGTAAAAATAGAGTTAACCTCTCTTCTGTTAAGTGTAGAGTTAGCTGACAGAAAGTTAACTCAGCACTCCACGTGGTTGCCTACATGGCTCTATACTTGCTTAAGTGGTTTGCTAGATGGTCTATGGAAAGTCAGCACTCCTTCCCCTTCTTCCTTTTTACGCTGCTACTCCCTTCCCTTCTTCCTCCTAGCATCATCACTCTTCCCCTTTACCTGCACACTCCCACCCACACCCACACCCACACTCCTTCTTCTTCCTCTTCCTCATCCCCAACCCCAACCCCAACCTCCACTCCCCCCTCCTCCAACCCCATTCCCCCCCTCTTCCACCCTTTTCCGACACCCTTTCTTTTTCTCATATTTCTACTCTTTCTGACATTTGTTTCTTATTCTTACCTTTCTTCTACCTCCACCCAGCACCCTTACTACCTCCATCCAGTTCACCACCAAAATGAGCTGGTACCCCAAGCTACTCTTGCATGACTTCCCCTAGCTTAATCTTAAAAATTAAATAGCATGCTAACCTAATCCTTAATTGTAGGTTTCAATTCTCTTTTTCTTTTTCTTTGACTTTGATTTTCCAGACAAAGACAAAGTAAGGGGTTGCAGTATTAAAATTGTAACATAAATTTATATTTTTATGTAGTTTGATTTAAAATTGGGCAACTGCCATATGAATATAGTGCCCAAATCATCAATAATTTGATTTGCAACGTGAATTTATACTTCCATTTATCCTATCTCACGTATAGTTATTAAACTCTTTACATCTGTCTTTGGCCATAGCAAGTGCTTCTTTTGCAAGACGTGTTAATGATGAGGGGAAGCATTTGAGAATTGAGGGTAGATGCAATTGAGATAGTGAAAAAAAATACTTTTGCTCAAATCAAGAGATGTGTAATTTATCACAAAAATGATTGTAACAACTACTAGAATAATAGAAATAAGCAAGTAAAATATCCATCTGAGACCCTTTTCAAATTCATCTGGTAGCTTCTTCTTCCAACCTTTTGAAAACATTGTGCTCATGTAAGTATTGGATCCAGTTGATATAATTAAGCCTGTTCTGGTACTCGATACCACATTTATGCCCTGCAATGTTCTCAACTAATCACTTCACAGAAAATTTTCTATTTAATCTGACAATTTTTGTTTGGAAATTAAATATTATGAAATTCTAAAGTAGGTAAATAATGATCTGAGACATAGATTTGGATCCTCATGAGTTAAGTGCAACTTTCTGGTGGCTCTTGGGAGGATGTCGACGATCTTCACGGCGGCAGTGATTTCTCGGAGCAAGAAATCTGACAAGACGCACGTGTTCTACATGATGTGGGGAGAGAGGTGGAGAGGGTTTTCAATGATGAGTTCCTGTGCCAAGAGAATTTGGTGCAATCGGTGGATTCGTTGGCACATTTCGTGGTGCGAGTGAAGTTCACAAGGGAATAGCGGTGTGTTTTGCAGAAATTCTAGCTCTGATTTTAATTTGGCGTAATGACAGTGGCATGCGTTTTTTCCCAAAAGAAGGAGGGTGAGAAAGGAGAATGGAGCTTTTTAAGTGTATTTTTTAATTTTCTATCTTTCTTGTCCATAGTTATGATTGAAGTGTTGATTTGTTAGTTTGCATGATATGAAATTAAAATTTTGAAGTTGAAAAAGAAGGTGCAAAGCGAAGGAAGGAGAATTAAATTGGGTGGGAGCGTTAGAAGCATGAGAGAATTAAATTGGGGTTGGTTTAAATTACTATTTACTTGGGATATTTCTATGAGCAATGAAACATTGATCAGGAATTACGGATGAGTTTTAGTGGAGGTACTACAATTTGCAAGTTATCACCTCCTCTTTACTACTTTTTTGAAGCCACAATCTTACATAATCTAAAACAAAAACAACAAAATGCCAATTCCAACCTAAAAGTTTTTACCTTTGTTGATAACTTCATCTGGACACATGCTTATGTAACAATGCAATCAAGTAAACTTCCTCATTGTTTGTCCCATGGGGATGTGGGTGGGAGTGTGTGGGTGAAGGGGAGGAGTGATGATGCAAGAGGAAGAAGGGAAGAGAGTAGTAGCATAAGGAAGGAGAAGGAGAGGGAGTGGCCATGGGGGAATGGAGGAGGGGTAATGGTGGAGGAGAGGTATGGTAGAAGAAGAAAGGAACGGGGAAGAAAAAAGATTTTGATGCAATTATATAAAATAGGTTAAGGGTTTATTTATAAATTTTAATTTTAAATAATAAATAATAAATTACGTGGCATGTCAAGTAAGCTATGACTAGACTTGAAGATGACCATGTAGAATTCTGAGTTGCCTTTCCATCAGCCAGTTTAGCACTTAACAGAATGGAGGTTAACGGTATGGGCTATTTTCTAATTTTCTACTTTAAAAAAACTATTTCTTAATAAAAATATTTGTAAAGACTAATCACAAAAATACTTATATTTATAAGGACAAAAAACATAATTAAACCTGTTAAATAATATAAAAGTATAATATTTTTGTTTTTGATAAAATAACCTAAAACTATATACTTTATTTAAATATTTTTATATACTTCTTTTTACTAATTTATCAAATCAATACTATATATGTTACACCTCCACTTTATTTTTTTTATCAATTATCAAATAAATTTGTGATAAAAAAATTAATTTCAACAACTTTAAAAGATAAAAAAGCTAAATCTAATGCCAAACCTATGAATGATATTATCCTAAAAAATGATTATAACTTTCTCGTTATTTACGTTCTTGAATGGGATTGGGATGGCTTCCACCCATTTCATTTTGACTCAGGCCCCCAACTAACAATTAGAAGAAAAGCTGTGTTTTTAATTTGATTAATTCATATTATGTTATTCAGTTCAGCCCCATCCAAAATCATGATCTACAAAAGTGTAAATGTGTTGAAACCCTTTTTTGTTTCTTTGATTTTTTGTTGGGGGTTCCAACCCATGAAGCATTTCAATTAACCATGAATGAAAACTTTGGTGCCAAGAGGTTTGGGTTCATTTCATCACACAAGGGTCCATTTTGAAGTTAATGGTCCTTGGGTCTAACATACCTGAAAGATTAGGTATTAGGGCCTTTGGGTATTTGAGTTCAAATTATTAAGACATGCATGTTTCTATTTTATGTTACCTTCTTTCATTTTCCTCTTCCCATTTTTAATTATAAGGAAAAGATTTTGCTCCATGTTTAAGAAAGCTAATCCTTAATCATACAAAAAAATGGTGTTGAAATAGTCTCTTCATCCACAAGTGAGAGAACAATAACAAACAAGTTATTGTAGATATTGTGTAACTCCAAAGTCCAAGCTCAAGGGATGTTATAAACTTGTGTAATAACAAATTATTATAGATATTGTTGAGAAATACTATTTATTAATTAAATTTAAATTTAAAATTTTATATTTTAGAAAGTTCACGTTGTTGTAAAATATTAAAGTAAAATTCTAATGTTAATTAATAATCTGGATCTAAATTTTTGTCTCAAAGGCATTAGTTTTTATAAAATAATTAACATAAATTTCTACAGAAAAAGAATGTGACCAACACAGTTATTTCTTAAAAAAATTACTCGTAAAGGACATGTGAGATTCGTATAAACAAAATAAGTGCGTAATAATAAACTTTTATATTAAAAATAAGAGTATTTTATTTAAAAAATGAAATATTAAATAAAATTATTCTCTTCCATAATTAAGTAACGTGTGTTTTTTAAATTTAAAATTGATTAAAAATTGTATATGAACTATACATATTATTTTTGTAATAAATTTAATTTTTAATTATAATTTAAATTTTAAAGATAAAAATTGTTATTTAATTTTTTATTATCTTGTATAAAGTTTAAATTTTTCGTCAATACTTATGTTTATACAATAATTTTTTTATTAATTTTTATTCAATAGTTATAAAATTAAGTTAAAATAAATTTTAAAAACTTAATGTTAAAAGTAACTATATCATGTAATATATATAATTATTCAAAAAACTTATAAAATTATGTTATTTAATCATTAAAATATTTATTTATTTTAAAATAAAATATCTGTTTATCTGTTCTTGTGACTAATATAAGTAATGAAATCAATTTCTGTCACTAATATATTTTTTTCCTCCTTCAAAATACGTATTATTAACAATTTTAGTGTGCAAATTAATCAAATTAATTTTTGTTTAATAATAAATGACACATGAACACTTATTTTTTTATAATAAAAATATATGAAAACAGAGTTCTAATAATAATTATTATTATTATTATATTGATACCAAAGTTTACGTAAGGAGATGGGATATTGGATCAAGTGCAATGATGCTAATGTTGCAGCGAAGGCTTACCAAAAGATGAACAAATATGACAGTGCTAAAACAGTACACAACTCCCTCTTTACCATGCATGCACCACTGCACTAACATTTTAAATATTTAATGTTTTTATTCTTTTAGATATTAAATTCAGTGGAAGAAATTTCTGTCATTTTTTAAAATATTTATGATTAAGTAAAACTCATTAAGAATTTCAAATAACTTTACTCTTAAGACTGAAATTAAATATTTCAAAATAATAATTTTTTATTAAAAATATTTATTAGTTTTAAATATAAAATTTATTAATATTTTTGTCTCTGTAATGTACCTGATATTTTATGTGTCTTTGTTCTCTTTATTTATTAAATTTACTCTTGCAGAAAATAATGTTTTTTTTTACACTTAATTTGAGTCTTTTATTTAACTTAAATTTAATAAGTTATAACTTATTACTTAATTGATAATGAGATTTAAATTAAATAAAATAATTAAGTGTAAAAAATTTTAAATGCTAATATAAAAAATCTTTTCTCATATAAATTAAACAAAATAAAATATAATAAAATTTTTATTATATAAAAATAAATTTATAATTATTTTAATTGTAGGGAGATAGATGTAATTTGAATGGGTTTTTCTGGTACTGTTTATAGTTGTCTCCACTGAAAACTGAAAAGGGGTTTTTTTACTTTAAATTTTGACTCAAAAGGGAAAATGATGAGATGCGGAAATAAACACAAGAATGAGGCGACAAAGCAGAAAGCATGCGCACGCCGACGACAAAGAAATGAATTGAAGACATTAACTTTAGAAAACCACACATATCCCAACGAAGCGCGTTAACATCTTTCCATCTTTTTAACAATTCTTGAACACCACATCATCAAAATTTAGCTGCAATAAAATGTTTTTTATATTTTATTCTTTGATGATATAACTTTATTTCAGTTTTTTTTTTCAATTTATAAGATTTATTGATTTTTTTGTTTATTTTTATTTAATTGTGAGAAGTTAAATAAAAATGAATGATAACATTAGAATTATAATATCAATTTAAATTTTCTTCATCTACGTATAAAATACTTTAAACAATAAAAAACATGAGAAATGAAGGAAGTAAGCTTTTACTCTCTTCGGCCTATTTATAAAAGATTTTGTTGATATTAATTTTTAAGATTAAATTTAAATATTTACAAATTATAAAATTATATTAAAAATATAATAAATATTTCTACTTTTAGATAAATGTTTTCATTATTCATGGCTTACTTTTAGATAAATATTTCTCAATTTTCATTATAAACTTATATTATTTTTTAATATAAATTCAAACTTTTTTTATAAATTTATACGATTTAGTTTAAAGGGTTTTAGAAAAATGACTAGAGGAGTATTACTGAAAATTATTATTAATTTAATTTTCTTAGTTTGTACTAAAAAACACCAGAATAAATAAAAAATAATTTTATATTAAAAATCATATCATGCAATAAAACAATACATTAAACTTAATAATTTTAATAAAAACTACTATATATTAATTTTTATTTTACATTCATAAAAATAATTGTAGCTTTTACAAAATAAATTATTATTAATTTTTTATTATGTATAATTAAACATTAAATTTTCATTTAATTCCAAAATGTGATGCTCTTTTTTACTCAATATACTTTTTATAAAAATAAAAAATTAATTTATTAAGATAGAGCCAGATTGTTTCTTTTGATAAATTTATATTATATTATATTTTAAAAAATTTATAATATTAAATAACTAAAGTAATTACTTATATATTAAATAAGTGAATGTCTTATTAAAATTAATTTTATAAATAAAATATTTTTTATTAATTATATACAATGATAATAAAAATGGAAGAAATAATTGTGATATATAAATATATATATTTCAAGAGACAAAGTAAAATCACAATAAATTTTAGAATTATGCATATTTAATATTTCTTATAATGTTGTCAAAGCCAATTATGCTAAGAATCTTGGATATCATTTCTAGTTGTACAAGTGTCTATATTTGTAAGTTCTATTTGACATATCTTTGTTTATAATCAATTTTTTATTGTACATTTTAAATATTTCTTTCAATTTCTTTCTTTTCTCTTTTTATACTGCTAAAGTGTTATTTTCTCTATTCTCTCTAAACATTTTCTCTAGCTAAAATAATTCCATTTAAATAGAAATTTAAAGTTTTATTTACAGATTATAAAATAGCAAAAATAATTATTAAAGATAATGCTATAAGTGTAGAATAAGTTCCTAGATGCATGCTATTTCAACTATCTAATTCTTATATTGGGCAACTGGTAAAACCAACTACTAAAATCCATTAAACTCATGTTCTAGGATATGGATGGTATGGTAATGCTTGTTGGTTTGTTATGGGAGAATCACTATTTTCTAGAAAGTTAATTATGAAGCTCCTTTCTCTATGTTTATTCTGAGACATTCCTTTGATCACTTGCTGATCTTTTAACATTTACTTTTGGTCAAAGCAATTGAAAGATATATAGACTTAAACCATTTTAACTATGAACATAAAGTTATCTTACCACACAATAATTTCTTCAACTCTAAGTTTGCTTATAGCTTCTACCTACTTAACCATCTAATTATCATAGGTATATGTCTTGAGGTTGAGTATTGTGAATTGTGTTACTAGATCAAACACACAAGTAATACTACTTTTGACCTATTCTTTTCACTTTTCAAGAGTCAAAGCCTCTATCAAGTCCTTATTGGTATAAATATTGGGTTCATGCATAAAAGTAATAGTTGTTGTGAGTCACTATTTAATATGGTCTTTGTCAATTCTCTTCCTAGCTATTGCTCTCAGTGTTGAAAGGGTTAAAGGAATCAATAAAACTAACAATGTGGTCAACAAGAGCTTTACATGACTCCAAGGGTTTGGACAACTGTGCACTCTAGAAAGGGCTTCAATAGATGCACCAAACATCAAATGAATTAAGTCTTAAGCAAAATAAAGGTCTTTATTGGTGGGTTTGATATCATAAGCTTCATGTTACTAAGTGTGTCCTTTAGCTCTATGTTTAAATTTGTGGTTAGAGTGCTAGTGTTTCTACCCGTGTGTTCGTCTATTTTTTATGATTCTTCATGTAAGGATTTGTTTATAATAACTTATCAACAACTTATAAAATTTAAATATGATTATTACATAATTTTTTAGAATTTATTTTAATAATATTTTATGTAACTTGTTAAAATAAGTTACTCTTAACTTATTTAAATAAATTCTAAACTTAAATTTATAATAATAATCATTATATAAAAATAAACTCACTATATATATAATGATTTTTTTACATAAGTGTAAATTTAAAAACTTTTATATTCAATCTGAAAATATTATTTAATTTATATCTAACAGTTAATCAATTATAACTCATTAAATATAAATTAAATAAAATATTTAAATTTAATATAAAATTTTTTAAATTTATATTAATGTAAGAAGATCTACAAATTTCTTTGCATAAATAATTTTTTTAAAAAAAGAAAAATAAAATTGTGATAAAATAAGTAATATGATCCAGAAATAAGTAATAATAACAATATAATATTGGATAGATAATATAAGACTTTAATAATCCACGAGTCGAACGTCTAGTTCACGATTTGCATTCACACACTTAGGAACAATAAATACAATTTATTGAATCACAATGCTTCAGAAAAATAATGTGGCAGAGGTGCTCTGTAAAGTAGAATAGTTAATGATTGTAAGTTTTAAAGTATCAAATCATTAATTTAATTATATGACCTTTATCCACAATCACAGATCATTGTCTGTGAGTAGTCGCAATCACTAATTAGGATGAAAATATGACTTTGAATTTCATGGAACCAGCAGCTCTTTTTTTTTTTCTTTTTCTTTTAGGAATAACCCGTTTAATATTTTTTTAATTATGTTAAAGTTAATTTTATTTAATATTTATTGAGACACTGTTTTGCATAAATAATAGTTTATTAATTTTAAGTTTTAGAAACTTATATTAATTATTGACATTATTTCATAAATCTTATATGTGTACGTAATAGCTAATTAACATTTATAATAACTTATAAGTTGGTGATTTTATTTTATTTTATTTCAATGTTTATAATATTGAATAATAAAAACATATACTTTAATTAAGATTAATAAAAAGTAAACGCACGTAAAATGATATAAGATAAATAAAGTAATTATTAATTAAGAAAAAATACATTACAATAACATGACAAAAATAGTTTTTAATAAAAAATATTTACTCTTAACATGCTTATGCATTAATTAATAATATTTATTTTAAGTGATAAATATAAATAATTCACAATATATTTAGAAGCATTTTTAATCCATTACTTTTGGGACCTCAAGCTTTAGTTAGTTCATTTTTGAGTCAGCCCCTACTTAGATATCAATTTGGATCCTTTGCAGCCCTCCACCCTCTTCCCCTTCTCCAAAAGCATAGCCTATTTATGTTGGATATAACTATAAAATATTATAATATTTTATAAACATTGGATATAAAATTAACAGCTGAGAATTTTGCTGCAGAGGCTGCCCCACTGCAGAGAATTCGAATCCTTAGATAAGACTGTGCTGCTTGTGTGTTTGAAAAACGATACTGGGAAAAAGTATTTTATAAATGCCAAAGTGAAGTAACAAAATTTAGAATATATATATTTGTAAAATGTGTATATAGAAAAGTTAATAATAAATAAAAGATATAAATACTTACATGTTTATTCCAAATTAACATATGCTCCAAATACGCCTTTTCCGTTGAGATGTTAAATAAATATTTTCCCTTAACAACTACAATTTATTCGTACAAAAATTGTAACTAAATTTTGTCAAAATTTCCAAGAATAGCATTACTCAATTGGATAACATGTCAGAGGTGTGCCTTTGTTCCAATGGCTTCACCAGCTGGGTGGTTTATTTCATGGAATCACTTTTGTTGCGAGTTGGTTCTTAAATTTAAATTATCAACATTACTTATTCTAATTTTTGACTTTCGAAAAATTATCATGAAATTTAATTTATAATGGTACTGAAAAGTAATTTAGAAAAAACTAAAGTTACGTAGACAATGCTTTATTTTGTCATGAATTAAATGAAATTTTTATGATAAGAATAAAAGTAATTGAAGTTTGAAGTCTCGGGTCAATATTAGGAGTTTTCACTTCTTCTTGCAGTCTCACCCCTCACCCAACCCTAAGAGCTGAATGTGTAAAAACGGGACTTCAGATGAACTTCATAGTAAGCTGCTCGTTCCTTCTGTCAGCTGGATCGGAACATGCTTTGTGACTTAATTTGTATTGTAAAATTCAGCTAAATGTTCATATAGTTAAATTGTTTATGATAGGAGATATAATTAGCTACTTGCTTATGATTCATATATAAGAGTTAAAAAGTGGATTTCAAATTACGTTAAAAAAAATTATAAACATGAATTCAACGTAGATTCTACGATTAAATATGTGTTTAGATTTATGTTTAAAAACTTCTAATTATGTATCCGTAGATATTTAAATGTGAAGCCAAACATAGTATAACATTATTAAAGAAAATAGTCATACTTGGAGTAGACTAAAATTCACTTCACAGTTCACATATGAATAGTTCACTGCCTATTAAGTTGCAGCTGCGAAATGGTACAGGCTTAGATACTGCTGCATTCTGGCTATTCAGAAAGGTGAGAGCGATTAGTCATGACTGTGACCAAAGGCTTCTGTTATGAATCTGTGGACCATTTATTGGACCATAATTGTACTCTTTTCAGTGACTCAGTTATTAATCAGCCAGTTTTTCAAGAACCCTCTTCAGATGCCCCTCATTACTTCATGTTCGTTTAGAGTCTCTTAACAGTTGACATATATATCCAACCAGTATTCATTTTTCCTTAAGATTTTTCTTTGTGTCTATCACTCTCTCAAGTCTGGTACAAATAATAGCAGTGTGCTCTCGAATGGATAACAACACTGGAAGTGTGGATTCTCTTGAACCTCCTACAGTGAAAAGAATAATTTCTTTTGCTTTCTCCTTTCAGAAAGGAGTAGGCCAGCTTGATTTTTGTCTTACTTAATGATCTTCATACATCCTTCTCCTTATATTCTTCTTCCTTTTCTTCTTATTTTTTTTTTATGTTTTATTTGGTTTTAATAAAGTTATGGAATATAGTGTACTGTTTTTACAACTACTTTCATTAGATCATTATACTTAATTTATCTATTTCTTTATTCATTATTGATGTGTCATGATATTAACAAGGTTCGCATATGGTTGATATGATATATTTTACTATTACCCATTCACTCATACGTACATATTTCCTTTTTTAAGAAGAATTTTTTAACTATCTTTCAGTGATGAAATGCTATAGCTAGATGGAGTAAGTACTACTTCTATGGCTGCTATATAGTTATTTAAAATTTCAGGTTTGGTAGTGCATCCAGCTCTTGTAGATTTGGACATAAAGGAAACCAAGTTATGCCTAGGGTTTTTCATGGCATGTATAATTGTGAAGCAGAATGGAAGCAATAGAATTAATTTCCTAATTACATTTAATGGAACACGAAAGAAGGGTACATTTTTTTTGTTCGAATAAACAAACCAAGAAATTGTATCTTTCGGAATATTAGTCCAGACTCCAGATGTGAACAAAATTACTAGAATATCAGTATAGATAGTTTTTTTTCTATAATATCCTCTCCTTCTTTCTCATTAAATCAACCATTAAGCTTGATTAAGTTTTCGACGTACATAAACGTGAAGAAATCGATCACAATCTTTCGAAAAATGATGTTTATACGTTTTTGAGGAGATAACTTTTTCTTTTCAGGAGCGAATTTTAGAAATACGTATATAAAAAATAAATAAGATAATATATAATATTATATACAAGATAAATTAATTTAAATGATAAAAACTGTAGTTTTTCCTCACTTTGAGCATGTTTCAGGGTTTGTCCATGTATCCACGTTAAACAAAACAATGAAGGAAAAATTTAAATGAAAATCTTCAGTTACGCCTGGCATAGAGGGCTTCGGGGGGTGCAATTTTAGGGTTTCGAAGTTTGGTATATATCTACATCCATCTCCCTATCGCAATGGTGAAGGCTAAACCATTTTCAAATCGACTTTGTCACATGAAGAAGAGAAGAAAACTTGAGTACGTTTCTCTATAACTTATTATTAACATTTTTTTAACGTGCTAAATATATATAATATAAGAACTTATATATAATTTTTTGTAGTTAAAGTTATAAAATATCATAAAAATCATACATCAATAACATTAAATATCATAATTTTTAATAAAAATATTTATTAATTTTTTTTATTTATCCTTGAAAACATTTTAAAAAATTAATTCATTAATTTGCTTTCTTTTGAAGAAAGCATGCAATTAATCCACTTGTGGGTGTCGGGTGTTATTAGCTTAACCAGTGAAAATCACAACTTGCCCCTCCCATGCATATCTCTCTGCAATAGAAGAAGTGTGTGGTCCTGAGTAAAGATAACATGTGTTGGTCCCTCCCCTATATGTAGCTTTACATTGTCCGAAGTAGTTATCATACACAAAGACATGACAATTCTCTCGGACTAGACACCACAACTTTTGAATCTTACTAAATGACTTATCTAAAGTAGGTTTCTCTGTTTCTTCTCCATGTGATGCCTTCCCGTATTTTTGTTTTTTCTCCCCCTTTTTATCTTTTATCTCTTTTCATTCCTTTTATCTTTTTATTGTCTTATTCCAAAGGGTAAAGTATGTGATGGGTTCGTACACTGTGGGAAGGTTAATTTTCCTAATACAGTATTAGAAAACCACTTAAAAAATCACATATTAAGGATTTTTATGTTTAAAGTTGAAAAATAGTTCTTACACTTTTCAATAAAAAGCATGTATCCTAATAAAATGTGTAGTTTCAGATTAAATTTGATACATCACACTAACAAAAAAGGTCTTTGATATAAAAATCGATATATATATATATATATATATTATCATATTGCAGTGTTATATATATGTATTATACAAAACAAAAAGCTTACCAAAAATATGAAAAAGAAAATTTTTTAAGTGTACTGCCGCCATTAGAAAGTTTGCTATAATCAATTTATAATGTTGTGAGTTGTCTCTCAAGTTTTTATTGATTAGTTTGTTTAATAATGGTCATTCCTTTTGAAAGTTTTTCGGATCAAGAGCCTAAGAAAATGTTCAGTGAAAACCTCTCAGAAACGATGTCAGGGAGTAATAATTAATAAATAGAAAGCATGCAGCAATTTATAAGGCTTTGCGCTTAAGAAGAACAACATTTTCTTTGATGCTATTTTGTCTTGCTTCTATGGCCCCCCATGTGATGCGTTTCAGTAACAAAATCTTTTGTAGTTGTCGATAAAGCGTGACTAGCCGCTTTTTGAAGCGTGTAAGGAATGGTCCATTGAGGTTATTAATCAATTGTGTTCATTGTCAAGAGAAACAATATTCGCATTTTTTCATTAATTTTTTATTTTTAACATTTAATTTCTTCGGACATTTACAATCATACTCATTATGTTTAGAGTAGATAATTCTAAATATGGATTACACGCACAATAAAGTCTCTTATAAATTCGAGCAACTCCCACCTACATTAGAATCAAAGAAATAAAATAAAATATGAAGATATATTGTCATAATCAAAATGCCAAAACATACTTAATTTGATCTAAAGTTGTTGATTACTTCTCCAATTTTGGGCAACTTAATGAGAATAGGATAACAAAGAAACATCAACCCTAAGCCGCCCCCCCCCCCCCCCCCCTAACTACCATCATCAATGAAATCATTGTCCATCATGCCTGACCATAAAATGATAAGATGTAGACTACCAAATTTATTTGACCAATAATTTTATATCTCACGTGGCCACCTATGTGCCATTGCTTTATCTTTCAGTGCGGCGTGGTCGGTTCCATTCCGGCATCTTCCTTTTCTAAGCTGCGGACTCAACTTCTTCACCAAATTTATTCTATGCAATCAAAGCAAACCCAAGTTTGGAACCTTGATATATAGTTCTAGCTAGCTTGGCATAATCAAAAGCAAGGTGCAAACTTCACCCTTCACTCCTATAATTTGCATGGCATCAAACAGTGCAAGGTATATATTCAATATGTGCGTGTTTTTGCTAGATACTATCTTATCATCTACATCTAGGGTTTATTAAGCCTCTTCAATTTTACACGTTTTCTATACGAAACTTGTTCAAATATAGTATGTTTGTACTCAATTAGCTACATGGTTGTCCTTACACCTATTAATTGCTTTGACTTAGTTTTTGCCTTGGGTTTCTTTTACTGAAGTTAATTATATATGTTGCAACAAACACTTCCTATTTAACATGATTTGGGGTGGGCATACTTAACGACGTTTCTAGAGTTAATTGCATTTGTTAATTAGGTTGTTTTCGTTCGTTATTTTGGCCTTTCTGATCCCCTCAAAGTCATCATTGAATTTGATTCATTATGTATAATAATGTTCAATAGTTGCTGGCGGCCGGTAAGAACTCTCTTTGTCATGTCTTCCTCATATATCCAACTATGAGGAACTGTGTGACTTAGTTTGTTATATTTAAGGATTACTCTCAACTAAATTGAAAATCTTAGTCTACTTCAAAGAAAAACTCGAGCAACTTCAACTATTAAATGAGGAAATGAATCAATTATAAATTAGAATAAACCTTTATATATATATATATATATATATATATATATATATATTATCATTTGAGATTCTTCACTTTCTATTCTAAAGTGAATTTATCAATTTTGATGTTATATTCTTCTGAGAAAGGATGATAGTTTGATCTGAATTCATATTTACTTTATATTTTCTTTGGAACAGAGTTTTCAATTTCAATAATTTTCATGAAGAAGCAATTTCCCATCTATTTTCTATTAATTTTCTCAATCTTAATTTCGTAGATTTAGATACTAGAGTGACAGCCGGCATATTGAGACAGTGGAATTCAAAACTAGGAATTTCATTGATGAAGGTTAGAAAGGAAACAACTCAACAATGAAAGAAATACAATGATCAATAGCACAAAAGAAGCAGATTTTTCACTAAAACAGGAAGGTGTTTCAAGTGATGAAAAGGCAAAGGCTTCATCAAGCACATCACAATGGCTAAAACTGAAGGATCCAAGGATTGTACGTGTATCTCGAGCCTTTGGAGGGAAAGATAGACATAGCAAAGTATGCACAATAAGAGGACTAAGAGATAGGAGGGTAAGGCTTTCAGTTCCCACTGCCATTCATCTCTATGACCTCCAAGATAGGCTAGGACTTAGTCAACCTAGCAAGGTTGTTGATTGGTTGCTCAATGCAGCTAAACATGAAATTGATGAACTTCCTCCACTTCCAATACCCCCAGGTAACTTCACCCTTGGTTATCCATCTCTTGTTACTTGTAATGAAGTTAGCACCTCTAGAGAAGGTTCAGGCCAAAACACTATATGGAAATCAAAGTCCAAAGAAGTTTCCGGAGAAATGGTTAGTGATAAAGAAAATTGGATAAATAGAAGTGAAGAAGCCGATAACAATAAACATGGAAGCAATGATTGTCCTAGTGCACATGTTTTGCCAAATAATCTTATCCCAAGAGCAAATCATCCTTCTTTTTTGGGCTTATTGAACACTACGCCATTTGGTTACCAATGGGAGACGAATTCAGCTGATGTAGCTCAATTGGCAAACCATGGATTTGTAAACCAAACAGATATACACAGCATTAATGTGGTTCCATTCCCATCAACATTGGCTTTATCAACTGGGAATACTACTTCACAAATTTTGGTGTGTCCTCCTGGATCAACACAACCATATTTGCCTTCACATGTTGCAGCAATGGAGATGAATCCAAGACAAATTAACCACAATCAGATGCTGAGTTCAAGTTCTCAAAACCCTTTGACCAATTCACTCAGTTCATCACAACACCTCATGAGCCAATCAGGGAAAGTAACATTCAACTTGGGTAGGCCTAAACTTTTCCATTCTCCTAACAGCAGTGAAAGCCATTCCCAGAAACACCAGGATTTTGCTTCCAAGTAATACACAAATAGTGCAAAAGTTATTGAACTAAATTGTCCTCCTCACCAAGTATGCATGGATCACGAGGGCAGTGATAGGTTAATCAATTAGTTGCAAGATATGATTCAATGTTATGGGGTTTGAATAATAATTATGTTTTTGTCACTTTATGTTTGATTTTCTGATGTTTAATTCCTGTGTTTATATAGATCAAACAGGTAAAACTTAGTTTTTGCATTCAGTTTAATCTATATGGATCTCGTGCAAAGGTCAACGAAAGAATGGCGTTTTCAAGGTTAAGAGCTTTTTCTGAAGTGATAATATGATTGCTACACGAAAGATAACATATGCTCAGATGAGTTCACTCTCTCCTCGACATTGAGAAAGGTTGGAAGGTGATCAAATTTGTAATATCATATTGATAGTACCTTTGGATTTTTTTTTTTCTAAACATTTTGTGTTTGAATGGAACGGGATTTTTTAGTATCCTATGTTATATATAATGTCTAAGTAGCAAAATATATAGAAAAATCATGTTTTATTTAAATATGCTTGTATTCTATGAGATTAAACATAGCAAAATAAAATATACCCAATTTCTACCACATATATTTCCACCAGCACATTAATTGATCATGAATTAATCTCTTCAAAACTATATAGGTTATCTAACACTAAACCAATTTTTGCGCGAGTACAATACTTACAAATACAATCAATCGAAGGTTTATAAAATAATTTTAGCAAATAGTTTAGTAAAAAAAATTATTGTTATTTTGTTAGATGATGAATTTCATATTCGTTATGAATTATAAATAATGCTTATGACAGAATTAGTCCTCAAATTGATTGGTCTAAATGATTAGTGGAATATTTTTTTATATTTAATGATATTAATTACTTGCTTTAGAGAAAACTGACCAATAATAGAAGTTCCAAATACTACACGTGCTATTCTCTGAATCCATATATGTTTAACATATATTTAACATCCAAATTTTTATTTAGTTTAATAATAATAATAATAATAATAATATAATATAATATAATATAAAAAGTTCTCTCTCTCTCTTTAAAATTTAACTACCAACATGTTTGAAAAAGTTGATATAATTTTCTTTTTTCTCCCCTAAGGTAATTGGAACACAACAACCAATTTCATTTCATTTGTGGAATTAGTTGATGATCGATTAAGAGTACTATTGTTTCAGTTTAGATTGATTAGAACATAATATTAATTTTCGTGTAAATTCAATCCGTATTAAAAGTAATTTAGATTGGATTAAATATTTTAGTGTGTATATTTTTATTTCTAAACATGTAGTTAATATATATATATATATATATATATATATATATATATAATAACAACCACATTAAAGATTAATTTAAAGTATTGTATTTTAATTTTATAAACATAATTTTTAATTGTGTAACATGTACACGATAAAAAGTAATATATAATAATTTTTATTAAAAATTATAATATTTAATAATATTAATGTTTTTTTTTTTTTTGCTATAAAACAGAGTTAAATGCTCAGAACAAACCTACAGGAGAGCTTTACTGTTCCAACTGCCACAAGTATCAAAACATAAAAATGGAAGCGATTGGAAAAGAGATATATCAAAATAATGAAAAGATAACGAAGCTTCTAACCTTATCTTAGTTATTTTGTTAGTACAACAATTAGTTTTTTTTTAAGAATATAGATAAAATGAACAAATCTAATATTACAAATCAAATTAAATAGGGGTGAGAAGGATATTGAATTTGAAGAACCAGGAATAGAGCTTCTTTGAAATTATTCTCTACTCAAATAACGTGAATCTTCTTGAGAGAAACCCTTTGAAGATCCAACAAGATCTCTCATAATTCTGTAGTCAAAGATGAAGAGAAGTCAATTTTGTTACAAAAGACAGAGACAAAATTACCACAGCCAAGGGTGATGAGCACGATAATACTAATGCATTTAGTTCCATTTAATTTATAATTTTTAATAAAAACTAATACATATAATTTTTTATCTTGTATAATATTGTAAAAATTAAAATAAAATTATACATATATACTTACATATAAATTTGGTTGGATTAGATTAAATCAAATTTAAAATTAATTTGTTATAAATAAAAAAATTATAAAATATATAAACCATTTAAAATAAGAAGTCTAAAAACTTTATCTTAATTATCATTTAAAAAGTTAAAAAGATTTTTAAACAAAAATGTTAAATGAGTTAGTTTGTCAATTATTAAATTAATCTTGCATATGATATACATAAGAAAAATTCTACATTAGATGATGAATGTCTTAAAAAAGGAAATATAATTTAAAAAGGAGTAATTTTAAATTTTTTATAGAATAAAATTTATTACTTCTAAACAATTAGATTCTAAAATTATTTTATAATAACTTTTAAATCTAGTTAAATGGAGATCTTAAAAGATTATTTTCAATTCAATACAAAATTAATCTAATTCAATAAAAAAAGTATTTTCTTTTAATTTAATCAAGTGTTGATTTATTTAATTTTTTAAAAAAGTATTCAGTTTAAAATTTGCAATTGTATTAGATGGATCGCAATTTATGGATATTCCTCAATGATAAGAGTTACTTATATATAATCTAGAAAATATCTTTAGGTTTTTTCTCTCCAGATAATAGTATTAATTATACATGTCATCTGGCAGGTGACTTAAATTTCATTCCATGGTTTATCAATTTTTTTGGTAGTTAGATGAATAAAATTCTTCCCCTGGGATTAATTTATACTTGACTTTTCACTTACAATAACTACATACTAAAAAAATTCAATTATTAATGACTTGTCAGTTAGTTAGTTCAATTAACATAAACATTTGTTTTAACAAAAAAAAATTATCAGTATAAAATGATAGATTTATAGTAATTGCAAAATGTATTATATTAATAATGTGATGTACTGATTATATATAGTAATTTTTTAAGTTATCAAAATTATTTTTTAATATAATATATTAAATATTATTAATATAAACCAGCAATTTTTATACAAAAAATTTAATTTTTATCGAACAATTTTTATACTAACAGGAGCAAACTTAACAATAAGCCACTAGTAAATGAATAAAAATTATATTTTAATATATTTTTTATTATTAATTGAAGTTAATAAGAATACACTGACAACAACGATGAACCATTTTAATATATAGTATTATCAGTTGCTATCCACTTATTTCCTGATACCTTTTAGTATAAATAATTATTTCATGCAAATATAATAATTTTATCTTTACTCTTTACTTAGAAGACTTAATGAAAGATCATTTTTAGAAATGCATGTTTTCTCTTATGTATTAAGAAAAAATGAATCTAACATTTTCATATATACTAACTAGAAAATAGGAAAGTATTTATCAAATTGTATCAACAATTTAAACAATTGAATATTGGAAGCCGAAATATATGGATTGCAATCACAATATAATTAATATATATAATTGCTAAGAGCATCTATGATTTTATCCACTATTAGTTATAAATTAAATTATAAGACTTTTACCATCATTGAATTTCGATCATATATCACAAAAGATAAAATAAAATGGAAATTTCAAATTAGAACATAAAGTTTGGATTACTCAATGAAGAATATTCTTCGATATATCTTTTACTTAGTAATTATTATGGGAGAAAAATACAAAACTGGTTATTGAATAAGTTTGAATGTTCTATAACTTAGCAGTATGTATGAAAAGAATATTGTGGAAAAATATAAAAAAATTAAAATAATTTCAAATTAAATTATGATTACCAGTTATTTATTATTTAAATGTGCAGTTAATTCAATTGATTGATTTACGTTGTTTTCAAACATTTGAATTCTATTTGAATAACATAACGTCGATTCAATTCAATGGTTTAGCGAAACTTTTACTCCTACACACGTTGATTGATTCACTTTTTACTTTATTGCTGTCAAATTCTATTTTATTTCAAATTATTAACTTAATCATTTATTTTCATTTTAAAGTGATAGCTGACCCATTAACAAAGGAATTATCACAAAAGACATTTATCTATTGAGCGTGTTAAAAATCTATGTATTATTATTAATTAGGATTGTTGTATGCATTGTTTTATCTACGTGAATTATGTGATTTTTGTAAAATTTTTAAATTCAGACAGTTTATATGAATTAATTACTTTTAATTAGTGTCATTCTTCTTTTTTGTTATTTTACCCTTATTTAATTTTCGTTGCAGGTTATGTTGTTAATGTGTGTTATTTATTTATCATTTTATTTTTTTTATTTTTTGTTTGTGATCCTTGTTTCTTATTAGAATACAATAGAAAGTTCTTGTTGTCCTAAATTAGTCAAGTTTTATACAATGACATGAAAATATTTGATGCACATTTTAAGAAGGAAGAAATTTCATGTTTTTATTTATGTTTATATATTCTTTCTTTCTTATGTATGACTCTACATGGTCACATGGGAAAATGTCTAAAGAACCTTAGGAGAGTAAGATGAATCTCATCTTAATGACCTTGGCCGTGTTTAACCAAGAAATTGATTATGCAAGTGCGTGTGATTTATAGGTTCTATCATTATTATCATACCTTTACTCACTTCATTCTTTTTAATTTATCACCCTGTTGAAAATTGAAACAAGGGAGAGAAGAGGAAGATTTATTCTTCATTTAGGAAGAACATGCACTTGTGACCCCTACTCCTCTCTTAAAGTCTATTCAAATTCTCTTTCCACCATAAATGTCTTGTGAACCCTCTTGAATTTAATGATAATGATTAAAAGCCTCTTCGTTTCTACAATATTCATATCCATTATGAACTCAACCCTTAGAATTCCATAGGAGAGGGCATGACTGTTGGACTCACTAACATTTAATTCTCAAATAGCCATTCCTTTCCCCTAGCATAAATTCACATGTGAACCTAGGAGTCAGATTATAATTACTCCCCTCTACCTTGAATGTTGTAGTCGAAAAACCAATTAAGGCCTAGGAGGGAGGGAGACGTCAGCCATAACAATTTCCATTATGACCTTATTGCTAACATAAAATGTTACATTTAGTCCAAATTTTATATGTTCCTAGGCAGCACTTTTAGATTAACTGCCCTGTCATTATTGGACACCATTCACGAGGACAATACCTTATTAATTCTTATAATTCCTATGTTCTATTCCACCTGTCAGAAACCCTTCTATCTATTCCACTAATTTCACCATTTAAATTCCACCTTATTTGTTTCTTCCCTACGTGCAATTTCCAAGGAAATCCCATTAGACCATATAATGATTCCCTCCTAGATTTAATTCATTGTAGCTGACTTGCATTCAATGGGGAACTCTAACCGACACATCCTTTAAGCCAACCATTCAAACCTTGGGTATATTATTCCTAGAAGCTTGCATTATATTTTATTTTTGCCCTTTCTGCTTTCTCAGATCATTTCCATATTAAATGCTTGTAATGGCGGCTCTACGCATGGTGTTGATAACCTTGGGACACGCAACAGTAAAGGGCTGAGCTAAAGGCAAATGGAGAGTCATGCAATTAAAACCATAGTACATAGAGAAAGAATAAGCATGGACTTATTTACCATTAAGTGGTCGCTGCCCTAGATGACACTTAAACAAATTAAAGAGCCAAATGACCCTTAGACCGACACCTCTCTACCTTCTCCCACTCTCATATTGATATATATATATATAGGAATTCACTCCACCTGGTTTTATTCCTTTTTAAAAAATACCACTATATTGACTCAATTGCACCGAGAAGACCAAGAAGCTCGAGAGCTACCCCTATACTACATGATTTCACTTCCTACTTCTGGTCATTCCGTCATCCACTTTGAGTTGTGCCTTGGACGTTCCATTGGAAGTAAAGGAGACTTTCCACCCTTTTCTTTATTCACGTTTTTGAAATGGTAAGGGGAGTCCAAATGATTGATTTCAAATGTATGATATTACCTGTTGCATGTGTTATTTTCTCCTTGCTTTATTCTTGGATTTCAACAAAAATTGCATGTATGATGTTTCTTCTTCACCTTTCAGCATTGGGATAAACCTGGTCAGTGCATGAGTATTTTTGTTATTTGTATAAGTGCGATTATGAGTAGACTTCGTTGCATGTTATTGATGCCTTGTTGTTTTCGCATTACCCGATCGAATACATTTTCTTTGCTGGTTGTGATGGAGGATACTAAATAAATCCGCACTGCATGTTGTTTCCTTAAACCCGTTTTATTTTCCTTTCGATTTAGTCTTGGAGAGCAAAGCACTACTTTTGAAATAAGGAATGTGTGCAATAATTGGTTCGACTAAATTATTGATGATCTATAACGTGAAAATCTTTCCCTTTTCATAAGAAAGTGAATGTTTTATTATGATATCTGGATAACTAAATGAAAACACGAGAAAGTAAATTTTTTCTTTTAAATTTTAAACGTAAGTATAGGTGATAAGTTTGTCTAATTAGTCCTGTTTTTTGTTTTGAATTTTTATTCATTTTCTGACAAATTGGGATACTAATGTTATTAGCCTTTTTGTAGATAAAACCATAATACTTGTCAGATTAAATTATTTACTTGGCAGGAAGTGTGTGTTTTTCACTTTGTAATATATGATTTTAGTTATCATCATTATTTTTTTGGAACAATGCGTGATAAACAACCCTTCACCTTGATGTGTATAACAAAGTGCATGTGTTTAGGCTAAGGCTGACATGATATTTTCACCTCCCTCATAAATGCTATAATCATTACATGTATTTTGATTTTTTTGGGTCTAATTGTTATTTCATAAGGTAATGTACTGCATGATATTCTATTTGAACCTGAATATTATATTTTGAGAATGACTATTTACAAGGAATGAAAGACAATACTTGTGTGTGTACCAATTTAATTACCTATATACATCATGTACAGAAGTAGACAAGAAGAGTTAAGGTAACAGTTTGGCAACTGAGAAATGCCTGTGTCCAGGTTCAGGAAAGGACCTTGGGGATAGTGAAGGAGGGGATGACTCAATGGCGTGAAATAGCTCACCGTGACTAGGTCACGTCGTCGAACAAACCTTACTAATCTTGAGGTACACACCCATTATCGAGGATCGTGGCAGGCTCATTCCTAAAGAATAATGGTTAAATGGATGAGAAAGTTGTAATTATGCTAGTAGGGAATGAGAACCTTCGACCACCTTGATTGGAGAGACGTTGGAATCTAGAGGAAGTAAATTCTCTTAGTGACATGCATTTTATCTCATGAACTCGTTTGTCTTTGCATTTAAATGTAATGTGCTTATTAATGTTTTGATTGTTTAACCCTTGAAATGAGGATTTTTCCTTAATCTTTTCTTGTGTTTGTTTAATTGTGTTGAAAATAATTCCTTACTATGATGGACTCACCTTTCTGTTTGGTTTTCCTTCCTCTTTGATTTTTCTTTTGTGTGTTTGTATGATTGTATGTCAGATAAACCCTCACTAAGCAGCGATTTGAGGAGTAGACCATGGGGAGGGAGAGATGTGTACCTACAACCCTCTGACCAACTGACTTATTTTTCAAGGGATGATCAACTTGAGCTTAGGACCCATCACTGATAATGGTTGGAAGCCTTACTGGAGTGACTGTTTTTTTGCTGACATTTTTGTACCTCTATCGGGGAGTGGATGCACCTCCATACTTCCCCCTCTTACTCTTTTTGCATCACCACCAAATCAAATATCTTTCCCTGAACCTAGTAAAAATCCTGATAAAAGTAAGGCCCCCTATGAATTATAAACCCTCATTTACTTCTAACTCGAATCTTGTCGCTGAGTGTTAGTGGAAGGACATTGAAGTTGTTGAGTCCTCCAATCGACCTGTACATCATCACCCTATGAGAGTTCTCCTTCCCCCTTCAGATGAAGCTTGACCGTTTGTGTGACACCCATCATCACCACCACCACCACCTACATCACGCTCACCACCCCTACCATCGGATGGATTGACAGTGATGAAGATGACCTGCCACTTTCTCCCCACCAAGAATGAGTCAACCTATTCAAATGGAATGGAATCCGATCCTAGCGAGGATTCCCATCCTTTGGAGTTTTATGTATAGACTTGCATGTATAGTCATAGATTGATATTGCTTATAGGATGATTTATTTTGATTCATTTTGAAATACTTTATATATATATATATATATATATATATATATATATATAGGGGTTGTTTTGTTCTTATATTTACTCTTTGGATAGTTTGATTTGGATGGACATATTTCATTTTCACTTTTACATGAATATATACCTACGCTTCAGTTTCTTTAAATTTTAATTTCCTGCGATGATGTTTTATTTATCTCATCCTCTTGTCCTCTTGATGTGGATTCATGTCCTATTTAGTAATTGAAGTTATGTAACAAAAGGAAAAGTGAATGTTATGTGAACTCATTTGAAATAAGTGAGATTTACAGGCGCCAAATTAATTCAAAATGGCTGAAGAGAATGTATGTTGAGACTTCCATGTTTTTGACATTGTAATGATTCACTGTTTCCATTTTTTTAAATTAGGATTGATGTAAAATGACACAAACAATGTTGAGATGAGCAGGAGAGAATAATTTATTGTAGTCCTAAAATTGTCTATACATGTTTATGAACTATAGAGAAATCAAAAATGGTTCATCCATAATGGTGTCCGAGCATGTTGGCCAACAATCTCATGGTACCTACTTAATATATATATTGTTTTAGAATGTTGTTATATTTGATGGTATTTAGAAGTGCTATTTTGATTAATTTTCTTCCTTACTAAATGTGGACATTTCCATGTAATATATTCTTATATCTGAACTTATCTTAGGTTGGAATTTAGGAGTCATCACAATTTAGTGGTACTAGAATTTTAGTAATTTAGGTATCACAATTTTTATTGTGAATTCATTTATAATAAGTTTTTGATTACCTATTCTCTATGTTTGAATGAATAGTTGTTACGGAGTATCGTAAATAGGCATAATCTTAAATAAATACATTTTTTTTGGACCAAATTATGTGATTAGTGTTCATGTTAAAAAAAAAAAAAGGACTAATTTGTGATACATTCTATCAATTAAACCGTTCTTAATCATGATATATATAATGATTTGGTCATATCAATGTTACATATCTTCCTGGCTAGGGAGTGCCATAAATTTTTTTCTTCTTATTTTAAAATAGATTTTATATATAAAATATTTAAAAATTTTAAAAAAATTATTAATAAAAATATTATATTTAAAAAATATTTTTTTTATAATTGTTATAATATAATTTACTTATTTTTTCTTACTACTCTCATCTTTATCTATTTAAACAAGTAAAATGATCTTGTAAAATGATCTTTTGTTATTTCTTTTATTATTATTATTCATTCAAAAAATATATCTTTTCTATTCTATTTCTATCCACCCTATTTTCTTTCTCTCTCTTTCATTTCTCATCCAAACATAGCTTAATTGAGGTTGAGGGTCATGTGGCTTATCAAGGACTAATAAATAATTAATTAAACAGAAATGGCTAAATTGTAAATGGGTAAAAGATAAGTTTCTAAAAGTAATTGCTATTTATTGGGGTTAACAACTTAAAAGGGAGTAATTAGTCACTTTATTTCTTAACTTTGTAAAATCTTTTTACTCTAGTTCTTAACTTAATTATCACTTCATTTTAACTTTTTCAAATGTCATTTACATTATGCTGTCATATTAGTATTTTATTTTAGTCATTCACATAATTAAACACGTATATCTAAATAAAATTTCAATGTTAAATATCAATAGTCTTTTCAAGGATAACAATGACAAATCGGTGTAGCAATTATTTGAAAACTGAAACATGATTTGATCAAAATTTAAAATTTGGACTTCTGTTTGGTTAGATCTTATTCGTTATCTCAAAATCAAATGCTTTCAAGAGTCCAACTTCGGACACATACACTATATCTGGGGAAGTTAAGATCAAAGACTTAAACTCACAGCTACAAACTCAAGTGCAGTTCAAGACTCCTAATTTGAGCAGTGTGGGAATGAAGCCCGAATCTTTCGTTACCGTTCAAGATGATGAGGATGTGGATGAGATTGATGTAGATCCCAAGGATATAGAGTTGGTCACTCAAATGGTTGGCAAGATCAAGAGCTCTGAAAGCTCTCAAAACAACCAATGATGACATTGTTGCTTTATGAAGCTAACTGGTTAATAATCTTGTTTGGTAGAATTTGGAAAGTGTAACTATTTTTCTAATTAAAACTTTTGCTCACTTTGGATTTTGATCCGTTTATATGTGCAATTGTCAGTATGATAGAAAAACTATAGACAGATATGCAATTTTAGTCATGATTCTGTATCCAACATTCTAAATTTTATTTAAAAGCGTTACAAATTTAGGGACCAAAAGTAACTATTTACTCAGTTAAAAGGGTTATCTAATTTTACATGAAACATGGTTGTCCTTTAGATAGAACGTATTCTCTTCTTCTCTTCACCATCAGGAAAGTAGAAGGAATAGAAAGACAACTCTACTGGATTCTCCCTCTCGCATTTAGGAAATTAAGAGTGTTGAAGATTCTCTTCTCTAGCCATGATAAAGGTAAGTGATTCTCTCTCTCATTATAATGGAAATTGTGACAATCATGAATTTTAAGACCATGTGATAGCTTTCAATAATTGTTTCCTGGAAAGTACAACTTACAATCTGCATATTGCTATGCTAATATTTCAAGTACAGCTAATTGGATTTTTTTTTGGGTTAGTCAATAGTTGGAATATATGTGATCAATGTAGGGGTTTGCATGTGCTTCAGATATTGACCATTGCCTAGGAAATTCAGGCCTTGTTCGAGACATTTTTGAGGTTGTTTCTGAAGCTAAGCAGATTCCATTTACCTATTCCATTTTAAGTTCTAATCTACAAATTTGAATGAGAAAAAAGTGCATGGTAAGAGAAAACAGTTTTTGTTTAATTTGGAGAAGCAACCCAAAAGGGTATGCAAACTCCTCTTCAGTTGATAATGAGTAGCAGTGCAAAGTAACTTGTTTCTGGCTGCATCTTTATAATTCAGGATAAGGAGGTGGTTTTTGTTGTTCCTCAGGCTTAGCTATTCAATGATGTAACCTCAGCAAAACTAATTGTGGAGATTTTAGTTGAATATAGATATACATCAATAGTGGAGACATATGCTCTAGCAACTGAAGCAGCGAACAGGAGACACACTTTGATTTTTAGGAAGTGAAGATAGCTCCTTTTGAATATGAAGCCTATGGTGTGTTTTAAGATTGGGGTTTGAAATAAGTTCTAAGGTTAGTAGATTTGTAGTATGCATGTATGGCTAAATCTCAAATTTATCCTGTTGACTATTTTTGTTTTATGAATTTTAAAATATAGTAGATTTATCATACTGATTGATTATACACTGGAAGAAACCAAAGAGTGGATGTATGAACTCCTTCACAGGGAATGCAGTGATATGAAAACTTGAATATATTTTTATCGTCATTAATTGTTACTACTACAATTCTCTGCTTACTTAGCTAAAAGTTTGTCGATTTCTTAACCTTGTTCTTAAGGGCCGATTTTAAACATTTAAAAAAAGCAATTTTTTTATTAAAAAAGATAAAATTTGTTATAATTTTATATTTTTGATGTAATAAATTCATTTTTAGTTATTTAATCGTCTGAGGTTAACATTTTCCAAAGTTTATTTTAAAATGGAACAAACAAATGGGTGGAGACACAATTTTAGCATCACTTGTTTTTCACACAACTTCCTACTCCAATTGGTTTTATGAATAATAACTATCTTCAAATGGCATACAACGATATGAACTAGACTGCTGAGGTATAGAAAAGGGATCTTACTCTGATAAATTTAAGACATCTGTAATTGAGCTTAAAAAGATCATGTCACTGATATATACATTTATCTTCATTTCTACATGTATTTCATTGACATACACTATAAATACATGCAAGAAAGATGATTGTAGACATAAATGCTCATGATTTTATATAGGAAATAAAATTTAAAATGTCTATTAATTAGCTTATTCCCCCGCACCCCCTTCTAAGTATATAAGTATAGGTAGAAAGTTGACAGATTAAGGCTGAAAATGACTTCTTAGCCATAATTTCTAATTGGGAAACAGCAGTTGCCTGCAACGCTTACCAGAATGGTTAGCTAGTTCTCCTCTCACAACTTCAGTTATCAAATCCTTAAAGATCAACCGTTCAATATCCAACACAATATTTGGTATTGCATTGTAGCTGTTTGTATAAATTGTGGGACAGTGCATCAACTCTTCCCACACGAGATTCGTCGAATTCTCATCCTCATTAGCATGGCTGACACTGCTACTTTTTTGTTGTAACTGATCAATTTCTGTGCAAAGCTCATCCAAAAGCTGTTGTCCTCTTAGTTTTTTACCTGCTAGTTGATTTGGCTGGAACCACAGAGTAGAAGTAGAACTTTCCGATATTATTTTTTGAGCTAGAATGTCATTAACAACATCAAATATAAGCTTTCTTTGCTTTTGTTCTGGATTGTCCATCCAAGCAATGTTCATGGCACTGTGATCAATATTGAAACACATCTTGTTGGTCTTGATTTTCTCTAGTGCAAGGAACAACTTTGGGTTTATTGGGTAACCTGATGAATGAAAAGCCTGGCTAGACCTTGGACTGTTGAGTAGGCCTGATACTAATAATATTTCTGATATATATTTATGGTCAGGATCCTTATCCTCATTGAAATTGGTGAATCTCTTGTCATTGTAATCAATTTGTCCAAGAATTCGAACCAAATTTTCAGTTTTCAAGTTAGTATCACTGTTTCCATTGCTGAAGTTGGCTTTTGCAGTGTTGGCTGAAAGAGGAAGATCATCGGAGTTCTCCTCGCTACTATCATAAGTATTCAGAGCTTCATCTGTAGCAATAAATTTGAAGAAAATTAATATGTAACAAAGATTTCTTCTAAATTGCACAAAAGGGTATTTGGTGCAAAGATTCATTTTACAGATGATTTTAGACTGATTATACTTTAGGGGTGCCTTTGGGTACGTAGCTTAAGAGCTTATTCAATCAACTCGTTTTATGTGAGGACTTATGCCATAAATTAGACTATAAATCTTATTGGAATAAGTTAAATCGAGCCTATTTTGCTAAATTATACCAAAAACTTAATCGAAATAAGTTAAAAAGAGTTTATGAGAGCTATAAGCTATTTTCATAAGCTATTCATATCTTAAGTTCTTCCAAATGCACCCTCACTCTATGTTTTCTTAGAAATGAAGTGTGCAATATACCTAAATCTTTTGAGATGTATGATTTCTTTTTAACTGGAGAAGGTGGTTCTTCTCTGTAAAATGCAGCATCAAGAACAGACACAGGGCTTGGTTGTTCTGCTGTACTTATTTTCTCGGCCATAAAGCTTTCCTTGCTCAACTCTTTTGCTGCATTCTGAGCAATGAAAGAACATTAAACGAGGTGATTTAGTTTCAAGAATTCAATGATGAGAGGAAGAAATACTTACATTTTGGTTCAGGCCTTTTAGTTGGATGGAATTGCTATTGATCTTTTGGGAATGATCAATGTGAATGACTTCTAGATCACTGTAAGAGTCCATGCTTCTCTTACTGTCAAAATCTGATGAAACAACATCAACTTCATGCTTAAAATCCCTCCTTTGATAGTTGATCTCACTGAAATGTTCATTTCTTTCTTGCAAAGTAGAGAATTTTTGTTTGGTTTTTGTGCTCGGGGAAGACATTTCCCCTGGTTGCTTATTGTGTTGTCTTCTGTTACTACTGGAATCAGATGATGAGTTTGTTGGCGAAGAACGCCTCTCCAAACCAAACTTCTTTTGTAATCTTGGACTCCTGGTCTCTGCTGTATTGCTGGAGATGGTGGCGTTTTCTCCATTGATCACTTGAGGAACTTTTGATGATTGCACCATTTTTGAAGTTTTCATCTTAGTACTCTTATCCACTGAATTAAAGGGTTGACTAGTGGGATCCTTGACATGTCTGATTGCTGAATTGATACCTTTAGTTGTTTGCCTGTCAAAATTGTCAACCAATATTCCATTTGTGGATTTACCTGGACTAGACTTGCTGTTGTCTGATTTATCATGAAATGGCATTTCTGTGGAAGCATGATTATTGGTTTTTCTTGCATCTTTAGCTGGTTTCATGATGAAAATTGGAGATTTATTGCCACGAGTTGGATTTGACATCTCAATAGGAGTAAATGTTATGTCCTTCTGTTGTATTCTTGGGCTTTGTACTATTGAGCTTTCACTGAGACTACTATTACTCCTATTGTCAGATGGAGAATTTGATGCCCGATCTCTTGTAATATCCAATGATTCTTTATATCTCTGCATAGCATCAAGAATCTGTTTAAGGGCTCTAAGATCCTTTCCAGAATTTTTGAACTCTAGATTAGCTACCCGTTTTTCAATTTCTCCATATACAGAGAGGGGTGTGTTTGATGCTGTTATTGAAGATTCACTTCTCTTGGAAGCCTGTAATTGAGACCCTTGGCGTGCTTCTGGTTGCCTCCATGGACTAGATTCTAAGGAAAACTGGGAACACGGCATCACATTCAAAATTGAAGCATCCCTCCTAGACTGAAGCAAGATCGACCCCTTGCTGGTCCTTGGTGATGCTAAACTTTGGTGCTGCTTGTGCTCATCAATCATGCTGGATCCTGCAAAGGTCTCAATTTTGTTGGTTGTGCAGCTAGAGATCCCTGGTGGAGTATCACACGTTTGTGTGCAGTCAGGGAAGGCTTCTAGTCCCATTAACTTAGCTACAACACTGGATGGTCTTTTGGAAGTTTCTGATTCTTGCAGCTGCTTAGGCATTGTGTTGGAGTTCACATACCCTTTATGTGGACCTTTCAAAAGATTGTGGGATTTTGTTCCTTCATTGAAACTTTTGATGGATCCTTGTTTGCTATCCAAGGAAAGCCTTGGGAACTCCTTGTGCTTTGTACCAGATTTGGATGTGTCATGCATATCCCTCCCATCATAGGAGAGTCTTGGTGATTCCCATGCAACCTTCACTCCTATGTTGATAGATTTTGCTGCTTCCAAAGGCCTAGGAGAATCAATGTATTTCAAGATGCGGCCCTTCTTTTCCTCTTTAGCTATAGTTTTCACTGACAATCTATGAACATCTCTATGCATTGAGTCTTTCACAATATCATAGAAATCAAGGGGTTGATGGCCTTGGTTGCTAAGTTGCTTCATTGTTGTTCCTGAGTTGGAGTTTTCTTGAACTTTGATTTGACTCATTGATGATGGTTCTATCTGAATTGTTCTGTTAAACTCAAGGGATGACATGCTAGATGAACGAGATGATGAAGATACTGAAGTTCCTGATGATTCTGTGGAGAATTGTTGATTCTCTCTTGCAACCTTCACATTCTTTGCCTGCAATATCACACTCATTCTTAACTGTTTCTGCAAAAATTCTTTGATGATTTAAACTATTGTTATCTACTTATCTTACCGTTGCCTTTTGTGTTGTATTATTCAGCTCTTTGGTATGATTACTTGTTCTACCTGAGAAAGGAAATACATCTTAGTAGAAAGTAATATGAAATATCTTGTGAAAACTTCAACCTCAACTAGCTTTTAAATTCTTATAAAATATATTATGTTACAGTTTCAGAGGAAGGCAATGACATTATTAATGGAAGTATTGGAAAATTCCTGCATAAATATTGTACATTCAAGTTGGGTGTACTAGACTAATAAATTATTAATATATCATTAAATAATGCATTAAGTCTATGTAATAATAATAATAATAATAATAATTACAGAGCCATGTGCCATTTGGGAATATATGAAATTTTGAATTCTTCCATAAAATATCGCAACTTAAAGCATTCAATGTGTATTAAATAAGGAAAATAAACTATTTATAGGCGAACAAACTCAAATAAAAGAAACTATTTGTATCTCCGGCGGAGCAAGATAATGCAATTTGTCTTTTGAAGAAGGAAATTATAAGAAAATCTGTTTGAAATTTTCATGGTTTCATATATATTAAATGGAAATGATTTTATACATATCTATAAATGAAGATTTAATCTGGTAAAGACCACCATGATTTAATTCGGAGACAGTTGATACAATTTGTCTTGCCTTGCTTTTAGTCTTTTACCGGTTACCACCCTTCTCATCCCACCAAAAACAAAAACAAAACAAAACCCGAAGAGAAAAGAGAAAACTATATGACAATACATCACTGACACATTGTAAGTTAACTGGGCCAGTCCAATTAATGTTGAAAAAAACCGATTAATCGTGTTTATAATATATATATATATATATATATATATATATATATAAAGATCACTTTCAAAATAAAAATTATATTATGTTAACTTCAATACTATCAAAATCACTTTTAAAATGATTAAACCTCTAAATAAATCTTTAAGGTTGTACTATTGGACACTTTAATCTCCTAAAATTCTAAAAATTCCTCTTATAATTTTGATTTTACAAAACTCCATTCACTTTAATATTTTCTAATATAAAACAACAATGAGAAATATAATTAAAAAATTTAAAATTAATGTTTTTTTAATGCTAGATACTAACAAAAAGAAAATCAAATCTAAGTAACTGAAACATCTGACATATAAAATCAGAAGAAGTAATCAAGGATTTGTTTCCTTTAACATGCATGAAAGAAACCAAAGATAATGCAAATTACCTTGAGTTGGTGTGTTCTGACTATGGCTGCTACCACGTTGGCCTGTGAGGAACCTTTGGCGGTCAAACAGCTGAAAAAATCCACTGATGCAGCCAATTTGCTTCTGCAAATCTGGGTTTTCATCCTTCATTGACGTCAAAACCTTTTTGGACATTTTTGTTTTGTTTTGGCTTCCTTTCAACTTCTAAGAGTTCACAAGACCTCAGTTAAGTAATTACCATTCTCCCTCTCTCGCAAAGAATGTAGAAGAGAAGATCTTTTGTTTTGGGATCTTAATGGAAGTAAACAGAAACTCAAATATCAAGGTGATTGAGAAGGAGGAATTGGCTTTGAGAGTTAGAGAAGAAAGTTCTAATTATGGTGATAATAATAGTGCAATGACTATAGAACTGGATGAGGACTTGGTCATGCACATTCCATGTTTTTGTGTGTTACATGTGTGTATGCATGTGAACACAAGAGAATGTTCATGACCATGAATATGGAACCAAAGAGATAGAAAACTAAAATATTGCATAAATTGGATGTTGGGTTTTCACATAGAAGAGTAGAGAATATATCTGCTGCAAAAGCAGAAGGAACAAAAAGAAGTGGAAACCAAGCAATTCCAAAGGGATGCACAAACCTGATAGACCCAAGAAGAGATGTTTTTCTTTCTAATGCTGAGCAAAGGAATATGTATATAAATTTTTTTTAATGTTTAATTTGCTTTCGCTTGCACTTGCAGAGGCAGCCAAAGTGTGTGTGAGAGGAATTGTAGTGCGTATATATGATGAATGCAAGTGTTGAAAATTAGGCTTCTAAGAATAAATAAGACCCAGTGACAGCCATATTATAATAATTACATTACGTAAGAGAGAGGGGAAAAGGGGTGTGAAAATGTGAGTTGATGAGAGAGAAGAGAGTTGTTAAAATATATAAATACTTGAGAAAAAGTGGTGTGTGTGTGTGTGAGTGGGTCATATGCGGCAGATCTGCTGTGGTCATTTCCTAGCACTTGTGTGTAGACAAAACAACGTGGGTGGGTCTATGCCTTCGACCTCTCTTCAGGAGCATGTGGAGTTTGTCAGAGGGAGGGAAAAACAAAAACCAAAACAAGTACTATACTTTCCAATTGTTTTCATCACCTTATATATATATATATATATATATATATATATATATTATATATATTTCAATTATTTTTAATTTTTAACTTAAATGTTCTACCTTTATAAATTTTTATTATTATTATTATCATTCAATCATAAATTATCAAATTAATAAGAATTATATTTTTAATAGTTAATATAAAAAACGCAAATAACATACTTTAGTTATTATTTAAATTTTATCAAAAATTATAAAAAATATATAAATTATACTTATTCTTAATATAATTTAATAATTCTATTTTATATTTTATATTTTTTAATAAATTTTAACTAATAATTAAAAATATATTAAAAAATATGTTTCTAGTACTTCTCATATAAAAATTATATTTATGATATATTTTAATTGGTCGAAAGAGTACAAATATTTATATTAACAGTGCACTAAAATTAAACTCTAGTTTTAATAAATTTTAAAATAAAAAAAGTTTATAAGGTAAAAATTATTTTAATCAAATTCTATTTTGACTATATTTGTATTTAATCGTGAGATTTCAACAAATTTTTATTTTTTTTAAATTATTTTAATAAAATTTAAAGTTAAATTTGTATGATAAGATTTTATTAAATAATTGTTTAATTAAATTATTTATTCAAAATTGAAAAAATTGAAGAAGAAAGTATATATGGGTTTTCAGTGTGGAATAATGCAGATTTTTTTAAGGTGTTTGTTCAACCATTCCATACATATCCCACTTTAACATAACTACTTTTTCTTTTAATCTTTTCCTTACTTGGGACCTAACCTCAAAATGGAGCTTATACGATACTAGTTCAGTTTGCAAACAAAATTGCATTGTTTAAATGTAGAATTTTAATGTTTTAATGTTGCATTTTATCATAGTGTTAGTACTGGTAAATTGCAGTGCTGAGTAACATAAATATGCACATTGTATACGAATTATGTGAATGTTTTGGTTTAACCTTAAACAACAATTGGAAAAATGGGAATTGAGGAACATGGTATGGGAAATAGATTATTAATTGCTCTAATGTATTATACCAATCTAGCCAGCAACAAGAGTACTGGTTCACTCCAAAGGCTATATGTTTGGCTGTGTGCTTTTTTGTAGGTATACATTTCAGAAGTGTGGTCCAATGTGTAGTCACAACTATCATGCAGAGCCAGACAGGTACTAACTCTTGAATAGGTTTGGACCATTAGCATTTCCAAAGGATGAATTAAAGAATAAGATCAAATTTTGAGGGAATACATTGGAAAACCGATCATTTTCGCCGCAAGCTTTTGGTCCCTTGCTACCACTTCTGCCAGACAATATCACATGTTATTAATTTAGTGTCTCATCCTTATCATTAATATTGGATGAGTTAGATTTCACTTATCTGTGTGTAATTTTTCTTTTGGCAAAGCTCACATTCATTGAACTTAATGAGGGAAATCTGAACACAAGAGGGGGACAAACCATAAAGAACTAGAGTCAACATTGTGAAGATAAGAATTCTTGCCAACTTTGTCTTAACTATTTGCTTTTTCATAGAGTTCTTGGAATACCTGAATGAAAGAGGAGTCCCTTCCCCCTATTCTCATAATAATATCAAATTTTATCTTTAGCTGAATTACTTTCAGAGTTTGGAGGGATTCTCCCAAGTTTGACTTACAACATCTTTTGGTGAACTATAAAGTCAAACTATTGAACCATAGAAAAAACGAAAGCAACATACCCTTTACTATTGTTTTCAAAAACATGAAAACAAATTTCGATGTTCAATTATCCATAATAAATATAACAAATCAAACTCGACACATGTTCTTAATTTTTTTAATTACTTAAAATACTACTTGCATTGACTGATATACCTTAACCTATGATAATATGTATCAACCGTCATTATTTTGTTACTTCTATATATCTCTCATGCATTCAAAATAGGATTGAGAAATAGCCCCCAGTTTAAATTATATATAACTTCTTTAACAGGCAACCTAAGAAACTTTTAAAGGGTATCTCCTTTTTAAATTGCTAACCTTAATATTATGCCTCGCGCACAGTTGTACAATTATATAATGGGGTTCTGAGTTCTGACCTTCTGCAACGTTTTAATATAATTGTTTTTTCTCTATGATATTGCTAATTGAATCAAGGACAATAATTGAAATCACATCGATCAGCAAGGTACGTTTCAAGCATCCAACCCCTTTTCATGTGCACTTTACTTATTTGTTTAATAAGATATACGCATTAACTTGGTATAAGAATTTATTGTCGATAAATTAATGGCATAATTGTGGTCCTGCGAAAGATTAGCTTCTTTTTTCAGGTTATGTCCATGAGCTCCCCACATTGTACCGAAAACGTACAGTATGGTACAATCTTATTGGATGGCTTATTACTTATTAATTAGCTTCTCAAGAGTATGCATACTAATACATGTTACTCGAGCAATTTTAACATGAGCCTTAAACATATATAGTTAGAAATGGATACTGCTATTCCTACAATTATAGTAAGTAACATGTCTTATAATAAAAGAGAGATAAATCGAGAAGAGAGTAAAAATATGAGATATAAAATAGGTAATTTAGTATTTTTATATATAAATAATTAATCGAAAGTTCAGAATAGCATTAGAATAACCCAAGCAACAATCTTTAATACAGAATTAGTATTCATTATTTTAATGCATTTTAAGCTTTTAATTGGCTGTACCTATAGAAATTATGCTCTCACAAAAAGAAGTTATTATACTCACGGGGTTAACTCATCTAGCTAGTTGGCTTTTGCAGTTTCAAGGCCATGACTTGGATAAGATTTCAGGATAATATCCATTGCTAGACAATATGTAATTCTACCTTAAATTTTTATTAAAGTTAGTATTATTTCTCGTCCTTGCATGGATCGGGCAAGCCTTCTCTTAATCTAAGCTTTCTCACAACCAAATATATAATGTACTCGTTATTTTTTTTAGTTTTAAAATAAATGCCACTTTTAGTTTTCATTAAATTACTTATTGCTAAATGTATTTTTAATTTTATTATTATTTTTTAGTCATAGTGAGATGGTGATATAATGAAGTCAACTTATATCTTTCTAAAATTTTTTTAAAAAAAAATCACTTTAAATAACAAGTATGTTAGAAGAAAGGAAACAATAGTTGGTGAACTCTATGCTAGAGCACCATAAGGATGACTTGTCCATTCAAAGTAAATTAGAATCTGCTTCTGGTCCTTAATTTTTGTCGCTTACTAAAACTTTTTGATATTCACCAATACATAGTTATGCAATAGTAATCAGTTTTTGGCCCAAAAAAGCATTCATAACTTGCTCTGGATTATCTTTCGGATTATATATCTCTCTGCAAGTATCTCTACGTAACTACATGAAAGCACTAATTTATATTCTTATATTGCAACGTCCTTTAATTATAAACTTTTGAAATAATTACATCTTTAAAAAAATTGAGTTTATTTCAAGTTATTTGTTACTGTAAAAATTAATAAGATATTGATTAGTTTTCATACGTTTATCTTTTAATGTAGAGTGAGATTTTTAATTAACTGAAGAATATAATCGAATAAACTTATTTTATCTTACTATTAAGACACTATGTAATAACATTTTAAACTGTATATAGGCGAAATTTTGACCAATAGCTGTCTTAAATTAATTGAATAAGGAAATATGATAGTATCTAGCTATTGTTTTAAGTGAAAGGTATCGTGAGTTTGATAGCAAGGTTAAGTGGAAGGTGTAATATTTTTTTACATAATTTATGATCCCATGTTAAATTTAGCTTCTAGTGTTGATTGGCAAATTTCTGCGATCGTTGGACTACGTGAAGACAATAATGGTCCCCTTAAATCTTCTAATTATGTCCATGATAGTGTTCTTTCACTAACAAATAGTAATAAGTTAATACTAGGTCTTTTGCATTTTTAGCATATAGATGACCTGTTCCAACATAGAAGATCTTCAAATGGACGGTTGAATTGTTTTGCCTGAATCACAACCAGGCAAGAAGAAACATCATGTGCTAGTGAATTGCTTATCATAGCAAACTACCAAAATTAAAGTTAATGCATATATCAACTAGCATTTAGCCAGTTGTGTCCTATGGCCCTCATTCAATTATATATCCTTAAACATGGTATTGCTAATGGTTGGATGGAAATATATATCGTAAATATGTAAATAAAGTGAGAAAAAAATCAACTAAAAGTAATATTATTAAAATATATTAGAAAATTCCTTACCTATCTTAACACACTTTTATCTAAGAAGTTTTAAAAAAATGTGGAAGAGTGCAAATATATGAAATTATTCATTTAAGATCACGCATTTTATTGGCTTATCTCCATAGATTTATCGAATTCAAGCATATATGCATTGCCTATAATTAATGATTAAAAAATAATGTACATATTTATGTGTGATTTCACTCTTCCCCCCGTTAAACAAGTGATTATACTTATTGAAAGAAAATGATGAATATGGCTTAGATCCTATATATATGCTAGCTAATTCAATAGCACCGCATTAATTAATTTTGAACGCATATGTGCATATGATACACATATATAAGTAACAAAATATACATTTCTTGAAATAATAACAACCAAAATTTCATATCAAAATTTTACCTTTCTTCATTTATCTATTTCTTTTTAGGGTGTCATAAGTGGGAATAGGTTGTGAGCTAGGATAGAGGTTTATGCATGCTCCTAATATCTAAAATATTTATCAAAAAAGTGAAAAAAAAAAAAAAACTCTTTGAAGTTCCTAATTGATTCGGTATGTAGTGTGCTTTGAGGTCTTGTTTTTCATTAACACGAAAGAAAAAATTAAAAAAGAGAGTCAAGTTTGTGTTACACAATTCATATATTAAAAACAATCTTCATAACGAAGTATTGTAAAATAGACTCTTTTTTAATTTCTTTTCACATGGTTTGTTTATAAAAAATGTTTTTTTCCTCTCGAAATTTGCTCGAAAACGTCTGAAATTAGATACCTCTTTTTCAAAACGTTATTCATTACTTTATGGTGACAATGATGATTGTAAATATATATGTCCAATGAGTTTCACGAAATAGTATCATTGTAAAAACTAATAGGTTTAATTACTATGTATAATAATAGGTTGAAAAATGCTCTATTAATTCTCCACCTGCATGGAAAGGTCAAAATCATTTGATTATATAGCAAAACAAATGAGGGTCGATGGTGATAGATTGTTGAAGAAGAAATTTGAAAAAGGGTATACACGACCACATGGAAAAAGTTGAAGCATCACGAGGTACCTTACTTTTTGAGTATAGACCAAACTGATAAGCAACCCATCTACATCTAATTCCTAAACTAAGTTCCAAGAAGCTTTACCTCATTATTATATTGCTGTATGATTGGCACGTGATGTCTCCATCCATTTCCACTCAATTGCCATATTCTTTAGCAAATTAATTAAAATACAAGAGCTTTATACAATATAAAAAGCTAGTATCCGGTGAATTTTATATCTATATGCATAACATCTATCGGTCAAAGCGATGAGAATTTAATTTCTTTTAAATAATGTTTTAGATTTGAACTATACGATATTGAATATTGTTTATATTTTAAGATGATATATTTATTCTTTATTTATAATAATAACAAGATAATACAAGAGGATATCACATTAAAAAAAAGGAGGCATTGAGAAAAAGAACTAGGCTCACTTGTTAATGATTTATATGCCTATTGATTGATATAGGATAATGAAATTTTGTTAACTTTACCAATAAAAAGGACCATTGGACATGTATCCCCCCAAAAAGCTATTGATGATACAAATTAAGATAGAAAGAGATTGAAATATATTGAGAATTGAAAGAGAAGAATTCCAAAGCCAGACTAATTCACGTTACAAGGGAGTGCCCAAAAGGGTCCCAAGATGGTGTGACCATTAAACAACGAACAGACCATGTTAGAGTGGATTATATTCAATATATTAAAGTCTTGATATCCCTCTTGTCACTAAGTCACATGAGAAAAACAGCCTTTACATATAGTGTTAGGCTAGACAGCATATAAACCATTCATTCGAATCATTAACACTAACCTGCTTTCTTTTCTTCCTTGTTTGGTGGGGCAGCACATTTATTTCATAATGCTTGGTTATCTTTCACTTTCATTAGATGATTCCAATAATTGAACCATATCATTTTCTCTTTCTTGATATTTTAAGAAGCAGCAGCGCAAGAATTTACGCCCTGGGGAGGGGAAAAATTTGCTAATAGAAGATTGCGGTCCTGACTAATTGATCACTTGTATGCGTAAAACTACTGAATTCTGTGCCATTTTTTAATGTAAAAAGATGAGCATAAAGTGGATATCAATAATAGCTATCACGCGTACAAAGAATTATTGGTAATATTAAAATCAATATCTGTTTAATGCAATCAATTTGACTGAAAATAAAATAATATGTAAGAGAATATAAGAAAGATGTTAACAAACTTCAATAATAATTTTTTAAATTTCAAAAGTCAAAAATATATATGAATATTGACTGGCCTGCATGATCAAAACCTCACAGTGTCACATGCTCCCACCTCATGTGTTTCAATATTTTTGGCTAAAAATAAGAAGATTTCATTTTTCCACCTTTCTTCATTTTCTTAATATTTTATCATCAAGATATTCAGGCCCATAGTCCTATTGCTAAAAAATTGAGATTTTTAAGGCATGGAATGACTGTTTTATCTTCAATTTTCTCGTAGGTAAAAAAGTTCCTTATTCACCACACCTGTTATGCTCATATCTATTTACTTCCTGTACTCACAATTTCATAATTTCATGGTAAAATATCCCGTCCTTGAAGTGAAGATATCTTACTAGCTACCCAAAAATAAACGAACTTCTGGCATATGTCAATCTCATAATCTCTTTTTCTTGGGGTCTCAAAAAACATATGTATTACGGCCAAAAAAGAAAGCATGCCTATCTCAAACCCTTAATTAAGTGTTAATAAGTTTGCAACTTAATTGGTATTGAAATTTGAAGGCCCGTTTCTATGTTTTTTTAAAATCTTATCCAAAAATATGTTTAAAAATTCATACAGTGACGAGATAGATTTCGGGGGGGAAAATAATTTTCTTTCCAAAATTTATCCAAATATACCCCGATTCTTTAAATTTTAAGATATAATGATAACAATGTTATTGATTGTTTTTTTTTGGCCAACTTATTGCATATGCTTATGACAATTAGTTTAGATTGTGAATATCAATGAAGCACTGATCCACACGTACAATTTTTTTTATATGAAAAAACTAATTAATTAATATTCTTAGGACACTATTAAAGAATTAAAAATGTAAAATTTTAATTAAACATATATCATATACCAATTTTATTATGATTCTAATGCATTTCTAACAAGAATTTTCATAAAAAAAATATTTCTCTTAAATTAATATTGACACTAGTTAACAAGACTTTTCTTTTATATTAACGTGAACAATATAGCTTTTAGTGATACAAATCAGTTAGATTAATTTTAGTGAAAATTACTTAAAATTAAATAACAATTGCACTCATAATTTAGGAGGGAGAGAGATCTTAGTTGAAAACATTATCTATAATACTGTATGTAACCTAAAAGGGAGAGAGAGAGACAGAGAGAGAGTTATCAGTTTTATTATTTCATCAGTTGGACAGATAAAGTTGGCCACACAAAATGCACCAATGCAGTGTCCATGTGACATCTTATTTATCACAAATATATGCTGTATAGAAGAACCTTTTAATCTACGATTGTGTATATTGCTGAGTGAAACCAAGTGGTTTTGCCTTGAAGACTTATGCATCTCAAAAGTAGTCACAGAATTGGTGTAAAATTCATGGATGTCAGCTTAGAAGAACATGCATGATTCTGTATGGAAGCGACCAATGTGATTAATTGTATGTGAATGATTGCTATCATGTGTCATATCAAATGGATATTTTACACTGAAACCATTTTACAAGGAAAACAGTGTAGGGTGGTGATGGGCAAAGAGCCTAAGTCCTAAAGAGAGGTACTTAGGTAGAGTAGTCAGAACAGAATAGTGAGTTAGTAGGTACAATAGCATGTTCAAAAGCCATAAGTGCATGCTAGAAATTTAAATTCAGAAAGGAGTTTCGTCACTTTATATTATTCTCTGAAATCTGACACTGAGGAAAAATGATGAGGAGACAAAAGTCTTCGTTGCAAACCCCACAAACTAAGTTAGAAAACCTAACAGCTTTATTCTATGTCTTTGTGTGATCCAATGTATCCCTTCCCTGAAAATGACCATTCCTTGTTTTTCATTTGGACATTTGTCTAGCTATCTAGCTCAATTTTGTTTGTATACTTTTGTTAAAGTGCAACCAATGCTTATCAAGGACGATTCTACGGATATAAAGAAAAAGCACGTATACTAGTGTAATATATATATCTATATATATATATACACTTGAATTTTATTTAGCAAAAGATTTATGGTGGAACTTATATGGTACTTAATTTCCTTACCTACCATTAGTGGAGTTACTAAACTTAAATATAAATACATAGGAATAGATATTTAACACAAATCGTGCTTGAGAAAATTTGAGTTTAAAATCACAAATAAAAGCACAAGTCAATTCTAAAATTTAACCTTCCAATTAGAAAAAAAAATGAGCGGTAAAGATGCAACTCCGTGTCACTTAGCTACAAAGTTATGGGATAATAAGGATCAACTGTTGACTGCTTTATCATTGACATTCACTCCTAAATCTATTAAGCAGAAGTACATTAATGGTTTTATTTATTTAAAACAAAAGATGACCAACAAACAAAGCAGAACAGCCAACTAGCTGCAGAAAGTTTAAAATATATTTACATATAAAGTTTTGATGAACATTTAGTTTGCTGAGCTAAAACATGCACTTGAAGGCTCAACTATAATATTTTCATTTACTAGATAGATAAACTTTTGTCCTTGTCCGAGTATTTTTATTCGGAATACAAAAATATCCTTTTTGATCATTAGGCTCAAATCAACCAGCATTTAGTCAAGAATGTGAAAATTGAGTTGTTCCAGCCTAATAACTGAATGGGCCATGGTTTCATCCCAAGTTTTGGCCCATTACATGTGTAAAGAAAAGAGAAACTTCGTGGCCAGAACCTATTTGGCCTATTCTAGCTAAGTGCTTCTAATGCAGTGACACTACAGAGCAAGTCATTTGCGAACAGTCTATCAGACCTAATTAACAAACCCATGATTTTGAGAAATTAGACCACACGATATAATCATGTAGATATTTAGGCCACATAAGAAAACTAAAACAATACCATATCAAAACCTCACAAATGCTAATGAAAAGTTCACAAATGCTAATTCATTAATAACTTTCTGAAGGAAACCTCAACAATACCATATCAAAACCCGTTGAGCATGCAGAACCCTGGTTCTTATGTGGACCCTGGTGCTAATTCATTAATACTTTCTAAAGGAATCCTCAACAAAACCATGTCAAAAAGTTGAATAATAGAAAACGAAAACCCTTCTATATCTCATTTTCTCTTTAAGAGAATTGCTCTGATTCATTCAGTATGCAAAATGTATGCTGATATTCAAGTCCAGGTCACGTTGTCTTCAGATTGACCTGCAGAAAGACTATCAATAATCTTGCGATAGAAGTCCCACGATTCACTCGTTTCACTGATGCGTTCTTGGCCAAATGGGTGTTCCTCTACGTACTTCTGCATATCTTCAGCATTTGCCAATCCCTCTAGATATACTCTCAGATCCCCTCCTTCAGCTGCATGCATTGTAGTTATGTTACATTCATCAAACAAACTAAATTAGCTTAAGAAATTATGGGTCATTTAATTCTCCTGAGGTTGTGAAATAATAAACTGCAAAATAGTTTGTCTCACGCTAAATGCCAAGTTTAATCAGAACGGTGAAATGACCACCGGTTTATATATTAGAAAACTAGGCTTAACTTACTAAACGACTTATGTAGGACATCTCTGGCCATATTCCTCGCTAATGTAGGACATTTTTGCACAACCTTTCATGCACGCCCAACACTGAACATTTACTGATCTAGTATAGGATATCTATGACTCACCAAACATACAAATTAAATAGACTCAACCTATTTAGAAAATTAGGTTTAACTTATTTCCAAAAAAATAGCTCATAAAAAGAAGACTGTTCAAGTCGTATAAGGTTTATTCTGATCTTATTCTTAACCTATGTGAGGTAACATTATGTTTAAAGTATGAAACAAAATTATCAAAAGAAATTTCATTTTACCTTTTAATTCTTGAACTCTGGGACATTCAAGCCAAAAGTTAAAACAAAGCTAAAGAAAATTAAGATCAAGTATGTGAATAAAAAAATAAGAAAGATTTAATTTGTAAAAGCTTCTAAATCAATACTTTTAAGATTAAAAAAATATAAAAAATAAATAAATATTATTTCATAAATTAAAAACAAGTTAAAGTCTTTAAGTATTAAAGAAGTTAAATGAATAAGTTTCTAAAAATTAAGAGAATTATAAAATTTATTTTTAATCAGAGTTTAATTTATTTTATTACTTAGTTTTTAACTTTTATAAACATTCGAAAACTTTTTCTAAATCTGCTAAACTTACAAGTGTGGCATAGTCCTACAGTAAGAAAAACAAGATACATATGCTAGTAGGTCTCGACAAAGAATTTTACCTAAAGAATTGTCGCTCTTGTTCTGATAACCGTATGTAGGAGGGAAGACCGAGGTATTTGGCTGAAATAATTGATCAAAACATTTTTAAAAAGGGTTAGAAAATGTAAAAGTGGTGTGGTGGTTCTAAAAAAACACCAGTTTAAACAAGGTAAGAAACGAAAGTCAACTTATTTACAGGATTAACCAATGCTTTGAAAGGAGAATCATCCAACAGCAATGTGTTTGATTCATTATAATATCCCTTCTCCCAAGGAAGATTTGGATCGTGCTTATCCCAAAGTTTCCTCAGATCCTTGAAAACCACATTCTTGTACTTGTTTTCAGGAGTTTTGAAATTTGTTTCAGTACAATGAGACATGTCCTGCAACATCCAATAAATCAGAAGAAGAAAAAGGTTTACCACTAACAACAGTGGGACAGCAGTAAAATGTAGTAGTTTTCAATTTTCATCTATCTCATGATAAGATTATATGAATTTAGTTATTACAGAGGAGCAGAGTAGTTTATTAATGCATACAATTCATTTTTGTATATAATACAGGCACAAGAAGAGAAGTAAAAATAAAATCCATACCTAAATTGGACTCTCAAGCAAAACCTAACATATCCAATTATGTATTATTTATAAATAATATACTAAACCAATAAATCTGAAGGTCAATGAGGATCCAGAGAGAGCTTTCAGGAGTCAGAGAACAATTTAACAAATGCTTACCCAACAGAAAAGCAATTTGCTTTTCATGTCTCCCATCAAAGCATCAATGACTCGATCAACATTTTTCCTACAACAATAAAAAAATCCTGAAGTTTATATAACAGCTGGATTTTAACAACACAAGATCCCAAAAGGGAAAGAGCGTATTACCTTTTGAAAAAGAAATTGAAAAAATAGAAAGATACTAAAATAGACGTAATAAATAAAGTCATATTTATAAGAGATAATTGAAGAGTACTTCAATCTTGAAGACCATATGCCAACTTCAAATCTATCAAAGCAGAACTCCAAAAACTCAAGATAAAAGGGCCTCTTGAATACTGAAATCAAATTCAAATACAACCCAATAAGTAAAAATTGGATGATTCATCAAAAACTTCAAATAACAGAATCCATACTCACTTGCTCGCCTTGCAAAGATTGCATCTGGTTTATGATCCTTTGGAGGGGAAAAAACTACATCTGCTAAGAGCCCATTTATATCAAGAACAAGAAGTTTTTTCTTCAAACTTCTAACTTGAGTTCTCATCAAATGGATTTTCGAAATCTCTGAACAAATATCTTCATTTATGACAGAAGAAGATACTGTCTTCATTTCATCAGTATGAGAAGAAAACTCTCTGTCACTTTTAATTTCGCTCGAATCAGTTGACTTTGTATTTGCACGTGGCTCCATCCTATTCTTATCTCAGTAAATATGCGCACAAAAAAAAAATTCAAATAAGTTAATAGAATTTATTTACAGAAAAACTATCTGGCAAGCACATGCGTAATGTTATTTAATACAGTTTAGCTTCACATATTATTGCACTCATTTTTTTATGCAACTAACTATGCTGCATTCTCTATCCCCAAGCATATTTCTGCACTTGTTAGATTGAATTAAGAAGGCAATTTAAAATACAAATCTCTAATGAGCCATAACATAATTTAATGAATGAAAATGGCCAAAAGAATTTACACCTCAATATGTTGCTCACACTCTGATTTTCCATATCTCACTAATAAGCATATCTTAAAGGTAAATGATACAAATCCGTGCAAGAATATAGCCAAATCCACCATCATTATGTTGTTCTTCTACAGAGTCAAGTGGCTGCTATTGCCTTCTTGTTTCAGTTTTCCAGGAAAATAAGGTCAAGATTTATGGAATGAGACAAACAGAACAGTTGATGAAGTAAGAGTAAGAGCAAAAGCACAAATCTAAAAGAGAAGATAAACGAGACACACATGAAGCAGAAGTTAAATCGATGAGGCAGAAAGAAGGCTAAACTAAGAACATCGATGTATCTTGCAAAGATAAAAGGATACGAAGGAAGCAAAAAGAATGAACGTGGTACCAACCTAGCGAAGTTGACGAAGAGAACAAGGAGAATAAGGTTGTCCTTCGAAGCGAACGATGTAGAATGAATGTTACTCACCGAGTCTTGTATTCACTCTTCCGCTTCTTCACGACATTCATGCACTCGAATTTGAGAGAGAAATTCGGTTTCGTTTTAGAATCGTAACCGTCACATTGAAATAAGAGTTCCTAAGAAATGCTGAGATGTCACCGACATTACCATTACCAAGACATAGCCATCACAGCTACCTTACCTTTACCTGCCCCCACCCCATTAATTTTTCTTTTTAAGTATAATTAAAAAGCTATTAATACATTTCTAACACTGTTTTTAATAATTCATTAAAACTTATTTGACTTTTACTTCCAATTTATTATTTTTATTTTTAATTTAATGATTTTTTATACATCTTTATAATTTTTAATAAATTTTAACAAAATAATATTAGAAAGAATATTGACTTTTTCTTTTAATGCGTGCACTTCTTCTTATCCCAAATGGGGGAAACTAAATAGACCATAAATAGACCAATGTCAAATTATTTGTTTGAAGAATATTAAATATATATTATGATTTAAAATAACAATACATATTTTATTTAATGCTTATTTTATATAGCAACAAACTTTATTAATTAAATAATATGCGAAGGGGTATGTAGTTTTTTCATAGGAATTAAATTTCTGATAATTTTTTTAATTCCTACTATTATCTTCACTATTTGTCATACATTTATAATTTAATTCCCAATAAATTTAAGTTAGATCAGGTATATTTATTAAACAAGAAATTTAAGTTTTTAAAATTTATATAGTTAAGTTTTGACTTCAGACTATTTCTAAAAAAATTAAATTAAGCCTGAAAGACCTACATGTTTAAATAAATATAATAATACACTGATTATACTATTTAAATTAAATTTTAAAGAAGGTTGAAAATATACTTTTTTTAAATACATTTTAGTTCTTGGTTATAATTTATTAAAAATTAAAAAAGATGAGAATAATACAATGATTATGTACTAATGAAAGCAAAATTAACAATGTTATTTATTAGTATAGTTTGAATAGGACTTACACTAATACTTTAATGATTCAATCATGACCTCAAAAGTCAATTACACTATGAAGCAATCGATTGTTTATTTGAAAAGATCACCACGATCATCATGTGCATATGATGACCCTTATGCGTGCCATCATTATTGTAGATTCACATGCTTGATGCGCTTAAGGCGAGATATACATTAAATAGTTACACGCCCTAAAATAAAATGATCAAGTACATCAGTGCAATTAATTACCCGATGCATGTACACTCGCTAATAGACGATATTAATTATAAATAAAAATCTATTATTTCACATGTTAAATTTAAAATTATCACATACTGAATTAAATTTATAAAATTTTATTCAATTAAAAATTTATTCAAGACTTTCTCACTTGCACTTTATTTTAGCATATATATTTTTAAAATAAATAATTACTATTTGCCTATATATTTTTTAATTATATAATTTTATAAATATAATATTACATACTTTAATGATTCAATTAGTCATAATTATTTATAATGAAAATATTATAAATACATTTTCTAATATTTTCTAATATTTTATGTATATGACCACTCATTATTTTCTCAATTAATTAGGACCACCTACTCATATCCTTTTTTGTAATAGTATGTTCTCATAATTTAGTTATTCTTTTTTAAAGATTCCTCCAAGATGACCTTTAATCATTGCTCAAATAACATTTTGGAAAGTTAAGCCTTCCATCTAAGGGATTATAGGCTTGGCACGCTGTTCGCTTGCAAATCATTTCATCATCATGTTTTTTGCTTTTATTATCATGTGTTTTGTTTTGCTAAGCTTTTACTTTTTTTTACACTAAATTATAATTTTGAACTAGTCAAATTCTGTACAAGAATGGCTGATATCATATAAAAAGTTATTAAACAACGTAAGTAGAGCAACATCAAGGGATCTAACTCACATAGGCGTGCGTGTAATGAGTGTAAAAATATAAGAACGAACCACAGTTGTAGTCTCCCTGTGCTCTGAAAACACACACTTACTATCCACGCATCCCTTACCTCAGTGTGCATGCAACAGCAATGGGGAATCTGTGTTCAGTGCGAAAACACAATGCTTGCAACCAAAGTTCCTTCCATCTCTCCAACAAAACCACTTTGCCAAGAACTTCCAACTCCCTCAACCACCCTTTGCTCCAACCTCATCACTTTCTTAACCATAACCATAGCTATAACCAGGTTCTTTTGCTTATAATTTTCTTTTGTTATATTAACTTCATCGTTGCCTCACCTTAGATAATCGAGTTCATTAAAATAAAAATCTTGATAACCTCAGTTATTTGGACTTATTTAAGCATTTAAAGTTATAATTTTTTGTTTAAAAAATATTTATTATCTTAAAAAAGTAATAAATATTTTTTTTAAAATAAAATCTTACTCACTTAAGTGTAAAAAAATATTTATTACTTTTTTAATATAAGTGCTGAGGTTATACAAAACCGTTGAAACAATTGTAATTAGTTTTCTTTTGTTTTGGTTAATTTGGTTTCTTAATTGGGCTTGCATTAAATGATCTTGAAAAATTGGATAATTTAACATTTTTTCTTTTTTTAAATAATGGGTTGGCTAAAATATTTAGACTTGGACTTAGTTTTTTTTTTTTTTGTGTGTGTTTTTGGAATTGACCAGTTATGTTGGACTCTTTAAAAGTTTGATCAAAGGGGGGAATAATTACTGGATGGGTTACAAAATGGCGATTTTATCAAAGGAAATAATTTGGTGATTTTGGGTTAAGAAGGGAATTATAGGTGGAATGATCAGTGATGATCACTTCATAAGATTTCTTACACTTATATCAGAAGACTTTTGGAACATCAAGTAACTTGTTTGATTTCACTTTTTAAGCCATTACTATTAGCTCAAGTCCAAGCACATGATTGTTTTTTTGAAATTTCAAACATCTTGTTCCTTGTTTTATGATTTTACCCCACCCGGCACCTCTTATCTTCATTATTTCCGTTTTCCCTTTAGCTTATTATGCATATTTTCGATTTGACAGGGTACAAAGCTTGATGATCTTGAGACTAATCATTTTGTCCTGGTTCATGGGGGTGGCTTTGGTGCCTGGTGTTGGTACAAGACTATAGCCCTTCTAGAAGAAAGTGGTTTGCAAGTAGCTGCCATAGACTTGACAGGTTCTGGAGTTCATTCATTTGATACAAACAACATTACGTGTCTGTCACAATATGTGAAGCCACTTACAGATTTTCTTGAAAATCTTCCTGAAGGGGAGAAGGTGCTTATTTTATTGCCTTTCCTTTTGTAACTTAACTACTCATTGATCTTTATTATATCTCTGCATACCCTTTAGCATGTGTTCTTTTTTAATCACTCCATGCCTCCCCAAGAATAGAGTTGTGATTTGAATAGAAAAGAAAAAAATCACGTGGTTGATCTTAATTTAATTCTGAATAATGTGACATATTGTTGAAGATGTTTGACCAAGGGAAACTGAGGTTATGGTTTAATTTTATTCTTCTACAAAAACAAAAATTTAGTACATCTTTCTTGCAATTGTTTAGGAGATGTGGTGATGATCTTAATAGGATTGCAGGAGTATAGTCTTAGTGACTTGCATTTATTCTCCACATTTCCAAGTGTTGCTCAAAAGAATCAATTTAGCTTGGTACAAATTGCAATTTTTACAATTGGGTCTGAATATAAGCTGCATTTGTTCCAATGTAAAATCCTGAGTGGAAATGTAAATGTTTCAGTCATTAGTAAACTCCAGATGACACCGATGATAATCTATTATTTTCCCATTAATAGCAGTTGTTTGGTAGGATTTGATACGTGGCCTAGTATTATGCTTTTGAGAAGAGTGTTTCTTTCTTTCTTTCTTTCTGATTCTTATGCAGGTGATATTGGTTGGGCATGATTTTGGAGGGACGTGTGTATCATTTGCAATGGAGTTGTTTCCTTTTAAGATTTCCAAGGCTGTCTTCATTGCAGCAGCAATGCTGACTAGTGGACAAAGTACTCTTGATATCTTTTCTCAGCAGGTTTTCCATCTCATGTTAGCATTAAGACTGATAAATCTTTATTTTTACTACTGCTATGATCTTAATTATTTTATTATTCTGAAATTTGTAACAGGTATATATGCACTAATTACCTATAAACAATATTTGATTGATCATTCTATCTGTGTATGCCTACAAGTATCATTTGGAAAAGCAATGAATTTTATGCACGCTGTCAATTTGCCTAGATTCGTGGTTTCTGATGATAAGTTCTATGACTCATTTCTTAACTAGAGTTATACCTGCTTTTGAAAGTTGAAGGGTTATTTGTCTGAGTTTATACTTGCTACATGGTTGCATCAGTAACTTTTTCTATAAACTGATGAACTCCCTAACTTTTCAAGTACAATTATATAAATACATCCTACTGTTAAGAAATGCCTTATTCTGAATTGATTTATTGAAAATTTAGTTTTTGATAGACCTAGTGACATCATTTGATCCACTTAGTCAACTCCAGCTACAAGGGATAGATATGCTTGATCATTGTTGTTGTATTTTCTATGTAAAAATATATTTTTTGAAAATCACTTTCCTTCACCTTCACCTTCTCCCTACCTAAAGGGAGAATGAAAAAGGAAATTCACAGCACTATAGAATAAGGAAGTGAGATTGAAAATGAGAGAAATGGCTTTATAATTATTATATAATTTCTATTGATCTCAAGCGATAATTTTGACATCATTGATAGATGAAGAAACTTTTGTATCTGTTTAACGTTTATTTGTTGTGCCTATCTATTGCAGGCAGGATCAAATGATCTTATGCAAAAGGCTCAGAATTTTTCATATGCAAATGCGAACGATCGCTCTCCAACTTCTTTTGATTTGGACAAGTCATTATTGAAGGATTTATTATTCAACCGAAGTCCCACAAAAGTAAGTTGTAACTTGTGATAAATTTTGACACTTGAGCATCATTTCTATTTTAGGAATCTAGTATTATGACATAATAGCTGTTAGATATGGAAATATTACTGTAGAAGGTTTTGGCTGTAAAAAGAGAGTGCTTTTTTAGGCCAGGGGCACACTAAGTGAATTAATTAGAGTTATGCAAACCCTATAATTTTTTAAGCTTTAGTTAATCTTTGAAAGAAATTTTTTTATGCTTAGCAACCCTTTGCATTTGATAGGCAAGTCCACATTTGGGCTCCTGAATTGATTGCCCATTTATGTTGGCCAGAAGAGATTAGTTTATTATGAGAACAAACATAGAAGGCACCCCTTCTTTGCATAGGCAATTTTTGTTAAACAGTGAGACTTATGAAAGCAGCATATATTTACTTACTTCCTTTTTTTTTAATTTAGAGTTGATAAAAAAATTTTATAAATAAAAAGTAATTTATACTCCTTAAATTTTAGAAAAATTAAATGAAAAAGCTTCTAACAAAATAGAAAAAATATAAATTAATTTTAATTTATTAAAGAAGTTTGATTACTTTACTACTTTATTTTTTACTTTTTACTTTTATAAATATTTATCGATAAATTATCCAAATTGAGCCTATATTTATTTCCGGGAACCTCACCTTGTTATGTTGAACACTCTTTTAATGCAGGATGTTGCTTTGGCATCTGTCTCAATGAGGCCAATACCATTTGCTCCAATTTTAGAAAAACTTACCCTTTCTGACTTGAAATATGGATCCATAAGACGATTTTACATAGAAACTCTTGAAGACAATGCTATACCCATCACCCTACAAGAAAACATGATAAACACAAGTCCTCCCGAAAAGGTTTTTCATTTGAAAGGTGCTGATCATTCTCCCTTTTTCTCAAAGCCTCAAGCCCTACACAAGTTGCTGGTAGAAATCTCAAAGATCCATTGAGAACAATCTTCTACCTAAATTGCTAGTGAAGCCTCATCCATATTGAAGTTACATAAACGTTGACATAGGAATGAGTCATGATACTGGCATCAGTAACTTCAACTTCTTTAACTCAGTTACCATATCACAAAATTTAGTGCAAGTTATGAGTTTCTTTCTCCCATTTTTATTTTAATTTAGGAAAGTTGTTGTCAATATAATCTGAAATTTATGACAGTAATTCTTGCAATGCAACATATAAACCATGGTATATTGTAAGTGTTGTCGGTCAAAACTTTAAGGTAGGAAGCACCATATCTCGAAATGGTTGGCACATATGGTGTTGGATAAGTGTCGGATACCTCTGGATACTTCTAATTTAATCTTCTAATTATTTTTTGAAGGAGTGGGGTACCAAATTGATTTGAAAAATTATATGTTTTGTTGTGTCTACATTGACTAATGTTAAGTAACTAATGAAACATCTTTGTTTTCATAATGTTTTTATTTTAATATTGATATTAATTTTATGTATTGCATTTGCATCTTAATTGTGTCATGACTTCTAATTTTTCAAATTTGCGTATCTATATTTTGGTGTCACGTAGATTCCTATATAAGTTTTTATCTTTTTCTTTTTCTCTTTTTGGGTCTCTTGTGCTCACTGGTTAAAAGTATCAAGCTTTGCATTTTGCTGAGTGAAGTTGGAGTTTACATATGAAAAAATTTTAAGCAGAGTATTGTTAGTACTTTTTTTCTATTATATTATTTAATTAAGGTGCATTTGGATATATAATTTATTGAAGTGTTTATTTATTTATTTTTTAAAAATGATGACTTATGCTTGTGGAATTTATTATTTTGATAATACAATTTTTAATTTTTTATAGTATTTAAAATAATATTTACTAAAATATGAAATTTTAGGGAAAATTACATAAATATAAAAAAAATGGCTACAACGATTTTTTTGCAGGTTTAGATAATTTTTTTTATATTTTCTTTTATTTTTAGCAAAAATATGTAAAATAAATATTTAAGATTATTTAATTTTTATAATTAATGTATGGTAACCATATTTTTATGAATTTTTTATATTTTTGTGTACATAAATATATACTTTCACTATCATTATTAATTAACATCGTGAAAATAATTAATATAATCGTTTTTTATCATTAATATCACTAATTTCATGTAAATGCGGAATCTAATCTCAATTTGTACATCTATCTTTTTTAATTTCCATTTGTTTTCAAATCAAACAAAAATTAAGTGAAACGTAATCTAATCAACTGGGCTAATTCTCGTAGGAAAGTTTGATTATTAATTGTATTTTGAAACTGTCGATTGTGACTGTCTTCAGTGGTTGTCATGTTTGGTGACCGACAATTCGGCGCATCATAGCATATGGACGAGAAAAGGAAGTTTCCCACTTTAGTGTGAAGTTATTAAAAATTATGAGTGTGTAAGTTTAATATTTGATCTTAATGAATCTTAATTCATTTAAAAATTTGTTAAAAATTTTATGAACATTAATTTAATGTAAACTATAATAATTTGAGTAATCTTTTGCGCTCAAGAAGAGATTTTCTTTTATGGATGCAACCAAGAAGAATGAATAATCAAGTATAAATTGCTGAGATGTTATTGTTATATGTTAGAAGCACCAAATTGTAGTAAAGGTAAAGTAGGTGTTTGCATGCAGTAATGGTGTTGGAGACATGGACGATACAGTGCAAGTTGTCCCATGCGTGATGCTTGAGAAAGGACCTGTCTTTGGATGTTTGGCTTTTTTTGCTGGAAAAGTTTGCTTGAGATGTTTCATTTCTTCACAACTTTGCCTTAGTGACAAGCAACTATTGGAATTGGAATTGGAATCCACAAGCAAAGTGCACCATATATGCTAGCTTTATGAACAGATAAATTAACAAGCTTTGTGATTTCTTCGTGAGAGTTTTGGTTTAGTCTCTTGTGATTTGTTTGCCCTGCTCATGGTGAAAAACACACATGACCCTTAATAATTGAATTGCTTTTTCTTCTCCTTTTCATGTGAATTTGTTTATGAATAATATGCTATGTTAATTTCCTCTCCAGCTGTATTGACATTCTTCACTTCTATTATATATATAGGTGGCTGTATTGAAGTTTCTTATATTGATTCCATTATAATAATTAAGTCTTTTCCTATTGTATTGGAATTGATCATTTTCTTTTTAAAAACATTGAAATGAGTTTAATTAATTACAATCAAGTAACCTGTTTTAATAGGTCAATAATGAATATATAATAGACCCTTAAAATTAAGCTCAGCTCAATATAAATGTAGGTCCGATCCAAAGCGAATTATGAATTAAAAAAAATAATTAATATGAAGGATTTATTTGCTAAAAATGAAAAGTCTATTCTTTAAAAAAAAAAAGATTTGTTTTGCTAAAGAAAAAATTATCACAAATAAATTAATGTATTTTTTAAGAAGAAATTGCTTTTATTATTATCCATTAATTAAAGATTTATAAATCTTTTGAATTATTTTTATGAGAAAAATGTTAGTCATTAATGAAATTTTTATTTAATATGAACTCGTTGTTAGTATTATATTTGGACCACTTAAACATGTGTTTAGTGGGCTTCCCTAATCAGCTGAAAGGATGTTCTAAATATGTTTTGAGTGTACCTTAACACGCGTCTTAGATAGGCTATGTTTGCGCATCAGAAGTAATATATTATCAAATTATACTCTTAAAATAATTATATTTTACTACTTTAGCTATTTATAAATATTAAAATGGTGATTTTTTATATCTTTAAAAATTAATTCAATAATAAATTAAACTTTTAAAGAATTAATTTAATGATAATATTTTTAAAATATTAATATAATAATGGCTTAGAATTTTAGAAAAATATAATTTTAAAATATTAATATATACAGAGCAAAATATGGTGTGGGACAATTTTAAATTATCAATATTTTTGAAAACTTTGTAAGTAATTTTGCTTCAACTACCGTGAAACATGCTATAGCACTTTGAAAGCCATTGGAGTTAAGTTGAAAGTCAGGTTTAGTTTTAAGCTTCATAATTTTAAAACCAAAACCAAGTTTAGTTTTAATTTCAACTTCAATATTTTGAAAATTGTCATGCATTTTGGTGAAGTTTAAACTTTTTTAAAAAGAAAAACAAACATGCTCTAAAATAATAGTTTTTAAAATTATAGAACTTTTAAAAGTTTAGAGTTTCAAACCGTTCAAAGTCTAAATTCCGTTAAAATTACCCATATTAATAATTTATTCTCAAATTACTATATTTTAAAAATAACCCTTTAAGGTCCCAAAGCTATGAAGTGGTCTATTAATAAAAAATAATAATAATATTTATACATAATTTTAATTATAATATACTGATAGCATAAAAAGATTATATTATCAACTAATCATAAATTATTATATCAATAACAATAATTACTTTTTGCGATAATTATATATTTTAATTAATTAATTAATAATATAAAAATCCTTAAACTAAAAATGTATCATAATTAAATTCTTAATAGCTTCTAAATTATCTTTACTTTTTTTAATTATGATCACATACTTATTATATATAATTTTTTTTACTTTTTTTTATTATTTCTGTCTTTTTCTTAATTTTATTAATAGAAATGGATATACAAATATCTTTTATCAAACAATTTCACTATTCAAAAGATATTGTTTATCATTACTTTTACATTTTACTTTTATAATATTTGAAAAATAAATCTCACATGTCCATTGTGCTTTTTTAACGTTATAACGAATGCATACGCACGTGAGGAAAATTATTGTGTTTGGCAAGGCATGGATCATGGCCCATCTAAGGATATGGGTGTGGGCCCCAAGAGCCAGCTCAGTTGATTGACCTTGTTCCACAACCGCACTTCAATTTTTGAATTTCATATATATATATATATTTTTTTTTATTTTTTTTTATTATTTTTTTTATATTTATTTATTTATTTTGAAAAAAAATGGCTCCTTTTTATAAATATCCGTTTTATTTTTATAGCTGTTACATAGTTTGGGTCTGGCTTCTCAAGTCACCGACTCGGTTGCTATCAACGAGTGAGTGGGTGATTGGTCTCTGCAGCAAGGTACGGTTACTTCAGATCTCACTCTTTTCTTCGTTTCTGTTTCGATCCACGCGCTGTGTTAGCTAATTCCCTTTCTGGGTTTTCATTATCTTTGTTCATGTGATTTTTTTTGTTGTACGATGATCATGTTCTAGTTAACTCATTATGTTTTTTTTTGGTTGTGCACTTTTATTTCTGGCAGATTTTTTCTTCCATGCTTGTTGGATTTATTTTCTTAATTCATTTTCGCTGAAAAAATTAGTGGGGTTTGGCTTTTTTTAGTCCTCAGATTAGATTTGTTAGATTTTTATTAGTTTGGATTGGGGTGTGTGACTTGGATCATGAGTACCTTTGTGGCATCGTCATTTTTGTGGTTTTCATGCTTGAATCGCCTAAAGCTGGCTTCTTTAGGTTAGATTTGTTTGTGGGGTGACTTGTTTTGAGATTTAGCATATGATTTTCACTGGTTTTCCTATTGTATCATGTGCCTTTGCCTAATGGTTCATGCATGAGCATAGCAAGATCAGAATGCCCTGAAGTGATTTTGTTCGCTTGATCTGTACAATTTCAATTGGTTTATTGGCTGGAAGTAACTTTTCCCCCGTGAGGAGGATATATACGAGATAAAGAAAAAGGGAGTTTTTGTTTTGTGTCTAAGTAAAATGGCTATATAATTTCAAAGTGACTTGCTGATGTTCTACCCAAAATGTTTATGCATAAGAGAAGTATGGTGCTAAGCAAGGGAAAATAAATGGAAACCTTTTTGATCGTTCTCACGATCTCTATCTATACACATTTAGATTTTGCCAATCCTCGAACTTTTCATTTCCCCATATATTTCATTTTTGACAGCTGCGCATTTGATTGTACAATAATAAGTTTACCCAAAAATGTTAGTTTTCATGGTTGAAGAGTTCTATAATTATATGTATATAATTGAAAGTTTATATGTGCTCTTTATTAATGTTAAATAATTATTTTTGTGCATTAAAAGCTGATCAACTTATTTACTCTGAGCTGCATAGTAAATACTCCAATGGTTTGAATATGGTATCCACTATTAATAGTTGTTGCTTTCTGTTGAGTTCTCATGGCTCTTGATTCTGTCTGTTGCATTGGATGCCATTCCATGAATGCTGGATGTAAAAATTTTCATGACAAAAAATGTGATGCTGCTAGTAGGTCTAGGTGCACAAGTTCAGAGACAGGAAATGGGTCGTGGAGTCAGCAGTGGTGGTGGTCAGAGTTCCTTGGGTTATCTCTTTGGCAGCGGGGAGGCCCCCAGCAATGTCCAAGGTGCAAGCAATCAAGGTCAGCCAGCAAATGGTGGGCGTACTCAGTCTCAGAATGCTAGTGCTCCTTCACCTCCAATTGATAAGCAAATTCCTGCTGGAATTCCAGGGAGTCTCAAAAACAATTACCATCGTGCTGATGGCCAAAACTGTGGCAACTTTCTCACTGTATGACCCTTGTCAACTTATCTGCTATACTCATTATAATTGTGCTGCATAGTAGCTCTCCTTGGTATTTCTGTGAACTGTTGTTTGTTGCCACTTACCTTACCCTAGCAAATACTAGAAAGCTTCACAATATAGTAGATGAGGATTGAAGTTCAGTCTTGCTTTTCATGTGCTGATAATGATCAGGAAAAAATATTGGAGTTACAAAGTTAGTGTTTACAAGTTATGGGGCAAAACAAACTCAAAGGGAATAGTGCTCAATCGTGGTCCTATTAGGATAAATTTCTATTTAAAAATATTCAAAACTTTATAGTAAGAATAATTCTATCTCTTGGCTAGCTACTTAAGCGTGGTTCCTTGCCATTTTGGTAGGAAGGGCAAACCATGTAAGTTGACAAGAAGATGTTGAAGTGACAGGAATTCTGTTCCTGCATATCCATCAGATATAATATGCCTTTTATGCATGCTTTCTTAATTATTTTGTTTTTCTTGTAGGGATTCGAAGTATTTATGTTCTTGAAAATTTGCAGTTTATTGTTCTGAATTATTGGGTTTTGATCAATAGATAACCTATTTTTATAATTTTTAATCTGTTGAATTAATATTTCTTTCTCTCCCTCCTAAGTCCTGCTTAGTCTTACATATATTTTGTTTCCATTTTGCTTTTGTCCTCTTTGTTGTCTGTTAGTGCATGAGCTAAAATTGTGGGCTCTGATTGTGCTTTATGATGCATGCTGAAGAAAATTGATGATACTGTTGTATTTTTGTAGCCTGCCATGTAGCAATTTCATATTTTGGCTTCCAATAGAAATTTTCCTTCACATTTCATGCCTCATTCTTTGTTTGTGTATGATGTCAACCTTAACATAATTGAGTATTTTGGTTTGATGCTTTAGGAGTGAAGATGGAAACCGTTAACTTCATCATCTCTGATAATGTATGCTTTTTGTTATGATACCGAAGAACTGTTCTTAACAATGATTTCTTTTTGCATGCAGGATCGACCATCTACCAAGGTTCATGCTGCCCCAGGTGGAGGATCGTCCTTGGGTTACCTCTTCGGTGGTCCTCCAGCTGGAAACTAATTCATTAGTTTGATTTGAACCTACCATGTGTAAAATAGACAGTGTTGCCTTGTGTTTAGACCAGTGGACACGTTTCTTGTGCAATTAAACTCTTGACAATGTTTTAGTGGCTCGATGGCCCAAACTAAGCTGATTCATAGGGTTGTTGTTCTGTGCTGTTGTGTGGGTTTCGATTAATGAAATTTAATGTACCTATGAGCTAAAGTGACTCGTAGTTGTTCTCTTATCTTCATTTGTGTGTTCATATCATTATTATGATGACTCTCTTGAAATGACTTTGGCCAACCAACTTGGAAAATCCACTTCTCCTTTGGCTTTAGAAGTGTAGTAGTGTATCATGTTGTACCCGTTGCATTGGCATTGTTGCATGAATCATCAAGACCATAACATTAACTCGGTCCTTGATGGTTATAGGTCCTGCTTCATTGTTTTGAATTGTGTGTTAATGTTTTAGCTGCACTTGTTCTAATTTTAATCCTAATGCTAGATAAATTGGTTTGCTTAACTGACCCACATGCTCGGGAAAGTAACATTATATTATTTCTTAAGACTTGACTAATAACTAACATCATATTATTGTTTTGTTAATTCTTAAAAATCTGATTCAAAATTTGATTTTAACAATTTCATTGACAATCTCCCTCGGGTTGATGCAAAGATGTCAACTTGCTAACTTGGATTTCAAGGAGTTGTCACCGTTAGGCAAAATATCAGTTACTTAATTTTGTACTTGGAACAAATGGAATATAAATTACCCTTTTCAACCTTTTCTTTTTTGAGATGTGAATCAATCTTAATATGTTTATATCTATGTACAGATGAATTCATGTGCAATTTTGATAACTGGTTTCTCGAGTTCTTCTAAGACCCCTTTTAGCTGGTAGCTTTCACAAACTTCTTTTGCTGACAAAACACTATTTTACTCTTCAAAGCACCTTAATTATCCCAAAGGTTAGTACGGTGCCTTTTAAAAATAAAATTTGTATAAAAAAGAAATCAAATATGATGTAAGTCTTTTAACTACTCTTTAGGAATAAGTAAACTTAAAATAAAATCTTATTCAAAAGCATATCCAAAAGTAATTTTGTTAAGCAATTTTTTTTAAGAAGAGACTCAATTATCATTCCGTTTGAAATTTACCAAATCAATGAAAAAGACTCGGTGCTCAAATAATATTTATTAAAAATAATTGTATCTTCCTATATATTTTAAATTAAAAAGAAATAGGTTAAATAATTTTTTAATCCCTAAAAAATTCAAGATCTTTTGATTTGGCCCTTTATTTATAATTATTTTCAAAAGTCTCATAAAAATCCTTTTTCACTCTCGTATGATTCATCTATTAATAATTTATTTTAAAAAAAATTATTATTTACCTACATACTGTCCAACTTACCTCATATAGCATGGCATTATATGAATGATGGAGTAGCATTTATAATTTCATTTCCTTTATATTTTAAAAATTCTAACCTTATAGCTTAAATTTTTATTCTAAAATACGTAGGATATGATGCTGTTAATGATTTATTTTATCTATGTCATGTCTTAATAAAATTGAATAAGTTAACTTGAATGTTACATGAACAATTAATGAAACAAGTTAATATATCACTAACAAATGGACTAAATAAAAACGAAAAATAATTTTTTGGGTGCTAGATTAAAGAAAATTAAAAGGATGAATGAGTGAAAAAATTATGAATTTTTAAGTAAAAGAATGTTACTTAAATAATTTATAGAAACCAAAATCAAAGTTTGGTATATTTTGAAAGACAAAAAACATATTTAATCAATTTGATGGACAGGTTCTACAATTAAATATTTTATTGGCTGATTGTAATAAGATTTATTAACAGTAATTATTATAATTAATTAGTTGATTATATAAAAAATTTAAACTTTATATCAATTTATTTTATCTTTCATCACCATGATTTATTTGAAATTATAAAAAATATCAATATTTATTTAAAATTAATCATAAAATTCAAATAAAATAATATTTTTTTATCAATTCATTAAAATTACATAATTATGATTTCTAAAATAAATTAAGAAAAGGAAATGTTTTTAGTGCCAAATAAAATAATTGTCGCACGACATTATCTATCTAGACAAAATCTTCTTTTACATAAACGTATAAAGTCACCAATTAACACAATTTGAAAATTGGTAAAAAGAACAAATTAGTGATAAATCATTAATTTGAGACAATTAATATTAACTATAAAAAATCTTGTGCATAATATGATAAATTATTTTATTTAATAAAAATAAATGTATAAGGTTACATATTAACACAAGGTGGCAGTTCTCTTCTTATATTCTTAATTCATTATTAATTTAAATTTATATTTTAATTTTTATGATTTATTTATTTGAAAAATTATATTATTTAATTTAACAAAATATTATATTTATTATTAATATTTAAATTTATAAAATTTATGAAACATAAATATTCATAAAATTTGTTTAATTTAATATTAACAGAACATTACACGGGAAACGTATTAATTTAAAATTTTGGTCAGTCAAATTACTAATAAAAGTTTATTAATTTAGTCTAAAATTGGCAAAAAGAAATTGGTGATAAAACTTTACTTTGAACCAATTACTTTAAAAAAGAATAATTTTTTTATTAAAGGTCCATTTGACTTACTATTATGGATTATGGATTGATGATTTTAACAATAACGATTTAATATAAAAGGTACCTTTTATCTTATCCAATTTGCTTTAGAGTTTAGGCATTGACTTTAATTAAATCCCTTCATATATATAATTTTTTATCAAATTCTGAATAACATTTTTTTAATTATCTAAGTAATTATACACATTACCGTAGGCCACACGAAGAAATACTTTAGCACATAATTTATTTGAAAGTAAATAATTTAATATAAGCTAATAGTTTTTCTGTGTAGATATTATTAAATTAACTTCATTTTGTAAAATAAATAATTAAAATTTTATTATATAACTATTCTTAAAGTATTTTTTGTAATTTTTTTTAAATATATTATAACCATTAATGATAAACATTCCATTAAAATAAAATTAAAAACTTATAAAAATCAAAATTTAAAGCAATATTCATTTAAAAATAAATATATAATATAATATTTAAAAAATACTATTTTTCATAAATTATTATTTATGTATCTTATAGGCATAGTTATTATTATTATTATTATTATTGAACAAAAGCCTTTATTTTATTATTTTGAAATATTTTTAAATTAAAAAAATCTTAGAATTTTCATTTTTAAAAATTAACAATGCGTATTCTTTCTTTAACCTTGGAACAGTTTTAACGTCATCGACACCGAATAAGTAGGGTTTTTGGCACCTCACTGTATATTGTGCTGCGCGAGCTAGTTAGGGTTTCGAATCTCGCTGTTGCAGAAACCATGACGACGGTGGTGCCAACCTCTGAGGAAGATGCTGCACTCTCCGTCGTTCGATTCGCCTCTGAACTCGCCTGGGCCGATGCCGGTCCTGAGGTATTTTTCTCTATTCGTCTTTTTCTTCGTACATGGTTTGGTTATTTTGCTTACTTATTGGTTTTGGCTTGCGATTTTCGCTTTTGATTATTTTCTGGAGATAGAACGATATGTTCATAATTATTTGCTAAATTGAAATGCACGTGGAACTTTTAATTGAATCTGATTTTATAAATCTTGGTGAGTTTTTGATAGTATATTCACGTTTTGATATGCTCGTGACTCGTTCTGTATCGTCATTTTCAGTTGTAGAAGTTTCCGAGATTTACTTTGATGTTCGGAAACGGAAGGGAATGATATATATAGTTCAGATTCGTTTTGTGAGTTGGAAATATTGGCTATTGGGAATAGTTTATTTTAGGGTTTGTGAGTGCTAGATTAGTTTCTTTTGTTTCTGCTATGTACACTCATTCATATTGTTATATGCGAGCACATCATTGTGTTCTTTGTTTTTAATTTGGTGCTTGTGTTATTCACGAACTTGGTTCTTCTATCTTGGGGTGTCAGGTTGCTGAACCACAAGTTAGTAGGCTCTGCATGGAGGCTGAAGAGTTCATTGTTATGGGAAAGTGGTTGGAGCTTGCATCATTGATGATAACATCTGCTGAATTGATTTTCTCAAAGGTTTCTGAAAAAGGTAGAGTGCTCTTTATGCTTGACATATACTCTTTTTTTTTATTGTATTCCTCTCACATTTTGGCTTAGTTCCTGTTCTATTGGTGAAAAACATGAATCCAATGTGGTGTGTATATGCTGTACATTGTACAATGCTCTAACTGGATCTTTTTCCATCTCTGCCTGCTACTTTGGTGGATCATAGCATTGTTGACATGGAATATTCTCTTAGCTTTTTCTTCTTGATTCTGTTGCATTTATAGCTTCTTTTGGTTTTGCATTTCTTACTTTCTTGTTTAGAATCAGATTTGTTGTTGTTGCATGCATGGTGAATTGCTCAGGGTTGGGATTCATTATTACTGTTCCCATTTGAATGTTAACTAGATCTGTTATTTCTGATGCCAGATATAGAGTCCATCTTCACTATAATCTGCAATCTTGTTACAAAGACTGAGAATCCTGATGAAGTGATGGAGATGGTAAAAGTTATAACTGCTAAAATACTTCAGCAGCCAAGCGAAAAGCCTGCTGTGCGATTGAAGATGTAATATCACATCTACTTGGTTTAGAAATTCTGGTAATGCAGCGATTAGGCCTATTTATATGATTATCTATAAAACAACATCTCTTTTCTTTGCAGTTTGATAAATCTTTACAATCTTTTGGAGACTCCATACTGCCAGTTTTATGTCTACATGAAGGCATTGAATTTAGCTGTTGATGGGAAAGTCACAGAATACATTATACCTTCATTCAAAAAGATTGATAGCTTCTTGAAAGACTGGAAAATTGGGATACCAGAACAGAGGGAGCTCTTTCTTACTATCTCTAATATTTTGAAGGAAAATAAAAGGTATAGCAGAAGTGAGTCCCTATTAACATAAATTTAGTCATGTTTCCTTTACCTCTCGTAAGTACTGCTTAAGTTTCTTCTCATTAGTACTGCTTAATATAGTAATTAGTATTGCATCTTGTTATATCACAGCATGTCAAAGGATGCTTTTAAGTTCTTGACCAATTATCTGGCGACTTTTTATGGAGAAGATGCACATGTTTTGAGTGAAGCCAAGGAGGAGGCTGCACGTGCAATTGTGGAATTTGTGAGGGCACTTGACATATTTCAGGTACCTTGTCTAATTCTAATAATGAAAATTGAAATATTTTTTTATCATACTGTTTCATAGTTTCAGATTCCTAGATTGTCGATTTGTTTTTTAAGAGTTACCGGTGTCAATAGAAATATTCTCCTTTTTTTTTCTAATGCTTCCCTTCCTTGAGGGTGCTTTACTTTCTGGTCTTTTTGGGCCTGTGTATATATATAGCTAGACATAGAAGCATAGTAGTCAATAGTGGGTGCAATTGCGGAGGCACAGAGTGGAGTGGCACCTTGCCGCGATTCTGGGGCCATCGCATTGCAGTTCAATGTAGCGGCTGGTGCGTGAGGGAAAAATCATGGCCATTGCAGCCCCTATGTCAAACAGGGGCAAAAGGGCAAGTTTGCTCTCCCTTTCTGAAAGTTAGAATGCTTTTAAAGTGGGGAAATCTCTTGAGAGTCTGCGCCCCTTTTATATCGCATTGTGCTTCTCTGTCGTCAAGATCAAACCCTGCCTCGTTCTCTTGCTAAGTCCTCCATCTCTGTTGTCATTTTCTGGTGCAAGTCACATTTTCGGCCAAGTTCTGGTCGTTTTCTTCATCTTCGGCAAAACTCAACTTATTTCTAATGTGAGTAGAGACGTTTTCTAGTTGTCGTCTTCATTTCTAGAGAAACACAAGCTATTTCTAACGAGATGTAGAGGTTTTCCGATAATAGTGAGACATTTTCTGGCAAGACCATCTGCTTTAGAGCTTTTTTCTGTGACTTATCACTCTTTGATTTATTTTCTTTCTCTATTTTGATTGTCTTCAGAATAGTGATTATCCTGCAATCCACTATCCCGCTATAGGAATTTTAGGGGTCGGCCGCCCTGCACCGCTATGTGGGATTGACTACTATGCACCAAAGTATGAAACAGTGAAACATTGTAATTTATTGCTTAGTAGTTAGTGCTAAAACCCGCAAGTGATAAGGGTGATTTCTTGGTTTTGTAGGTCATTTTCTTAGAACTCCTGTTTGTCATTTGAGTTGCTGTTGGTTTTCTTCTCAAAATTAATAATTTTAATCTTAGATATCTAAGTCTACTATTTTTGGCCTTGATTTCTTTAAATTATGGAAGAGTATGCACTGAGTGTATTGTTATGTTGTAGTGTGACTTACTAGACTTGCCTGCTGTTGGGCAACTGGAGAAGGATGCCAAATACGCTCTGTTATATCAGCTTCTTAAGATTTTTCTTACTCAGAGGCTGGATGCATACTTAGACTATCATGCTGCAAATTCTGCCTTGTTGAAAAGCTATGGTAAACATTTTTTATGTATAATTGATTATCATTTATCAAAATGCTGGGCTCTCTTATACTTTATGGTACTAACAAAAGGTTTTGATGTTTTCAGGCCTTGTGCATGAAGAGTGCATTGCCAAAATAAGGCTGATGTCATTGGTGGATCTTAGCACTGATGGATCTGGCCAAATTCCATATGAACTTATTAGGGATACACTTCGGGTAAATTTGTATTTGATTTTTACTTTTGTATTTGACTTCTTCATAGCATAATTGAAATGTTTGAATGTCCCTTTCAGATCAGTGATGATGAGGTGGAACTATGGGTGGTTAAAGCAATAACTGCCAAGTTAATTGACTGTAAGATGGACCAGATGAATCAAGTAGTAGTTGTTAGGTATGTTCTGCCTCAAAATGTCATTCCTCTCTCCCCCCCCTTTTGGCTTTCTTTACTCTAGTGCACATAGACATTCACCTGTTGGCCATAGCTATTTTTTGTTCAGCATCATATATTCCCTCATTTTGAAACTTCAGTTACCTGATATACATTATTTAATGCAACTGTTAAATGTGCAGTCATCATACTGATCGTGTGTTTGATCAGCACCAATGGCAAGCACTGAGAACAAAGCTAGTGACATGGAGGGTAAAGAATTTCTCATCTATAATATTCAGAATTATAATTTGATATGCTATTAATGCAATGCATAGAAATGTTTGTACATCCCTATTTTTATACAGCCATTCACATAAAGAGTGTTCTCATAAATTTGCAGAAGTTAAATTTTGTAAATCAGCATTTAAGCCAAAAATTACCTTAAATTTATGACCTAAAATTTAATATAATGGCCAATATTTGATTTTAAGGTTTCAAAGGCCTGTCAGTTTCCTTAAAGTTGTTTTTATATCACTAATTTTAAACATTTCACATATATGCTATTGATGGTGTATACAACTTTAACTGCTGTTTCATAATTTATTTATTTTTTTGTGTGGAATGTTTACTTCTGCTTATCTAATTTTTCACAAAGGATCATTGTTATGCATCGTGTTCTACGTGATGGTAGTGCACTTGATGGCATTTTGATCGTGAGTGATAAGAAGATAAAATGCCATTGTTTCAACACGAGTAGAAGGTTTTTGATTATGATGCCTTGATTTCTTGTTTCCTATTTCCAGGGAAATATTGCAAATGTTATCAGTACCATTCAGGCCAATAAAATAACAGAGGATGGGTCCCAGGCAACCCAAGGTTTGGTAGTTCGCTGAGGACGTTTTCGACTGAAGCAATTGTCTTAAGTATCTAGATTTTATCCAGGTCATTTTTTTTAAGGAAAAAAGAGGATAAGATTGTAATTTGGTTTGTTACAATTTTGACATTTATTTTAGTTGGCCGGTGACTAATTGTAATACCCAACCTTGACGGAGAAGCCATTTTGATTGAAGTTTTTCCATCTTATCTTCATTTACGTGACTGGCCTCATTTTCCGTAGTCTGTTTAAATATTCTCTCACTGCTATGTTCTTATTTTCTGTCAATGTTGGCATCAACTTTCATTTGTTATTTTACAATTGCCATAAACGAGTAATGCTCCATGACCTCTCGGCGCTTTATATACCGGACATTGATGATGTTATCATCTTGTTTGGAAAAAAGAAATATTTTTTTATAATGGCATTATGTTTGAAAAAAGAAACTTTTATATGGTTAGGGCATGTTTTACCTATTTTGCTTGAAAGAACTAAGGAAAAGGTTCGATGTTACTTCTCAAAAATATTGTTACTCTTGTATAATTTAAGCATACGTTTTGATCAAAATTGGTGTGATCATGAGATTTTATTTGGCGACAAGTTTTTGTGAAATAAAGAAGAAAAAAGAATATTAAATTTTAGGTTTTATAATACAAGACTTAGAAGGGTTAAAATTTGACGAAAAGAAATGCTTTGATATGTGTTTTAGAAATTTATTGAAAGTTAATTTACTTCAAAGAAAATTTAAGTATTTCAATTACACAGAGTCTAAGTTCAAGTAGCCATTTATGTCGAAAAATCTAAATGTATACGCCAGGGCCACCTCCATTTGGTGATGGCAAGCAGCTACTGTACCTTTGACTTTGTGGGCAATTAACAGAAGCAGAGTTGCTATTGTCTGTTTTGCCAGTAACTGATTGACTTACTTCATAGAGCATTCTTGCCACCTGTGAACCAAAGGAGAACTCTGATTCCAAGTCAGTGTCAATGAGGCTGTCCTCTGTGCCACCAACACAACCTTTGATGTTGCCATTGACCATCTTCCATGTTAGTTGGATCAGAATGATCAGCACCACTAGGGAGAGACCCTTCATCTTGTGTTGGGGTCTGTTTCTAACTCACAAGTTCTATGTATTGTTTCACTAGTGAAGGCTCTTGTCCTTTTGAAGTAGTTGGATAACACTAAAATAATGGACGAATCTCCTACAACAACTCCAAGATGAGTAGGACGACATTAAGGCATCATATTCTTCTAATTTAAATATTGTTTTAACAAGTCTATCATGTTTTTAATTTTTGGACTACAACTTGGGTACTCGTTATACGAGACAACTTGCTTTAATCGGTAGGACTACTATAGATAAACTCTCCCTGAATGTATTTAACACAAATGCATATCCATGTTATTATTTGTCATTGTTTATGGTAAATTGTTATCATTTATCTATAGTTATACATGCAGGGTTCTCTTCTACTTTATGGTGCTATCAAAATGTTTTGATGTTTTCAGGTTGTTTTGATGTTTTCAGGGCTTGTGCATGAATAATGCATTGCCAAAATAAGCCTGATGTCGTGGTGGCTCTTTACTCTGGTGCACATGAACATGCACCTGTTGGCAACACTATTTCTGTTCAGCATCCATATATTCCCTCATGTTGAAAATTCAGTTAGTTGATATGCATGATTTCGTGCATATTTGGTTTCACGTTTGATTAGCTATGGAACCCCGCTTACTTCAACTCTACTAGTTATAGTTTCTGCGCTGGATTCATGTTTAAAATTGTGTGTTTGGTCAGCACCAATGACAAGCACATAGAACAAAGCTCACTTAGGGTAAAGAATTTCTTATCTAATAATTATAATTTGATATGCTATTAATGCATAGAAATGTTTGTACTATCCCTATTTTTATACAGCCATTTACATAACGAGCGTTTTCATAAATTTAAATTTAAAGGAAAAAAATCTATGGAAGTTAATTTTTGTAATTCTGAATTTCCACCAATGACTGCCTTGAATTTATGACCCTTAATATCGTCAAGACCAATATATGATTTTAAGATTTCAAAAGCCTGTCAATTTCCTTGAAGTTGTTTTATACCACTAATGTAAACATCCAAACACTCTGTGCCTGATAATTAGGCTATGTTGTATAGGAGCTCAGAAGGAGACTTGTTATTCAAAAATGATGATGGAATATGATTTATGAGAGAAACTGCTGTAGTTAAACAATCTCTCCATAAAGCAGTTGGAGTTCTTGAATGGAACACAAGTGCTCTTGTGGCATTGAGTAAGTGCAGGTGCTTTTTTTCTACAACAACATTCTGTTGTATCTCTTGTTCATTGGCTTTCCATCTTTTTCCTTCAACACCCTCAATTGAAGCTCTCAATTTGGTTAATAGGAGCACAATTGATGTCACTCAAAGCATGTTCTCTTGGGAAATCAGTCATTCTTCTAAAATAAAGAGATTTTTAAAGTGAAAAAGTGAATATATACTTGCTCTTAATTTGAATTCAAATATTTTGTAAACATAACTAACTTCAAATCAAAATCTTCATTTTTTCACTTTACACATTTTTTCAAGGAGCTATATTTGTTACCTTGAACCTTGGTGCTGTGACAGATGAATGCTGCGGGCAAAATTTCTGTCAAGGGTCATATGTATGAGTGATGAAGTATTAAGATTTGATGGCTAGCCTCGATCATACTAATAATAGTAACAAAGTACACACATTTTTTTAATCAAGAACTAATTACCCCATTAATATTTTAACATAGTTTTACATACAAAATAAATAAATTAAATTACACATTTCATTTTTACACTCAGAAAAGCAAAATACCTAGCTAACTTCGTTTTCGTCGTTTATTAGCGAATATGTGTTTGAGCATAATTTGGTCTTAACAAAGCTGACAAGTTAATCAAGGTCCGTAATAGCTTTGCCAGCTAAACTTGAATTTATGCACACAATATCACCAATTGGAGTAAATAACGTAATTAAACCTCCACTAGTCCAATCATTGCCATGTCTTGAATTTACAGGTAATTTCATTTGTCTGTCAAAATTTGGAACGCAGTAAGTCTAATTTTAATTTAGCAAAATTTGAAATTATTTAAAAGTTTAAAAGTATTAATCTTCTGTGCATCAAAACATGAAATTATAAGTTAGAAGTAATTAAAATGCTATTAGAGAATGCTGGCGATAGTTGTAGTTTAAGGATTCTGCATCTGGTTAATTCCAATTTCAAGACCCAAATTTATGTTTAGTTGCCCAATAACACATTAAAAAAAATACTCTTCACATAAAATTTATACCATGAGACAGTCTTTTGGGGAAGATATGATTTCAGAATTCAGATACCGGTGTGAAGTTCAATTGTTCTGTAACCATATAATGTATGTCAGTACAGTTTCTTCTTCATTTCTTCCCTTAAATTTTAACTTCTTTTTTCTTTCAAGACCATATATCAACGAAGAAATCCTAAAAGCATGAAATATTTAATTTGATCTGAAAGCAAAACATGATATACTTTTATTTATAGAAAACAAAATTCCAGAAATCCATGCAGGTTAAAACCATGCTGAAGCATACACAAACATCTCAGAAACTTTTCCATTTCACATGGAATTATTCCTATCAACATTTATTAAACTGACCGTACAGATAATACACAACAATACAACCACAAATTATGACAATCTTAATCTTAAAAGAACATAAGGAAGATAAAACAACGTGAGATTATACATGACAACCTTAAACAAGACAAAGATTCATGAAATACATGTTCCTAGCAAGTTCTTGTGTAATCACCACAACGTTGTCTAGGGCCACCACCATTTGGTGATGGCAAACAGCTACGGTAATTTTGAGTTTGTGGGCAATTAACAGAAGCCCCGTTCCTGTTGCCCGTTCTGCCAGTAGTAGATTGACTCACATCATAGAGCATTCTTGCCACATGTGAACCAAAGGAGAACTCTGATTCCAAGTCAATGTCAACGAGGCAATCCTCTGTGCCACCAACACAACCCTTGGAGTTTCCGTTGACCATCTTCCATGTTGTTGCCTTACTGAGATGTAAGTGAATCAGAATTATGAGCAACACCAGGGAGAGACCCTTCTTCATCTTTTTTGTGGATCTGTTTTCTCACAGACAAAGGGTGTGTATGGTTCACTAGTCAAGACCTTTGTCTTTTGAAACAGTTGGATCACAATAAAATTATTAAGGAATCTTCTATAGCTGCAGGCTAAGCAGAACAGGACATTGAGGTATGCTATTCTTTTATATATATAAAACTTTTTCACTCAATATATAAGTAGAGACAATTCTATTTAAATAGAATAAGATCGATATAAATGGTTAAAAATATGTTAATACATTTAACTTAACTGCATATTCATAATTTAAACTTGAAATTACTAATTACATTATAATAATTTTATGACAATCAAGTCTAGGTGGTCAAAAGGAAAATGTATTGAAAAGTAAAAATATAAATAAAATAAAAATTTATTATCATTAATTTATAGTAGGTTAAGTTTATGAGAAAGTTTACATATTTAAATCAAAAGTGAAGAATATGTTTTTTTTATTTTATCCTTTTTACAATTTTAAAGAATTAAATCTAAAATAATAATATGCATGAAATTAAATTAAAGTTGAATAGACCAATATGTGTATTTTAGAGACATTTTTTTAGTAATTTTTTTCACGAGATAAGAGTGCATTGATTAGCACAAGGATGTGCCTACATTTTGAAATGTGGGGGCTCTGCCTCCACCTAATTTCAAAATATCTTGAAGATAAGGTACCATTAGAAATTAATAAGTAATATTTTTTATTTAAAAATCGTTAAAATAATGTATTATTATTATTATTATTATTATTATTATTATTATTATTATTATTATTATTATTATTATATTAAATAGTGCCTTTAATATTACTTTAGCATTGAGTTTTTATTTAAGTTTTATTGTTTTTGGGATGTTAATTTTTATGGTCTTATTTTTTTTCTCATGTGAATAAAGATAATGTTGTTATCCTTACTCCCTATTATTTTTTTAATTTGTTATGGAGTTGGCGTGTATGTTCACATGGTCTAGCAGAAAAGGCTTTTCAACAAATTTGAAAGAAAAGAATAATGAAATGAAAAAAGTTAGGAATTTTCTGTGTATTGTTTGTGGGCTGTTCTTGAGTTAATTGGATGGCTACCTTTCAATTGAGTGAGGCATGTAGGGACTCAGATTGTGAATTCCTCTCAAAAAGGAGGATAAGGTCAGCTTTTTGTGAATAAAATCAACTTGGCATTTTCAGGCACCTCCTTCCTCTTTTCATCTCCATCTTATTCATCTTTCAAGTTTTCACTTCTAATCAACCAAGTTGATACAATTAATAAATAATTATATCCTTTTAAATTCTCCTTTTTTTAATTAAATATAATTATATCCACTCAAAATATATTTAATTTTTATTTTTATAAATATTTCTGTCCCTATTCATGGTTAATCTATGATATGGTTAAGTTGAATATTTTCACATGTCAAATTTTATGTCTTGTTAGTCAACGTAGCTAAACATTACTCATGAATTTAATTAAGTGTAGTTGCACTAGTAATAACATAATTAAGTTGGTGAGGGGTCCCTAACATTAAATGAAAGATGCTTTTAGAATTAGAGACCCAAAAGTTTTATTATATTAAAAAAATGTTAATAATAATTACCTCTTCCCAACGTGTGTTGGAGGCCATCTAATTGTGTTTTCTTTTGCTATTATTTTGCTTTGACCGACACATCATTCATCATTGTCGACAAATTGCATTGAGTTTGATTTTTGCTAATTTCACTTTTAAATTGGTAAATGATATGTTAAGTGTCACTCTAAATGGATGTTCTTAATAATTAAACCAATTTATATTCAGTTGACCTATTTGGGCCATTCAAACACATGGGCTCGTTTCAAACAAACAGACATGTCCATAACAGTGTACCAACTAAATAGTCCCAAATTGATTGATTGATTTTACTGTTAAACTCCAACTAATAAGGTCCAAGAAACTGGCAAGATCAAAATAAATAAATAAATTCATATTAAAAAGTGCTTATCATAATATAATAATTATAAACTTGAGATGATCTTCTATATTTTTTTACTTAATGATATAATTTATATTTTTAAATAAATAATTAATTTTTATTATGTATTATACATATTTAATAGAAAATTAATGGTAATAATATTTTACATATTTTTTTAAAATTGATAATATAATTTATATTTTTAAAATAAATTAATAATTTTTACTACAATATACTGTAAAAATTATTATATTATATTAACATGTAACATCAAATTCTAGTTTGTTTAGTTGAATATATATAATGTATAAATTAAGTACATTTGAATAATGCTTTTAGGAATATTATTTAATAAAAGTATTGATTTTTTTTTCATATCATGTATTTATTTTAATTTTATAATAATTTGAAATTTTCATAACCTATTTAAAATTTATCATTATAACAAAAATATTTATGATTAATAATTATCATGTTTATTTTTAATTTGTAAAATTCATTAAATTTAAAAAGAGTCATATCATATATTTTTAATTCAATTTAATGATATCCTTGCAGTATACAGAAACATTACTTGTTTTACTTAATATTCCTTAACTTACATGATATCAATTATCATTTTTCATTTCCTTCTCCTTTTCTTTTCATTTTAAAGAAAAAATAATAATTTTTCACTTTTTAAAACTGGTTCAATTTAATGTATCAAAAAGTCGAAAAAATAATCAAACAAATATTTTAAAAATAAAAAAAGCTTATATTTTATTAGACTAAATCATATTTTAAACCTAAAAATTTAATTTAATCTAAAATAAATTTATAAATGTATACTTAATTTTATTTTTGAAATTACTAAACAATGTATACTTGTAAATGTTTATGAAATTATTATACTACTTTATTTTCTTCATGATCTCATTATATAAATGATTCAAATATATTTATAATATATTTAATAAATTTTATTAATTTTATTTTTTTTCATTTCATGTTCTTGTTATTATATAACTTTTTATTTTATATTGAATAATTAATTTAATAAAAATTGTATAGAAGGGACGAAAGACACATAAGATATTTTAACCAAGACACACTAGATTTTAGATTTTCTCTTGGAACGTTGGATTGTGTATTGTGGTTAAGAAATTGGTAATATATTGATCACGTATGGAGATGAAATTATATTATATTATATATAAATTTGACATTATTATAACTTTGATAAATGTACTCTGCATGTGTTTCCGAAAAATAATTTTTAGTTAAATTTAGTTTTTAAAAATAAAAGTCACTTTATAATTATAAGATAAAATTAACTTTTTTCTTCTAATTTTATCTTTTAATAAAAAACAAGATAACTGAATACATTTCTTAATTCTTATGCCACAACCTATGACAAGATAACTTAGAAAAACACATGAAACAAGTAGGGATAAACTATGACATATTGGTAGCTAACAAGACCTAGTGTAATAATCACAACGTTGTCTAGGGCCACCTCCATTTTTGGTTGGCAAACAGCTACGATAACTTCTATCGCCTGGACAACTTATAACAGAACCGTATCTATTGCCGGCTCCTGCACTCACAGCGTAGAGCATGGTGGCTACATGGGAATTCTCTGATTCCAAGTTGTTGCTGACATGGCAGTTGTTTGTGGTGGTGCCGCCACTGCCGCCGCCGCCACCACCACCACCACCACCACAAGCTTTATAGTTGTGGTTGACTACGTTGCATGATGTTGCCCTACTTTGATGAAGATGGATCAGTATGATTAAGAATGGTAAGGAGAGTCTCTCTTTCATTTCGTTACCTCTTTTTGAGATCTTCATATACTCTTGCCAATTGTTTCCTCACACCTAAAAGTCTTTCACTAGTGCAAAAATGATGTTTTTTATGGTACACTAATAATATTTTTATATTTATTTTAAAATTTTTGTAAATTATGATTATTGAATTTAACTATTTTAAAGAAAAATATGCATTGAGTTCGTACATATATGTTAAGATTTGTATGGTTGAAAAAGCTTTTCACTCCAAAATTCTTATTAATTTCTTTTAAAAGAAAAAAAACAACGAAAATGAAATAAGTTATGAATTCTCTTTCTTGCTGTGTGTGGAACTTATCTCACGTATGTCATCATTAGTGTATTTCCTGTTGTTGAGATAATGGGAAAGCTACAATTCAATTATTGAGTGAAGGTAGGGACTCGATTTTTATAAGTTGCCCTCCAAAAAGAGGATAAGGCTTAAACAAAAAACTCTTGTAATTTGAATACTTACCTATGGTACACACTTACAAAAATAGAAGGTATATGCAATGTGTTTTTTTTTTTAATTATTATTTTAATCAATTTTTTTCTATATAATTTGTGACTTTAGATTATTAAATAATAGTATTTTTAGAAATTATCTTAAACAAAAAATATTTTGAAGTATTAGTTTTCTTTCTCATTATATCACATGACTTTTTCTTATAGAGTATTTATCTTTTAATTAATCTTAATTTAAATTTTATATTTTATTTTTAATTTTATTTTAATTTTTAAAAAATATCTCTCTTTAAATTAGTATTACTTAAGAGGTAAAAAAAAAAAAGGAGTATTTAACCACTCTAAACTTTACCCTCGTTGTAAACACAAACCTTAAACCTTAATTTCATCCTAATTTATCCTTAAATGTTTTTATTTAGACACCTTAAATTTTAATTAAGTTAAATTAATCTTTAAACTTTATTAAATTTGCAAATAAACACTCTAAATTTGAATTTTATTTCAATTTTACTTAATCCTTAAACATTACAGTGTTTGCAAATAGCTCCTTTTATAAATTAATTACAGTTAAATAACTTATAAGAAACAATAACCATCTATTTACTTTAAATCTTAGTTATTCATTTTTTATTTTACTTCATTCTTCTAAACATCAAAACATAATAAAAAAATTAAATTAAAGAAAAAAATAGAGTGTATATATATATTATTATAATAATAGTAATTTTGAAAAAAAAAAATAGAACAATACAAGAATCCTTGATTATATAATGTATATTTATATTGATTTTTTATTTTTTATTTTATTTTATATTTTTATGATATTTTTTATTTAAAAAAATAATTATAACACAAAAATTTAAAAAAATGATTTTTATTTAATTAATAATTTAATTTCAACTTAATTTATGAAATTTTTTATTTATAAAATGAATAATTTTTGAAGATCATTTGGAATATAAATGAAGTTTAGGATGACTCTTTGTAAGATTAGTGAAGTTTCAAAATTAATTAAATCAAAATTAAAGTTTGAGGTGTCTATTGAAAAGTAAAGTTTAATGACCAATATAAAATTAAGTTTAAAGCATCTATTTACAATGAGTATAAAATTTGAGGTGGTTAAATACTTCTTTCTTATTTATTATAATAAAAATTTATTATTAATAACAATTAAAATATTTGCTTTTCAAATTTAATAATTTAAAAATAATAATAAAATATACTTTATTTTATTTTATTTAATAATATGTAAGGAAAAGCTACTAGTTTATGATTGAGATATTATTTGCAATTACTAAAAGGATATTTGATATTTGTATGAGTTAAAATAGGGAAAAAAAAAGAAATAATAGAAAAATTCTACTTATTTGAATGAGTAAAAGAGTATAAAAAAAATGATTGAATTGTATTAAAGGTATTCGTAAAAAATAAAAAATTGAGTTAATTTTTTCTTGATAAAATATTTTTTTTATTATTTTGATATTATTTTAATTTTATAAAAAAGAAGAAAATAAACCTAAATTAATAATAAAAAAAAAACCTGCATGATATTATTTGGGGGAAACTTTTCTTTCTCCCTTTTTCATGGATCATCTAAACAATGGAAGATTTATCTCATCTTCCACTCTATTTCTCTTCCTCCCTCCTATTTTCATACCATCCAAAAAGTTTACATGATTCCAATAGAAAATAATTAGTTTAGTTTTCAAAGATCGATCGGTTTCCTCCATTTGGTTTGGGAAGAACATAGAAATTAATGGTGAAATTTGGGTTTGAAAATTCTATGGAATAGCAAGTTTTCAAATTGATTAGCTTCACTAATGTTGACTGCTAGAATACAATAATGTGTAACAAAGTAATTAGCCAACCCCAATGACCCAGTAATAGCAAAGATTAGTTATACTTAGCTGTTTCTAGTAGATTTGTTTACCAGCAATATGGTTCCATAAAATTTAAAAAAACTTGAGATTCACACTTCAAGTTCTACATAATCGATTAGCCTGTTCAACTACAATTCTTAGTCAAAATTAAAGCCGTTCCTTGTTAGATTTTTTTTTCCCCAAAATTTATGTATAGTAGTTCTTTTGATGATGTTGAGGTTATTTATTAATTAAAAATTAGTTTTATCTCAACAATATAAGATAACATTTTTTAAGTACTGCTAGTGTTACCAACTTCTAAACAATAACACATAATTCAATTGAGCTACTTCTAGAAACAATTGGTCCCTTGGAATTATCTTTCTTTATATAGCATTTTTTTAATTTTATTTTAGAAGAAAAAAATTAAATTTTTTAAAAATAACCATGCGTGTTTAAAAGGAAGGGGTACATACAATATTTTATTTTGACCACAAATACACAAATGTACATACAATCTTTCTTTATCCAGGTTCTGTTCTAATGTTCAACTCCATAACCCACAAGATAAAAAAATGTTGCAATCTTTAATGACAGAACTTTAGATGCCTCAGGTTCTCACTGCAGCTTAAGGGAACTCATGCAATCTTATCAGGAATTATTCGTAGAGTATATAATTAATAATTTTTATCACCATTAACAAAAAGGTACTAACATATTTTATTATTTAAAGATAATTAACCAAAGCAACAAATAACTGTAAATTCATTTTAAGGATATTAATAATTAATTGTAAACCAAATACTAATTGGATCAACATACACTTTTTTTTACCGATTCAGTCAATTTTTTAATAACAAACTTTTACATGAAAATTATTTCCAATCAAATTTTCTTTCCATTACAGTTAATGTATTTAAGAATTTGAAACATACAGCTTAAGTTTCTAAAGAGCTTATAAACAACTTATTAAAAATAGCTTATAATTTTCACAAGTTTTTTACAATTTATTTCAATGTGCTTTTTAATTATACCTTATTAGAATAAGTTATTTTTCAATTTATCTCAACAAATTTTGTAATTAAATTTATAACATAAATTGCCGTTTACAATAAGTTTATTGAATAAGTGTCAGCTGTAAATCAAACAGTAAAATTGCATTTATTCATTTGAAGTTATCCAAAGAATGATTTGGCAACCAGGCTATGCACATTTCCCTCTTCAGACAGAACTTGACCCAATTTTTTGGCCTCCACATTCTAGTTGTCTTCAACTTGCAATGGCTTGATCCACTGTGACAAAAACATTTGCAGTTACAGCCTCATCTGTTTCAATCACAACACGATTCTCGGACACATTTCTGAGAGCATGGTTTGGGAAGGTGTTGCCATTGGCACTTAAAGAGTACTGGACATGTTTAATAAGGTTAGGGAAAAGCAGAAATTTGTTAAAATCTATAGTCCATAAAGTTCCATTCCCATGCATAGACATCTTTGCGGTTGTGGCCCTTAAGTTCATACCCTTCACAACATTTCTAGCAACAAAAACTTGATCAATTTGACTAAAAGGACTATTTGATTGGTCCAACTTGACTATATCAACCCCATGATTTGACCCAGAGAACATGTTGTCGACAATATTGAGACCATTTACAACCCCTTTGATTGATTTTAATACAATATTGGCATCACCAAGGAAGAAACTGCTAGAGATATGGAGTTGAACAGGGTCTTCAGAAACAATATTGGTGTAATCCATGTAAGAATTCACAATCCTAGTTTGTGTCAAACTAGGTAGTTTCAAATAAATTCCAGTGCCTCCAAAGCCAGAGGCCTTATTGTAGCAATGTGCACCAGAAATAGTGTTGGCTTGGCCACTAACCATTATTCCTATAGCAGCAGAGAAAATTACAACATCTGTGACTGAATTGTCATTTCCCTGAAGGCTTATTCCAGTGCCTGAGAAGTTCCTTTCATCTTTGTCACCACCAGCAGTGACGTGCTGGCCAAGGAAGGAGTTTCGAATGTAGGTTTCATGGCCACTTTGGACTAGAATTCCAGTAGTGGTGAAATGTGTGATGTAACAATTGTCTATGGTAATTCTAAGTGAGTTTTTTACTACAATGCCTCCTCCCCTAAAGTTGGAGTCTAGCAAGAGGTCCTTGAGAGTTATGAACTCATAATTGTAGGATTTGCTTTCTCCTGATGTTGTTGACAAATCAATGAGGTGTCCATCTGATGGAAAATCATCTGAGGCTCTTATAGTTCCCCCATGTATCTGTTGACAGAGAATTACAAGTAAAATCAAACTCAGCAGTCAAATTCAAGTTCTTTTGTATCACCAACTCAACATAGAATAAATGAGAAAAAACAAAAGAAAAAGAAAATCTTTATGACTATTTATTTTCAGAAAATATTTTGTTTTTACTTTTAGTTATGAAAATGCTATTTTTATTTTTTTTATTTTCTTTTATTTATTGTTTTAAAAAAATTGTACAGAAAATAATTTAAACAACTTTTATAGTTCTCACTATTTTTTGGTACAAATATTTAAAAACAGAATAAAAATTAGGGGATATTTTTGTAATTAAAAATAAAATCATAAAATGAGAAAAAAAATTTCTGAAAACCAAACGGTCCTTCATTTTTGCCTTGATTTGCTGCAACTTTGGGTTCTAAGATTATTGAAAAGTCTTTAATTGAGAAAATAAAGACGAAAAACAATAGCAGAAAAAGAGAAAAGGTTGGAAAAGATTTTTGTTCAAGTTTGACCAAACGATAGTAAACTCAGAAAATACCTTGTCTGAATCTCATACAACACAACCACGTGTCACAGACCAGGAATACATTACAAACTTCCTAAAGGTACTTTTTTTTTTTTTTCATGTTCTAGATTGATGTGCTAATAATTTATTAAGAGATTATATTTTTTGTACCATAAGGTTTCCAACCCCCGTCACTGGTAACTGCAATGGTTGGCTGATCAAGTACTTTCCACCCTCAAGATCAATCTGGGCACCTCCAAGGTCTCTAATGTCTTTCATTAAGAACCCTTCACTTGGACCTTTGACTGCATCTGCCATGGCTGCAAGAAGAGCTTCAGTGCTGTCTGAATTACCTGTTGGATCTGCACCATAAGATGTCACATGATACACGTGTGGTTTCTTGAGATTCTGCATTAACAGAAAACTATTAGACATTCACTATTTTTCCTTAGAAAATGAATGGCTAAGTGCCATGAGTGGCTTGCATTAAGGGGTTTCTTCAAGAGAACAATTCAGAAAGGAAATTAAAGGTTATCTTCTATGTACTATGTATGATTGAATTACCTGTGATGATAGAGAAGGACTAGGAGAGGGTGAGAAGGAAGTTGGTGTTGATGCAATGGAATTACTCCTAGTAATAGAGGCTTTGAACTTGAATGCCTTTAGTCCAAGTATTGATTCTTGATGAATGCCACCTAAAAGAGTCCTTAGAGGCATGGTCTCACCATAAGCATGAGTTACAAAGAAACAAGTTATTCCTAGAAGTATGAACCACATAGGGGATATTGTATACATTGTGGTTTCCATTGGTGACTTCTTTTTAGCAAATCAGGTTAGGTAGAAGAAATTTGAAAAGTTCTTAGGTTGTGAGAGGATATAAATAAGGGAAAGGAGAGGGAAGTTTGAAGGGGTTAACTAAGACTTGATATGAAAATATTTGGTGACATTTTCATTTTGACAATGACGTTAGTGATAGTTTGAAGATTGTTCTTTGAACTTTTCCTGTAAAATTTTCACTTTTCCCTAACCTGACAAAAAAAGTAAGCAGTTAACAAATTTAGTGACTTTAAAAGGTTTTTGGTGTAGGAAGCAAATAGGAAATTTTAATGATCTTGAATTCTGTGATGGAATTATTGAGTAGGGTCCACTATTATTTCTGGACATGGGTTTGACTGTTTGATCAAGGAAAATGACATTTATTTGGTGGTGAAGTTGGTCTTTTATAACATGATGATATATCTTGGAGATGAAGATATATCAAGTCATGTTGGATCCATATTAAGGCTCCATTTGCATTATATCTTGGTATAGTTTATTTTGAAATAAATGATGTCAAAGCAATTGATGTTGAAAATTTATGTTTTTATTTAAGAAAAAATATTTTAAAATAAAATTAAAAGAATTCTTCAAATAATAAAGTAGAATTACTACTAAAATTTCTGCATGTCTGGAATTTATTTTTGAAAATATAAATTTGTAAAACAAATATCTCCAAAAATTGATAAAAAGATGATTTTAACGTGTATTAAAATCACAAGTTTAAGGATTTAGTTTTGATCTAGTATAGATTTTTGCATATTATATTATTTAATCATGTATTGCAAAATAAAATCATACATGAGTTTTATTATTATTATTCTCACAATGGTACTGCTGGACCACCCCACACCAAAACTTGAACTATTGATTTTCACTCTTTCTTTTTCCAATCCATTTTTTCTTCCATAATTTAAATTTTGAAAAACATTTCTTAAAATATTAATTGTTGATTATATATAATTTTGAATTAACCAAAAATAATGAAACACGCTTTTTTCTTAACGCTGTCATGCAGGACAGTTTCTTGGAGGTGCTATCTGTTATGTATGAAAATTCAAAATATGGCACAACCCAAGTCTGCATCCCATATGATACATGCTTCGCCACCCACCATTATTATCACAATTAGAACGTCTTTCATCATTTAAAAGTGCAACTGAATTGAGCCAAATTATGATGGCGGTGACGGAATACATAAAGCAATCAATTTGGGAAAGAAAGCTAATATAAGTAGCCAAGTTTTTATGATTGTGCCTGCCTTGCCTTAATGATGCAATTAATTTGACTACTTCAGTTTCCTGCGTCTACTTGAAGGTAGATTTAGACACAAAAACTCGTTTGCTTATATTTGACACCAACTCTAGGTGACCTTTTGAATAGGTCCATCAAATATTTCTAGCATTCAGTGTGAGATAGGTTTAGCTTAGATTGGCGTTAGTTATAACACGTGATGATGAATTACATGAATTTCACCACCAAACATATGTGCATTGCCAATGGTTACTATCCATGATAAAATTTGCGAGAACATGTTCAGTGACAATAACTAAATTTGAATGATCCAATCATCTAACAGATCAATCTAATAAAAACCAAACGAAATTGTTATTGTGCTTGTAATGTAATGCATCTTTAAGTTAATTGCTATGCTTTCATTGCAGATTAGCCAACCAGAGTTTTTATAACAAATACAGGTCCCAAGTTCAAAGGAAGGAGGCTCCAATAGGAATCATGACTATCAACCAAACAGCTATGCCATTTGATTCTATAAGAACCCACAGGAAAGTCAGAAACATCGAGTGTGCATTGTGAAAACCCCTGTCCTTTCTCATTAGGTTCAAAATCCAAAAATGCCTCAACAACCCTATTAACATTGCCCCTATTACGCAAGCCCCTTGTTCTCTTGTCTGCCATATTATCTAACACAAGGTAAAACAACTTCTTGTTCAATTCAACAATTTCATCATCTTTCCAAGCTTCATATCCAGAACACGAGTGCCCCACAGTTTCTCCATCTGAGACGAGGGAGGTAGTACTGCAATGAAGGATGCAGTACAACTTGGCTGCCTTAGCATGGAGGTTTGGTGACACATTTTTCAATTGAAGACAAATGTTCAATGTTACGTGGAAGCCTGGCAAAACAGATATAGCAACCCCATCTGTAGAGTCCTCATTGTGGACATAGAGCTCAGACCCAACAAACTGCCTACATAAATAAAGCAAATAAAACATCAGCAGTTTGTTAAGTAATAATAAGAAGCCACGCACATCATGCTTAAAGTGTTAGAAAAACACCAAACATACACCAAATTGCCAACTCAGTCATGGCTTTGATAAAATAAGAACAGAAACACAGTCCACACTAGCTCTAGATTTGCAAACAAGGCTCCATAATAAAATCAGAGAACACTAAAACGCAAAGTAGAACTACAAATACAAAGAGAACATCTATTCAACAAACAACAAAAGCAAACTAAAGATCATGATTGGGAAATCAAATCGTGGACTTCAATACAATGTTGCCAAAGCAAACTCGTCAACTCCTATCTCAGCAATATTCTGTAATTATATAATTCATTCTTCCTTGAAAAAGAAGACATAGAAAGGACCAAAGTTTTTTTATATAAAATAATTTATCCAAAACAGTAATGATATTGGAGGAGAAAATAACGGAACTAGCCAGCATTATTATAATAAAAAATAAAAAACACGTAGCTGTACTCTTGATATTCTCAAAAATTTTAATTTTCATCAAAGAGCATATACTAATACTGTTGTACAAGTATTACACATACCTTATTTTGAAGAAAAACCTGGGAATCCGAAAATGAATGTGCATCCATTTTATCAAAGTATTGAAAGTTAGTAATAAAGCATTCTTGGTAAATTGAGATGCAGTTCTCTCATTTTGCAAACGGACAGCACAAGAAACAGCATAACTACAAATATCAAGCACCGCTCTATCTTTATAACCAATGTTCCAAGTTTGATACATATGCAGCAGGGATAAACTGTTCTTGTTCTGGTCAAAATAATCCAACAGCAAAGAGAGACTTGCTCTGATTTCATGATCTACACACCATAATTGTCTCATTAAATGTTGTATTGTCAAGGCCTGTAAATTACAGGAGGTTTTGTCACCAACAAAAATTCCATGAGAATACTGCTCTATGTTAGAAACTCCAAAAGCAGCAGCAAATGCTAATACTGAACAACTCAAGCCATGAGAAGCAAGGAATGCAGAACTTTCACTGTCCATCCCAATGAAAGATCTTCCAAATAGATCAAATTCTTCAGCTAGCCTACACAATTGAAAAGAAATTTGAGAAATAACTTTACAAGACTTCAGGCCTTGAAGCATATCACTGCTCTCAAACTCTACTTGATTGAAATTCCCATCTAAGTTCAATGAAACTTCTCTCAAAGCATTAAACAGACCTACTAAATTTTCCAAAACTCTAGATCTTAATGATAAAAACCACCTCTGGAAACAAAATGCTTGAGAACCTTTTACAGATGCTTCTAAAATTTTCAAGGAAGAGCAAAGTGCCACATGAGATTGTGTAAGTTCATCATAGTAATGGCTATCATTGATATGCCCAGCAAGATTTGGACATGTCTTATCCATGTAATCAAAAGGATTTAAAGGAAATCTGACAGTCTCCAACAACTCCATTGAGGTGGTTCCCTGTTTTGGTAGACTAAGAAGCTGGATTTTTCCTTCAGAATGAGCATAATGGAATAATGATTTTAACCAGCTACAGCATGAATCAGACTTCACTTTCTCTATTAATGTCCTGAATATAGTTGTAGCTAACAACCATTCACCTTGACACGCTGCATGTGCACCAACCTTGTAAGCAGTCCAACCATCTGTTTCAGTCAGGACTTTCTTAACAAACTCTCTGCATTTAGTAAGACAACTATCAGGATATATACAAAGATAATCACGTGTTTCATCATTCTCATGATCCAAGCCATCCCAGACAGGTTGATTGTGCAATAGCAGATGGTACATTGTGTACGTATAGCAATCAATTAAACTACACTGGCACACAAGGTCAGCCAAAATCTTCACTCTACTCAACACTTCAGCATTGATGGCACTGGCTTTATAAAGATTTTCAAGGCATGCCACCAGAAATCTGTATATTTTGCGAATAAGTTTTAAAATAAAGAAATTGTTTTTTTCAACTTTAAAATCTACAGCTAGATGAGCTGATGGTACTGCATGATCAGTAGAAGCAACAGTCACAAGATATTCAACCACTGATTTTATGTTATCAAGTGTCAAGGAACCTAGATAAGGATGAGTTTCAACGATAATTAGAAGAATCTTTAGCAGACCCTGGAGATCCTGACAAATTGTCAAATCATTTTGGCGAGCTTTCAACAATGGCATCACCAAAATTTTGATATGATCTTTGATTAAGGAGATAACACGAGATGGCAGAGAAGAACAACAAAAAACACCATTGACATTATTTGTTCTGTCCACCGTCCTACAACACAAATCTGCCAGAATACGAATTGCCAAACAGCTATTCCTTGAGACTGGATATTGTCTTGTGTTCTCAGCAACATTTAGAAGCTTGACAAATTCACAAAGTTCCATGTGAAGTAAAGAAGGTGGAATTGAAAGCAGGACCTGCCAATCATTAAATGATTTAATGCGTGTCAAACAAGTTCATAGATCATAGCATAATAAAAATGGGAGTTTTGTCTTGCTAGGTACTAAAGTCAAACCTTGTGCAAGACCTTTAGAGCTTTATATTGCATGGCCAACGAAATTCCAGGTTCCTCCATTATGGAGAATAACCCATGGATTAGACCTGAATTAACTGGGTGCAGACACGGATCTTTTTCAAACAAAAAATGCAAGCATTTTATCCCTGTTTCTCGTACATGTGCAGTTCTTTCTTGATTGAGAAATGAAAGAAGAAAGTCCACCTGAATTTAAATGCTTTAAAATAAATTACACAAAGAAAGCACCATAGTAAATATTTGAATTGGAAAACACCATTTATGCATGCCAAAGCTAGCTGTATGGTGCTTCATTAAATCAACAGTTTTAACGAGTTTACCAGCCTTTTCAAAGTATAAAATCTAACGGTGAATTTCACAAACTTCATATTATTGACAACTTCAAAAGAGCAACTCTGCCAATTGAAGGAAGCCTTGCCAAATGTATATACAAAATCTTTCAAACAGAGAAATAAAAGCTAGGATGAAGTAATAAGTGGGGCTCGTATTCTGTGTGTTCAACTTGGATGCTCAAAACCATATAGTATGATAAAAAAAGGTACATACCTGATTGGAGTTAAAAAGCATTAAAATGGAAGCCAGTTTTGAGAGTGAGAATAGCATAGCTACCAAAACATCTTCATCCAAGGAATTGAATACTAACTCCATACCCATCTGCATTAAATCAATCATAACATCAGAAAACCAATTCTGTCATTGTTCCAAGAGAGAAACAAACACAATAGAAAAATTAAAAAATTTCTGAAAGTTGATTAAAATTGAAATTTGTTGCTATGGTATTTTACAACACTAAAGTTTGGATACTGACCCTAAGACACATGACAGTGTTGGATCCATTTGGCACCAAAATTTTAAATTCATCAGCAAAGTCAACATAATTGTTCAATGACACACACCAAAATACTGTTCCATAAACCACCGTGTAGTAGTCTTGGACACTTGGTTAAATTATTACACCTGGTTGAGGTGCAATGTCTAGAAGTATTTATAATAAAGTGGACAAGCCAATTTCCAAAAATCAAAACTCCACTTCAACAGGAAAAAAATGTTCCAGGTCTTTTCTTCTCCATTCCTGTCTAACCATGCTCTGTTTCCACCTAGTATATGATTGATTTTAGGAACAAGCAAGGAAGACAAACAGAGATATACACAGAACCAGAAACAATCAAAGCCATTTGAAGTACATGGAAACAAAAACAAACATAGTTACAACAAGCCAGGAAGCCACACAACACATAATTTAACAAGAGGACACTTTTTTCAAAAGAAAATGTGTATTAGATGTCAGAATATAAGATGATCAAAGACCTTGTACACTTTATGTGCAATTGAATAGGAGGACTTGCATTTTGCGAGAACTTGGGCTGCAGTCAACTTTACAAGCAAAGATGCTGAAGATGAATTCATTATATTAAACAGCATCTCCAGTGCAATAGACGCAAAATCATCTGACATCTCACAAAAGCATCCAGTAGCAAACAAAGATGCTCTAACCTGGAAAAACCCAATCCAATATTTCAGATGCATTGAGGGGTTGGCTATACAAGTTAAAATTCAGAAGCAAAAAAATTAGGAGTGCGTTACAAGGCAAATGCCCTTCACATTTTATAAAATGCAAAGGACAATACAACATCCAATCAGGCAGTCACTGTCAAGTGTTATCCATCCATGTACAGTCATGCAAATGAAATTAAGATTGCAGTTTCTCACTTGAAATGTGCGCACAAATTTTTTGAAACATTAAAAGAAAACATGACAAGGTTCTAAGGTAGAATATTGAAGCAAACATATTTAAACAATCAATGTTATTAAGTGTAAAAAATTAGAGATCCAAAACAACTGATACACTAAAACACTTAGTTTACCTCACAATCATGAGGAGAAACAAGGCTGGAAAATATCAAGTATCGTATCTGAGCATTGTCTTTAGCAAAATCTGCCCAACAACCAAACAGAACCAAAGCCAGTGCCCTTGACTTCAAATCCCCACTATCAAAAACAGATTTCACTTGCTTCAACAACTCCAATTGGTTAGCTACTCTGGCCTCTGACAGCAACCCTTTACCCCTCTTTTTCTTCTTGTTATCATAGTGCTTTTGTTCAGATAAGAAAACCCTGACAACAGAAAGCCTGGTCTTTATGTCACCTTCCCTAAAGGCACCAGCAAGGCGCAAGAGAATGGCATTGGCAAATAGCCTATCTTCACCTGGAACAAGACCAAACATGGCATTGGAAGCAATGACAGATTCAGGCTCTCTACTCCATTGCTGAAGGCGAGGCTCCATTTCCAATATGGCTTTGACAGGAACACCTAACAAATGATAAATTTCAGTAACCAAATAAATAAATAAAAAACTAGAATGGTTTTAACTTTAAGGTTTCATATGAATTCATGGTACTCAATGAAATGAACTGAAATCATAGTTATCAATCATGGATAGTAGTGCATAGTGACCAGCTTTAAAAAAGTTATTAATGAGAAAGTAGGAAGTGGGATGGCCAATATTTCAAATATTGTAACACAAACAAAATAATGTATACTATACATATAAAGAGTCAAAAAAATACCCAAAATTAAAGAAATTCATGATAATTGATAAAGAATAAGAATGTTCACACACGCAATCACCATCAATCTAGTAGCAATCAGAACATAGTAATGAATTCAAAAAATAAAAGATGGTGAAGAAATTAATGGAAAATGAACACAACAGATTATATAAAAATTAGAAGAAAGTGAACTACAAAGTCTAAAGGACGAAGAAAGAATGGAACACAGGTAAAATAATCCTGTAAATTGTGAAGAAACAGATGTTAAAACAGAGGTAACTTTTTGCGTGAATGGTCAAGGAAGAAGGGTTTCAAATCCTATCATATTTTTGAAGCAAAAAATGCATTATAAAATGCGGGAGAAATCACAATTTTACCAAAAAAAAAAAAAAACTGAACACCATCATTCCAGGGGTAAAGATGGGTTTTTGAAGCCTATATCAGGGTATCGTCACTATAGCGTGCAAGAAGCCACTATTTTGCTTACATGAAAAAAAAACAAAAAAACTTGTTATCATTAACTTCTATTTACTAGTGATAAGGGTAAGATATGAAAAATATATTTCTTACTAATTCTTACCATATCATTTAGACTTTAAACAACAGAATGGAAGTTTTATTTCATTCCATCATAAAGTATCCAAAAAATGGAATTATATTCTATTTCATTATGTTTTGTTTAACTTCATTTTGCTTTGCTTTTTAATTATAGTTATGGTCATGGCTGCAGAGAATTCAAAAATCTTGAAATTGCAGTCAAATGAGACCGCAATGTGGCTGCAATGTGATTTTGGAAACCCCAAAAGCCTTGAAGTTGCAGAATTGTGGTTTTGGACCACAGTTCAAAACCTTGTGATAGCATTAAATATCCAAACAAAGCCTTTGTGTATGATTAGTTTTGATAAACTTTTGGGGAACAAAATTCCTTTCAGATCTTTTAACTACTAAATAACATAATGCCAAAAAATAAGCAAGAATAAAAAGAAATAAGAGAATTAACCTGGTTTAGTGGAACGGAGGGCCATTTCGAGTTGAATGCTCCATTCCATGGCATGAGCAGCGCAAGTTGGTTCCATGGCAGATTCTTTTCTCCCTACAAGAATAGAATAATACTAATTATTCCAAAGAAAGCGTGGTACCAATCATTGTTTTCTGAAATTGGTGCGAAAAAGAATGGCTATCTGTAAAATCATAGTTGGCTTTGAAGTCGGAAAAAAGAATTGTAGTTAACAAAGGAAGATAAAGGAATGAACTACAACTCACTGCACAGTGGTCTTCTCTGGTTATCCACAGCAAAGCATGATGGCATCAGAAGGAAACTATTATGCTCAAGAAATGGAAACGTATCTTCTCAATTGAAAAAGAAACATGAGAGGGCTAAGTGAGTTAAACTAGCCATTAATTATTTTTTAAAAGAAAATAACAAATAAGATTAAAAGAAATATAAAATTATGTCATTTTGTGAATGCTGAATTTTTTTTTTTTTCCTCATCCCTCCTGCTCTCCAGTATCTCCTTCCTTGCTTTCCTCTTCCCTCACTCATGTTCTAGCAAGTCATCTCTCAAACCACCACCTCTGTTGTTAGCCACCCAACACAACTCTTCCTCCATTGCCTATGACCGCCACCCACCAAAAAGGGCCATGGCCACCACCTCACTACATCTTCTTCCTCATACAATGATGCCTACCACCACACCACACCACACCACCTTGTTGTTTCTCTTTCTTCTTTCTCCTACTACAACAACAATTGCTGCAGATCACCACTCCTCCACTGTGTCAAAGGGGAACAGACTCATAAAACACTTCACAGAATTTTAAATCATAATATTTCCCAATGAAACTATCAAAAATTAACTCTCCTAAATGCTTTAATTGCTAAATGAAGGTCCAACAATGATTTCTATCTCTAAAACACCCACTTAATGCTCATGATTGAATATTGGGTAAATAAGTACAGCTAGAAAAATAAAGAACCCCCAAGGATTAGAAGTAAAGCATATGTTAATGATACATCCAAACTCGATCTTTTGACAAATGTATGAATAAATAAATAATCTATTAAAGTATCATTCCAGCATTCTATCACACTAATTCCTTCAAATAGCTCGTTCCAATTCCAGATCATTGTGCATGTTTGACTATAAATATGTTCATTATAGCCAACCATAAAAGAAGAACCAAACTTATAGAATGATTCAACATTGTGCAAATTATATCAAACAATTTGAAACTGAACCAGTATTACCAATTAATGTTACTAATTACTATAATCATCAGGCGGAGACAACTACTGTAACTTCAGAAACCAAATTATACTCCAACCCTCACTCCCGTTTTGATTGTTTACAATGTACAAGAATAAAATCATTTAGCTTGTTCCTATGGAGTAGCACAACTAGTAGGAATCATTCAACTCTAGGTAACAGAGGCATTGATCCAATCAAACAAAAAAAATTTTCTGGCTAGTTAGACGCAAAAAAATTATCTCAGTTCATGTCACTGTTACGGAACATACTAATTCATTTTCCTCTTAAAATTATTTATATTAAATTTACGCTCTAATCCAAATATCTAATTAAATGAAATTTGAAATTAATAAAATAAGAGCATCAGAGAAGAAGCACATACCAACGGCGGTGGAGGCAGTGAGCGCCGTCGCCCGATAAGGCAGCGAGTAGAAGGGTGCAATAACAGATAATTTTTCAGAATCCCTAAAACGCGGTCGTTTAGAATGTGTTTTTACTTTTCAGGTCTTTACTTTCTCTCTCCAGGTTTTTATTTTTTTTTATTTTTTTTGTCTGCAGCGCAGATTGGGTCTCTTAATAGTTGATTTACATGTTCAAGATGAGTATTTAAATTCTTTTTGTATAAACATAATTATAAATAGTATATAGCATGGTTTAATACACAGGATAAATATTTTACTTTAAATTAATATTTAATTATAATTTAAATAAAATATCATATGATAATAATTATAATTTATTATCTTTGAATCTAGATTAAACCTGACTTTAAATAATGGAAATTATCACAACTTAAAATCCTTTATCCAACTCATGAATACTTTGCTAGCTCTTAACACACACACACAAGATTATCACCAACTTTGGTATAAACTCAAGAAGTTACGCTTCAACTCTACTAGTTACACATAACTTGTCGTGTACAGGCAAAGGTCAATTTCAGCTATTAGTTGCCTTTCAATGTCCCATTACAATGTTCAATTATTATTATTTTGAACAATTACGAGTACTACAGCTACTAGATTACAAGACAATGAAAAAATAAGCAGCCCTCACTTGGTCATAAAGAAGATAAATATTACAAGACAAAATGGATTATGTTAATACACAATTTACAATTGTTTAATCATAATCTCAACTTTAAGAATAGTCTAAAATCTGCACTAAAAAATAATCAACGAAAAATATAAATAGAGTTTAAGAATCCTAATTTGCAATAACAAGTAATGACCTCACGTTCAGGGGATCTCATTCATTTGATAATTCATAAGAATTGAAAACGAAAGGAGCAGATTCTTCTTCAGAGAGCATGCCAACAATATCTTGCTAATTCTGCAGATAAGACAAAGCCCAATGACTCAGAGAGTGCCATTATTTAAGTCTCAAGGCACAAATTATCATTGCCTCGACTATGTTTCTCAAAAATTTCTCACAGCATTTTTTTAATTCTCTTCGTCGTATTATATATTTTAATTTACGTTTACTTTTTTTTTACTTAAATATTTTTTTAGTCCCAAAAAATATATTAGAATTTAGTATTAATCTCTGTAAAAAAATTAATTTTATATTTAAAAAATTAATTCCAATCCCTTTTATTAATTATTTTTACAAAAAGATAACACTGACTCGTGATAATATCTTAATTAACACATCATCATTTAATAGTGACCAAAAACCAACATTAATAAATTTTAAAAATACAAGAACTAAAATAAATTTAGAAAAACCAATTAATATTAATCTCTTTGCCATATTATCTATTTTATTTTAGGTCTAATTTTTTTTACTAAAATAATTATTTAGTCCCACTAAGTATATTAAATTTTAATATTAATCTCTTTAATTTAAAATATATATATTCTCAAAAATTGTAATTTCAATCCCTTTTAATATTTTTTTAAAAAAATAACGCATGACACAAAATTGACATGTGATAATATCTTAATGAATAGGTTGACATTTAGTAGTGACCAGAAACCAAAATCAACAAATTTTAAAAATATAAAGACTAAAGTAAATTTATAAAAAACCAAAATAAAATTTGAATGTATTTTTAAAAGACTACAAATATATTTAACTCATTTTTTTTTTATCTCTTTATCTCTCTTCCTTTGCAAGTGCAATTTTTTTAAAAATTAACATAACTCATTTTTGAACAGCAATTGTGCATTTACTTAAATAATCATTTCCTATACTTTATGTAATTTATTTTCAATAATTTCTGCAGCAATTTTTTTATATTCTCTAAGCCGAATAATCTATATTTCATCACATATTTTATTTATACATGGTAAAATGAGCTATCTAACTCATTTGAGCTAGCTAGTCCATTTGACTGCATGTGATGAATTTTAGCAGGTGGAGTAAAGAAGCTTGAATCCAATTAAAACTTGCAAAATTAATATTCATACTTAATAGCATTTTTTTAAATATTTTTAGGGATTTAACTTATACTAGACTAAAAGATATAAATATAATCTAAATCCTATATTTTATTTAGCAAGTTGTAGCAGACTTGGGTGGAGAGTTGATTGGGTGAGTCTAATTTATCTGTCTCTTTGAATCTCTTTTGTTTGTGTGAAAATAACATAACTAATTTTTAAGGGCAATTGTTTTCAATCCGTGCATAGCTAAACCATTGACACTGAACTAAACCATTGACTTGTGTGTATCGTGTCCAATTTTTATACCAAAGAAGAAGAAAGGTCCCTATAGCAGTCTCCTCCCTTCAATTCAAGTCTTCTTCGGCTTACACTCTGAACTTTCCAAGCAACTACAATCCCCATACAAGCCAATAGCCATGACGATGATTACAACTATTAAAACTCTTCACAACCTCACTTCCTAGTGTATCACATCAACCATGAGGCTCAGGCTCAGGCTCACTTTGCTTTTCTTCTTAGTTCTTCTACACCTCTCCACACACCTTCAATCTTACACTCCAGAGGAGCACTTCACCATCAGCTGCGGCGTCACCGGCAACTCCTCCGACGGGGATAGGACATGGACAGGGGACATAGACTCTAAATTCTTACCCTTCCAACACGACACCGATTACGCCACAGCCACAACCCAGTCCTCTTCCACCAAACAAATCCCATACACCACCGCACGCTTGTCCCGTTCCCAATTCACCTACTCCTTCCCTCTCACCGCAGGCCCCAAATTCCTTCGCCTCTTCTTCTACCCAACCCTATACCCTTCCTTCCCTCCCTCCCAAGCCTTTTTCACCGTTCAATCCAACCAATTCACCCTCCTCCACGACTTCAACGCTTCCCTCAACGCCGCCGCACAAAAAACCGACACAATCGTACGAGAATACATCGTCAACGTCGACGACGCTCAGAGACTCAACCTCACCTTCATCCCTTCGTCGTCGCAACCGAACACCTACGCTTTCGTGAACGGAATCGAGGTCCTATCCATGCCCAACGACCTCTATTACACGTCGGACCAAGGGTTTAATCTCGTCGGAGCGAACTCGGTCTACAGCGTGGATGCCACTAAAGCGCTGGAGATGGATTACAGAATCAAAGTGGGAGGCCAGGGAATACCGCCGCGAAACGACGTCGGTTTGTTGAGAGACTGGGCGGGTCACGACGACGCTTTTCTAATGACCCCGAGTACGCTAAAAAGCCTACCAGCTGACGTGAACCGCGTCATGAACATAACCGTGAATCCTGATTACGTGGCACCGGTGGAACTCTTCAGAACGGCGCGTGAGATGGGCCCTAACGCCGATCTTAACAAACGCCTCAACTTGACATGGGAGTTCCCCGTTGATTCTGGCTTCTACTACATGCTCAGGCTCCATTTTTGTGAAATTGACCCCAGTATCACTGAAAACAGTGACAGGGTTTTCTTCATCTACATAGCGGGCCAGGTGGCTGAGGATCGGGCCGATATCTTGAAATGGGCCCATACACAAAAAGGCCTCGCTGTGCACAAAGACTACGCCGTTTTCATCCCTAACAACACTGATAAAAAGGTTAATCTCTCCCTCCAAATGCATCCCTATTCGAGTGCTAGAGATACCAAATACAGCGACCCGATCTTGAACGGTCTCGAAATTTTTAAAATCAGCGACCGTAACAACCTTGCCGGACCTAACCCGGACCCGGTTCAGGCTCCACCCAACCCGTCCGGTCAGAGTTCGAATAAAAAAAGCAGCAGCACAACGACAATAGTTGGACTCGTCGTCGGCGTGGTAGCCGGTGTCGTTTTGATCTCCTTTGTCGTTTTCCTATTTGTTCGGAATAAGCCAAGGAAAGCCAAGACTTCTAAATCTACCAAGTCCTCCGCGACATCCAAGTGGGGTCCACTGTCGTTTGCTACGACCAAGTCAACCAACACGCAAAAGTCGTTGCCGTCGGATCTCTGCCGCCACTTCTCCCTCGCCGAGATCAAAACCGCCACCAACAACTTCGATGACGTGTTCATCGTCGGCGTCGGGGGATTCGGCCACGTGTACAAAGGCTACATCGACGGCGGTTCCACCCCCGTCGCCATCAAGCGCCTTAAGCCAGGTTCGCAGCAAGGTGTGCACGAGTTCATGAACGAGATCGAGATGCTCTCGCAGCTTCGTCACCTTCACCTCGTTTCCCTCATCGGTTACTGCAACGAGAGCAACGAGATGATCCTCGTCTACGACTTCATGACTCGTGGAACTCTCCGCGACCATCTCTACAACACCGATAACCCCGCTCTCTCGTGGAAGCGGCGCTTGCAGCTCTGCATCGGCGCGGCGCGGGGGCTACATTATCTCCATTCAGGCGCGAAGCACACGATCATCCACCGCGACGTGAAGACCACCAACATTTTACTGGATGAGAAGTGGGTGGCCAAGGTTTCAGACTTCGGGCTTTCAAGAATTGGGCCCACGGGGATGTCCAAGGCCCACGTGAGCACGGTCGTGAAAGGGAGCGTGGGGTATTTGGACCCGGAGTACTACAAACGACAGCGTTTAACTGAAAAATCTGACGTGTATTCCTTCGGGGTTGTGTTGTTTGAGATACTCTGCGCTCGGCCGCCTCTGATCCGCACCGCGGAGAAGAAACAGGTGTCGCTGGCTGATTGGGCGAGACACTGTTACCAAAATGGGACGGTGGGTCAGATTGTGGACCCCGCGTTGAAAGGTAGAATCGCACCCGAGTGCCTGAAGAAGTTTTGCGAGATTGGGGTTAGTTGTTTGTTGGACGATGGGACCCAGAGGCCGTCGATGAACGACGTCGTTTGGATGCTGGAGTTCGCGTTGCAGTTGCAAGAGAGCTCGGAGCAGCGTGAGAATGAGAATGAGAATGGTGTTGAAATGGTTAACGACAGAAGAGAAGATAGCGAGGATATGTTCAGTAGTGGAACGAGTGTGGGACAGGTTTCCGATTTTAACCACAGTGTGACTACGACCACTAGCGGAGAACGTAGTTATTCTGCTGATGATAAGAGTGGCGATAGGTTATTGTCTGGGTCTGGAACCGTCTTCTCCGAGATTATGGAGCCAAAGGCGCGTTGAGCATTCCAAATTTCCAACACCTGTATTTCATTTTCTTAATGGTCATATAATGATATAGTTTAAGCTGTACAGGAATTATAGTGCTTCTATATCAACATTTTTGTTATTAGCCTAAGTGTGTGCAATTATTGTAACATTTTTTCTTCCAATAATTAATTTTTAGGTTTCTTTCAGAACGTGACTCAATAATTTTCTCACCTAATAGTCTCTTGTACTCTTACTCTGTTATTTTTTTCTTAGGGATGACAACTATAAAAGGATTTCAACAACAAATGCATAGCTACATTATGGATTGCCGAATAAAAGCATATAACCGAATCTACTAAGACTATGGCCACAGAAAACGAAACTTGTATAATTGTAGGTAGAGACCAAAATGCAGAGCAATCACGTGGAATTATGGTTTAAACTAAATCTTAAAACACTTTCCACAGTATTTGGATAATCTTCGATAACGTTAAAGTAAAACTCTCAAGTGGTAAATACACGTCTAAAGAATAGGACATAAGGTTCGTCCTTCCTAAAATTTTCACTTGCATGTTTCAACATCTTCCAGTAACTAAGATAACACATTTGGAATTGCTATGCTTTCTATGCTGAGCAAGCTTGTGAAGTAGATCCAGGCTGCAAAATGGAAGAACCAAAATTCAATTGTTGGCAGTTATATATTAGCTGTGTTTTATAGAAAGCAAGGGTGCAAATTCCCTTACCACGCAAGCATGAACATCATTACAACCGCACAACAGCTTCCCATTGAGAGTGTCCACGGCTTGAAAAGATCCTCCTCCTTCACTCCTCTTCACAATGGTCCCAAAATTGTAAGAATAGAGGGACACATGTGTTCCAAAGTTTTTGCTTTCGCAACAGAAGTTACAAGAAAAAGTGAAAAATATGCCATAGACCTACCTTGTAATAATCAACAGCGACATAATTAGCCCACCTGTTGCCAGCAGCACCATGACATGTTTTTAGCATGTCAATGAGGCCTCCAGAATTATCCATACATGTGATCGGCTTAAGCGGAGCCGATCGAAAATAGTTTACCAACACCAAGGACTTGCTCTTATCATCAAGAGGAGATGATTCTGCTCTATGTGCACAGCTTCCTGCATTCCTTCCACCATCCCCATCTGCAGAAACTAAATCATCAAAATGAAATTGACAAAGGAAGATCAATGCATGTGTTAAAGAATAAAGGAGCTTTGATGGTTGGTGTTTTCTTACACTGATTTTCAACCATGTAATTCCACTGATAAGCAATGCCTTCACTTTGTTCCTTAGACCTTACTGAAGTGAACACTAGTAATCTATGGCTTTTAGCAACCATGTCACTCACCAGAGGCCAATCTCCTCCATTTTTTGGCATGCTTGTCACAGGAAACCAAAACTTCATCAAACCAGCTTCGGTGAAGACTTTTGTCAATCCTTTTGGTGTTTTAACATAATCTTCCAATATGAGTGTGACAATTTCTGTTGGGTTGGCTGATAGAAAAGCTGCAATTTCCTTGAGTGTATCTATAGCCAGTTCCTACTTGTTGATTACGAAGTTAGGGTCTTTGTGTAGTGGTAACTAACTACTCATTAGTCATTAGTGCTTGCTAAGAAACAAGTTAGGAAAGCATAGGCCAAAAAGAAACAGAACTTGGAAGATTATTTTTTACATACAAAAGCTGTGAAATCATAGCACTGGCCTTGAAATGAATGGCATAACCACACATTTCCATCAAAATCGTATGCATCTAGCATTAGTCCCCGAACTCCACTCTACAAATGAAACCATTGATGAATGCTTGTAAGAAACAGAATATCTGGAAAAGTGAGCAGAAGCAAAGCTTAGTAGTAATGAATGGCATACATGTAGCTGCTGGGTTATACTGTCTTCCTGGTTAGTGATGGTTGCTCGAGGCACTCCTGTGTGAGATGGTTCGCCATCAATGGCAAAAGCGTTGTGCGTTGTCAAAAATGCGTATTTGTTGAATGGTAAAGAGTTATTCTAAAAGAAATAAAGAACCAATTAACATAAGATGAAGATGAAATACTGAATTTCCCTTTTCCCTCTCTAAAAGAATGTGCATGTATCATATATTCTCTTTTGGTCTAAAAATTTACAATGCCCTCATGTGAAATGATGAAGTAGTTTCTGGCCTACACCGAGTGTCCAACCACTATAAATTTTGTCACTTGATGATGGTGTTCAGAAGTTTGATACATAGGAATTAGGTGGGTTGTCAATGTCATCTATGCATGTGTTGTGACAGTTCCTTGTGAAATCAGGCAAAGACTAAAGAGAAATGGATATCTTACTATGAGCTTGAATTGATCTGTGATGGAAGATCTCACGCACCTAGAGCCAGAAAACCCAAGTGGACATGAGAAACAATAGAGCCCGGTTCCACAATCACCATTAGACGAGCACCCATCATGAAGCTGATCAAAGATTCAAAAACATCGAGATAAAAACCAAAAACTCAAAAGGCATGATTCAAAGAAGAGGTGATAGGCAACACAAACCCTGCAGTTTCCACTAGAGCAAGCAGCATCAACACAACAACACAAGGGAAGAATAATAACCAAAAGCAAGCACAGCAGAGAACCCATTTACACAATGACTAATTTGGATTAGTGGGGGGTCTCTAAGGAAGTGAAGAAAATCTAATTTATGGGAAAAAGCAATAATGGGGGGCTTAAGGAGTTTTCAATCCTCATAGTACAGCCGAAAGGGAAAGCGGTTATGTTGCATTAATTATTGGAAACGAAAGCACTACAAAAGAATACTTGATTAAGTTGAGTGTGAAAAGTTTCCTACTTTTCATACTTATCGCCAAACTCAGTGCTTCTGCAAAGAACACTAACGGTTGAAGTGCTGATTTGGATTTTGAGAGACAAAAAATCTGCAACATTTTGGTAAACCGTAAAGATAAAGTATGAAATTGAAGTATGTGCTCAAGCTTCTCGGTTGGTGGTTGGTTGGGTACATTTATATTCGCGGTGGATTAGACTATAATATAAGATTGTGGTTTATCCACCATTGTCATGCTGCTCTACTTTAATGCTCAAAACATAGTCCTTTAAAACTGGGATGCAAGAAATTTTATATATATTATTTTTATAAAAAAATATTATAAAATTCTCATTTTACCTATTTTCAAATTTATTTATATTAAAATTCAGTTACAATGATGCAATAATCATATTCATACTGATAGATCTTTAAACGCGAGGCATATTCTTTGGATTTCGTCGTCATCCCAAAAAGATATATATAAACTGTATAACTTTATAAACCAAAAGCAGGATTCTAAATTTCTTTTTATATATTTTGGATGGAATATTCTCTGAACTTTGTCATCTTTCATAATTAACAAATTTTCTTTTGGTATAGCTCGGGTTTTTTTATACGTATAAGTTAAAAATAAAAACTATCAATAATAATGAAACTATGAATCTTGGAAATAAATAAAGTATAATGGTATATGTTTTTGTTGTTAATAGTAAAAATGTTATTTTATAAAATTAAATAAATTGAAAAGATAAAGTTTAGCAAAAAAAGATAATATTTTGCAAAATGAAAATAAATTATTTAATAAAGACATATCATTTCTACACCAATTAATTTGATAAAGTACGTCAATATTTAAAAAATTAAAATGCAATTCATATTTAATTAATAAGCATTTAAGTGGAATAAAAAAAATAAAATGCTAACTGATGTCATTATTGAATCAAAAGTGAAAACATCTTATCAAAAAGTGTGACAGTGAACTTCTTTTAATAATTGTTAATGCATCATTAATGTAATTTTTAATGAAAAATATTTTTTATTCTTTAACTAGTATTTTTTTTAACAAAATTCTAAAAAATTATAACAAAAAGTAAAATAAAATATTTAATACAATAAAAGTCAGGTGACTTAATATGAATAAAAATAACTCTGAAAAATACTCTAATTCAATACCTAAGATTCAATTTATTATTATTACAATTATATAATATTACTAGAGTAAGAAGGGTTATGAATCTTGGAATTTAACTCTGAGAATACTTTAATTGTAGAATTATTTTTCGGTAAATTAACTTTGTAAATAGTACCTTTAAAATTGATTTTGTATTTCCAAGAATGTTATTTGAAATGTTATTTTAACTGGGTTTTTTTATTAATAAACAAGAAGACTATTAATTAATGATACCTGTTCTTTTTTATCAATTGTGTTAGCATTAATTTTTAGAATTGATTTTAAAAATCTAAAAATAGTTATTAAAATGAAAATATTTATTTACAATTTTTTATTTTAATATAATAAATACTTTTTTATATATAAACTTGTCATCTTTTATTTTTTAAAATTAATTTGAAGGAGTGATAAAAACATTTTTCTTATTTTATTAATTCATTTGCAATCTATATCGGTGCAATCATTGTCAGTTTGGTGAAACAAACAACTTGGAGCAAGCTAAGCAAATAGTCAAGTTGTAATAACCTAAATATTTACAAGAGGAAAAAGGAATCCAAACCTGTGTGTCCATGCATATGATTCCAATCTCTTGATATTGCCTCTTGCATAGGTTGAAGGTTACCTCCACTATTTAACCTCTTCCCTGGATATATCCCTATAAACTACTAAATAAGCCTAAAGAAAACCCAAATATGCACTCAAATTCCAAAATTAAAAAAAAATATTTCAAATTCTAAGTTGAGTAAATTTAATTTTATGTAATGTAACATGTGTCATTGTTAAACTTTGGTCTAAAGATTAGGCTTCAGGGCATGTGACTCCCATACATCATATGTAAAAAAATGAGAGAATTCTATTCCCACCAAAATGTCTAGTGGATATTATTATTGCAGATTTGTTAACATCAACTCTTAAAAGTTGATTTTGATTATTTAAAAATAATAAACTTATATTATATTAAATATATAATAAATAATTTTTAATAAATGTTTACAAAAATCATACTTATTAGCTGATATTAACATTTTTCACATATTATTACAAGAAAAAACAACCAAATAGGAGAGACGACTTTTGTGCATGATAATTGGTCTAAAATTTCAACCAACTCAAATAGTCACAAGTCTTCAACTAAAGCCCACTACTTTGACCAAACCGTGTGAATCAACCCATCCAATCATAGCAGCAAGAACATCTCTGCACCTAATTAAGCTTCACACAGCATTAATTCCTCTGCAAAATGGGTCCTTTTCCATGTCTATCATGCTTCACCACCCCAAAATCCAACACCAAAAACCACTTTATCCCTCTCGAACAACTATGTCACCGTTATTCTTTTGCTCAACTTCAAAAAGCCACAAACAACTTCAACCGAAGTTCAATTGTTAGTGGAGAAGGCCCATGTCAGGTCTACAAAGGCCACCTCAAAGCCCAAGGATATGTTGCAATCAAGAAGTTCAAGACTAGAAGCCCAGCTGGTGATATAGAATTCAGGGCTGAAGTTAAAATTCTTTGTCAACTACACCACCCAAATGTTGTTCCTTTGATTGGTTTTGGTGAGCACAAAGGTGACAAGTTCGTTGTGTATGATTATGTCTCTAATGGAAGCCTCTATGATTGTTTGCATGGTACCAACATTAACAATGTTGTTGTTCCTTTGTCATGGAAACAAAGACTAAACATATGTATTGGTGTGGCTCGTGGACTACACTATATTCATTTTGGATCAAAGATACCCATCATTCACCGTGCAGTGAAATCAAGCAACATTCTTTTGGACCATAATTTGGTGCCTAAATTGGCAGATTTTGGACTATGCAAGAAGGAACCTCAAGGAGATTCAAGGCCAAAACCACCAAGAGTTGAGGTGAGGGAGGATTTGGAAGTTAGTTTGGAATACATGGACCCAGAGTTTCATATGTATGGATGGCTATCAAAGAAGTCTGATGTGTATTCTTTTGGTGTGGTTTTGTTAGAGATTTTATGTAGGAAAGAAGCATGTTTTTTGACCCCTTATGGAGCTTATGAGTACCTTGTCAAGTGGGCCTTCGATGATGAAAGAAAGGGTGTTCCTGAGAAGATTGTTGATCGATGTCTCATGGGAAAAATAGCACCAGAGTGTTGGCAAGTGTTCATTGAGATCCTTCAGAGATGTTTGGCTTCAGATGGTGAAGAGAGACCAACAATGGGGGAAGTGGAAGTGGTTCTAGAGAATGCATTGCTTTTGCAGGAAAGAGCAGATGCTGAGAAGGAGCATCATGATCCCGGTTCTCATTATAGCTTGGCCAATTGCAACTAAATGTTACATTTTCAATGTTGCAAATTTTTTTAATTTTGACAAATCTTGTATTTCTTCAGTTCACGTATTGTAGTGTTACAAGGATATCACATTAAGGTGCTACCTTGTAACAAATAAATTGTTTGTTCATAGATCAAGTTAGCAGCACAGAAACTGACCATCATAGATCATATTGCTTGAAGGGACTCTTCTTTCCCCTTAAACCAGCCATCTGAAACCAAAGTTTCTAGATTCTACTCCACTTAGCACTCAATTCTTCACATAAATATGTGAACTACTCTATTGGTCTTGTTTGTTTTGCTTTGACAAAAAATGCCAAAAAATACTTCTGTGTAAGCTTACTTAAATTAGGTGAACGTTGATAACTGAAACTTCATTTTCAGTTTAGAGTGTGCATATTACTTGAGCTTTTGGATATGTGAAGGGGTTAATTCAAATTAACTTTTAATTGCATGAGTGTGCATTCTTTAAGCACTTCACCTACTTTTGCGGGATCTATTATATCACTAGCGGGTTCTAATATCGTTCCTTCTTTTGTAAAAAGTAAAGAAAATAAATCTTTTGCAAAAGTTATCATGTAATATGGACCGTTAATTTTAATCAAATGGTTAAGAATGAATTACAGGATACTGATTATTCAAGTTAGATTTATGAAATGATACATTGGTAATTTCGTATTTTTATTCTTTCTTCATGTTTTGTTCCTCTTCTTTTTCTTAGTGTTAGTCATTTTGTTCTCTTCATCTTTAGCGTTATGTTAAAAATTATATTTACAGAACAACAGGTGTGGAGCGTTTACAATGTTAAAAATATGAAATTTCAAATATTAAGTATGTATAAAGTTAAGATAACAAGAACATCGGGTTGTGGAGATTTAATATAAAAAGTAGGGATATCTTGATCGGTTAATAACTATGAATATCGAGTATATTCAAAATTTATTGTAAAAATTAATGTTTTAGAAGAAAAATATTTCAACAACGGTGAGTTACAATGGGTTGAGTAATGTAGTGTATATTAAAAATATATATCTAGGTTGCATATTTAAAAAGGTTGAGTAATGTGCAATTGTACTGAGTTGTGTTCTTAGTCTCCCTCAATAAGGGATGACTGTATTACTACAATGAAATTGGTTGTGCAGGTCAGAAACGGTGAAAAAAATAATGAATATTGGATAATTTCTGCAAGGGTTCGAGAGTTAAAAGATATTAAATTGTGGACAGAGTTAAACTTGAACAATGATTTGCATTGCATTTGCATCGGTTATAAAATTAATATGATTAGGTGAGCACCTTTTATATTTGTGCATGGATTCAATTCGCATCGGGTCTGTGGCAAGTCTGATATCATTAGGCAACCACTTTATACATTGTCTGCATGGACTGTATTTGCATCGATTGTGTTGGATTTATGTCGCTAATTTTTACATCGATTATTTGAGAAAATTCATGTATAACTTACGTTTTAATTTTTTAAATATACTTTGTAAAGAATTATTGCTTCGGTCATCCAATTCAACTGATGTAGAAGTGACTTTTCCCAACCACGTTTCATATTTTTCCAATATTGATAAAGAAAAAATAACAATTTACTTATTTACCCTTCATTAATATTTTATTACTTAATGTAGTCATTTATTTCTCTTTGATTTTTAACTTTTTCATCAATCAATCTTAGCTATTTATTTTATATCTACAAATATTAATGGTTTAAAGTTAATTTTTTTTTACTTATTAAGAAGCATTGTATTTATTTTTTACAAATAAAAGAAGGAATATTATAATCCACCTATATTACTGTGCATTTTTTAAGTGCTTCACCTATATTACTGCTCCGTTAAATGTTGAGGCAATGATAAAGATGTGTCACCAAAATATACAGTGAATTTTATTACAGGAAACAGGAAAAACAAGAGAATTTTGAGATTTGTGTTTTATCAACAATCAATCATAGTAATGACAGATCCGGATTCAGTGCAGTTGTGGTAGGATCCGGATTTGTGTAATAGGGTAGTATCTTACTATTTTGGACCACCATGTTCCACCTTATTTAATAAAATAATTTTTTGTTTATATTTTTAAGCAATTAAAGTTTCAAAAATTACTTTAAGTTCATTCTGATCAAATATAATACATTTAGGAAGGAAGCAATCTTCTTTCACTGTGTACAATCTTTTTCATAGTATATTGCGTTTTTGTTTGCCTGCGTCACGTCATTTTAAACATCAAATTTTGAAGCTATCTGTCACAGTTCATCGATAAACCACAAAAACCTTAATCCAAATCCTACGATCATGCCACAGACACAAAAACATTAGTTTAAGAATAAAATTAATATAAATTTTATTTAATAATAAAAATTATGTTAAAGAGTATATTATTAAAATTATTCTTGTAAATTGTGTTAGTCTTCATCCTATTTAAATTCTTCCTGAAATGCAGAAAGGACAAAATATTCAAAAGTGAGAGAAATAAAATATTTTATCATCCTTACCAGTAGCATGGATCAATCAATTTTTTTTTCACAAAACATAAACTAAAACCCTTATTGTCAAGTGTTCAATCGTAGTGAATGAAAGGGAGAGAGGGTAACTTTTCAAGGGGGCTTTGATGATGATAGAGGACGGTGTAGTATCATAGTATAGTATAAGACAAAGAAAAAGAAAAATTTAGGTAAAATATTATTAACTGAAGTTAGGACGAGAAATTTTATTAAACACATTTAATATTATTATAAAATCTTTCTTTATTCATTTCACATTCGAATTTAGGAGTGTCCATAGATTATTTTCCAAAATAGAATAACGTAATTGCTCTGAAATTTCAATATCCATAGCATTCATGAAGTCTCCATAACCTCGGAAAATTCTTCTTTGATCATTCCAATTTGGAATCTTTGATCATAAAGAACGGAAAGGCGAAATAAGTAGAGAGAAATTTGGGTCCCTTCTTTTTCTTTCTAAAATATTAAATTAAAGGTGAAAATATTATAAAAAAAATTACCATTTCCTTCAACCAAACAGCATGCAATTTACCAAAAAAGTCTAAACTCTTTTCCACGAAAGGGCATCGACATGATTGGACTGGTGTTTCGTCTCCTTCCTTCACTGTCAACATTCCATTGAAACAGAAGACAAACGTTCACATTACATTGAAAACGGACCAAAAACAATAATTCCAGTAATCCCAATTGGACACGTTATAAACAGCAAAAGCTAACTTCACAGTACATTAAATAAAATGTATCTCCCAAAGGGTACTGGTAAAGAATAGTCACTAGATGCTTCCATATATGATAATACAATTTTTTGTGAAATTAATTAACAGACTAAGACTCACAATTTTTGCTTATTCAGCCTAAGAGATTGCACAAGTTAATAAAGATATTAATGGCAAATACAATGAAAAAATATATGCTCTTTGGAACTAGGAAAAGCACTCTATAGCATGAAACATATTCATGGAATTATTACACTTCCCTCAAAATAGTCAAGTTTTAAACTTTAAAAGGATTCAAGTCCTTGAACAAAAAGGGTACTGAAAGCTTCCATCTCCCGTTTACATAACACCAATCCAATCTCAATTCCTCCATCATTATTCCTACTTTCAGAAAGAGAAAATGCTCCTGTTCTGTCTATTGAAGTCATATCCACCTTCTTTGGCCTCCCCCATCCAAAATCAGTACTATAAACCTCAAACCATGGTGATCCAGCAGTAGAAAATATTCTGTCCGTGGTTACTTTTTGCATATTTGAAACCAAATCTTTTGCTCCATTTAACACTCCATCCTTCACTCTAATCAAGGCTTCATTTATCCCCTCCAAAGTAGTAATAAATCCATCATTTTCTACTAAGTCCTTTGTCTCAGCCACAACCATTTGGCCTCCAACACAATTTCCAAAATACGTGGCAGGAATTGGAGGGTCCAAACGAGATCTACAATCCACACTAAATATGAACACTATACGATTTGTCTTTGGTTGTTCTGCTTTGACCAAACATGCTAAAACATAAGCACATGTAACTGAAAACGTTGATAACTTAACCTTTGCTTTCATCTTAGAATTTGCATGTTGCTTGAGCTTCTCGATATGTGAAGGGGTTAATTCAAACAAACCTTTAACTGCATCACTTGGTGTTGCATTAATGGACTCCCACACCTTGAGACTCCGATTGTTTGATCCTCCTTGATTCATCCATGCATCCACATAGGCTTGGCTAATTCCTTCAGGGTCTTTTATCACTGATCTATCAAAGAAAGGTGTTAGATGTTGAGGTAATGATAAAGACGATGATTCTCCAAGGTTATTGGAGCATGCATAAGCCCATGATTTCATAAACAAAGTTGAAGATTTTCCATCAAAAGCTGCATGGTGTGTGGTTATTCCAATGCAAAAACCGGAATTTGGGAACACAGTGACTTGAAGTGATAACACAGAAGCTTGTTCATGAGAAGTATTCAAACGGGGTATCAAGGGTTGTCTTTTTTCTGCTTCACAAAGATGGGAACAAAGATGGGTGAAGTTTGCATAGGACTCAGCAACAGTGAAGGAAACAGCATCACCGGGAACATAGTTGATGATGGGTATGGAAGAATCATGTGGCCATGTGATGTTACCAGCGAAAGGGAGAAAGTGTTGGAGAGTGAGTGAAAGAGAGTGTTTGAGAGCAGGAAGAACAGAATCAAAGAAAGAAGAAGAAGAGTGTGGGAAAGAGTAGAAGAAGAGACGCTCAACAGGTGGAAACCTTAGCCATAAGAGATCAAAGAAGGTTAAAGGCAGAGAGGTTGGCGTGGTGGAAAGGGTTGGTCCTTGTAATGGTACTACTGAACAAACTTGAACAACTTTGAAAGATGGAGTTGATGGTTGCGTCATGGTTTATGAGAGAGAGGGAGAGGGAGGATAAGAGGTGGGCGTTCACAGCAATATCAATATATATATATATATAAGATAGGAAAATATATAAAAAAAAAATGTGACAAACAATGCAATAAAAAAAGAAATAAACAAAATTAAGAGAAAGTGAGTGTAAAAATGTTATTATATTAGAAGACAATAGAGGAAGATGTTATCATCTTGGACTTTACATGTATCATCGAATTTCCTTGTAGAATTGTTTTTTGTAATTTCCTCAAAAAGAGTAATTTGAAAATTGTTATTGAAAGTTTAGTAATGGCTAGCCCCTTTGGTGAAATATCCTTTTAGATTTTTCTCTCTTTTTTTGCCGTTGGTATACTACTTTGTTTATTATAAATATTATATGAGTATCACTTAAAAATTTGATAGATATTTTTTTAATAAAATTTATATAAGAATTATTTAATAATTAAAAAAATCAATTCTAACTTTTAAAATTAAAATTTATAAAGCTAATAAAAAAAACTTTATTAAAAAATAAATTTATAATTTAAAAATAAAAAATACTTCTTCTGTGTACTTATACTCAAGTTAAATACTGATATTAATAAAAGCTTTTAAAATTATTACTAACATTCTTCATTAGATTAAAATAATACTCGGATGAAAATTCCCGTAATCATATGCGTTTTCATGACGATAGCTTTTATTTTTTACCAATGCAAAATAAAAAATAATTTTCAGAAAAGTCAACTTTGATTTCAAAGTCCATAAAGCACATTAGGTATTAGGTATCCAAAAAATATCTAGAAAGGATATACTCTGTCCATTGCTACCTGTAGATTATTTTTTAATAAAATTCATTTTAAATTATTAAATATAATTCTAACATTTAATATAATTAGTTTTAATCATAATTTTTAATAAAATGCATTTCATTAAAAAGTATAAAAGATGGTTTTCTACCTGTAAATCTAATTCACACAATTTCATAAAATTGAAATTTCAAAGTTAGTCGACACAATAAACAAATATTGTGAATTTCCATCCTCTGTTTAAAATATAATATTTTGTTAATTAAAATTAAATATTAATATAATAATAATGGTAATAAAAACTCCTACGCCTTTTCCCACAGTTTATGACTTGCAGGCAGAAAGTCGCCGCTGGCCACGTGCCGCAAAGGACTGTGTTCCAGAAACTTCAAAAGTTGGCTTTCTATAAAAATAATTACAATTTTTAGGTAAGTAAAATTAATTTATATATTTTTATTTGATATAAAGTATATTTTAAAGTTTTAGTTTAAAAATTAAAAAAAAAAACAAAATATAAGTGTGGTTTTTCAAATGCTTCTAGTAATATTTTTTAACAAAAAATTATAATTTATAACAATAATTTACTTTAAAAAAATTGAGATTTAAAGTGAATATATATTTGATCAAATTAATCTTGTAGGAGGACAGAGGAAGTGAACATGCTTTGTCATCCCTAAAAATAACCTATAAGCCTATTTAAAATATTATTATTAATAATAAATTAAAAAAGTGACCCCTCAATAATTAAATGATAATAACACTACTAATGCCCAAGTTTTTGGTGAAACCAAAGTTCCAAAAGCTTCCTTAAGAGGGCAACCCACAACCAGCCAAAGCAGTTTCTTGCCTGACTCAACCATCTATGTTGAAATTGATCCATCCCTCTCCACAAAATTCCACTAAATAAATTAATCTCAAGAAGAGAATCATTAGAAAAAGTTAATTGAGCATTTTAATCAATATCTATATTGATAAGACTATCAACATAAAAATTAGCCTTCACATGAATGAGACAAAAATTTAGATTAGGAACTAACAAAAGTTTATTTTGATTTGTAATTCCTTTAGTTGTTTATTCTCTTTCATCTTCTTAATAATCTCTTATTACTCATAATAAAATTCTTTAATTGATTAACAATTTTATAACTCCCAATAATTTTAGATTTTCTTCTTTATCAACATGTTTAAATATTTCTAAACTCATTTTTAAGACTTCTAATTGTATCCCTTAGTTGAGATTTCTAATCCCAATTCAAATTAAAACTTCCAAGATCAGCAAAATATATCCCAATGACTTATGGATTTTTCTCAACCCATTCATGTTACATCTTTCCTCCCTTTCCATCCTAAATGTTATTCAAAGTATCTTTTCAATAGTGTTACTCTTTTTTATTTTAATTTAGTTATTTTTTATATTTTTATTTTTAATAAATTTTCATTAATAACTACGAGTGTGTTAAAAAATATGCTCTTAGCATTTCTCACATGTCAATATCTAACAATAATTCTAGATATTTATTTGCATTATAATAAAAAATTTACATAAAAAATATTTAGACCACTAGAAGAAACTTATGAACATTATAATTTTCATTAATTTAATTGTTGAAATATTTTTATATAATATCTAAATTATTGGTGTTAAATTTTATCAAAATTAAAATTTATAAAAATATAATAAATCATTTTTGCTTATTTATTTTAAAAATATATATACTATATCAATTTTAATATACTTGAATGACAGTTGTCAAATAAATTCAAATTCATGTAAACTTTTGCAAATATAATTTATATAATAACAAATTTAATTTAATAATTAATTTTAAGATAAAATTATCCACTAAATTTATTAAACAATACAAAAGTTAGTATAACTTCACTCCTTTATCTAAATTATTAAAATAAATATTTACATTATATGAGAATAAAATCTTTACTTTAAATTATATTTATATTTAAATGAGGGGAATAAATATTTACAATACAGGTAATAAAAGTTCTGTATAAAAACATACAAATAGTTAAATAACAAATAAATACATATTAATATCCAAATCACATGAGTTGCAATATACATTATATTAGAATAAAAAATTGTGATAATTTTTACATCATAAAAATCGTGAGAATGGAAATTTGATATTAACTTCTAAATTATAAGAGTATACATAAAATTAAATTATTCTAAATTATTAAAAATAATTAATATATTTCCTTATAAATTTGTTTGAAGAAATTATATATTTCACGAAAAAATTTATAACTTATAATGATTTTATTAATTGCTATTTATACAAGCTTTCAATATTTTTAAATAATATTGAAATAAATGTTTTTTTATTACATCAAACTAATTATTTAATGTTAATGACTATATAATCAAATGCACAAACATTTTCAATATTAAAATATTTTATTAATATTATTAAGTTGTGTTTATTTGTACAGTTATTTCACTCTAAATGTTGTAAAATTTTAAATTACATTATATTATTTTTTGTTTCTTATTATTGTAAAATTTACTTTTATTTTCTCATTAATCTACATTTTAATAATAATAATAATAATAATAATTTAAGGTTTAGGATTTATTATTATTATTCTTACATTTTACACATTAGTGCATCGCATGAATCATAAATGATAAATAAAATATAATTTCAAATATAAAAAATATGTTAAAATTATTTTTTATAATTTTTAATCAATTTACTGTTAATCATTTTTTATGTGTGGAAAGCTTACTAAGTCTATTTGTAGCAAGGATGAAATAAAGATTGTCAAACATGATAAATTTGTAAGATAATAGTAGATTCTAATATTTTACTTAAAGTTTAAGAAAAAAACTATATACATTATATGTACATTTTGATATTCATTGATTTGAATTTTAAATTGATTAAAGTTAAACAGTGTAAATAAATAGAAAACAATAAAAGAAAAACTGTTAGAGATTGAATTTTATCTATCTAACTCAATTGATTCCTAATGACATATAAATATGATTCTATTAATCAATACTATTGAGTTGTTTTAAGTTACTCTAAATCAATTTATTGCATTTAGAGTTACTAGGGATTATAATCCAACAACAATTTCTTAGTTTATCAAGTTATGATCTTTGCATTAAGTTCAAGAACTCAATCAACTAATAACTTCAAACTTATTCGTACCACTAGAGCTATCAGGTAATACGATTCAAATTGGACTTAGAAAGTATTTTCCAATCGAAATCAAAGTTTAAAATCTAAATATGAGTGATAAGTTCAACTAAAGCATTAAGAACAAAACTACAATTACCAACAATGAATAATAGATATCATAAATATAATAAAAAAGAAATACAAGAGAATTTGACAGATTCCATTCAATCTCAATAAAAAAAAAGTAATTTAGCTACTCATGGTAGTGAATGTCAATTCTAAAATACGAGAATAGAGTAAAAGAAGATAAATGATGAATCTCCCTGTTATCAGGTTGAATCCTAAATTCCGTGGTCCTTTGTTCTCCCTCTGTTTTCTATTCTTTCTTTGTTATACTCCCAAAAATTAAAATAATGTGGCTGGAAAGAAAGTGAACCGCTTAGCTCTTGAAAAATAGCTAAGCGGTTTGAGAGAATTCTTTTTGATTAAAAAATATAAATTGTTGAACTCTTGAAGAAGTGTTAGGCGCTCTGAAAGTCAAGACCTTCCATCCTCTCTAGACCTAATTTGTTCAACGCCTGTACAACAGCTAAGTGGTTGGTACATGCTTTCAAACCTTGTTATCTAGCGCTTCGTCAAAGGCTAAACAGTTGAAAGACTTTAAATTTTTTTTAAAAAGTGAAAATTTCTAAGTCATTCAAGATCTAGATAAAAGAAAATTAATTCCAAAAGCCAACAACCTTTTACAAAATACAATAATTACATATTCTTTGATTTTCTTAAAGATAAAAATAGGTTAAAAACAAAATTTCATTTTAAATCAAGTTTTAAAGTGTAAATACAAACTACAATTTATATAAAATAAACACTTAACATTCATACTATTGATTTGGGTAAAACAATTATAAATAACAGATTTTTTTAAAATATTTAACATTAACGACTCAAACTCAAAACTATCAATTAAATTAAGATAATTTTATAATTAGATAATTTGTGTCATAATAAAGTTGTGTTTCATTTGATATATTATGTCAAAATTAAAACTAAATAAAAAAATTATTTGAAAGAAACAAAAATTACAAGAACAAATAAAATTAAATGTTTAATATATATATATATATATATATATATATTTTAATAAAAGTATAAATAATATAATTTTAAAAATAGTTGAAGACCCGTTTTAAAAAAACGATATTCTATTTAAAAGTGAAGAGTTATATTGTATAATATTTCATATGAAAAACCTAATATTACCAAAACACATGAATCAAGTGAAACAAATTGTTTCAATTTAATTAATTATATTCGAGCATATGATTATTATTAGTTTTTTGAAAGAGCTATTGCAATTTAAATTTTAAAAAATAAATAAATCAAAGTTTTGTTTTATAAATATTTAAAAATAAAAGAAAAAGTAAATTACCAAAAGAGCAATAGAAGTAGCCTTCGATGCGCTGCGAGGGAATGCATGAACAGAAGACGAAGATGAGCAGCGGCAAGAAGAGTGGACCCCCAAAGCATCAGAACAAGTATGCTTGGAAACCCAACGCTGGTCGCAAGATCAATGAAACTGTATGTTTTTGTAACCCCATTTTCTTATTCTTACTTCTAAACTCTCTTCATTCATATCAAACCCATAAAAACTTTTTTTCTCTCTAAAATATTATTCACAATCTCATACACAGGAAGTTGGAGGAAGGTTGAGACCTTTGTCTGAGATAACTGGGGTGTGCCCTCGTTGCAAGGAACAAATTGAATGGAAACGCCGTTATGGCAAGTACAAGCCTCTTCTTCAACCCGCTAAATGGTATCTTTTTTCTTTGTTTTGATTTTTTATTGTTAAAAAAACTTAATTTATATTTTGTTATTTCTTTATTTTTTTCATTAATTAGTTAATTGGGTTGCAGCCAGAGATGTTCCAAGCGTGCTGTTCGCCAAGCTTATCATAACTTATGTGCTGGTTAGTATCACATTTAATTTAATTTAACTTTGTGTTTATTGTTGGGTTTTGGTGAGTAGGTATTTTCAAATAAGTGCAATAAGCAAAAAAAGATTGGATTTTTGGAGTGTGGAAGTGGAAGGAGAAAAAGGGTACGGGTTCAATTGGTTGGAGCTTGTAATGGTGCACAAGTTGTTTGTGAAAACTGCTCTTTGGATATAAGATAATAATACCCTGATGATATTGGTTGAGAACTGAAGATCAAGTTTGCTTCTTTGGTTTTGTGTATTTGCTCATTGGCTTTGATGTTTGTGCAGGTTGTGCCAAGGAGCATGGTGTATGTGCAAAGTGTTGTTGCAGTGGGGACCGAATAGTTGGAAGGTTGTCTTTCTTTCATTTTATGAAGGATTCACTTTCTGTTTGTATTTGTAACATTTGTTTTGTTCAAGATGGATATCAGTTAGCTTTAGTTGACAACACTCATTAAAGGAAAAAATGAATCTGTATTGATATGTAATTTTGTTTCTTGTAGGGATTCTTTGGAAGTTGAGGCCGAGCAAAAAATGCTTGAGGAGGTTTCTTTTTCAGTGACTCTCTTCTTCCCCTCTTGTTGCCATGTTTTTGTATCTTCGGAATGTTAGATTGGTTCATCTATGCAAAGCAGAAGCTCCTAATAACACTGACATTTTTGTTGCAGGCCATTAAGAACTCTCGGGAGAGAGAAAGAAGAACCCTATTGCGTGCTGTAAGATACTAAAACCAAGCCTATTCATATCATATTCTACTTCATTTTCATCACTAACATGTAGTTTAATCTCTTTAGCCCTGACAGCATTTAAAACAAAACATGAATATAGAATGTTTCATTTGAAAATCATATCACCGAGTTGTGTTTGTTAAACGATGCCTGGTTAGGAAGCTTTTTGTAGTACCTATTGTTGATGCATACACAATTCTCTAATGTTTTTGCATATATGTGTAATTACATTTGTTCTGAATTTATGTTGGTATTCTAAAAATCGGCCCAAGTCTATATACGCAATGGTGTAACATGATTTATTTATCATTCATGGCAAAGGCAATACCTGTATTGTTTGTACCATTTTTTTTTTCACACTGTCCATGTTTCGCACACATGCATGTTACTGAATATTCATCTTTCTACTTTTGCTATCAGATGAACAAAGGCAAATCTAAGAGTTCAAGAAATACCCCAACCGATACTAAAGATAATAAAGTTGGACATTTATTTCCAAATGCATCCCTTGAAGACTATGCCAAACTGAATAGAGTTAACGTGGGGCATGATGATGGAGAAGTATGTGATGGTAAATCTGATGATAGTGAGGGTGAAATTTGTGAAGATGAAGGTGATAACTGTGACAATGAAGATTGTGATGATGAAGATGATAACAGTGTCGGTGATAATGAAGATTGTGATGAGGATGATGACAATAATGATGATAATGTTCCTGGTCATACAGATGATAGAAATGAATGATTCGGGATTGGAGTCAGTTTCCTAGAGAAATTACAATACTGATTTCTTTGCAGTCTGTTTTTGACATATCTGCTGCGTTTTAGGTGACACATTTTGTGTTGAATACAAATTTTGGATGAGTTGTATCATTATATATACTGAGTTTAGATGAATCTTGTTCGCCTATGGGGGATTTTTGTTTTATTGTTTTTAACTTGTGAAGTATAATATTTATTGTTGATTTTTAATCCACTCAAACACCGCCTGATTCCTGATTTGTTCTGCTGAGCGTGACCATCAGTTCATATTATTAAGTTAGTGGCTGCATTTTGAGCCACAGGATTCTACTTACACAACCTAAAATTTCCTAGTATTATGAGTGATACCCTAAATGGTTGGGATTTGTTTTAAGCTGTGTTATATAATATTTTATTTAGGAAGAACTTGGAAGTGCTTATTGGTGTTTATGAAAGTAGCTTGTGATCCTTTTATAAGTTTTTTTAGCTAATTTCTGCAAGTCTTATGTAGAAAATTATTAAAAAGAAGCTTCACAGCGAAGTTTATAAGTTCTCATGAGATAAAAGTTTAATAAATAAAATATTTAATTAAATTATTTAAATCAAATACATCCTTAATCCTACAACATTTACGATTATGTGTAATATTAAAGAATTTGGTAATACTGCAGGGGTTGATTACAAGTGGTTTTCTGCTAACTAATTTTAATTAATTGTTGGTGAATAAGATTGAGGATGAATTTCCTTTGGTTATTTATAATACATAATTTATCATTTTTTATATCAAATTATAATCAATTAATGTTTAATCATTAGCGTGGGATGTAATTCACCTGAAAATGCCCAGTTATTCTTAGCAATGAATTGCTTTGTAAAGGCAGGGATAACAATGTTGTCATTAGGGTCAACCATGGCATAACACTAGTTACAAAATACCTGTATTAGTTTATAACACATCTTTGAATAAATTAAGAATTTCTCCACAAATAGGTTCTAATTATATTTACTTAATTATCCAAGACTACGTAATCTTAACCACTCACATTTTTACACGTGCCAAATATGTTTGTGTTAGGTTATTATTGTTTAAGATCGTAATAATCCTAAACCATGCAAAAATTTCTCCCAATCTAGAGCGTAATAAATTTACAGTAGCTCATTTACTTGTTTTAAACATTTCAATTCCATCTTCGTTCCTGTTATTTTTTGGAACATCCTCCTCCATTTAATCCCTGCATTCTTTTCCCTCCCCTCAAATTCCAATCATGGGGAGTCAAGTTGCAATAAAAGGCCCAATAGCCTACACTTTTGTATGACATTATATTTAAGGCCTTAGTAATACCAGGCAAAAGTGGTAACGAAAATACTTATTCAAGTCACACACAATACAAAATCGAAAGACGAAAAGGCAGTGGTATGGAGGCAAATCTGAAATTAGCATAGATTTAGAGGGAAAAGGAAAAAATAAATCTGATTGTTGACTTTTTTCTTCCCATTGTACATTATCATAACAGTGTGGGAAAAGAATACACCCAATCCAATTTAATTGTCAAAAAGAATGAAAACAATTTTCTAGTACGAAAAAATCTATATCTATGTATCCAACGATAATTTCCTTGAACAATCAGTTAGTATAACTCAATCAAAAGTTTAACCGTGATGTCAAGACCTTTTTTGAACTGCAACCTTTCAAGTCACGACAAGAAAAGAAATTCAATTACCAACTAGATTGGGACCAAGTGGCTAATTGGAAACGCGACCAGTTTATAGACCAACTGCCTCTTCATCTTTTGCACACAATCGCTCTGAGTGAAGAAACATTGAAATAATTTCAAAATGAGCTGAAATATTTAACATATAGAAATTGTAGGTAATATGATACAAGAAGACTAAAAAGTGTACCAGATTTGTAAAATGGGCAAAATGAAAACAAGCCAAATAACAAGTCTATGACATCAAATAAACAAGAAAATAAAACGAATAATCTTCAAAAAGGATGAAAAAGATGCATCGATAAATCCGGTTTGAGTAAATAAATGATGTCACTAATAGCCTATTTGTCTCAAGGTCATCACTGAGTAGACATCATATGTAGAATTGTAGATAAAGATATCAATACCCCATTTTTTTGGGGAAAAAAAAATTATACATGGCTTCATTAATTGGCATATCTGGTAAGATACATGCATTCTAGCGCCCACAACCACAAAACACAGTTATCTATTGCATAATTCTTCATTGAGTGCCCATAAATTTAAATAAACAAAGGTCCAAGGTTGGACTAAAATAGAACTAATCAAGAGGAAGAATTCAATCCACAAAAGTTTGTATTCATTATAAAATTGTGGCTTTAGAAAACCAATATCCCTTGTGAAAACTCCAGATGATATTTCAATCATGGTTAATTTTCAGCCAGCCAATTGCCTTTGCCGCCCAGTACAAAAATAGGAGATAATCTAAATGCAAGGTTGAATCATTCTTATTTGGCATGCATATAATTTTAAGATGTAAATGTATCATAGACAATGTATAACTACAACATAAACGCAGTATCACAAATTTTACCAGAAGAATTACTCAACACCACAATTCAGAACTAGGATCGTTACAACATAAAACAATAAATAACAAATTAAACATGGATTATCAGAACTAAACTTAAATTATATAGTTATTTCAATATTTAAATACACCAGACCAGAATACTCAAATAGGATTATAAACACAGAGAATGTAATCAGAGAGCAAGACTTCTTACTCAGATATTCATAGGCCAATATCATTGAAGTACCCCATGCTGACATGCTGAAAAATCTTGGACCTAATCCTCTATATAAACCTTTCCAACCATCCTCAACTATCAAGTCTTTGACAATTTGTTTTACAGAACTTTTGTTTTCAAGCCCCATCACCTGTAGTGTAAGCAATCAGAAAAATTGAGTAGCCAATGACATTAAATAAATATGGTTGAGATTCAGCATGTAAAATGCAATTACAACATTATATAGCGATCATAAAATGATGTTCCAATTCATTTTTCGAGGAATGCTAGCAATACATTTTTCTAATACACTTCTAGTTATTGGTTAAAATTTATTAAAAGCTACAAAAATATGAAAGAGAAATGTTAAATTAAGAGTCAGAATAAGTGGAGCTCACATGATTGTTTGTAGTTTTCAATAAATTTTAGTCAGTAACTAAGTGTGTTAAAAAGAGTGTAAGAAAATATGTTGTTAGCATTCCTCTGTAGCTGTCATCTTTCTGAGAAAGAAAAATACACAATCACCAAAACATATACACAAGCAACACACGTATTACACCTTTGCATCCACAATATATAAGGCTAGTCAAAATTTACAGCAAGAACATGCAGATAGAAGGAGAAAAGAGGAATGACCAGATTCATTTACAGAACTAAACCAAAGAGACAAACATCCAATGATCCAAAAAATGCAGTTGGTTTGGTATCACATAAATATTTCCCAAAAAAAAAAGAGTAAAAATATTAAATTCTTTATAAATGTCATACATAAACTGATAAAAGTAAACTAATATTTTGAATATGATATTCAAACATGCTAACAGAAACATTTCTTGACAATTCTACACCAGGGATAGACTGTGTTCATACTACATTACCTTGGTATTGGATGTACTTAGTAGTCACGTTCAAGAGCTAATGCCTCAATGCATGCTTTTTGCTAATGATTGAGTCCAAGTTATTATGTCAAAAGGAGTAAATTTTAAACTTGGGTTATGGAGAAAAGCTTTGGAGTCAAAGGGATTTTGGTCAAGTAGGAGGAAGGCAAACTATATGGAAAAAGGTTTAGTAAGATGCAAAAATATTTTGGAGGTGAAATTGAGTATCTCATCATATACTACAACTTGAACAGTTTGGGTATCTTGGGTCCGCCTTACAAAGTGCTGGGGCGATTTATGGGGGATGTCAAATTAAAGCTAGGTAGATGAAATGAAGAATAGCATAGGCAATTTTTTAGTTTCTCATAAACTTACCAAACACATTATATATTAACACCAGTTCATTAGTAAAGATATTACTTACAACCAAATACAAGAATCAAACTCCACACTACAGTGATGACCACAGAAAACAGAGAACTTTTGCAAGAGAAAGAAACATGGTCAACAAGGTTATGAATACCTGTAACCTTGTCTTGATAGTATCCAATGGGGTTGTAATGCAGGATGCAGTAGCACCAGCGAAAATCCCTCCACTGGCCTGAACCATAATAATCTTTGATAGACTAGGAGGAGTACCTTCCTCACTGAACCTCTCTCCCAAGAATCTGCCAAAGCATCGTCAAGTAATGTCCGTAATATCAGATAGTTTGACTAATAATGCAGAAATAAAATATTAGTATGCATGTATTGTATATTGAAAGTTCATTACACTGTTACTGACAAAATCCGTCCTTTTATAAAAACTTGAAAAAAAAAAAACTAAGCTCACAGCAAAATTGGGTTATGCTGTTCATAGCTTCTCTCAATCAAGAAGAAATTCCAAATTTCCACACTTCCACAGTTACACGTAAATGTATTTCAAGCAGCATAATACAATCCTTTGAAGCTGAATCCTTTAAATTGATCTGACCAAGATAACTGATAACAACAAACTAATCTTTATCTGATTTTTTGCATTTTTGCCACATCCTCAGAATATAATAAAGATACACATTTTAACTTAAATGGAAGGTATATAAGCCCGTTTTGAAATCATGCATTGATTATAATCAACATTTACATAGAAGTACATCAGAGACCTAACTGATTGTTGGAGTCTAAAAATTTTACTAGCTCTTTCATTACACTCATATTACTAATGGCATGATACCACAATGATGATGGTTAAACTTCATAAAGGAAAATGTGTCAAGTTGAATATATGAATCTCTATGGATATCTTGTTTTTTCTAACCATTTGAGAAACAATATAAAAATCAAGGAAAAGGTGATACAACAATAAACGAGCCTTAAGACGTAATAAAAAGTATGATCATGTCTCACCTCCATAAGAAGCGTTGACTTGAGCCATAACTTGCCCACCATACAGCACTAGATGGTGAATAAGTCATGACAGATAGACCAAAACCTCTATATAATCCCCTGATTCCATCAGACCTTAACACCTTACGAGCAACATCCAAACCACCACTATATTGGGCATGGCCTGAGTATCCTTGCACCATCAACTTTTGACTAACCTAAATATCATTTGATTTAAAGGCAATTAACATTTAAGATCTGGTGAAATTATACTAACGTTTACGTAAGAAAGCAGAAAAAGAGAGAAATTGATATGAAAGTATTATGATGTGATACAAAAATACAAGGCACTATACTAATATTAGGTTCCTAATTGGCTAATGCTACCTAGGTAGATGAAGAAGCAAATCAAGAAATATAAGGAAATATGGAAACAACTTCTAAGAAATCATCTGAGAACTGAAATACTTTAAAATATGATAACACATAATTTGATAATATGAAATATTTTCCAGATATTCTGACAAGGATTATCTATATTTTGATAAAAACAAAAAAATGGTTAGTTAACAAGAAAAGAAATTAGCACAGATAAACAGCACAAGGAAATTTCTTACCACAATGAGACAAAGACAAAAGGAAAAACAAAAAAGAGTAAACACACCAATAAAAATATGTTTTCTCATTTGTCTGAGCATATCATTAACAACATTAAAAAGAAGCACTGTATACAAGAAGTGCAAAATAAACTGAAAACATATAAATTGGTAGTTGTTAAATATTGCATCATACTCCAATAGAATACATTATAAGTCTGCAGAGAAAGCAAAGCACATTACTGCAAAACCTTTCTTTCAATCCTTCAAAATTTTCAGATAGTCGAGGTTTATAGAACTGAACATTGTATTTTAAATATTTTATCAGATAGAGAGATAAACAACCAAGTTAGACTTTGACTCAAAATTAAGAGTGCAAAATAGTGTTTAACTTTTAAAGTAAACATCTAGTACAACTTTTATAACCGTATGCAACAATAAACACTTCTAGAGGTATAATAAAATTAAATTGCAACAGAACATCAGTGAATTTATTCCAAGTTTCAGTTTTTGGAAAAGTTAAAAACAAAATTGAAAGATTGTTAAAGAACTAACTTATTTAAATGTACCACTATGTCCATATGTACAAGTGTCACATACAGGCATCAGTGACAGCGAGTCCAAAAGAAGTATAAAAATACAGTTTTTGTGCTTAGCAGCAGGTTAAATGAACTAGATTATCATACATACCACGTCAATTGGAACAAACACAGCTTGTGACAAAAGCGACGATACCATGCCTGCAATTCCATTTGATATGGCAGCCTGGGTAGTTTCAGATAACCTAAATGGCTCAAGCATCCTAAAGGAAGCCACCTTTGTAGTCTCTAAGGCAGTGAGGAATATGATTCTGGCAGGAATGGCACCAGTGATAACCGTGCCAAAACCTTTATACAGACCAGGGATGCCATCTGTTTTAAGCAATCCTTTCACAACAGAAAATGCATTTCTCTCCAGAGTATCCTTTGAAGCAACCTGCAATCTAGTTTTTACGACAGAAACTGGGTAGAGTGCCACTGTAACACCCGTAAAGAGTCCTGCTCCCACGACATAGAACTTTGTTTTATCTAACCTACAGAAGTAAGTGAACTTAATAGGGATGTAGAGCTCCAAGATACTAAGTTCATTATCCATAAAAAGATCTCACTTCAAAAGATGAAAAATTGAATATATAATCATTTACATAAAGGAGGAGGAGGGCATAAAAAATCACAGGCAGCATAACACAACGTCGCAACCTTGAATCTTGAGTTCAAAGATGCTTTTTCGTTGAGCAAATGAGCAATACGAAACATATATTACTACATTTCCTGTCAAAATGAGCTACGTACTTTGTTATTTTTCTTCCATTTCTTCGAATTCTATTTCAGCTTACTTCCAATATGCAAAGAAAATCTTTATCTAATAGGAAAACGAGAGCAACAATACAAGCAGCAAATCGCAACCTTGAATCTTTACCTCAAAGATGCTTTCTCATTGAACCAACAAACAATATCAAACACTTACTACTAAATTTCTAGTAAAAATAAATTATGTACACTGTTATTTTCTTCCCTTTCTTTAAATTCGATTTCGGTTCATTCTCGATAATCAACGAAAATATTTATTAATAGTTCACGAAACTACAACAAATCTATCAGAATAGTTACACAGCAATAGTATTAAAAGAAAAGGTAAAAGAAAACCTAACAAGAAAAATGAAAAAAGAAAGTGAAAGCAAAGAAACCTGTCCCAGTTAATCTCAGATGTTGCCATTGATTCAGCAGAGAAAGGAAGATTTCATGAATTGCTTGATGCTGCAGATTTCGAATATTCGAAAGAAGCGAAACCGGAAAGGAAGAAGAAGAAGAAGAAAACGTTGAATCAAGACCGAAAACGAAAAGAACCCTTTTATAATGAGAGGAAGAAGAGAAAGAGAATATGCCGAGTCGTCTTAGTTTCTTGGAGGCAAAATAATTTCTCTTAAAGTCAGGTGAGAGACTGAGACTCTCCTTCAGCTCAAAAACAAGCTCATCTTATGCACCGTTCACTAAAATTAAATAAATAATTTTCAATAATATAGTAATGTCAATTTATCAATTATTCACTACTTCCTGTGTGTAAATAAGTTAATAAAATCAGTTGAATGATTTCTTTTATATGCTTAGATAAATTAAAATGTAAAAAAAATACATTTAAAATATTTAAAAAAACTAATTCTTAAAAAATTGAAATGTGAAAGATGAGAGCCTTTTAGAGGATAAAAATAGTATTCTAATTTTGGACTTCTTTTTTTGTTTTGTGCTGCATTTCACGGCTTCTAGGGAAGAAAATTGAATTGTTGGATTTTAGTGACTGTTTTATAGTTATTCAAATTAGGATTTTTTACTAAAACATTAAAATTTAAAATTAATTATTAAATAATTAAAAAAGTTATTTGTTTAGGACATTTTTTGGCTAGACACACGTTATATCGCATATGACAGAGACTTTATAAGTTTATAAAAGAATAACCATCGTTTAAGTGCAATACAATTTACACACGTGACAAAAAATTATTCTAAACAGGTAATTTTTATTTTTTTTTAGTAAATAATGTTAAACAATATTTAATTATTATTTTTTAATCTAAAAGACAACTGTTCTGTCGTTCAGTTTACCCTCGTTTAAGTTCGCTATATTTCAGCTCAAATGGAATAGTCAGATCGCATGCACAAGACTTCTAACTTTTTAGTATTGACATTTCCAAGCTTCGAAGCAACCACGAAACACTGGCACCATTCGCTCTTATATAGAAGACTATTATGAGAACTAATATCATCCACGTCTCATAATTTTTCTGCATGAAACACTCTTCCCTCCTTCATTCACAAAACATGATAGTTTTAGGCATATTCACTTCCTTTCTATCTCTCTTTTCTTCTTCTACCCTTTCACACTCCTTGAAGCCTATGCCCCAATTGAAAACTTTAGCATCGATTGTGGATCCAACGCCAACTCTTTCGATGGTGATAGAAGATGGATAAAAGACACAAACTCAAAACTCTTGTCCCTACACGACAACCACACCATCACTGCTCAAGCTCCTTCAATTACCAACCAAGCCCCATACTCCACAGCTCGTCTTTCTTATTCACTATTCACCTATTCTTTCAATGTCACTTCAGGCCCAAAATTCTTGCGCCTTTTCTTCTACCCAGATTCATACCCTGGGTTCCATCGCTCTAATGCTTTGTTCACGGTTAAAGCTGGAGGGTTCACACTCCTCAAAGACTTCAACTCTTCACTCTTTGTTGATGTTGACACTGACACCTCTCCTACCAACACCATCTTCAAAGAATACATCATTCACGTAGGTGATGATGATGATGATGATGATCAAAGCCTCAAAATAACCTTCACTCCCTCTTCAAAATCTTATGCTTTCATCAACGGAATTGAGATCGTGTCCATGCCCTCTTACCTCTATTATAGTGATCCCAACGATATCTTCAACCACATAATCAAATTCGTGGGTCACTTAGACTCATTATTCACAATTAAAAACAACACTGCCCTTGAGACACAATATAGGCTTAACCTTGGAGGTAGATATCTCCCACCCAGACAAGACTCTGGCATACTCAGAAGCTGGGAAAGCGATGATACGCATTATCTAAGCTCTTCAAGTGCCGAACCCATAGATTTATCAGGTAGGGATATTCGTGTTAATCCTGATTATATAGCACCCAAAGAAATGTATGAGACAGCAAGGTCCATGGGTAATAACGCCACTCACAATAAGATTTCTAATCTGACATGGGAATTCCCAGTTGATTCTGGCTTCTACTACTTGCTAAGGCTTCATTTTTATGAGATATTCTACCGACAAATCAATGAAAGAGGCGACAGAGCATTCTACATCTACATAGCGGAACAGATGGCTGAGAACCGTGCGGATGTTCAAATGTGGAGCAATGAGAACAACAACCTTACTGTGTACAGAGATTACGTTGTGTTCATTCCTAAGAATAACGAGAATCATATAAAGTCAAATTTGTCACTCCAAATGCATCCTCGGCCAGCTGATTCAACTCTTTACAGCGATGTATTATTAAATGGGCTCGAAGTGTTCAAAATCAGCGACCCTAATGGAAGTAACCTCGCTGGACCCAACCCTGACACTGTTCTATTCACATCCCCCACAACCTTGTACGTTCCAAACCCCAAAAAGAGTTTTCTCAACACCCTCATAGGAAAACTTGTGGTTGTTGTTGGCGAGCTCTCTGGGGTTGTTTTTCTCTCCATGGTTGCTTTCTTCTATCATAAATGGGGTCAACATACAGAGTCCAAGTTAACCTCGTCGTTACCGTCTGAACTCTGTCGTAGGTTTTCATTGGCGGAAATGAGAGAAGCCACTAACAACTTCGATGATGCCTTAATAATTGGAGTGGGAGGATTTGGTAACGTGTACAAAGGGTACATAGATAACCGTGGTCCTTCAATACCCGTTGCGATCAAACGGTTAAGACCCGGTTCACGACAAGGGGCCCACGAGTTCTTAACCGAGATTCAAATGCTTTCTCAGCTTCGTCATCTTCATCTCGTGTCATTGGTAGGGTATTGTTCCGAGAGCCACGAGATGATTCTGGCCTACGATTTCATGCTACGTGGAACCCTCCGTGACCATCTCTACCACAATGATAACGCTCCTCTTTCGTGGAAGCAACGGCTGAGAATCTGCATGGGAGCGGCGCGTGGGCTGCATTACCTCCATAGAGGCGCGACGGACAGCATCATTCACCGCGACGTGAAGACCACGAACATTTTATTGGATGCGAAATGGGTGGCTAAGGTTTCGGATTTCGGGTTGTGTAGAGTGGGGCCCAGTGGGGTCTCGAAGACCCACGTCAGCACGGTGGCCAAGGGTAGTCTCGGGTATTTGGATCCTGAATATTATAAACGGTCGCGATTGACTGTGGAATCTGACGTGTACTCTTTTGGGGTGGTTTTGTCCGAGGTGCTGTGTGCGAGGCCACCTTTGATGAATTGCGTGGAGAAGAGACAGATGTCGCTTGCTGAATGGGCCAGAGAGTGCTGTGAAAACGGAACCGTTGATCAGATTGTGGACCCCGTGATCAAGGGCGAGATTGCGCCCGAGTGTTTGAAGAAGTATTGTGAGGCTGCAGTCAGTTGTTTGCTTGATGACGGGGCACAACGACCGTCCATGAACGACGTCGTTTGGATGCTGGAGTTCGCGTTACAGCTCCAAGAGGATGGTGAGGTTGATGCAGAGACTTCCAGTGAAGAACAAATATCTGTTTCTAGTGAGAGCAGCGCGCAGAGCATGCCCATGGTAACGAAGAATTAGAAGGTTGATTTTATGAGAGTTTAATTATGATTAAGAGTTTACAAGCTCAATTTAATTGTTAAATAATCATAATCATAATCATAATAATAATTTATATCTATATTCTAATCTACTGTATACATTAAATTTTAAAACATATAAAATTATCTTGATTTATGTGAATTTATTTATTTATTATTTTATGTATTAAAATTTAAAAATTATAAAATTACTCTTATATATATTTATTTATTATTTTATATATTAAAATTTTAAAGGTATAATTTATGAATTAAAATTATATTTTATTTATATTTATTATTTTTAAATTATATTTAAAGAATTTTTATTAGAATTAATAAAATATATTTAAATAATTAATTCATAATTTATAAAGTCACTTATATTAATTGTATCTAATTATTACTCTATATATTAAAATGTGAAACGTAAAATTTATCGATTGAAATTATATTTTATTTATATTTATTATCTTTGAATTATATTTAAAGAATCTTTATTAGATTTAATAAATTATTTTTTTATTAAAATTAATGCTTATATTATATTATAAATGACAACATAAATATTTATACTATAAATTATTTTAAATTACTATTTATTAAAATTAACTACAATATTTTTAAAAATTTATGAATTAAAATTATATCTGATTCATACTTATTATGAAATATATTTAAGAAAATTTTATTATAATTTATAGTTATATTATATTTATTGAATTAAAAAATTACACTTATAATATTATTACTTCATATTTTATATTTTGTTAAATTAATTTTTTTATAATTTTTTTACGTATTTAAATTATTTTATTAATTAGTTAAATTTCATTTATATTTTAATATTTATTTCAAATATTAAAATATAATTTGAATAAAAATATATTTATAAAATTATTAGTTTATATTATACATTATTAAATTAAATTTCTAATAAAAAGGTAAATTTACATATTTAAATAATTTTATTAATTAGTTTAATATAATATATAGTTGAATCAAAAATTAAAATATATGTTGAAAGTGAATTATTGTTTTATATTATATATTATATTATTAAAGTAAATTTTAAATAAAAAGATAACTTTTATTATATTAATTTTTATTTTTTGACTTTTCATATATCTTTAAGAAAGATTTCTTCTCTACTTATATAAGTCATATTTATACAACTTTTATAAACTTACTCACGGTTCTTTCTATTGTCATTTTTTTTTTATATTTTATAACTATGTCAACAGTCAATAATTACCTATCCACGTAAATACATGTATTTTCAAATTTAATATTTTTTATTTTATTTCACTAAATTGTGTTATATATTTTAATTTATCTTTTTTTTAGTAAGCATAAAGTCATATTATTTTTAAATAATATAATATATTGAATCTTATTTTTAATTGATTAATTTGTATCAAATCTCTTATTATTTTCTTATATTAATCACAAATAATTATTTATTTTTATATTTTTCATGATGTTGTAGGAGAACAACAAATTTTAAATATTATTGACACTTCACATATTGTTCAAATAAAAATTAGTACTTACTTTGAAAGTTGTGGAAGACAAGGTTTCAATGCAAATAAAATTATGATGTTGATAGTGAAGGTAATATCGAAGATTAAATTAGAGTTTCATTATTTTCATTTATAATGTTTATAATACAATGATAAATAAATTAATTTTTATTATTTGATATTTACAGATTAAAAAGGAAGATGATTTAAACAGTACAAATACAAAAGAAAATAACTTAACAATAAGTTGTTTACTTATATTTTCAACTATGGAAACATTAAATTTGTCAAAAAGAATGAAAAAATTATTGAACAAATTATAAATTTATAATGTGTTATTTAAATTTTTTAGAACAGTAATGTATAAGTAAAGAAAATATAACAATGAAAATATAGAAAATATAATACATTATAAATATAATAATAAAAGATTTAATAAAATTATTAAATATAGAAAATATAACAATGAAATATTTCAAAAATTGAACTATTTTTATTCCAGTATTATATAAATACTTTTAATATTATTTAGAATATGAAAAGTAAAATGTCACCAAACATTTAAGTCTTTTATAAAATAATTTTGTTATTTTATTATATATATCGCTCTTACTTTATTATTATATATATATATATTATGTATTAACTTTATTCTTAGATAAATCTTATATGTGATTCATAAATTTTATATTATACCAACATCTATAAATTTAATTGATATAAAGATTAATTTTTATATTAAATACAATAATTCTTCTCTTTTAATTTCTACTAAATCTTAATTGAAAATTTTTAAATACTCTTTTTTTCTTTTATTCTATTATTTTAATTTTTTTAGAAAATAATTTAATAAAAATTGATATATCATAATTATGTATAACATATTAACATAGATAATATTTTATTTATATTTTATATTATAATAATTATGAGGACAAATTTAATTTTTAACTAAAAAATTAAAAATATTTATACTTAATAATTTTGTTGCAATATTTTTTTTATAAAATACTATAAGATGATAAATTCAAAATTCTCCAATTAGAATTAATTAATTACAATAATTGAAATAAATTAAAAATTATTAAATATCATAAAATAAAAAATAATATGATTTAACCATTTTATTTTTATATTTAATAATTTTATATCGTAATAAATAAATAAGTAAAGAAAATATAACATTTTAATTTTGAATTAAATTTAAATGTTATATTTAATTTATATATATATATATATCATTTATTTTAAATTTTTATGAGCATAAAGTCTAAATCTTTACAATAATTGAAAGAATTTAAATCAAAGAAAGATAAAAGTTAATATTTAAAATGTTATAAAAATATTTTTTATATTAATATATCAAATTATATTTATTTATTAGAATTTTATATTCTAACTATTTTATTCAAAATTTTTAGATTAGAATATAAATTCTAATACTTTTAAAAAATTTAATGATAGCACTCTACAAATGTAAAGAAGAGTGTTTCTTAATGAAAAAATTTAGTTATTTTATGAATTTATAATTAGTTTCGAAGATATAAATCAAAATACAAATATTATACATAAAAATATGAAATTAATATAAATATTTATTTATTAATATAATTATTTATTATGTTATATTCATAAAATTATACATTTTTTATTTTAAAAAATTAAATCAAATTCATTGAATATTAATATTTTTTTATAAAACTAGATAATGTACAAAAGATATAAACAAAAAATATATTTGAAAAAAATTAAATCTCTAATTCACCATATTTGCATCAAAATAGTTAGAAGTTAGAACACATCTATTTTTTAATGGTGATATAATATTTTAATATAATTATATTAAAGTTATATTTATATATCTTTAAAATAATTAGAAACCTAATAATAATATTTTTTTTTTACTTATTTTCAGTTCAGTCTATATATTTCCTTTTATATAATATTTTTAATTTATTTTTTAAATTTTATTTAAATTAATATTTATTCTTTTAATAAAATTTTTAAAATATTATTTCATCATTAAATTAGTTTATAAATACATTTATTTTTTATTAATTATTAATTAAAATGATAAATAATAAATAAATTATATTAATTATTTTCAAAAATTTTAAAAATTATATAAGAAAAATTAATAAATTTATTATTTTAATTTTATGATCCAAATAACATAAATTTATTATACTTAATTAGTTATTAAATAAAAATTTATTTATAATGTCAATCAATATTAATTCTATATTTTTTTATCAAAAAATAAATTTTTAAATTCAATATATATATATATAATATTATTATTATTATTTATTTATAATAATTTTGTATGTTAATTTCATACATTAGTTGAATAAAATTTTTATTTATATATATATATATTAATATGATAAGTTATTTTAAAAAAATATAATTTTATGTTTTAATAATTATATAGTAAAATTTTATTAATAATTTTAAATTATAATTATAAATAGATAGTTTATCATATAAATTTAATTTAATAAATATAAACAAGTATATAAAAAAAATTATAAGGCCTTTTATTTAAATTTTATAACTTATATTAAAAAATTTTATTATATTTAATAATTTATTATTATAATTATTTATTTAAAATTTTATAATAATGAATGATTTATGATATCATGAAATAATATAAATTTCATTTTTACATTTTAAAAATAAGATATTTATATGCTATTTTATTTTATACTAAAAAATATTAAAATATGCATATTTTAAATAATAATTTATTTTGACAAATAATTTTTTTATTATATTTATATATTTTTAAAATAAATTAATTTAATAAAAGAAAACAAATCATTCAATGCAGGGGCATATTTTCTATTCTAATATAGATATAACATTACTTATCTAATAAGCGAAGTTCTAAACATGCGAGCAAAGTAAGTTAAAAGTTGGCTCCTAAAGACCAAAAGTGGCTCTCTCATAGCTTCCACTCAAAGTCTTCATCCCATTCCTAACCTAACTTGTTTGAATATTTTAGAATTCAAAAATTAGCAAAAGACTATTTTATAATTTAATAAATAATTAACTATTTTTTAAAAATATTTCTGATTTAAATTTAAAAAGTTAATTAAACCTAAAGTTAATGAGCTGTCGATGTGTGCACCAATGTCATCAACTGTATGCCCTCTGTGTGCTTATGAAATCTTACAAGACGGAATATTTTAAAAAATAAAAAAGGTATTTTTATGTAAATAATTTTTAATTTATAAATTTTATAATAGAAATATAATATTATTTAATATCTAAATTATTTATTTATTTGTTATAAAATGCTATAATGATGATGATTATAATTTCACATAAAAATAAACAAAAAGTCTGAGAAAACAAATATTCATAAATTTTTTTTAAAAATAAAATACAAGATGAATAATGATAATTTTATAGAATTTCAAGAGAATGAAATCGACGTAAGAAACAAAAATTTTAAAATATTTAAAAATATAATTAACGATAAATTAAAAAATTAGTAAAAATAGAATGTTAATAAATATATATAAAATATCATAATTGTTATAAATCAGGCGCTGTCATTAAATTTACAATTCACCCAGAAACGTCTTTCTTAGTTGTGTTTAAAAAATACATATAAAAAAAACAGCTGGTAACCGCGTATTAAAATTGTTAATATTAAAATAATTTTTAATTAATATAAAATATCTTAATAACATGTTTCAATTAATTTATTTTAAAGATAAAATTTTTAAATTTATGATAATTACTTTATATACCTTAAAAATTATTTTAATATTAACAGTTTTTTTTTTTCATTTATGGCATTTAAAGCTAATCTCTCATTGGAAATTCGTTGAGATATTTCTATACAGTAAGAATATAATTAAAAACTTAACCATAAGATTTTAAAATCAAAACTTTTTTTAAATGATGGTAAATCACCTCTAATTAATTTATAATTTAATTTATTAATAATTGTTAACAAAAAATCTTAATAAATATAGTATTCAAAACCCACAGACATAGCAGCCTTCTCTTTTAATTTAAAAAATTAAAACTGTTAATCCGCATGGACAGTAATTAATTTCAGATATATTTAACGTATACGATCAAAATATAATTTTGTTTAATAAACAAATAGCATCGAAATTTAAATTTTAAACTCATCATTTCACAGAGATCTAAGTAACAATTAATCCGACGTTCTTAAAATTTTATTATTTTTAAATGTTTAAATTTAAGAAATCCTTTTATATATATATATAAAAAAACATAAGTACCAAATTAAAAAAATTTATAAAAATATAAAAAATAATAATCTGTCAGGTGATTTTTGGTGATTTAATTTTTTATTATTTTTTAAAAATTCTTTTATGATTTAATATTTTATATTTTTAATTATTATATCGCTAAATGTTTTTACTTACATTAAAAATTAGTATTAGTGATTTTTGAATTTTATGTTTTTATAATTTTTATAATATTTTAAATTTTAATATATATCATACAAAAATTAAAAAACGAACTTTGATCTTAAATTAAACTTTAATGTTAATATAATTATAAATTTAAATATATTTTATTATTGTATAAAAATTCTAAAAAAAATGTGAAGTGTACTGGAATTTGTGGAGGTTGCTTGATTCAGTGCCATTTGAATCATTAGATTTGAAGCATACGATGTATTACACTGTGTACACACATGCCAACTGGACACAACAAAACAGTCAGCTTCCGCCGCGTAATTTTTTCCACACACAGACTCTTTCTTTCTCTCTCCTCTGTTCTTTTTTAGTTTCACACTCTTCTCTCACGTTACATTCATTGCACAAAGCAACAAGTCTGTTTTCAACACCACACCCCAACATTCCCTTTGTTCCAAGATCAATGCTTTTCTGTATTTTCTTCACACCCATGATCCGGTTTTTCCCAAAAGCATTTCCATGCATTCTCCTTTTGTTTCTGTTCTCTTCGATGTCCTTCACTTTAACAGGTTCCTGCATTCATGCTTTGCTTTTTTCTCATCAAAGTTTTGGACTTTTTGTTGGTTGTGTGATTGTGGTTGATGGGGTGGCAGTGCAAAACAGTTTTTGCTTTTTTTGTTGTTAGTCCTTTTTGTTGTTCCTTTGTGCATGGCGTGGACCTTACGGTATGTTGAATTCGAAGGAATGTTTTGGATTGATGGCGAGTTTTCTTCTTTGTAATTGTTAAAAGGGGTGGCGAAAGGTGATGGGTTTTCTCCAAATTCGAAAAAAAAAAAGTTTTGTTAGCTTCTGGCGGCTTTCCCTCTTTGATGATGCCAATGGTTTTAGCAGGAAATTAAATATGGCGTTTAGATTCCTTTGTCTATTCTTTCTTGATTTCCGTCTAAAGTTTTGTACCAAGCAATGAAATTGATGTTTTGATTATCTATCTTGTTATGAAATGCTGTATAAGAATTGATATAACATTGAATTTGCATGGAGTCACGCGAAAAGCTTTATGTTCTTTTTTCCTCCTCCTCTTCCTTTGGCACAGAGGAAAAAAATAAATGTACAAGCAATTAGCCTGTTCAGGTTGTTGATAGCTTCTAGTTCTTTATCATGGTAATCGAATATGCAAAAGTAAGGTAGTATTAGGTCAGAAACTGACAAATTGACCGTTGACTCGAACAAAAATGTTTGCTTGTTTTGCTATCTTCGTCCATTGCTTAGCAATTCCAGAAATTGAGTCTCATAATTTCTATCGCATCTTTCACATATATCACCACTGTATTTGTTGTTTAATGTGGAGTATGTTATGGAGGATTTAAAGGTTCATTGATTACTTTATTTCCCCTCTTTTTCTTTCCTTCTAATTAATTTGTTGTCTGTTTATCTTTCAGAAGCTTATGATCCACTTGATCCAAATGGAAATATCACAATCAAATGGGATATTATAAGCTGGACACCTGATGGTTATGTTGTAAGTACATTCTTTTACAATGATCATTTGATTTACAATTAGACAAGGTTTTAAAATGTTTTTAGCTCTTTTTCTCTCTACTAGTTGGGCACATCTGTTGTGATTCTCTGATGTATTTGTATCTTCGCTTCAGTTTCATCTTGTATGGTATATACCAGTCTTACTTGTTTAGAAGATTGAATATCAAAATCATTTTGTTCCAATAAAAATGCCAGCAATTTAGGTGAAATTCTGTCGGGCCCATTGAAATTGTGTGGGTCCCTTCCTATTTAGGGGATTATGCGGGAATTTCACTCAACAAGAACAGTGTTAAAGAGTATGTTGTTAGTTGTTAGCATTTATCTTGTTCCAATTAGGAATATGATGGTTTGAATTTCAAACCACACTTCTGAGCCATTTTCATTGAGTTTCCAAGTCTGTATTTAGTATTATCTATTTAAGTTGTAAAAGTATTGATTAAACTCAAGTATACAAATGAGTTTATTTGGTAATGGCTAGATCCATTTATAATGGATCGAATTCATTTTTGTTTCACTAGTTATTTAGATGTCTAACTCTAAGAAACAATTGAATGGATAGGCTGTTGTTACAATGAACAACTTCCAACAATATCGTCATATCTCGGCGCCTGGGTGGTCACTAGGATGGACATGGGCAAAGAAGGAGGTAATATGGAGCATGGTGGGAGGCCAAACCACTGAACAAGGGGACTGTTCAAAATTTAAGGGAACCATCCCACATTGCTGTAAAAAGAACCCAACAGTTGTGGATTTACTCCCCGGAACGCCTTACAATCAACAGATTGCTAACTGCTGCAAAGGTGGTGTACTCAGCTCATGGGCACAGGATCAACCCAACGCAGTTGCATCATTTCAAGTCAGTGTGGGTAGAGGTGGTACCACTAACAAAACTGTTAAATTGCCAAAAAATTTCACCTTGAAAGCACCAGGACCCGGTTATACATGTGGGCCAGCAAAAATTGTGAAACCAACACAATTCATACAAGCAGACAAAAGGAGAGTGACTCAAGCACTCAGTAAGTTAATGAAATTTTATGGTCATTTTATAACTAGCTGTTTGTTGTAGTTTTGGTTAGTGCCAAAGTTTGGTTTAAATTCTGGTCCAAGTTAGTTTCTACTTCCTATTAGCAAGACCCATCAATTTAATTTGACCTTAACATTGCTCTGATTTATTGCAGTGACATGGAATGTGACATGCACATATTCACAATTTCTAGCTCAGAAAACACCCACTTGCTGTGTCTCCCTCTCATCTTTCTATAATGATACTATTGTACCCTGTCCAACATGTGCATGTGGCTGCCAGGGCAACTCATCTCAATCAGGGAATTGTGTAGAGTAGGCTTTTGATACTCAAGGCGCTGTGATTTTCTTCTGAACAGAAACAAATATTATACACTCACATATGTCCCTTTTTCTGTGGTTACAGTCCAGATTCATCACATTTGGAATCAGTTGTCTCCAACCATGAACCTGGAAAGAGTAATATTGCACCTTTGGTTCGATGTACTAGTCATATGTGCCCAATCCGAGTTCACTGGCACGTTAAGCTTAACTACAAGGAGTATTGGCGTGTGAAGGTCACTATTACTAATTTCAATTACAGGATGAACTATTCTGATTGGAACTTGGTTCTTCAACATCCAAACTTTGACAATCTGACCCAACTTTTCAGTTTCAACTACCAGGCAATAACGCCCTATGGGTCAATAAGTAAGTGTGCTCTTTCAATGACTTTCAATCTTAAAGATACAAAATACTGATGGTTACTTAATTGATTAAGAGTGCAGCTTTTTGAATTGGAGATTATCTTCTACTGTACTCTCTTCTTCCTTTTGATATTTGCTATCATGTTTCCTTTTTATGTTAATTTTTTTCTTACCAAATCTCAATTGCATATACTTCAAAGTAATTAATTTCAGTTTTTTTTTTTTTGTTATACTTGTTATTGACATTTCTAAATTTTCTAATACTAATCAGTACATGAGCAGCATATATTCTTATTTTTCACCATAGAGCATCTTTTTACTCCTTATTTTTGTAGAGGCACAAAAATGATTGATCTAAGTTGCTTTTAACAGATGATACAGCCATGCTTTGGGGAATTAAGTTCTACAATGATCTTCTCATGCAAGCTGGCCCTGTTGGAAATGTGCAGTCAGAGCTACTTTTCAGAAAAGATAAATCAACTTTTACTTTTGACAAGGGATGGGCATTCCCTCGGAGGATCTATTTCAATGGTGACATCTGTGTGATGCCACCACCTGATGCTTATCCATGGTTACCTAACACTGGTTCTCGGCAAGAGGTTTCTCTGCTAGCTTTGATGATGACTTCTTTGGTGGCCTTGGTATTTTATGCAAATGCTTAAAGTTCCATGCCGCACTGTTTGGCATCAAAAGATTTTAGTCTAACCAGTTTTGACCCAATTTTGGGATTCCAATTTGGAATTTGAACCAAGCAGGAGTATGACATGCTGTGACAAGTCAAGAGTAGCTCAGTTGTCCTATGATTTGTTGCTAAGTTTCGGTATTTGGGGCAATTGAATTTGCTAGTACTATATTGTTATTTAGTGTACTGATGTAATTATTGGTTTTAGATATGTGTATAAGAAATATATGAAGGTATACACGGAATGAAATAATTCATAAACATATGTAAGTATTTGACATGATAATTCTGATAGGGTGCGATTGGGTAAACAATTTGCTTAATTGAACATTTACTCAATAAGTTTTTACAGGAGGATTTATTTTATAAATTTGATTATAAAATTTATTAGAACAGAGACTCAAAAGAGTTTATGAAATTAAAATTAACGGTTCCTTATTCTTTGTGGTCACTTAATTGGAGCAGAACAAAATAGAAACAAATTATTCTTTCATGACATTTTCTTAACAGTTTCGTGAATCTACGATTTAGACAAAATCATTGTTGGGATTTACATTTAGCATCCGTTTGGTGCTCGTGTCAGAAAAAACACAGCCATGAGATTGGCTTGGTGTTTCCAAAGAATAACTTGAATATATATATACCTATTGTCACGTTATCATTGTTAAGGTATACATGGTTTCAAAATTTTCATAAAATAATTCTGACACACTATGCATCAATTTACCAAATTACTAGCAAGAAAGGCAACAATAAGAAAATGAATGCTTGGAAGATAAATAGATTTTCTGGTGCAGTGTTAGGGAGAAAAGGGTAGGTGTCAGGTGGTGGCAGCATGCATTCATCACCATTAAAGTAGACTTTGCGAGGAAAAGCCCATCCTTGCTTGAATGTGAATGTATCCTTGTCCTTTTGGAGAAGCAACTCTGACTGAACATTCCCAGTTGGTCCAGCTTCCATTAGTAGGTCACTAAAATATTTCATGCCATAGAACATGCCAGTGTCATCTGCATACATAATGATTACACACTTGATTAATCATTCTTAAAGTTCTTGAATTAATACCTCTAATTCTAAATATATTACCCTTTTAACTATTTCATAAGAATTAAGAAATGTTAATAGCATTAAATAGACCATAATTTATATATTTATTTTCAGAACTATCCTTAAAATTTACTGAAATCTATTGTCTTACTCTCTTTTCATTTGATTTACCTCATTTAAGGGTAATTTTCTAAAATATGATTAATGCAAGTAACAATTTGCAAGGGATATAAAAAAAAAAGACTATAACAAACTTCCCAAAAATATATTATACATAGAACCAAAGGTGATATAGTAGAAGCTTAAGAAGATCCGTTTACTGATACTCACTTATGGACTCATAGGGTAGAAGAGGCTTGTAATCAAAGCTGAAAACTTGGGTGAGATTGTTAAGATTTGGATGCTGAATAGCAAGAGTCCAGAGAGAGTAATTCATTCTGTAATTGAAGTTTGTTATGGCAACCTTGACTCGCCAATAGTCCTTATAGTTTTGCTTCACATGCCAGTGAACCCTGATTGGACACATATGATGAGTGCATTGCAGCAATGGTTCATTGTCTTTCTTTGGAGTGTGAACCCCCAACATGCTAAGAATTTTGGAGTCTCTCCTGCAAACCATATCAATAATGATAAAAATTAATTGGAAATTCTCTCTTACAATAATATGTTTAAAAGTCATAGATTGTTTGGCAATATCAAACTTACTTCACACAATTCTTCTTGTTATGGCAGCCACAGGCACAAGATGGACAAGGGGTAATGGTTTCATTATAGAAGGATGACAAGGATACACAACAACTTGGGTTCTTTCTAGCTAGAAATTGAGAGTATGTGCAGGTAACATTCCAAGTCACTGCATTGAATAATAAGACCAAATGAGACTTTATGAGAATTGTTGATGGTGAAGTTGGAGAAGAAAATGAAATTGGCCCAATTTAGATAAGTACTAACGAGAGAAAAAAATTAATATGAAACATGAATAAAACTTATATGTTATGAGTTTTAAAAAAATTAAATAAGATAGCTTCTAAAAGACAGAGAAAGTATATGCTGATTTTATCATTTTAATACTTAACATTTAACTCTTATAAAGATTTATTGAGAAGTTTATCTAAATTGAATCATTGTCAAGTAAGAGAACTTACTCAGTGCTTGAGTCTTGCGGCGCTTATCCGGTGTAAGGAAAGTGGTGGAAGGAACAATCTTTGCAGGGCCACAAGTATAGCCAGGTCCTGGAGCCAAGAGAGTGAAATTCTTGGGTAGTCTAACTGTCTTGTTTGACGTACCAGCTTGTCCTACACTGAGTTGGAAGGATGAGATAGCTTGTGAAGGATCTTGGCCCCATGCTGCCACCACTCCACCCTTACAGCAATTTGTGAATTGTTGGTTGTAAGGTACACCAGGGAGCAAGTCCACAACTGTGGGAATTTTCTTGCAGCAATGAGGTATGTTGCCTTTGAACTTAGAGCAATCTCCTTGTTCTGTGGCTTGAGCTCCTACCATGGACCATATAACTTCTTTCTTAGCCCATGTCCATCCCAAGGTCCACCCAGGATTCATGATGTGCCGAAACATTTGAAAATTGTTGAGAGTTACCACAGCCTGATAAAAAATGCAATTTACACAAAGGTTATTTCAATACATGACTGCAGAATTTGATTTAAATGTTTAGTTGTAATAGTAACATCTTTTGATAGTCTTTTCTAACATTTAATTTGGTTTCTTTCCCTGCATTTCATTGCTGTACAATCAATTGCTAACAATACTTTGACATTCAATTAGATCTTTTATGGCACCAATGATAACTGGCTTAAGAACTATTAAACAAATAGCAATGCACTTTGTACTTACCACATAGCCATCTGCGGTCCAAGACATGACATCCCATTTGATTGTTATGTTTCCATTTGGATCCAAAGGATCATAAGCAACTACGATAAAATAAATATTAAAACTTTAGTTGAATATGCATGTGCAAGTGAAACAAAACCAGCATATAGTTAAACTTTGTAATTCACCTGCATAAGAGAATAAAGCAAGAACACAGAGAGCTGAGATGACAAGCCTCATTGCTTGAATATTGCGTTTGATGTTATCAACTGCTACAATTTGGACAGCTCAAGTGACAAAAAAATTCAAGATAAAGAGTTGTTTAGTGACCACATGCTGTGCATAGCATTGAATGTATAATGTAGTAGAAGAAGAACCTTCCAGGGAATTCTCTTGTGGTGTCTCACCTAATGGTTGTTAAGAACATGCACATTTTTATTGCTATATATCACTGTCTCACACTTGAGATTTCTGTTTAAGTTTCCCTTTCTTAAAGCTACCGCTACAGACCACAACAGACATGTAAGAGTGAACATAACACGTCAACGGTTGTGTCGGAAGGGAAAGAAAATTCTTTGATTAAGGAACTTGACACAGTGAAAAGAGAAATAAGGTTTTTCCAAAGATAGAAAGGACTTTTTCTAAAAGTATCTTTCTTCCCTTTCTTCTTTGCAAGTACAATTTTCTCGTTTCTTTCAAATGTTTCTAAGAATGATTGTTGATTGAAATGTAGAAAGTTCTGAATAATAAATTTGGCTTGAGACGAAATAAAGTGTTGTTCTTGCACATACGGAATTTGAGATGCATAGCCATATAAAGGGATTAAACAACTACTTAAAGTCGTTATATTATATTGGACCACCATGGGAAATTATTTAGTTTATAGTTTTATCATTTAAACATAAAAAAATTATAATTTGTATGTATTATTATATATAATTATTTTCTTCTCACTTTTTATCTTTCTTGTACACAAGCAACTCAAAAAAACTTACTTAAAAATTTAAAATTAAAAGGATCAACTTTTGTATTCTAAATTTTTTTGTGCATAAAAAAAATATCAAAAGTTACTTATGTCAAAAAAGTAGTATTATATGTAGTCATCTTGTGACCACAAATTGGATCATATTAAGTACAATTTTTATTTGTAAATAACTTAATAATATTATTATTATTTGACATCTTTTGTTTTATTTTTTTCATATCATATTACATGTTTAATTGTCCTTTGTTGAGTCGTTATGTATCATAAATTGTATTAAATTTATGTGTATTTGATAAATAAATATGATATATTAACATTTGTCACATTTATAATTTTTCTTTCTCTCTCTTTAAATGTGATGTTTATCAACTATTTTTCTTTCTTCCCATTCCAATAAAAACTAAACCCTTAAACTTACCAACCTGTTTTGTGAACGTAAGCTTGAAGGGTGTTTGCTTGCTTTTTTGTCTGCATTTAGTCATTGAAATGAGTTTGAAGCAAGCAAGCAAGGAAGGGACCGTTAGTGAGTTCTTTTTCTCTTAAAAAAATGACATTTTAACTGCTTCATGCGTCTATTAGGACTTGCAAATTTTATTCTATTTTGTTCTCTTTTGCCACTTGCCTTTTACTTAGTTCACCAAATTTTGATATGCAAACTTTGCAAGTTAACTTTTCTTAATAATGTTATTAATATAATGAGAACAAGTTTATGGGGTGACCTTGTACCCTCATTATTACCAAATTCTAGAGTGTAATGCAATGCCTCGTGTATACGGATATTTTTCTTTCTTTCATGTTTAAAGCATTGTACAGGAATTCAAAAAATTAAAAAAAAAATTATAAAAATGGGTTTTTGTTTTTAAATTTAGGAAAAACACAATAATTACTTCTTATAAAAAAATACTGAAAGATTTAAATTTAATATTTTTATATATTATTATTATTATTAAAAGAATTTGGTTTCTGTAACAACTAAAATTTCCATTTTTAATGTACAAACATTTAAAAACTAAGCAAGTATGCAAGAAAAATCCTTAGGGCGTTGATTAAGGAATTAAAACTTATAAGTAAGACCAAATCCTATCCAGTGAGAAAATAGTTTTGGGGCTTTGAAAAAAAAAAATACTAGGCGCTGTTGATCAAAAGGAAAATAAAATAAAATAAAAACCAGACTAGGAATACTATTTTATATATCATACAACAATTTTTAAATTTAAGCAAAATTTAAAATAATAATAGAATATATATATATATATATGTATGTATTAAATAAATAAAGGTAGTTTAATTTATGGGTAAAAAGGAAAATTTATAAAAAAAAGGAATTAATATAAGTGTAATTAATAAATTGAGATTTGAGTTAAGAGAGGAAATATTAATATACAAGTAATTAATATTTTATTGATACGTTTTGTAAATGTTATTATTGTTACATGATTTGACATGGGTATGTAGATTCAAGTTTGAATTTTTGCTTGTGTCAATGATCTTTGGATGAGAGAAAAGTATATATTTAAAGAGTTTTGTTAAACTTAAGTAGTTAATAATAATAAAGTTTTATTACAAAAGAATGTTTAAATTCAACTCTAAAAATTAAGATTAACAAAAATCATATTTAAAAGGTACTTTAATAGTTATATCAATAAAAAAAATTATAAAAATAAAAAATTTATTTAAAAATCGTGGTCTTGGTTATTAATCAAATTTTTTTGATTTGTTCCTGAAGTAAAAAAAATTTCATCTATTATTGAATAATTTCCTTCAAAAGAGCTTCTGTTTCTTCATTAAATTTTATGATAGAAGATATTATTTCTTTGAATTGGAGTTTATTTATTTTTAAGTAAGCACATAATTCAATAAAAAATTTCCTTACCTGTCTAATTTCTAATGAATCAAGATAATTATTCATTCTAGTATAAATAATTATTATGTTCTTCTAAGTGAGGGGGTTGATTAGGATTATTTAAGCAACTCGCTCAATTGTTAACCTCTTGCTAATTGATTTTGAATAATTTTATTAAGATTATATGTGAATTGTGCAAAAACTTCTAATTCTGTGAATTGTGCTAATTCTAATTTTAATTTACAAATTACTTGTTTCATGATTTTAATTTGAGCCGTTGATCAAACTCTTGAAACAGAAATACCAACATTAATTATTGGTCTGATTCCAATATTGAATAAATCGACGAATAAAAATATTTGACCATTTAATAAAAATTATATTAGTAGGAATATAAGTTAAAACACCTTCAAATTGTGTTTCAACTAGGCGAAGGAAGTATTGTCTCTTAGAGTCTAATTTTTATAATTCAATAGTATTTTTTTAAATAAAAAAACTAAAAATATATTTGATTTATTTTTTAAAAATAGTTTTTAGTTTTTAAAAATAAATTATAGTACAAATCTATATTATAATTTATTTTTAAAAATTAAAAATTATTCTTAAAATATATATCAAACATATTTTAAGATTATGATTTTATTTCTTGATAATGAATAAATTATAGTACAAATCTATATTATAATTTATTTTTAAAAATTAAAAATTATTCTTAAAATATAAATCAAACATATTTTAAGATTATGATTTTATTTCTTGATAATGAATAAATTTATTGAAAAAATCTTAAATAGTTTTTTTATAAATTACAGTTCATAAAAAATTATAGATATTTGTGGATTTTTATAACGTGATGAGATGTAGAAAAAATATACGGTATAGAAGCAATGGATATAAAATATAATGAATCTTATGTGCATATATATATTACCTTTTATTCTCACTCACCATCGTATACGACTGTGCATTCTTAATCAAATAATCATCCATCATATAACATGTATTAAAAGGATATATAAAAATGTATTTTTAATATTAAAAAAATAAGAAAGTTGAAAAAAATATTTATTTATGATAAAGTAAGAGATATATATTAAATGAATGATTATATTCACATAATAGGGAAATATCTTCTTAACATAAATGTCTTAATATATAAAAGTAGAGAAAAAATTTAGGCATATAAGATAGATATTTGTTTCTTATATCAATTTTTTAAATTTATATCTGAAAATACATATTAAAAATCATTAAAACAACTATATTAAAAAATGGTCAAATTGTTAACCTTTATCTTAAATAAATAAATATATTTACTTAAATGAGTAATAAATAATTAACACAAATATCATAATAAATAAGTGTAAATAAAATTCTAGCAATTTATACATGTAAAAATATATGTTTGTTTCTTATATTAATTTTTTAAATGTTATACTTAAAAATATATATTAAGAAACATTGAATTCACTTTAATAAACATTTTAAATTACTATGAAAACATGTATAATTTTTTATCCAAAGAAAAGCTTTAAAAAGCTCTTACCTAAAACATCAAGCCTTGAGAAAGATCCAAAAAAGAAAGTTTTAAAAAATAATTAAAAGACAAACGCTTTTTTACTCTAATTTTGACTTACTTATCAACACTTTAGTTAATTTCTCTCAATTCAAGAGAATAACTAACTCTAATTAAAATTAATATCTTTTAATAAAGTTTTAATATTATTAATCAATAAAAAAATAAATGATTACAATATTAAATAGACAATAATATAGAAATAATTTTCTTAAAGTCACATTAATATAAATTAGATTAATAATTTTTTATATAACTAGTTTTACACCCTTTAATAATTCTTTAAAGCTCAACTACTTAAAAGAAAACAAAGTTTTAAACTGTTAGATAATCTAACAATAAAGTTATTTTTGTAAACTTAAATTAATTTACTAAACTCAGCTACTCAAAAGTTTTGAGAAATTGAGCTATGACATTCAATTTTAGTTGTCCAAGAAAAAAATGTTATCTAACTTGACTCTTGTTATTTATAAAATTAGTTACAGTCTTGCATTCAAAATTATAAAGAATTTTATGTATTAAATGTCATATAACAACTCTAAATAACATATTTTAATAAGAAAAATTATTAAAGTCATAATTAAAGAGATTATGAGTTATCCACTCTATAATAATAATAATAATATTATTATTATTATTATTATTATTAAGAAAAATAAATTATTTTTAAACTTATTTAGCATATCATCAATTTATGAGTACATGATAGTTTTTGGTGCATTACTATCTTCAAAGATAGGAGAAGTAACTTTAATAATCTATCATGTGTAATTTTTTAAAATTATTACAAGAAATTATATCTTTTGTGACTATAGTATTTATCATTAAAAGTTATTGTTAAAGTAATTCTGTGACGATATTTAAATTCATCATATTTATCGTCACTAATAGTTAAGTCACTGTTATATTTGTGACAATATTACATAATTACTAAAATAAAATATTTATTATAACAAAAATTAACATCATTAATATATATAAATATTAGTGATAAAATAATTTATCACTTATATATATGACATTTGAAATGATTATTAGTCATTATTATTTTAAAATTAAAGACTAATTTATTTATTATTATTACAAATTATTTTAAATAATATTTTTATAATTTTTTTAAAATTAATATTTAATTAATAATATTTTAAATTAATAATTTATATATTATTATTCAAATTTATATTATTAATTATTTTTTTTAATTATCATTGTTATTATATAAAATAATTATATTATAACAATTATATTTTTAAATAAAATAAATATAAATTAAAATCATAAATTATGAAGACATTTGCTGAATTATAAATTTAAATATAATAAATATTTAATAAAAATTTACACATGAAAATTATAAATAAAATTAAATAACATCATTAATATATTAAAATTTTAAAATAAAAGAAAAGACTAATATTAAATTAAATAAAGTAATTACACGTAATAATTAAATCGTTGTAATCCAATACGTAGTAATTTAGAAATTGAAAAGGAATAAAAAGAATTGGTCAACTTAGTAAATTTGACTTAACACCGCATGAAATTGCAATTAGGGTTTAAGAAAATAAAAAGAGAAATTGAAAAAAATTTGGGAGTAGGGTTTTCAGTTACCCCATTTGAAAACTATGTATATAACCGCTTGCTATTATGTTGGTTCCACAAACGCACGTTGTGAAACTGCTACTGAAGCTCGTTACAGTGACTAGAATTGGGACAAACCCTTTTTCTCTGTTAAAGTTTTGGTCTTTTTTCTGTACCAAAAGGGTAGAACAAGCAAAGGAGAAGGAGAAGCCGACCCTGAATTTGTTTTTGCATGATATGAGCACAATGTCTTCGGATCTTGATGATTATAAAATTATTAAGGAGGGAGAAGTTGAGATTCTTATGCATAAGAAAAATGAAGTCTTCTACAACAAAACTCAGGTTTTAAAGTTTGCTTTTTTTTTTTTTTTTTTTTTAATTTCTTGTTTTTGTTCGTTCATGTTTGAACTCCTGCTGAAGGTTTCTTTTTTTGCCTCCCTTTATCAGCTACATATTTGAATTTGTTTCATGATAGAAAGATTTTGAAAGTTGAGTAGTAGGATGGTGTTAGAACCGTTATGAATTGTTTGAGATGAAGTTTATTGGTGATTCTGTGTTTGTTAGTAGAATTATTAAGACATTTACTAGTTAAATTTTATTGGCTAGAATCGTTATTCATTCTCTTTTTGTATGTTTCTATGTAGTTCTTCTCTTTATTTATTTTTTTGTGTGCGGAGAGAAATTGGAATTTTGTTTAGTGTAGATTGATTTTTTGTTGCTTCTTCTTTGTAAATTATTAGGTTAATAACAGGGATATATCTATTGCTGTTTTGAGAACCTTTATATCAAAACGGATGCAAGAGCATGAGGCATATTTGTCCAAGAGAACAAAAGGGGCACAAAAGGTGTCTGAAAATAATGATTCTTCTGAATTGGGTGTGGAGGAAGTACCTAATGGACATCCATCAGAAGATCATAAATCTAATGGTGAATGTGAAGTAGAGGAAGAGATATCTCCAGAAGAACGGTGCAGTGCTGTGGAAGATTCAGTCAAGGTCAATGAAGAATGTAGCACCACAGAAGGGTTAATCAATCTTTCAGAAGGAAAAGGAAAGAAAGAACTGAAGCCCCCAAGAGTTCTTGAGGTGTTCAATGATTTGTAGATTTCATTTATATTACTCTTTCAAGTCATCATCATCATTTCCATTCAATTTTGATTTCAATTTAAATTTGTTGTGGAATATGATTCCAGAACAAGTATCATGTGTATAATTGCTCTCTTGCATGCATACAGGCGTTGTCTGCTTCTGGGCTAAGGTCTCTCAGATATGCTCGTGAAGTAGAAGGGGTTGGTCAGGTTGTTGCTCTGGACAATGATAAAGGTGCTTCAAGGGTTTCAGTTTATTTTGTCTTTGGATTTTATTCTTTCTTTTTAAGCATGGAAATTTCTGCCTTTATATGGTTGGTCTGCTCTTTTGGGTGCTTATAATTGTTCCTTTTTGTTTTTGAGATAATGCAACTGCATGCTTACTACAAATGTTTTACTCTGGCAGCTTCTGTTGAGGCTTGCAGAAGGAATATCAAATTCAATGGTTCCGTAGCAATTTCAAAAGTGGAGTCTCATCTTGCTGATGCTCGTGTATATATGCTAACTCACCCTAAAGAATTTGACGTGGTAAGTGGAAGCTACTGTTATGTACATGTTTTCACATTTTAATCTAAATGGAAATGCACTTTTCATGGTCTTTATGTGTGCTGTTTTTTCAGGTTGATCTTGATCCCTATGGTTCACCTTCTGTGTTTCTGGATTCAGCAGTCCAATCTGTTGTCGATGGAGGTATGCTGATGTGTACAGCAACAGATATGGCTGTGCTCTGTGGGGGAAATGGGGAGGTCTGCTATTCAAAGTAATGTTAATACTCTTATTTGCTGTGAACTCCCATTCTGCAATTATTTAATTGGTGGATTGAACGTTTAACAACTTTTATTCATACCAGATATGGATCATACCCCCTGAGAGGAAAATATTGCCATGAAATGGCCTTGAGGATTGTGCTGGCTTGCATTGAGGTATATACGTATATATAATATTAATATATAATTATATATAATGTTGAAACTCTTTACAATTTGATGGGATAAGGCTATATTCTTGAGCAATTTGATGGGGGTGATGAAAGGAAAATAAGAAAATGATACAATTTTATTTTGCATCTGGAAAAGAATTATGGGTGTATATGCAATCCCAAAACAGAAGTCCTGTACTTCCTGAATACATATCGAGATGTATCAAGATAATCTGATAATATCTTGACCGTTTGTTAATACAAATTTTTATCTTCCTGTTATTTGGATGCCTAGGTTGATATTATATAGCCAATCAAACATCAAAGACCAAATATATTGTGTTAAAAGTTTGGACCAATTGAATATCTATACATTTTTTTAAAGTATAGATCTAGTAATTTTTGTTGTTCTTAAATTGCAGTGTCATGCTAATCGTTACAAGCGGTATATTGTTCCTGTGCTATCTGTTCAGATGGACTTTTATCTTCGTGTTTTTGTTCGTGTATATACGTAAGTTCTCTAGTTTGGCTGTCATGTCTTTTAGCAAATATTTTGTTAGTGTCTTGGTGAAATAATGATTAACATTATATATCATTTTCTTCAATGCTGACTGAAGAAATACTTGTCTGCAGTTCTGCCAGTGCTATGAAAAACACTCCCCTAAAGCTTTCTTATGTTTATCAGTGCACTGGTTGTGATTCGTTCCACCTACAGCCCATTGGGAGGACCATCTCCAAGGTGTGTATCTTGTTCTAGTCTCTTATAGGCACCATTTCAACACCACTTTACATTGACAATCATATTTGTTTGTATCTGTAATGCAAGGACCCAATTTGAAAACATATTAATTAATTTACAATTTTCTACCTTCTTTGTAGTTTGTACATCACTACATCTATTACCATGTTAGTTTGCTGTTCTAATCGGCCCTGTAAATGTGAAAGCTGTTGACTTTTTGATGTTGTTGTGAGTGTATCATGTCTGGTGTGAATATATCTGTTGTGATCTGTATCTTTCATTCTGAATTTGTTGCTTATATAGCTTGTCACCAGGGATTGAGACACTGTTCTTCATGGATGTGACAGTGGGATGTTTTAATTTCTGGGATCATTTAGTTTTAATATTTCATGTAACTTTTACATCATGAACTGGAGGGTGAGTATATAAAATGCTGAGTATGGATGTTCCTTGTCAAGTTGTACAGGTGGTTACCAAAATTTATTGTTTTTTTATCTTTGTATAGGGAGATGGAAAAATTGTTTTCTAATATATTTTATCCATCAGTCTCTTATTTGTGCATGAGATTGTTATTTCTGTCTCCACCAAATATGTGCATACGAACAAGAATAACTGGATAAAAATCTTTCCCCCCTTGTATGTATGAAGTATGAACCATGCCCAAAATACTATTAATAATTACAAAGCAAGGGGTTAAGTGTAATAAATGCTAACCTCATGGTAGGTTTGTGTGGTTACCTCTAATTTAATTTTTCCAGATCACTGTGTTTAGAGGGATATGGGGTAATGCTATTTGTAGCAGACCAAAGAGCTGTTATGTTGTACTCTATGAAGCCTGCATCGCCATTTAAGTGTATTGCTTTATTTTCATTGACAGTAAACTGCATGATATCTTGAGAGGAAGACCTTATTTTGATTTTTATGTTTTCAGAATACTAGTGTCAGATATTTGCCTGGCTATGGTCCTGTTGTTCCTCAAGAATGCAGTGATTGTGGGAAAAAGTTCAATATGGGTGGCCCTATATGGTCTGCTCCTATCCATGACCAAGAATGGGTGTCGTCTATACTAGCTGATGTGAAATCTATGAAGGAAAAATATCCTGCTTATGATCGTATATCAGCCGTGTTGACTACAATATCAGAGGTGTGTGTTTCTCCATGTCAAATTGCTCATAACATTAACATTTTATGGTATGATTCAGATGTGTGGTCTGTTTCTTCATGTGATACAACTTATTGGATACTCAATTGTTCTAATATGTAATGTGTGTATTCTTTGCAGGAATTGCCCGATGTTCCCCTCTTTTTGAGTCTCCACAACCTCTGTGCAACCCTTAAGTGCACTTCTCCTTCAGCAATTATTTTTCGTTCTGCTGTGATCAATGCAGGCTACCGTATATCTGGAACTCATGTTAATCCATTGGGGCTTAAATCAGATGCGCCCATGGATGTTATTTGGGACATAATGCGGTGCTGGGTAAGAGACTGCACATGATTAAGGCTTGTTCATTATTCATTGTATGGTTGGCATTTGTATATAAAATGCTTTGCCCCGTTTAATGACTGCATGACTCAAATTTATTTGTTTCATAATTAATTCAAGCTTTTTCTCCCAAAAGCATAATGAATGATTTGTATTTTTACTCTCATTCACTGATTCCCTCCAACTACAGGTAAAAAACCATCCGGTGAAGCCTCAGCCAGCGGATCAACCAGGAACTACCATACTTGCAAAGGAACCAGTTCTTCAGGTATATTAACTCTTCAAGTTTTATTCTCATACAAAATTGTAGGACTATTCTCCCTTCCCCTTATTCCTGGGCCTTTATTCTGTGTGCTATTTGGTGGCTATGTAAACAGGTTATGTTGAATAATATATAACTAAGATGTGTCTTCATGATTTGTGCACATTCATGGTTGGAGAATTAGGGGGATAAAAAGAGGGTGAGAATTGAGAATGGTAATGGTAGCGTTTAGTAACTATGTGATAGGTGTTGTTCCTTGTTAAACAGCAGATTGGCCACCGTCTCTTCAGTGAGCCAAGCCTAATGGGAAGCTTGTGCTTTTAAAATTGTTTGCTTGGCTAAATATGGTATGGTATTTTTTAGCACTTAGCAGAACAAACTTGTTCCAATAAGTTATTAACTGTATTTTGATCAAAACCATAAAATAGCATGCTATGAGATTTTTTTTTTTTTTGCAATTTATATCAGTTGTTTTTAGTTATTATATAGTGTATAATAGGGCCTTTGAGCATATTTGGATCATGATCAATAACCATGAATTTGGACATGATTTTGGTTTAGTGATAGTGGCTAAAACTTTTGTTGTCTCTGTCCATTATAGGCGAATTTTGCTCGTGCTGTAGCATCTCTTAGCAAGGCACAAGCTAAGAAAGTTGCACGCTTTCTTCCAAATCCTGAGAGACACTGGGGTCCAAAGCTAAGGGCAGGACGTCAAATTACTAGCAAACATGTGTCTCTTTTGGGTCCAGAAGCAATTAATGGAGCTCTCAACCAGGAAGACAGTGAAGAACCTAAAAGTAAGAGGCCAAGGACTGAAGATAATATCACATCTTAGTTCACAAATAAGGTTTTGAAATTAATTTTCATCAATCTAGAGATCATGGAATTCTATGCTTTTGGTTACTAAAGAAATCCATTTGTCTTCACTAAATTTTGCACACAAGAGTGAGCTGAGTCAATGAATTAGACAATTGCCTTGTTTCTCAAGTAACAATTATGCAAAATGCTGATGGAAGAGCAAGGCACTTAGCATTAAATTATACATTTAAACTTTTTTTTTTTTTACAATTCTTATGGAAATTGTATTGTATGGAATAATATTGTATTAGTGAATTTGTATTTGGTGTTTTTTGATAGTTGAAGTTCCATCTTCTTTGACTTGCATGTGAACAATGTTTTTCAGCAAAAAAAGAAAAATAAAAAGGAAATTAAAATCTTGGTCATCATGTTTAGCTTTCTACTTATTTATTACACTCTCGTGTCATACATGTCAAACCGTGGAAAAATAATGACATTATTTTTTGGCCAATAAATTTGAGTGTGCAGGTTCCTGAAGGCTGTCCAAAATGTTTGGTTACTTGAGTCGACATTGCTACTGGCTATAGTTTTCTCTTTTCTTTTTAATTGTCAAAATATATGCAAAAACTTTGTCACTTAAACGATAGAAGTGATGATTCAGGTGATAAGTTTGATGTTTTGAACTGAACCTATTTATTATTTACTCCCTAAGAATAACTGGTATCTAGAATTGTCCACATTAATCAAAGTGTGATGTAAGTAATAACCTGATTATTGTTTACTTGTTTATCTTCACATCTATCTAAATTTCATCTGAAATTCTCTGCTATAGTTTAAAATTAAAATTCTAGGGGATTTATATAATGTTTACTTAAACAATGGGACTGCATAATTTTTTAGTAAGATTTATCATTTTTAAGTGTATATGAAGCATTAATAGCTGTAAAATGTCAATAGGGAAACTGAGTACTAGGTTAAATATAAGGGGAAAAAAAAAGGAAAAAGTTATTAAAATATGATTTTTTTTGAAAAATTACAAAAATATGAAAAATTTTCAAAAATTGTTAATGGCGTTTTTTTGGTACTTGATTTTTTTTATATAAAAATCATTGACTATTTTTTAGTTTAAAATTTTTTTATTCTAAAAATTATCATGAGTAAGTTTAGATTTTTTTTAATGAAAAATCAGTAATTTTTAAAAAATTTTAACTTTTCATTATTGTATCTTTGAATTTCTGTACGTAATTTTTATAATGCTTAAAAAAATACATATTATTTTTAAACAGCATATATAAAAAATAATCCATGCTCTTTCCAATAACATAGGTAGGTAAAGATGCTCTTCAATGATCATCAATTACTTTTAAAGTTGCTTATATATATATATATATATATATATATATATATATATATATATATATATATATATATATATATATTGTTGCAAAGGGGGCTAAAGAAGCCCAACACGAAAATTAGAAACTACGTGCAAATAAAGAAAAATGCATCCCAAGCAGTGGAGAATAAAAAATATGCTTTCCTTTTGGGAGGGAAAGACATTTCTTAGCCAAATAATCAGCAACTTGATTAGCTTTTCTCAAAAATGTGAACATAATAGAAATCATGTCCGTCACCCGCCATTCAAACCACTTGATTAACCAAGGAGTAGCAAAGATTTTTCCTAAAGCACTCCACATTGAGGAATTTGACAGTCAAAGCAGAATCCAACTCCATTTGAATATGGCTAACAAGACAATGGTCTCAAATAAACTTTAAATCATGAAAAATTGCCCATAGCTCGGCTAGGACCACTAAACACCGACCCACCATACCAGAAAAGGCAAAAACAAAATTACTTAAACTGTCTCGTAAAATTCCTCCGCAAGATGCATTAGAAGCTTCAGAGATAGCTCCATCACAGTTTAGCTTAAAGGATCCCGCAATAGGCTTTTATCCACCCAAAAGGCTCACTATGCGTCCTTCTCTTGCTGAACATGCTGATGGTTATCTCACCAACCCCGTGCTTTAATCTCACATGATTGTTTCGAGCCTTCGATATAGAATCCAGCGTAACCATAAACATGATGCTCCAAAGCTGCTTATTGCATTCCAGATTTTCCACTAGTCAAAGGACATATAAAGAAATTACTTTTCAAGGGCCCATATGCCAGATTTCCCTATATTGCTTTAGCAACGTGACATTCCCGTAATACTTGGGACAACAGTAATCAACTGATAGGCCATGACACATCCTCCAATCATTTGTGCATAAGTTGGATTGTGCTACTCGCCACAGGAAGCAACGGATACGCTCCGATCTTCTCCACTTCCAGATTAGATTATAAACCTGAAAAGTCCCTGAGAAGGTAAATGAGCGAATAGAATTATAAGCAGATTTGATAGTATACTCCATCTGATGAACCTCCCCACACAATAACATCAGGATCATGGTCCATAGATGGTGGCACATGACCAATGATTTCCTACCATGTATTAGGATTAAACAGATGATGAAGATGATCTAGCTCCCAGCACCCATCCTGATTGATATACCGCCACTTTTTTTGTCGTACTCCTCTTTTGGAATCTGTATTCTAATTAAATCCGCCAGGTGAGTTTGAGAGGGCAGCCAAACATTCTTCCAGAAACGAACACTTAGGCCATCCCCAATATTCCAGACAATATTTTTCTGAACATCACATATTCCTCTCCAACAGTTAGATGCCTTTGTTCTCTTAGTTACCACGGGAATCAACTCTTGCCACACTAATATTTTCCACGCAAAACTTTTACCCATAATTTGTCCATTTTAGTGCAAAGCAACCAACAATTCTTCATCGTGAAGCATTTGTTGACAAGTCGAGATTCTCTTAAACCAAGTCCACCTTCCTCCTTTGGTTTGCAAATGGTAGACCAAGCAACAAGATGGATTTTATGCTGATCACCGGCATGGCCCCACAGAAAATTTCTGCACAGCTTGTCAACATCATCACAAGGTTGCCATGATAGAAACGCAGAACTCATAGTATAGGAAGGAATAGCGGCCAGGACAGATTTGATGAGGGTGAGTATCCCCGCAAAGGATAAATACTATTCTTTCCAACTGCTCAACCTACGATTGACATGAGCCAGCACTGTGTTAAGGAGCCTGCTATTGACTCTTCCATGCTGAATAGGAACTCCCAAATACCTTACTAAGTTGTCTGTATGGTTGAAATCCAAAAGCTTTGTTAAAGAAGATGCGAATTTTTTGTGACCGACTTTCTGACTCGAACTCTTACAGAAAATATCTAAACAAGATTGAATAATTTCCACTTGCTCCATAGATGCCTCAGAGAATAATATAAGATCATCTGCAAAGGCTAGATATGACAAACTTGGGCCATTGCAGAAATCTTTACTGGTTTTCAAAGTTTATAAGTAACCGTAATTTCAATGATATGAAACAAGCGTTCTAAGTAGAGCACAAACAGGTACGGTGATAGAGGATCTCCCTGCCGAATCCCTCTTGACGGATGAAACTCCTTTAGGGCTTCACCATTCCAAAGCACACGGCCAAACCAATTCCACAAAAACCTGCTGAAGTCCAATATCTGTCAATGTATCCTTGACAAAAGTCTAGTCTAGCCTATCATAGGCATTTTCAAGATCTATTTTAATAGCCATCCACCCTTTCTTCCTAGATTTGTGCTTCATAGAATGAATTACTTCCTGGGTAATGATAATGTTGTCTGTAGTTTGCCTATTTGGAACAAAACTACATTGATTTAGATTTACTAGACCTTCCATCATACTTCTGAGCCGAGTAGCTTAAGACTTTAGTAACCACTTTATAGGAAACATTGCATAGGCTTATAGGCCGCATCTATTTCAAATTACCGTCCACTTTCAGAATTAGTGCAATGAGGGTATTATTTACCTCGACAATTTTGCTCGGCGATTCCTCTATATCATAGATTAATTTGCAAAGAGTTGACTCCACTGTATCCCATTGTGATTGATAGAAAGCAACTTGAAATCTGTCAAGCCCAGGCGCCTTAAGACTACCCATATGCTTATAGGACGTGCAGCCTAGCTAAATCAAATTCATCCAACTCGGGAAAAGATTTAGATAGACAATAAGGCTCATAATTCCCCGGATCAGCGAATCATGGTAGAAACTATCTACCATATTCTTCAATTCCTTCTGATCACGAACCTATACCCCATCCTCATTCTGCAGGGTAGCTATCTGGTTGTGGAAATATTTGGTGTTACAATCTCCAAACACTAACCATTTGCAACGAGACTTTTGGAACCAGAGTCAAGAAGAATTACTTCAACTCTCTATCATTTCTTTTTTATTGCTTCCATAAAAGAAATAGTTACTTCTACCAATAATTATATCTCAAAATTATTTTTCTCTCGTTAGTTATGTCATCAAAAAGTAAAATACACAATCGTTAAGTAAATCAATTGTAAAATTTATTTGTTTATTTACATGTTTATTGAACAAAACTTGCAATTCAACATAAATCATTGGTGGTAAATATGTTTTGCACATGTATGACACTAGATTCTTTTCAGTTTTATTAAAACTGTCTCTTAACATATGTTTAGATTCAAGTTTGCATAATCATCAATTCATATTTCTTTTAATATTCTTAGTTATAATTTCTATGTTAAATTCATATTTACATTTTTTTAAACAAGCATTTATTCTATTTAATAGGAACACCTTAGGAGTTTTAATTTTAAAAAACAGCACACACCACTCTGACATTCTTTTTTAGTACCTTTTGAAAATAACTGTCCCAAATGTACAGCAATAGTAGCTATCACAACTACATTTTTTTAGTAAATAAAACATTAAAATTTCTATCACTTAATATGTATGAATCCTCAGTTAAAGAGAGGAAAAGATGAATTTCTATCACTTATTTTATTTTAAAATTTTAAAAAATTAATAAAACATTAAAAATGATAAATGCAAAAAATAAATACAGAAAATTTGAACGCAGAGTATCCGAATTCCAAAAATCACCTCCAGTGTCGTTGAGATGTAAATGAATAACTAGACGAACAATGACATATACAGATCCCAAGAAAAAGCAGACAAAAAAATACGGATTTACTAATACACAGATCCCAATGTGAAAACAATTTGCATTGCAAAGTGAATCACGGAGTTTGGTACAATGCACAAGTGATTATGATCACAAGAATGTGATCCTTCCGATGGAACCAAAATACAGCTAGATACTGCTTATGTACCACCAAATTTCAAATAAAACCAATGCAAGAACCTTCCAAATTTCATAAAGGACGAGTATATGTGTAATTGAGTGTATTGCAGCTACACTATAATGTATGTCTGTTTAATCATGTGAAAGTAAAGAAGATTAGCATGGTGTAATGTACATGTATTAATATATATAAAACTTCTATACCAATAGAATTGTTTGTATATATATCATCCTGTGAATGTATACTCATAATGCTTGTATTAAGAGTTTAATTTCCTTGGACAAAAATTATACTAATAGGAGTTAATCTATTACTGAAGTGCTAGTAATAGATTCTTGGAAGATCAAACCCATATAAGTAGAAAAAGAGGAAAAAATAACGAGTGATAAGATGAATGATGTGACACAGATATAAAATGAAATTTTGTTGTGAAAATATTAAAACCCAAATGATAAGGTCCTGCTGTGATCTCTACAATGGAACAAAAATCACAAGAAAACAATGAATTAGACCATTGTACTTTATTGTTTTAAGCACAAAGCATGAAGTTTAAAAAAAATTACAGCCAGCAATGCTGCAAAATTTAAGTGACATTAATTGTAACTTGAAAAGAAATACTAAAAAAAAAAAAGTACAGAAATTTCCACTTCTAATTCAGTGGCTGTGAACCATGATTGATTTATTTTTTGCCTCCAACAGGGTTAAGCTGATCCCAAGCTTCAATCCAAGTGATCATAGCATCTGCCAGCTTGTCAAAGTAAGGATCTACCTTTGAAAGTTTTTCCTTGACTTGTTTGGAGAGTTCAATGTAGCACTTTTGAACAGTTGTGCATTCTTTTGGAAGAACAATATTCTGGAAGAATGGAATGATGTCTTCCTGCCAGAATATACCTTTGTACTCTTTCCTCAGATTTACAAATGGGTTACTTGCCTTGCTGTGATAGATATATGGCAGACCAGTCTTGATTCCTAGCCCCAAATGATCACAGATCACCTGAACCATCATCATGAAAATATCTCAGTTGTTTGTGCTATAATTCACATAACTACTACCTAGTTCTTGTTTAATTCAATTATTTTTTAAAATAATCACTTGTTTTTACTAAATTTTATATAAAAGAAATAAAAATAATGTTTCTCTGAGTTGAACTTATACTCCTCACTTTGTTAATAAACTCTCATTTAACTTATTTAAAATTGAAGGTATATAACATAATTTTAACTTCTGAAATAAATTTAATTTATTTTACTTCCTTATTTATTCTCTTACAAGTATTTAATGAACATTTCATCCAAACTAAACTTGATTAAGACTAAAAAAGGTCAAATAGAAAGAGAGAATTGTGAAAATAAAGCAAAGAAAGGACCTTGCAGCACCAGCCAGCCCACATATCATCATAGCGTCCTATGGGTTGACCATCTCCCATTAGACCAAAGTACATTGCTGGTCCAATAAGATCACGATCAAATGCCAAGTTCATTCCACACATGGGAAATAAGGTTCCTTTTGGTATGGTCAGAACAGTATCCACATACCTGATACACAATCACAACACTTGGAATCAAACTTGCATATGCTAATAAATTTTAGTTTTTATTAGCTAAGGTTCATATCATTATTATCATGTAGCACATACCTAGTGTTCCTCTCAAGAGGCTTCACAAGCTGTGTAGGAGCATCATAATCAGGGATGTTAAGCCAAAGTCCATGTGAAACCGCAGTTGGTACACCTTCACGAAGACTAAAAGGGTATCCACGAACAAAATCTACACCTTCTCTGAAGGGGTCATAAAGGGTATTGAAAAAATATGGAGTGGATGGACAGAGAAGGTTCTTAATATGCTGCTGAAGTGCATTAATCTGTTTTCCAGATGGATCACTGGCAACCTAAGCCACAAAAAATAAATAATTAATAAAATAGTGAATCTTAATTTAAAAAAAAGAAGAAGCATAAGTAGCAGTAAGAATTATAAATTAATGAAATCTATAAAGTAAGAACACATGATTATAAAATGAGTAAATAAAACCAATGTCCACAGCAGATACAGGGCACCTCTGAATTCCACCAATGATTCAAGGTACATTATTTTATATACAACATAAATCTTAGAAATCTAACCAACACTGTTGACACGTGAATTCAACTGATAAAAGACAGAATTAACACTAGGCAACATGGACCAATTTAAAACTTGTGGTTTCACAGACAATGCTTAAAACTTCCAAATCTCAAGTTACACAGGAGCAAATTAACATCATTCTAACAAACTAAACACCTTGAAGAAGATTATCATCACATTAACCATAAAAACATGGAACTAACTCACGCCGTGGCCAAAGTGAAAAGAAGCAACACCAGTTACACATTGAAAACAAATAACAATGACACAAGCAGAATAAAAAGATTCAAAATCTCCAAGGCACCAGAGAAAGAATCTGCTAACAAAATCATTACATAGAGGCATGAAATTAATCACCAAGTTCAAAAGAATCAAATCACATCAAGATCTCTCAAAACACTGGCCAAATCAACAAAACTAAGACCCCCCAGAAAGTTAAAAATAGAATGGAAAAACTCACAAAACAGTCATCATCAATGGTGAAGATGTACTTCTTCTTAGACACCATGTAGCCAAAGCAACGACAAGCAGAATCCTTGAAGGAGATGCAAGAGGCCCTTGGACCTAAAAGCTTGTTGATGTCATTGCGGTTGTAAAGCTCATAATCAAAACCAGGAGGAACCTTAATGGTCTTGGTGGGGTCACCATCTTGAACAATGATCAAATGATAAGGCTCAAAAAATGGCCTCCACATTTCAAGAAAGTCAAGGTTCCTTATGGTGGGGATCACAATGTCAAGCTCATCTTTCAATGGAGGTGTGTCAGCCATTGCAACAAAGTTAAGGTAGCAGTTTCAAAGAGAGAGAGTGTGTGTGAAGCTTTATGGAGAAAAAAATGCGTTTTTGAAGAGAAACAGTGCCTAAGTTATCGGCACTAGTGTGAGGTTTTAAGGTTATTTGATGTGTCTGAATGTTTCAGGTAACTATATATGACTTCTTCAAAAGGTGTTGCCGTGAGATGTGGTAACTTTGTGTGGATGGAAGTGAGACACAAACACCAAAATAAGTGCTGCACCAAGAAACTAAGAAACAAGATTGAGGTTCATATTCTATTGCATCAACTAGAGTTTTGTGTTTGGGTTGGGATTCAATATGAGGGGTACCCATTCATATATACATGGATCATCATTCCTTATGGTAAAAAAAATCATATATTTTGATTTAAAGCTGTTGGGTGTTGAGAAAAACTGAATTAAATTACCATAAATTTGTTTGGTTTAATTTGGAATTGTCAACATAATAAATGTATATATGAACAACATATATATAAGATAAGCATTATTATAACCTTTTAGAAGACCTTTAATATAATAATCACGACAAAAATAAAGATTATTATCAATGACTTTAACGTATATGAATAAAGAGTTATTAAAGTTATGAATTTATACTTATGTATAAGGTTACAAGTAATTAAGAAAAACTGAACATCATTTAACTAAGGAATAAAACTAAATAAAATTTGCTTATACAAGTAAGAATTCAATTGAAATATACTGATTTTTTATACTATTACTTAATCATGAATTATTATGTCAATAAAAATTATTGATTTTTGTTCTCATTGTTTTAAAAAGTTATATCATTAATAATTTTTAATTAGTTAACAAGACAAAAAATTTTGTGTATCAAAATTATATTCATAACTTATATCTTAAGCTAAGTAACATTTATACAAATTTTAGAAGTTTAAGTAACATTTGGGTATTTATATCTTAACATTCATATACTATAATATATAATATATAAAGAAGAACATCTACACACATTTGAAAAGCAATATGATTGATGACCAATTAATTTTATACGTCCATTATTTTATAATCCATGGTTTTGTGTGAAAAGGGCACGTAGATTTGCAATAACTGTGACACCACCGCCATGCAAGGAAGGATTTTCAGATTCATGCAGAGCCTATGGAATTAGCAAAGTGTCCTCTTAATTAAAACTTAAAAATATATAAGAATTGAAATTCGATACGTAATAATTTGGATTCTAAGCAATGCAATATGAAAAGGTGATTGAAAGAATTAAATAAAGTTAATTTCTATCGTGACTAATAAATAGTTTAAATAGCTACATACGATTTATCACTATTAATTTTATATATCTAAATAATAGAGTTAGTAATTTAATTAAAAATATTTTTTTAATTTTTAAGATGTTTAAAAAATTATAACCATTAACAAGCACTTCAAAGTAAATTTCCTTTTATGTTAATTTTTTTATAGTTGATGTCACTTAAAAATTACTGTTTAAAAAATATATTTACAAGTATAAATCATACTTATGATAATAAATTAAGAAAAATACTTATAAAATAAATAAAATTCCTGGATTGTACCTTTTATGCTTTCAAATTACAAATTTACTCCTAACTTGTTATCTTAGACAGTAAAAAAAATAAAATTATTGCATATGTACGCTAAATTTGCCTATTACTTATCTTAAAAGTAATAATATTGATGAAGTCCTTATGATTTGAGTTTTCAAATCTTTACATAGTTAAAAATATTTAATAATAAACGAGTCTAATTTATTACTTTTCAATATATTGCAATAACTATTTTATAAATATAATGTAGTTAGGTAATATTTCATTTATGTAAATAATATATGATTAAGTTAGTAACTATTCTTAAAAATATTAACTCTTCCTTTAATTATTCAATTTTGTTTTAATATATATTTTATTAATTTTTTTCTTATATCTTGAAAGAATGAGACATTGCGATCCATTTGTTGTTAGAAATATAATTAACTACAATTGTTAATTGTTACTTAAAATTTAAAACAGACAGTAGTTACAGATTATTATAATATGTTTAAAGAACAATTTTATAACTATTTTTTAATAATTTATACAAATTTTTAAAAGAACATAATAGGACAATATTTAATTTACATTATTTACTATTTCAAATATGCAATAATTACTAATTGTTGTCTAAATTTTAAAGATTATTTTGTTATCGTTTTATTATATTGATTTAGTAACATAAATTTGTAATTTTTATATACGATAAATAAAATTCATACTTGAAATATAATAAATTATACTTATTAATTATTATCTAAAATTAAATAAACAACAGTAAAAAATGAGATTTTTACAGAAAAATTATATAATATATATATATATATATATATATATATATATATATATATAAACTCAGGGTCTATTTATTTATCCAAATAGATCCATAATTTAGACACCCATAATCTGACTTGGCTTATTTATTTATTTTTTTCATTTTTAATTTTTTTATGTTTTTATATAATAAAATAAATATTATTATTTAAATTATATGTATATATTTATATTTTATTAAAATAAATATTTATAATATGTTACTCTAATACATATTTATAAATATTTTGTTAATTATATATAATAAAATAAATTTTATTATTTGAATTATGTTTATATTTTTATATTATTTAAAAATGAATAAAAATAATATTAATATTAATTTTAAATGTTTATTAAAATTTATTTTACATATTTAAGATAATAAATAATATTTTTATTTTTCTTATTATATTATTTAATATACTTTTTATTTTTTGAAAATGATATTAATATTATATTCTGAAATTATATTTTTGGTTATTTAATACTATATCTTTTTAAAAGTTAAAAATTATAATAATAATTTATTTAATATTATATATTTATAAAATAAATAAAAGTATTAAATAATAACCAATTTATTTATTTATTTTGACATATTAATTTTTATTAAAACTTATACCTAATTATTTATTTAAAACATATGTTATTAATATTAATAAACATAATTAAATAATATTATGCAGATATATTATGTATATAATTATATATTTAATATAAATTACAAATGCTAAAAATTTAAAAGTTGCAATGACATTCATAAAATTAAAAATGACATTAAAAAAATTTTAAAATAATAACAACAACATAAATCAATGACAGAAATTAGAAGCTTGAGTAATGTTTAGACATGTCTTTCTTGTGTGACGAGGGGTGTGAAAATAAAAACAATTTTTTGTCTGACTTTGTTGTTCTCTAATATCCATCTCTGTTCTTATCCTACTGGACTTAGATCGACCATTTGAAGTTCTTTTCAGTTCTAGATTTGGACACAAAGTTGAGCCTATGTAAGTTGGCCAATAGTTTTCGTATCTGAGTTTTTCAAACTGACCTTCGTATATCTTAGAAACTTGTTATAAGGTATACACGGAAGATATGTAGATGTCAAAGTTGTGTGGTGTGTATCTGTAAGCAAAAAGCAAGTACATGCGAGCATGAGATGTGAACTTTTTGAAATTTGCTACAATCACACCACATTTCATCTAACCATACTGTAAATCTTCCTACCAGTCAAATTTATGTCGGATGTTGCATTTCTTCGACTAAAAATCTAGTGCTTATTCTGTCAAAGGTGCTATGAGTGTTCGCATTTGACTGTGCATCTTGAATTGCTTTAGTTGCAACCTCCAAGTACATATGTCCAGCATCAATCATTGCATCTACTTTCTTGCCTCTGTCAATAAAGAACTTATTGCAACGGGTGTATGTTGCCATGACCATGGAGCAAATTGGCAGGTTTTTGGTTTTCTTCAAAACTGAATTGATTGACTTCGCTAGGTTTGTTGTCATGTGTCCTCAGCATTGTCAGTTGTCCCATGCCAGTGTCCATTTTTTCCTTGGTATATTGTTCAACCATTGTGCAGTTTCAGGATTATTATCTTTTAATATGTTGTAATAGTAAAAGAATCTCGATTCAATTATCCCATATGCTGGAAACAAGATTACAAATTAAATTAATATAACTAGCTAAGCAATTGTATAAAATATTAATGATAATATAGAATACGTAAAAAATTAACATTACCTATATTGACATCTTTCTTCAGTGCAGCATTTTTGAATCGTCGCATGAAGTTTTGTGCAATGTGTCTAATACAATAGACATGGATAGAATTGTTTTCTGTCCAACCACTTCCATTTCTGGAGTATGCACTTCTTATGACTTCGTGACGATCTGAAATGAGGCATAACCCCTCTTGCGGGGTTACGTACCTCCTTAAGTTTTTTTTTTAAAAAAGAACCATGCATCGCGAGTTTCACCTTCAACCACAGTAAAGACAATGAGAATTATGTTGTTGCGATTGTATTGCGCAACTGCCATTAATAAAGTTTCTTTGTATTTTTCATACAAAAATGTTCTATCCACTTGAATAGTTGATTTGTAAAAGGCAAAACCATCAATGCATGGCTTGAAGGTTCAAAACAACCTCTTGAAGAACACATTCCCCTCGTCAAACAAGCCACTCTGGTATGTCGGTTGTGTACTCAATTTCTAGATGAAACCTGAAACATATAGTTGCATTGCAAGTAATTATCTAGATAACTTATAGTATGACTCCCCCCAATTTCTGAAGATATTTTCAATGACATGTTGTTTCTCCAACCATCCCTTTCTATAGTTGATTGTGTAACCCATTATGGACTTTATATGGGCTAAGATGGTTGCGATGGGTGTGGATGGATTAGTCTCAATAATTTTACGAATGGTTTGAGAAATCATTCGTGATCCCATGGGTGGTTGCTCATCACTGTTAATGTCCTGGACATGGTATCGCATGCTATATATTGCACCAATTTCTAGAAATCCACTAACATACCCTCTCGTGTGCAGATGGAGCAGGAGTAGAGTACTAAACTTTTGAAATAAACCTTACAATGATGTTATGGGGTACAAATTAATGTTTGATCACATTGAAGCTGATCAGGTAACTCTTCATATTTATTTTCTTATCTTTTACACATCATCTTAAGTAACAAAGTTAAATTTATTTGTAGTTTTTATGGGCGCCATATTAAGACTTGCAAATATCAATACCTATGGAAGCATATAGAGATGTCCAATTGTGGACTTCATGTACCGTCGTCCTTTGTTTTGTAATTGTTGAATAACACAAAACAGATAGAGTCAAATTACATTTTTGTCTCTTCCAAGAAGTCTCTTCTATACTGAATAATTTGAATGACATCTACAAAATTGACATGAAAGGAAGACATGATGAAAATTAGGTAACAAGACATGCTCAATGGATTAAGATATGGAACAAATAAGAAAGAACACTTTGAAGCTTAGCATTTGAGTTTTCTCGAAAGAACACTTGGAGAGCTTAGCATAAAACTGATGTTACTGCAGACAACGCAGGACCATTGATAAGTGTTCCAAGTGAAGGGGCTAAGTGGGACTATAGATGAGAATGTCATTAAAGAAAACGAGAACAAATTTACGCAAGAAAGACTGGAAGAGATCATTCATAACTGCTTGAAAAGTGGTCGAAGCATTGGTAAGGCCAAATGGCATTACAAGCCATTCATACAAACCATTATGAGTGTGAAAAGTAGTTTTGTGGTGATCTTCAGGACGAACTACAATTTGATGGTATCCAGATCGAAGATTCAATTTCGAGAAGAACACAGAACTGCGTAACTTATCAAAAAGTTCATCAATCGTAAGAATTGGAAAGGAGTCTTTGACCGTAACTACATTCAAAGCCTGATAGTCGATACAAAATCTCCAAGAAACATCATGTTTCTTGCCAATAAAACTGGGGCAGAGAAAGGAGAATTACTGGTGCAATTGTCCCCTGAAGAAGTGTCTTATTAACCATGCGTTCAATCTCCACTTTTTGTGCAAATGGGTAACGATACGGTTTGACTTTAACCGCAGTGACCCCATCCTAAAGAGGAATAGCATGATCTTAAGGATGGGTAGGAGGCAAACCTTTGAGCAAGTGAATACGAAAGCAAACTGGTATAGGATAGATAATCAATCAGGAGGCAAGTTCTGACGAAAAAGATTCTCATTTGTAACTTGTTGTTCAGGAGAGTCACAGTGCAAAAGATACACTTCCAAAATCTGAGCAGAAGAATGATAACGTTGCAAATGATTGAAATGAGCATATTGAGGCATTGAGGAAGTGTCCCCCTATAAGGTTACAAACTCACCACCAGAGAAAATTTTAATGCAGCCAGTACTATAATCCGCAATATGAGGACCCATAGTGGCCAACCAAAAAGCACCAATGACAACTTCAGAGCCACTCACCGCCAAGACATAAACAGGAATAGTAATAGTATAACCTGAAATTGAAATAAATAAAGCAGGGATATAACCCTCAGTTTGCAGAAAAGATCCATCACCCACCATGACCTTCAGGTGAGGCGAAGGTTGCATCGGAAGACGTAATGAATGCACCAAGTGCGGCTGAATGAAACTGCCAGAACTACTTCCATTGAGTAGTACGCGAACAGGTTTACCAAAAATTGTGCACTAAAAATAAAGGGTTGCCCTACTAGGAGAACCCTAAAAAGCGTTCAAGGAAAGATGGTGAAGGGCGGCCTCAGAATCTAAGGAATCGTCGGGAGGCTGTGGCAAGGGTAGATCCTCTTCAAGCTCAAATAGTAAATACCGTTTATTTGGATATCAATGATTCTAAGTATATTTTTTGTTACATGTAAACATAGTCCCTTTTCCCGACGTAATTGTTGTTCGGCCAAGGACATATAACGAGCAAGATATGATGGCTTGACAGGCGGCGTGGGTAAAAGCAGTGGTAAAACAGAAGGAGGATTCATCGATGAAGAAGAGGGTCTCTTGGTAGATGAAGAGGAAGCCGGGTTTGAGTTGGACTGCACAAAAGGAGATTTTGGGGACAGAACCGAAAACCCCATAGTATCTTGTTCATCAAACAAACAGGCTAGAGCAACTGCCTTAAGCAGATCTAAAGGTCCCTGGGCAACGACTTTTTGTCGAATCGGGTCCTCTAACCCACTGATGAAACAATCAAGTAATGCTTTATTGGTGAGTCCTTCACTATGGTTAGCGAGTAGCATGAATTCATTATAGTAGTTGAAGATGGAAGAAGTCTGAGCCAGTTTAAAAAGCTTGGGATTGGCACTGTCAAATGGTGAAGGACCAAACTATGATTCAATAGTAGTGGCCAAAGTAGTCCATGACTGCAGTTGATTCATCGTTGGAGCATTTGGATCCATGGAATAACCAACCCTTGAAAATGAACTACGACAATCGTTAAACGATCCGTGTTCGAAGTGTTATAATAGGTAAAATATTGCTCTGCGCGAAAAAGCCAGAGATGAATGTTTGGGTTCAGCCTCAGAGTTCGTCGCTCCATTCAACGAATCGAAAGAAAATGACGAAAGATTAAGTGTGAGTTGTTCCAAATTGACGCCCTTACGATCTTGTGCCTCAATCGCATCAAATGCCTTTTTCATGTCAGTTTGTAACTACTTGAGTCTAATGTTTTTTGCCATTGGAGTGAATGAAAGCACCAAATTGTAATGGTTCTCGTAAACTCAATTTCTACCAACCGAGTATAAATACGTAGAAAGCATATAAATGAAGAATTCCGCTAGTTAATTTATATTCAATGGTAATTGTTAGCCCCGTTGCGAGGAATTACACTAGAAAAGCAAGAAAGTGCAATACAAAATTTAGGAGATCACAAATAAAAGAAGAAAAGACAAGTCAAAGACAAACAGAGAGAGAGAAGAGGTTCACCAAAACTACCTACTCTCTAAAACTCTTCACCCCCTACAGATATATTATTATTAACTGTCCCTAAACCACAAAGGAACCCAAGTTACACGATTGCTATGCCTACCCGCATTATTTTGCCCACTATCCTCCACCATAACATTCATTACATGCATTACAACAACTAGACTTTCATGATAATCCAAATCTTTCACAAGTTGATTTTGAAATCTCAAAGCAATAACCATAATGACGAAACTCACCACGTTACAGACGTCGCCATCGTTGTGGAACTGACCACCATCACGGAAATAGTTAATTATTAATAGTGTTATGAATTTGTTATCATCTTTATTAATGTAATTTGTCTTCGTCAATATTATCTTAGTAATATGAAAACATTAATTTTAAAATATTTGTCTCAAGTATAAATAATTAACTTATAATTTAATATTTTATTTACTTTTTAAAAATAAATTTTTTATTCTAAAATAAAATTTATTAAAAATTATAATAGTAAAGTTTTAGGTTTTAAAGTATTAAAAATTATAATATTAAATAATGTCATTTAAAAAAAAAATTAATTTAATTAAAATAAAATTTTTATTTAAAATATCATTTTTATCATACTGATATTTAAAAATTTTAAGTCAAAATTACATATTTAAATAAATAAATAAATAGAATAATATTTGATATATTTATTTAATTTTTAAAAATATAATTATTATTGTTTTCTAAAAATATTATTTATTATCTAAAATATGTAAAATAAAATTTATAAACATTTAAAATTAATAACGTTATTATTTTTATTCATTTTGAAATAATATAAAAATATAAACATAATTGAAATAATAAAACTTATTGTATTATATATAATTAACAAAATATTTATAAATATTTTTAGGATAACATATTATAAATATTTATTTTAACAAAATATAAATATATAAATATAATTTAAATAATAATATTTATTTTATTATATAAATACATAAAACAAAATTTAAAACGAAAAAAAAAGTCAAGTCAAAATTCAGTTCTCTGGGTGGCCAAATTGTTGCTACAGTATATAAGTCTATTTGGATAAATAAATTGAGCCTGAGTCTATTTCTGTATTTTTTTTTTTATATTTTTTTTGTAAAAATCTCGTAAGAAATCGTTCTAACAGGTTTAAAGATATTTTTTAATCACTGTTCTTCATTATTTTTATAACGATTGTTGCATAAAATTGTAAACAAAGAATTATTTTAAAAGATAATTTTTTTTATATTTCTAATGATTGTGTTTAAACAAATTGGATGAATATTATTTTTTTATTTGACAAAAATATTGGTTTTATTTTAAAAAAAAGTTTATACTTTTCTAAAAATTAGGACACTTTAATGTATTACCGAACTAAAATAAAAATTTGAAAATAATTAATTAAAAAAGTACATAATTTTTATCCTATTCTAATAATTTTTATTAATAGTTATTCAAAATTTAATTGATGAAACTATTATATTATATTTTTATTTTTAAAATTTATTAAAATAATTCTTTTTTTGGATAATTATTAAAATAATCCTTGAACCGTTGAAAACACCATTTTAAAATTTTATCTTATACAATTATTAATAATTAACGAAAAATAAAAATATTTACATGATAATATATTGATAATCATATACATTGTAAATTAAAATAATTAATAATTGTATGCATAATATATTTTACTTAGTTTAAGGACTATTTTTAATTAATTTTTAAAATATTAAAAATTAAAATAATTAATTATTACATAAAATAAAATGTTGATTAATTTAATGACTATTTTAATGAATTTTAAAAATAATAAAGACTAAAAGGATAATTTTTTTAAAATTAAAATATATTTTATTAAATTGAAAATATTTATTGTTTTAGTTAAATCAAAATTTGAGATTATTGTGGTTTCACTCCATCTCAATTCAAATTTAATTTTTAAATTTTAAGATAAGATAATCTATAAAATTTTTGGAAGTTAACTTTGTATTTTGATCTTGTTGATGTTTTCTTTTTTTAACTTTATTCGATTGTGATTGGCCTTCCTGTCTAGTTTGTCACTACACTTTGTTTTGGTGGTTACTACGTGAACCCTTACCTTCCCTAATCAAAGTTCGAACCTCTGGAACGATACAATAAACTTTGATTTCTTTATTTGCTTCTGTGTTGTTTTCTCTGCTAAATCAGTGACATTACTTGAACTCAATGTTTCCCTGTTCATGTCGTATTAATCTGTAAATTGTAACAAAACGCAATACTGTATTAATGGCGGTTCAGTGAAATCCCTAAATCGAGAAGAGAATGGAGTCGATTATCAACGCGGCAGTGGAAGAGATATGTGCTGAAGTTAACAATGGACTCACTCTTGAAGCGCTATGGGCGAAGCTTAAGAACTCATCCTCCAATCTTCATCTCTCTCTTTCCGTCAAAAAAGCCATATGGAAAAACCTTCTCTGCATTCCCACTCTTAGGTTCCAACCACAACCCTCTTCTTCCGAATTAGAAGATGCAGAGAACCTCAATTTGAAGATATTCGCTCGACAGAGCCTTGCCGATAATTTTCTAGGTCTTTACGATTCTCAATCTCTTCAACATGCGCAAACGCGTGTTCTTCACCTTCTCGCTAATGCTAGATCCAATGGTCTCACTCAAACTCAGCTTGCTAAGCATTTGCACATTGATGCAAATAACTTTCATTATGTGTTGCGTAGTCTCGAGTGTCAAGGCTTAATTGTAAAACACTCTGCTATTGAAAGGAAGAAACAAATATCCTCTCACGGTGAATCCAAAAATTATCCATGTGTTACTACTCATTTAGTGTACTTACATCGCTATGCCAAACATCTTGCCTCTAATCGCAGGTTTGAATTTGAAATTAACAAATTCAACGCCAAGGATGAGGATGCAGATGGAACCACTCTTCAAACACATGTTCTTCTTAAGGATTATACGCCTCAAATGAAAGCTATTTGTGACAAACTTGCAAAAGCCAATGGCAAGGTTCATTTTCGTTAATTTTTTTTAAGTTACCAACCGACTAAACTTATAACAATGCTTGTTTTTTATTGCAATGTTTTTTTTCTTTTAGGTTCTTCTTGTGTCTGATATTAGGAAGGATCTTGGTTATTGTGGATCGCGTCCAAGACAAAGGGCTTGGAGACAGGTATGTTTTCCAACTTGTGAACATTATAAAATTATGATTTTGTATTCTGCTACGTTCAAATTGCCTTATTGCCTCTTGTGGGGCCAGATTTCTCACAGGTTGGAAGCAGATGGTATTGTGAAGCAGTTTAATGCTAAGGTGAATGGCAAGGTTAGTTAGTTTGTATCATTTTATGACAACTGTATCCTTTACTTTTGTTAGGATTGTTGTGTTTTAGGTATGGAGAGAAGAGAGTTAAAGTAGAATTGATGTATGACAATTTGTTGAGATGTTTTTTTGGATGAACGTAAAACCTAAAGCATTAACCCCTATTTGTGCTAATCATAATCCTATCTAATTAAGAAAATAAATCATGATAAGATAAGGAAACATGGTAATTAATCCTATAGGATAAGATAATATTTTTAGATATTCTAACAACTTTTATACCCTATACTCTGTTTGATGAAAGGTGATTTAAGTCGCTTCAGATTTGAAACAACGTTTCTATTGGGATGCATTAGAAATCTCCTTATGGGAAGCAAATTCCACTTAGCAGTCACATTATTTTGTCAAATATAAATAAATAAATAAACAGTCACATTAAGGTAAAATGAGATTGTTTTGGTTTGCAATATCCTTTTCATCCTTGAATTTTTAAGCAATACAATAGCTTCTTTTCCAAGAATGAACCAGATTCATCTTGTTTTTCAACACAATCCTTTCAAATAATATGGCAGTGATGATAAAGTCTCCACTATTCATGTCATGACTCATGAGATTAATATTGACTGTCTGAGAAACCAAGCCTCTTTTTTCAGCTCCCTTAGTTCTGTTTTTTTATTATACTTCATGTTTACTATGTTGCATTGATAATATAGATGTAAGTTTTTACTTGTTTGCAGATTGAGGCTTGCCTGCAGCTTCTTGATCCAATAACTACTGGAAATGTAAATGAAGATAAAAAGTTGAACTCTGGGAAAGTTATTGATCAGCTTGTAGAGCTTCCTATTGAGCATCAAATTTTTGATATTATTGATTCCGCAGGTTCATGTGGCATTACTCTGAAGGAGGTACACTTTTGATTCTTATATTCTCTTCTTTGATGACACATGAAAAATGTCAATGCCAGGAAAAGAGAAAGAATTAGGAAAAAAACTAGAGTCAGTGATTTATATTGTTTAGCTCATTGATGCATGAGACGGATCAAAGGTGGATTATTTCCTTCTAAATCAGTTTAATAAGTTTCCTGATGAATTCTATATATATATTTATGTTGTTGCTGTTTAGAGAAATGTGAGCGGAGATATTTTGTAATGTAATTTGTGGATTTTAATATGGCACTGACTGCAGTGGATTTATATAAAGTGTGATATACTTGTAGAGATGATGCCATGATGGTAAGGATGAAGTTTGACTGTTTGAGTGGGTTGGTTGCGTCATGTAAATGCCCTTTTAGTTTGAGGCATGGATGAGGCACAGGCTCACCCAAACCTTGTGATGGAGTTTAATTTAAAGTGTAAGTGACGATTTTGAAACCACTGGTTTCTTAGTGGAAAGGCCCCAAGATAAGCCAAGGAACCAACCATGCCAAACGTTTAAGCTCACCAGGACTGGTTTTTATTATGATCAATCCAGTAGTAAATTACTATTTGGACAACACAATTTTTTTTTTTTTTTGGGGTATGCATGGTTGATCCCTGTTTTAAAGATTCACTGTGTTCTTAGTTCTGTCTATGCAATGTTCTTGTCAGATATAGATGTTAAATGATTAGGTGACTTGGTCAGCTTTACATACTGTCTCTGATAGCATAAAAAGCTTTTGATGGTTTTATTTAATATTTCTATGGTAAGGTCCATTGTAAAAGATAAAAAAGGGGAAATGTTTCCTAAATAAAAATTAGATGGAATAATTGCTTTTACTTCCCAATAATGGGAACCGATGGGGTTCTGCTTATTTAAGTGCTTTATGGGACTGTGTTTGTGTTTATGGTTTCTATTCTATGCTCAGCATTGCTTCTAGGGGGATGCTATTGGTGATAGGCAGAGAGAACAGTGGAGGCTTGCGTGCAATGTTTTGTTGTTTAGCTTTTTCTTGTTTTTTTTCTACCCTAAACCTTGGAAAGTATCTTATCCTGTACCATGTTGTATCTTCCCTCCTTTTTCTCTTATAAAATTTCTTTTTCTATAAACAAGGTGTATTTAGGCACACCTTTTCTCTTGTCTGGGACTGTGCTGTCCTGTATACACTTATGAACTTTTTAACTGCAATGAGCTTCATTCTTTTTGCTCTTCAAATGGAGTTTAATTTTTGGGGCTGGATCTCAATGATGCATCCTTAAATGTGCATATTGTTGCCTTTTTACTTTTAATTTATTTGGATGTTTCTTATTAACAGATCTGTGAGAGGCTTGGGATTGACCTTAAAAAGAATCACATTCGACTGATAAATTTGTGCTATAGATTTGGAATGAAAGTGCAGGAAGAGCAATGCTTAAAATCTAAGACAATCCGAGTTTGGACTTCTAAAAATTTCAATCCTGAACCAGAAGTTGAACTTATTTGCAAGCTTGATGAAAATAAAACTTTAAACCAACTTGTGCCTGGCAGTTCAAAAATAATATCTGAATTTGAGACTTCAACTATTAGTGGAGAAGTTGCTGACCCTGCAAAATTGGAAGAAACAGGAATTGGTGCAGAACTATCTTGTGTATTTCCAAGAAATATACAGTCAAACTTTGTAGAAACACCGACAAACTTGCAAGATTTTGGTCTTGACCAAAGGGCTATTGTTTCTCAAAGCACATTGGCCAGTTCATCATTGGAGGCAGACAATGCACCATCAGGAGCTTTTCAATCTGATGTGATGAAACCATTCTCTACTGGAACATATCAAAGATGTGCCAGTTTATCTTTCACTGTAGATAGCACTAGAAGGGCAAATAGGATATTAGAAAGACTAAAGGTCTTTGTCTTTATTTTCCTTCCTAATCCTGTTGGTAATGAAGCAAATGCTTATTTCCTTTAATTTTTTATTCAGTTGCTAAGACAATTTTTATGTTTTTACTCATGCAGGATGAAAGGTTCATTTTGAAACCCGAGATAATTAGGTGGCTTAGTAGCTTTGAGAAGGATAAGTCTACAAAATTGGACCGCAAGACTATTGACCGAATATTGTTTAAACTTCAGAATCAAGGGCAGGTTAAATGCATAACAGTACATTCCCCTGTTATTTCTGAATATTCCAGGACAAAAGATTGCATGGTGGTTGTGCATCCATCCATAAGTCTATCTCCTGAGTTATTTGATGAGATTCAAGATAGAGTGCGATCATTTAATAATTATATTCGGAGCAAAAGTACTTTGTGTCAGAAAAATGATGAATTAATACCTGTAATGGATGATATTCAGAAAAATCAAAGCCTTATAGTTCCAGATGGGCGGGATGGTAGAGCAGAAGCTATGCGTGCTAATGGATTTGTATTAGCAAAAATGATTCGTGCAAAGCTTCTGCACAGTTTTCTTTGGGATTGTTTGCATATGTCGACAAGCCAGAATGCTTTATCATCTAAAAATTGTGTTTATGAGCTAACTGATAATCCTCATAGTAGCAGCAAACTATTTTCTCTAGAAGCAGCTATTAAAGAAATTCCAATTGAACTATTCTTACAAGTTGTTGGGTCCACTCAAAAATATGAAGAAATGATTGAAAAGTGTAAGATGGGTTTACGACTCTCTGATCTTCCTCTAGAGGAGTACAGGTGTTTAATGGATGCTCATGCAACGGGAAGGCTATCATTAGTTATTGACATTTTACGGCGCTTAAAGGTATTGTTGTTGACTGTTGGGTTAAATTTGAGGTCTTTGTTTTTAATTGGAATGCTTTAAAATTTATCTTTATTTGCTTTGGTTTTGCTGGTTCCATCTTTTTTAGGTGTGGGACTGGGAGTTATAGAATATTCAACCAGTTATCATACTGGAGTAATCTTTAACGAAAATTAAAAAATATATATATCAATCAATCCCTTGACATACTGTAGTCATGTTGGTTGAAAAACTATATTCCCGATTAATATGTTATTCCCTTGATTGGCTACACTTCTATCATTAAAAATGATGATGGGTCACTTAAGAAAACCGGAGGAAAAGAAAGCCATTTTAGTTAACAAATTGCTCAGGCATTTTAAGTTTGTCACAAACTGATAAACCTATTCTGTATTCCTGCTCATGGTTCCTGAAACATATAAGTTATTCTTAAGATAGCTATTTGACCTCTTGTAATCCATGCTAAGGAATTTGTGTCACATTTTTATTTGAGTGCAAGTTGACTGCAGATGGAATTAAACCTTTGACTTAGTTAACTTCGTCTTGTTTTTTACATCATATTGTACTGTATGGCATATGTAGGATAATATATTCATTTTTTCCCCACTAAGAAAATAAGTTTCTGAAAGAATAAAAAAAAAAAAAGAAACTGCTAATTAGAGGGCAAAGAGTCCACCAAAATGGTAAGTAGGAAACTATTCTGAAACTCAAAAACAGCATGTTAATAGAAATAAGTAAGATTAAATGATTAATATTACATAGTAAAATTTAATGATGCATGCTTGACATGGATTTATTGTGTAGCTGATTCGGATGGTTACCAATATGCACTCTATGGATGGAATCAAAGCCGCTCATACTTTTACTCATATGCTGGAGCTTAGGCCTTATATTGAGGAACCCCTTTCAAATGATGCAGCATCTTTAAATTTTATATCTCTTGATCTTCGACCAAGAATTAGGCATGATTTTATTCTGTCTAGTAGAGATGCAGTTGATGAGTATTGGCAAACATTGGAGTATTGCTATGCTACTGCTGATCGAAGAGCTGCTTCATATGCATTTCCTGGATCTGTGGTCCATGAGGTAATCTCCAAGTTTGTTTCCCATGGACAATTTTAAAGCTTCTCTGTTTTTATGCCTTGTATCAGATTCCAGCCTAATATTATTTTTGGATGCCACAGTCCCAGTTCAAACACTAAAGATGGTAATTTTTTGTTTATATTGTTAGCTTTTCCGCTTCCGTTCATGGGCATCTACTCGTCTTATGACAGCTGAACAACGTGCTGAGCTTTTAAAGCGTGTAGCAAAGGATGATCTTAGGGGAAAAATTTCTTATAGGGACTCTGAGAAGATTGCAAAAGATCTGAATCTTACCTTGGAGCAGGTTAGTTTGTTTCTAACTGTTGACTTGAGAATGCTATATCAGTACTGTAAACCTCCTCCCCCCCCCCCCCCCCAACACACACACACACACAAAAGTCCAGTATCAGTAGGTGAGATTATTCTTTAGGGAACATAGATTTCATGGGCTTCTGTCTTGTCTCAGTTAATTAGACACTGTTACAAATTATCTTGCTTAAACAAAAAGTTACATGTTAATCACTTTAGTATGTTTCTCCGAAAATAATTTCTGTTATATTATTTTGCATTTGTTTTAGAAAGCATGATTGTGTAGTTGACAAGAAACCTCTGATGGCTTTATGATAGAACGCTGTTGATGAATTGATAGGAATTGTAATAAAATGCAGAAGTACATCAATTTATGTTGCTGTCCAGAGTTTCAGAAACTCCTACAGGGTAGGATTTTTGTCCTCAAAGAAGAAAAGATTACCATAACTGTCATTCACGTAGAAAATTTGAAATTACACATTATATTCTGAACATGTAACTTTCTTCCCTTGTAACTGTCATTAACACATTAAATTCTGAATACATAACTGCGTACACCAATAATTGCTACATGACAGGTTTTATTTTAATTCCAATGTGTTGGGTCCAAGCCAAATGGGCCTCCACTAAAAACATACCAGAGAAGGAGGGGTAAAAAAGGGATTGTGGGCAGGGAGGCTGTTAGGGAAGATTCTAACGGAATAACAAACTGAGTGACGTGGAGGAGGGTGGGAGTGGCTGAGGGAGGGATATAAGTAGATGATCGGAGTGAAGAGGTAGGAAATATCTAGGAGGTGATTGGGGGTGGCTGCTGCCTTAGGAGAAGTTTCCATTTCGTCATTATTACCTTTCTACTATTTCACTTTTCTGTTTGTACTACCAGGGTATTCTCTGAGGTTTCAGTGTTAATTCCATAAATACATTCAGTTCCTATGAAGTTGGTATTAGAGCTCCCGATCCTGGGAGCGCCTGATAGTTTCGACTAGAATGGAGAATCGGTTGGAAAACGTTGAACGAAGACTAGAAGGCATGCAGGTCGCTATGCAGGAGGAGTTCAGGAGGCAAGTGGAGGAGATGATGACAGCAATGACGACTAGGTTTGGGTCGGCCTTACAAGTCATGAGGGCAGAAAGAGAAGATGCAAACAATAACCAAGAAGGTGGCAATGGTGAGGGCGACGCTTGGAGAAGGGAGGAAAGGGTGAAGCGGGTTGAAGTGCCCTATTTCGCGGGAGATGATCCTTATGGATGGGTGTACAGGGCAGAGCGATACTTTGAAATAAATGGCATTCCCAAAACAAAGAAGGTGAATACAGCGGTGGTATGTTTGGAGGGGAAGGCGCTCAACTGATATCAATGGTGGGAGCTGCGGGTGCCAACAACCACCTGGCCAGCGTTCCGACAGGCTCGGTCGTCATCATCGAAGAATCCCTACGAGGCTTTAATGGGACTGAAACAAAAAGGAATGATTTTGGAGTACAGGGAACAATTCGAGCTATTCTTTGCTCGCTACGTTTCACCGATGAGGAATTTATGATTGGAGCCTTCCTCAACGGCCTGAAAGAAGAAATCAAAGCAGAAGTACGGTTGAGAGACTCAGGGGACTTGAACATGATGATGGAGATGGCACAGAAAGTCGAAGAGAAAAACAGGGTGTTGGGCCGCCTTCTAAAGGGAGCGGGTCAACGGGTAATAAGCTATATTGGGCTAAAACAAGCGGAGCCCAATACGTGCCTAGGCAAAGCTGGACCAGAAGGAGCGAGCCCACTCCTTCCTTTGGGCCTAGGGCTTCTAACCGCCCCAGTAGCAGCCAGGTTGAGACGAAAGGGAATCAAAATAATCCTCGTGACCCATTCATCGCTTCCTCACACCGCAGAGGCCTAGGGTTCAAACGACTGACCGAGGAAGAGGAAAACGAGAAGCGACGGATAGGACTCTACTTCTGCTGCGATAAGAGGTTTTCACCGGGCCATGTATGTCGCAATAAGCAATTCCATGTCATTCTGTTGGGGGAAGAAGACGCGATCCAGTGCGGCGTTCCCAAGGAGGATGAAGTAGAGGAAGTAAATCTTCAACTAAGCGCAAGTAGTATTACTGGTATGACCTTGAAAAACTCGCTGAAATTATGGGGACTGATCTCGGGTAAGAGGGTAATTGTGATGGTGGACTAGGGGCATAGCACAACTTCCTGTCACCAGGTTTGGTAGAAGAGCTAAATATTCCCACAGAGGCCACGAAGGGGTACTTTGTTGAAGTGGGAGATGGACAAAGGTTGGGAAGCCATGGAGTTTGCAGGGAGGTGGTGTTAGAGTTACCCAATTTACATATAATTCAGGACTTTTTCTTGTTCGACTTGGTGGGAGTGGACGTGGTTCTGGGGTACGAATGGCTCAAGAGTTTAGGAAAATTTAGTGCTGACCTGCGACAACACTTGATTGAGGTGTACAAGGATGGGAAAATTATTGAGGTGAAAGGGGACGTGGGACTATCACGGACAGTGGCTTCATTAAAGGCCATTAGAAAGGAGCTAAAAAGGGAGGCTGAGACTTATTATGTAGAATTGGCATGATTAAGTTGGGATGTACAGAGCTACCCACTCAGGTGGCAACGACAGCTCCAGAGGCTATAAGGGAGCTATTGAGGGAGTTGTTTAAAGAGGGAACAACTCTCCCACCCCCAAGGGAATGTAACCACGCCATAGTTTTAAAATAGAGGGCTACTATTCCTAACATTCGTCTTTATTGGCATCCTCATCGCCACAAGGAAGAGATTGAAAGATTCGTGAGGGATATGTTAGCAGCAGGCTTGATCAGACCCAGCACCAGCCCCTATTCTAGCCCATTGATTCTCGTCAAGAAAAAAGATTGTAGTTGGCGCTTTTGTGTGGATTACCACGCCCTTAACAGTATCACGGTTCCAAACAATTTTTCCGTTCCAGTCATTGAAGAACTGTTGGATGAGCTGGGAGGGGCCACATTCTTCTCTAAACTCAACCTGAAGTCCAGCTATCAATAAATTCGCGTGAAGACAGAGGACATACCTAAAACAGCCTTCCGGACGCATGAAAGACACTACGAGTATGTAGTAATGCCATTCGGGTTCAATCATTGATGAATCAGATTTTTAAATCCTATTTACGTAAATTCGTATCAGTCTTTTTTGATGATATTTTATTATATAGCCCAGATTACTCTTCCCATATTGATCACTTGGGTGTAGTTCTTCATTTGCTAAGAAGCCAAGAGCTGTGGATCAATGGTAAGAAGTGCAGCTTTGGAGAGTCACAGCTGGAGTATCTTGGGCACATAATATCCTCTGATGGAATCTCTGCTAACCCTGCAAAGATTTCTGCTATGACCCAATGGCCAGCACCCAAGGACATTCGCAATTTAAGGACATTCTTGGGGTTAACCGGGTACTACTGCCGCTTTGTTTGGAATTACGGTGCTATAGCTAAGCCTCTCACTCAATTACTGAAGAAGAATAATTTCAAATGGACAGAAGAGGTACAAATGACTTTTGACCAGCTTAAGAGGGAAATGGAGGTTCTGCCCACTTTAGCCATGCCAAACTTTGACCTACCATTTGTGATTGAGACTGACGTCATAGGGTATGGAGTAGGGATAGTTTTAATGCAACAAGGCCGACCCTTAGCATTTATTAGTCAAGCGTTATTAAACCAAAACAAGGTGAAATCAGTCTATGAACGTGAGCTAATGAAAATTGTGTTTGCTGTTCAGAAATGGCTCCAATACCTGTTGGGCAATCACTTTATTATCTGAACTGATAAAAGAGTTTGAAGTTCCTCTTAGAGCAACTTGTTTTGGCGGGGGAACAGCTAAAGTGGGTAAATAAGCTAATGGGTTTCGACTTTGAAATACAATACAAACTGGGGCTAGAAAATAAGGCAGCTGACGCGTTGTCTAGGATGATGAGTTATAATGTCATATCTATGGTGACTAACGCCGACCTAGTCAATTTAGCTTAGGAGGTTCTTGGAGATGAAGTGTTGAAGGGAATCATGCAGCAGATAGTGTCTCACCCTAATTCCCATCCACATTATGCAATTTCTCAAGGGTGCTTGTGGTATAAACAGCGGCTAGTCCTCCCTAAGGAGTCTGCCCGTATTCCATTATTGTTGGTAGAATTCCATGCCTCACCTTTGGGGGGGGGGGGATTCTGGAGTGACAAAGACTTACGAAAGGTTGGCCATGGTTTTCTATTGGACGGGAATGAAGCAGGATGTGGAAAAATTCGTCGCTGGCTGTCAAATTTGTCAACAAAACAAACACGAAACCTGAAACCTGCAGGTTTGCTTCAGCCCTTGCCCATTCCAATGCATGTATGGGAAGATATCTCTATGGATTTTATTGGAGGACTTCCCAAGGCTAAGGGAGCTGACAACATTATGGTGGTGTTCGATAGGCTAAGGAAATACGCCCATTTCATTCCCTTACTTCAACCATATTCAGTTAAGGAGGTAGCCACAGTGTTTGTAAAAGAAATAGTTCATTTGCATGGTTTTCCTACATCCATAGTTTTAGATTGGGATCGAATCTTCATCAGTTCATTTTGGAAGGAATTATTTTGTCTTTCGGGCACCAAGTTGAAATTCAGTTTGGCATACCATCCTCAAACGGATGGCCAAACTGAAGTCACCAACCGTACCATTGAAGTCTATTTGAGATGTTTTGCGAGTGATCATCCACGCCAATGGGTGCATTGGCTGCCATGGGGAGAATTTTGGTTTAATTTTTCATTCAATGCTTCTATTAAGATGACCCCTTTCAAGGCACTTTATGGCCGAGACCCTCCTATGATTGTCCCTTATTGTCGGGATAGCACTGTGGTGGCTAAGGTGGACCAATTATTGCTACTGAGGGATAGCATCATAGAGGAGCTTAAACAACACTTAAGAGCATAGTTGAGGATGAAAGGGCAAGCAGATAAAGGGCAGCGAGAAGTGGAAGATTAGATTGGGGACATGGTGTACTTGAAGGCTCGACCATATAGGTTGAAGTCATTGGCAAAGAGGGTAAATGAAAAACTGAGCCCCAAATTTTTTGTCCCCTTTTGTGTGGAAGGAAAAATAGGAGCTGTTGCCTATAAGTTATCGTTGCCAGAATCATCCCGAGTGCACCCTATTTTCCATGTTTCCCAGCTTAAAAAGGCCCCCCTACTAGTTGACCCAGTCAAGCTCTGCCCCTATTTTTAACAGAAGAATTTGAGCTCCAAGTTGAGCCTGAAGAGGTGCTGGATGCCCGGAAACTCATGAATGGGTGCTGGGAGGTTTTGATTAAATGGAAAGATTTGCCTAATGAGGACAGCACTTGGGAAGAATTTGATCTGCTGCAGGCCATATTTCCACACTTCAACCTTGAGGACAAGGTTCCTCTCAATGGGGGAAGGGGGTGGGTATTGTTGGGTCCAAGCCAAATGGGCCTCTACTAAAAACATACCAGAGAAGGAGGGGTAAAAAAGGGATTGTGAGCAGGGAGGCTGTTAGGGAAGATTCTAACAGAATAACAAACTGAGTAACGTGGAGGAGGGAGGGAGGGAGTGGCTGGGGGAGGGATATAAGGTAGATGATCAGAGTGAAGAGGTAGGAAATATCTGGGAGGTGATTGGGGTTGGCTGCTGCCTTAGGAGAAGTTTCCATTGCGTCATTATTACCTTTCTACTATTTCACTTTTCTGTTTGTACTACTAGGGTATTCCCTGAGGTTTCGGTGTTAATTCCATAAATACATTCAATTCCTCACAATGCCTCCTGAATAAACCTGTAACACAGGTGGTTTGCTTGAGCCCAGGACTGGATCCATTGCCCTACCAATTTAGGATTAATTAGTCATGGATTTTGCTTTTGAAACTTGTTACTTGTAGTTTTAGAGACACAAGTTTGGTAAATTATACTGAAAACTCTGGTGTCTATGGGAAGTGAACTTCCAAAATTTAGAACTTCTAATGAGGAAAAGTGATTCTTGTTTATTTATGTAAAATAAAATTTAAATCATTGAGTATCATTGCCACTGTTTCAAGATGAGTGACTCTTGTATGTTGTAATTCTTTCCAGTATGTGTTTTATTATTTAATTTGAATTCTACATTTCCACTTGTAGGTACTTAGTGTGTATTCTGGCAAGCGTCGCCGTTGCCTTAATCAGTTTAAAGATGAGGGGGAAGATAATAATTTATTTGAATACAAGGGCACTTCATCTTGTCGCAAGAGAAAAAGATCCACTGAGCTCAGGCCAGCAAAACATGCAAGAATCGATGCAGCAACTGATTTTGCAGGCATGCACGTAGAACCACATAATTTGGGTGTACATTCAGGAGAGCATGCCACCCATATGCAAGAATCTGAGGGGGATGATTATGAAGTTGAGGGTTCCCAAGACTGTATCCCCCTTATTAGCCAGTGTGTCTTAACCAAAATGAAGCCAACGCGCCAAAGGAGATTTGTTTGGTCAGACAAAACTGATAGGTAAGAGAAATGTTAGGAATCTGCTAAATGATAAGCCAATTAATTATTTTACTTTTGATTCTAGAAGGTGTGGAAATGAGGGCTCTTTGAAGTGGGATCATATATATATTAAAGCCAAATGTAATGAAGCATTGCATGGTATTCTTGCATCAATACCTGTGTTTTTAGTTTGTTCTGAATTGATTAATATAGTGAATGTATAGATTTTGTTATCATTATTAGTGGTACCTTAATCCCAAGCTTAATTCAAAAGAGAGCTCAATAATTACTTTGTTGCTTTACAATGCACAGCACTGATTTTTTTTCCCCTGAGACTTACATACGTAATTGTCTATGCTGTCTGAGTATCTGTGATTTTATGTCATTTCAGGCAACTGGTGATCCAATATGTAAAACACCGTGCCATTCTTGGTGCCAAATATCATCGCATAGATTGGACTTCAATTTCTGATCTTCCAGCTCCTTCAAGCGCTTGTATGAGAAGAATGAATTTGCTGAATAGTAACATGAGATTTAGGAAAGCTGTGAATAGACTCTGTAACATGCTCAGTGAACGATATGCGAAGCAATTGGAGAAGTCCCAGAACTTGTCATTAAACAAAGATGATTGTAAACAGTTTGTGCGATCCCAGTCCTGTGCAGGTGTCCACAATAATTTTAGTCCTGATGTTGAAACTCAAATGACAAGTCTTAACGGAGAAGCTTGGGATGACTTTGAGAACAAAGGCATCAAGACTGCTCTTGGTGAGATTCTTCGCTGCAAGATGATGACTAAGCTGGATGCCTCCTCACAAAAAGTTCAATTGCAATATGAAGGGTGGTCGGATGCAAATGAAAAAGCTGATGGATATGTAATTCTCTAAGTCTAACAACAGTAATGTCAAGTCATTACTTCCAAGTATCTAAATGAGATATTCCTGGCTTGATCTAATATTTTTTTATGTTCATATTTTTCCTTTTTCTCTCCTCTCATTATCCTTCTTGGGTGAATCTTTTTTATATAATTTGTCATACAGTCTTCAGTTATTTTGGAAGCTGTCTGACTAAGGAATCCTTTTTGTGGCAGGAATCTCAAGAAAATGAAGAAATTACATCCGCTAGTCCTAGTGAAATTATTCATAGTCATCACGGGAAGCCCCAAACATTTTCTGCCCAAAGATCACGTCGGCGTCGCCTTGATAAAAAATTCACTAGGTTTCTGAATAATAGAGCTAATGGTTATGGACAAGTATATGAATCATTGGCTGTCTCAAATGCCATAGAGCTATTTAAACTTGTCTTTTTAAGCACCTCAACAGGTCCTCGAGCACCAAATTTACTAGCTGACATTCTTCGGCGATATTCAGAGCATGATCTATTTGCTGCTTTTAACTATCTTAGAGAGAAAAAAATCATGGTAAATTGTTCTAAATCTCTCATAGTTTGTGTTAATTGCATGAGATGCAACATTAATTGGTTGTGTTTAATTCAACCCTATACTGTTACTTGCTGTAGTCATCTTTATATTGGTCATCATGTTAAATAATTATATGCTATCTGCATCATATATTTTTATAGTGCATACTGCACATACTGAAGATTGTGCTTCCATATCATGTTTGGTCTTATTTAGTGATCTCTAAAGCACTTTATCATAAAATGTCTGTGGGTGTGTAAACTTGCATATCTAAACTCTAATGTCTGTTGTAAACAAAGTAATCTTTATCATAAAAGTAGGTTGTAGCTTAACATGAGAAAAAAGATATGTAACGTGGCTGCTAAGAGAATGATTTGTGTTAGTGTTGACTTAATTTGGTGAGAACATGTCTATATACTTGTTAGTGATATAATGAAGCACATGTATAATTCTAATTAGCTGTTCCTGATTCTTAGCTGATTATGTCATTAATTCCTGCATGTTAGCCCTTAGAATAACGTCAGCTTCCATTGTATACTGAATGCTGTACAGATTGTAAATATATCCATATAGACTGATTAGTCACCAAGTTCTGTACATATGGGCAAAGGTTTACAAGAATATATCGAGTATGAATTAAAATATGTGTATATACTAACATGAAACTTCCTACATTCCCCCCTCAAGCTAGGTCGTAGATACTTGTGTATTTGAAGCAATACTTATTCAAGCTACAAATTTAGTAACACACACACACACACACTATGAAACCCCAAATAAGATAAAGGTAATCAGGGCAGGGGTGTTGCAGTCTTGTTCTTGCTTCTTAGGTTTACTAGAACTCGATTTAACAAATAACTCGTTACTAACTATAGTAGACATTTTCCTTTGAGCTTAAAAGACTTCAAGGAACACCAAGCATTCTAAAAGTTTGTCATTGTTTTGGGTATTGTTTCCATTTATATTAATTTTACTCTGCATTTTACTTTAAGATTTTTACTGCCTGATTTCTTTTTCTGTTTCTTTCTCCTCTCTCTTAATAGTTAATGTTTTTATATAGACAACCTGAATGCGTGTGTTTTTGTACAAGTTCTAATTTCCTTGACATTGCAGGTTGGGGGCAACGGCAGTGAACGTTTTGAATTATCACAGCAATTCTTGCATAGTGTTTCCAAGTCACCATTTCCATTTAATACTGGAAAGCGAGCTGTTAAATTTTCTGCATGGCTGCGGGAAAGAGACAAAGAACTCACAGAAGTGGGTGCTAATCTTGCTGAAGATCTACAATGTGGGGACATTTTTCATTTGTTTGCTTTAGTCACATCTGGCGAACTTTCAATTTCACCATGCCTACCAGGTAATGGTGTTGGAGAGGCTGAAGATTTGAGAAGTGCAAAGCGTAAATATGATGCTACTGAGTCTTCCTATAGTGATAAAGCTAAAAAGTTGAAGTCCTTGTTTGGAGTAGAAGGAGAAATTATATCTCGTCGGGAAAAAGGTTTTCCTGGTATCATAATTTCTGCACATCACACAACAATTTCAAGAGCTGATATTTTAAATTTGTTCAAGGATAATGATAACAATGGCCAACCTTTTGAGTTGAATTTCCAATCAAACATAAGCCAAAGCAGTAATTATTCACTTCCTGAGCCTGACCATATGTTAGAAGTCACTAACACTTTTGACCCAATACCTCTGGAAGAAAGTCATATGGAATCACCCTGGGAAGCTATGGCATGCTATGCACGACGTTTGATGTCAGAATCTTCCAATCAAGAACATGCCTATGCCATTTGTGCTGAGGTCTTCAGGGTCGTTTATGCTTCTATCCAAAAGGCTGGTGACCAAGGATTAAGCATGAGAGAAATTTCCCAAGTTATAAACTTGCCAGGTATTGATTCTGAGATTTAACCAAATATGGAATTTGAGTTGAAATCAGCTACTGTATATAAAGATTTTCATTTATTTAAACTTACAGTTTTACTTTTTGTCTTTCAGGAGCAGAGGTAGATGGATTGATTGTTGATGCTCTTCAAGCATTTGGCCAAGCCTTAAAGGTTCCTCCCCCTTTCCTTGATCCATCAATTTATGGCATGTCCAGATTATAGTTTTCAACTGATGGTCTGACGTAACACAAAAGCAACTTTTTTTTCCTACTCCTACTTAAACCATGGTTTGAGACCCATATCATACTGAAACACAACCCAAGTACCAAACCATGATTTTGCCAAACTTGTCATTTGTGGATGAAACTTGGTTTACACACCCAACCTAGGATGTGGGGCGTGCAAACTATTATTATTTGGAACGTGCATTTAGTAGTCTGGAATACTTTTGAATTTCAGAAACTGCTGCTGTTATGGCACTCTGTTGTTCAGAGTTGTGCTGCTTTGTGCATTGATAGATTAGTTACATCTATGCTTCTGCAGTGGAAGCTATGGTACGGTTAACCTGTTTCTTTAGTGATTCTTTTTTGTTCAGTTTTATTGAATTTCTGGTAATGGTGCAAATGTATACCCATTTAACTGGCTTGGAACTATATGCAACAGAACTGGAACTTCCTTGTGTGTGTGTGTGTGTATGTATGTATATATATATATATATACTGCTGAGGTAGTTTACAACAGCAGTAGTGATTTGAGCTCTTCACCTCTCTGAAGTAATTGAAAGATTTTTGCTGAAATTCATAATAATTTGTTCTCTTTGCTATATAGGTGAATGCTTATGATACTGTCCGCGTTGTTGATGCCTTATACCGTCAAAAGTACTTTTTGACACCTGCTTCTGATTTTCATTGTGTTGTTCAACCTTCCTCAACCAAAAACATTGAGAAAAGCAATGATACATGTGAGCTTTACAAATCAGATGAAAGGGATACTACTTCGGTTGATACCATGAGAGAAACAAACACTGTTATTGATAATGTGCACAAAGTTACAATTCTTAATCTTCCACATGGGGATGTGAATTCTGAAAATCAAGCTAGCAATAGGAATGAATGCTGTAAGCAAGACACATTTGGCTTTTCTAGAGGTGATCACGACAAAGAAACACTTAAATTTTCTTCTGGTGAATTATGTGTGCCAATATTGCCATGGATCAATGGAGATGGGACCACCAACAACTTTGTTTACAGGGGACTCAGACGTCATGTTCTTGGAATAGTGATGCAAAACCCAGGGATATTGGAGGTATATCCCATCTTTATAATGTTTTCTTATTTTATGTATTTAAATTTTCATAGAAATTTGATGTGGGATTGGTTGTGAGTGTTGCTGCATATTAATATTTTGCACTATTCAGGTCAAATTTCCCATTGCTTAAGAGTTAAGAGGGCCTAACGAAAACAACACAGAGACTAATGAAAAATGATTTATTTTTACCCTATCCTTTTTCAACCTTTTTAGTGGTGTCATCCTTTAGAAATGAATTGGGTTAACGTATTCAGCAAATATATTGGACTTCATTTTATTGACGAATGGAATGCTAGCAACACTCTTAACACATTCTTCCTATCACACTCTACCATTAATTGAAATTTATGCGGAATCACAAAATTACAAGTGAAACTCACTTTATAGGGTGTGGGCCTCATGCCATTTTTCAAGTCAATAAATTTCAACATGTTGGAAAGAGTATGTTAGATAATATGTTGTTGACACTTTTATTATATTGACGTGGCCCTATTTTAGTTGGACTAAAATGTACTATACATTCTCTATGTTTATTTGAAGTTTCAATCTGTTTCTTTATCTTTTTTCTTCTGTCAATTTTGTCCTCTAACTGATTTTTCAGTTACAATGCTTCCTTTCTTTCAAATCTGCTTTCCCACTTAACGTAAATGTAATGTTGCATGTACGTGGCATTACTTCTTTAAGTTCTTTCTAATTGGTAACTCGCCACTCAAAATGTTGTTATTCTGACTAGGTTCCATTTTCTTCTTTACTAATTTTCAGCTCCACCATTAAACGCCCATGACTCAAAAAAATAAATAAATAAACTAATACACTAACAAAGGACTAAATGCATCTAAATAAAGGTGCCAAAAGAAAACCAATTATGGCATGGCACATCTTGGCTTGAGTTTGATTGGGGGTAGTAGTGGTTGGTTGTTTTATGCAAAGATGAGTGAGTGTTTAGGTTATGGGTTTGTGATGGGTTTGAGGCGTAGTATAGGAGCTGTAGTTTGCCTCACCTTTTTCTTTAATTGTGAATTTCTAGTAAAATTAATCAGAATCACCTTTGGCAACATTCATACTTCTGCATTTTCCTCTTCCATGCATCGCCAAATGAACCCAGCCACCACCAGAAACACTTGTGGCCACCATCTCTGTCGTCAGAAAAATGGGGAAGAAGCATAGATATCTTCTTTGTGCAAAACAGCAAAATTATCAGTCCTCTGCATCAAGTGTTTAAGTTTCACTTTACACCCATTTGATTAAATCAACATTTGGGATGTCAACTAATATTTAGTTAATGGTGTTTATGCCATGTTCATAAGTGGGGTAACAAATTTGATTTAAAGCAAAATGTTGTAACTAAAAAATGAGTTAGAGAATCAAATTGACCAAAAACGAAAACAGGAAGTGACAAAACCAAGACTTTAACTAAACATAGAGAACAAAAAGTATATTTTATTTTAGCCTTTTAATTATAAATTGATTTCATTGCTTTTTAAATTATTGTTAATATATTTCCCTTTTCTTGAAGGGGGAGTATATAGGAGCAAAGAATTCCAGTTTTGATAATTTGGTGCATGCTGCTAATTAGTATTATTTTTTTTACTGCTCCTGCATCATTATCTGTTGCAAAATGCAAAGAAAAACAACAAACTGAATAAAGTGGTTGTGATAACAGGCTAAACCACAAGTTGGCACATAATCGACATTTAAATATTAAAATGAAAGTTATTGAATGACCAGTTGTAATGCAAACTGACAGATGTACTTATCTTGAAAACAAGAATGATTACATAATAAATATTAACTTGAGGTGCAATGCAAATCTAGTTTTACCATTTTTGGTACTTCGTTAAGACATGGAAAAATCTACTGATGATTTCATTTTGTGTGTGTTAGGATGATATTCTACAGCAGATGCAAGTGCTGAATCCGCAGGTATTCTACCAAAATTTCAAATGTCTAGACTTTTATTCTGAAATTGTTATATTCAGAAATAGTCATTATGACTTGTAATCTTTACTAAGTCATGATACCTGATTCAGGGCAATATGTTCTCTGTGTCAAATGGGTGAAATCTTTACCTCGATGCATTTTTACTCTCTGGGGATTTTATTCAGCTTATCTCCATTGAGTGCTTTTTTTAATAAATAGAAAAATCTTTTAAAGATAAGTTTGAGTCAATGATCGTTTTTCTGAGGTATTACAGGAAACTGCCTCTACACCCCTGTAGAGGCAGGATTATGCAAAAAAGCCTCCAATGGTTTGCCAAATCTATTCCTACACCCGCTTGTATGTGTCTGTGTGTGTTTTGCAATCAAAGATTTTATCCTTCCATAGGTGAAACAAGGGAGGATCTATGTATACTATGAAACTCAAGAAGATTCTTGCATAGGATTTTAAAAACCTAAGTTTCTCAACATATAACTCCAATTTATTACAATGTTATTTACCCTTTGTGTTTGTACGCTGGTGATGGCTGTATATGCTGATTCAATTTTCTGACAGAGCTGTAGAACATTCTTGGAACTGATGGTTTTGGATAAACACCTAATTGTGAGAAAGATGCATCAAAATATATATGATGTGGCCCCCTCCGCACTTCAGGATCTTATTGGAAGCGAATCCAACCAATCAAAGTTAATTTACCGAGAACATTTCTTCGCCAATCCCATGAGTACTTCCTTGTTGTAGGAATATGTGGCACATGACATGTAAATTATATAATGTTTGTGTGTATAAAAAGCAAATTTATAGGCAAATTTGGATACTGGTCTTTTAAGTTTTTATTTAGAAGAATTGCATCTTAGGCAATCCTAGAAAAATATATTTCAGGTTAGGAACTTAGGATTTTGGATATTTGGCAAGTTTGGTTGCAGCAATCCTACTTGAGTAAAGCAGATTTAGTAAGAGACACTTCACACAGATTTTATAAAATTTATCTATTTATTTCTTCCAAAAATTTGCTGGGATACTGACTCATCGTCATCACACTAAGGTAAAGACTACCATTAGTATTTGTAGGCCGTTTATTATTATTATTATTATTATTATTATTGTTGTTGTTGTTGTTGTTATTATTATTTTACCAATACCATTCATTGCTGATGTGATGCATTTTTACGTTACTTAGCTGGTGGTAGTTGGGTAACGCACATGGAGTGTGGGGCAAATGGTTTTTGTGGAACAATAGTATGTAATAGATAAATAACATTCACCCCATTCATCTTCAAACTAATTGACTAGATTGAATATGCTGTCAATCTGGATTCATTTAAAAGTTGTGTGTAGTGAAGTAGCGGTTTATTAATTGTACTGTTTTTTTTCCTCTATTCGGATTACTTTTTCTATTGATGCTTCAAGAATTAAATTTTTTGAGCTGTATTTTTACCTTCTAGAAATTAAATTATGAAAAGTTATTTTTGTGTGTGTGTGGTTATTTTTGTAATTTAATTTTTAAGTTTTATAAACCATTGGTAATATCCAATTATTTCTATAAAAAACTCCTTTAAACAATTTTAGATTCTAACAGGTGGATAACGACCATCAAGATGCCAACTCAGTCGCATATATCATAATATTTAGGCATAAAAAAAAGCCTTAAATTTTTAAGAAAAGGTCGATCAAGTCTCAGTTTAGTGAAATAATAAATACCCAAAAGTTTTATTCAAAGCTTATATCTCAAACCTATAAGTATTCATGTGATAGCACTCAACACTATGAAGAGGAAAAACACATACTATAATACAAAATTCTTGTGGCAACACAAACAAACTTGGCTCTACTCTTAGCTTTTAATTTCATTTTTATCATTTACAGGTAACCTTTGATAATAGATTGCTGTAACTTTCACCACTTCCAAACATGACTTAAGGTCGTTTGTTTATCATTATAGATGGAGTTGGAGAAGATTCATAAGAAATTATAAGGTCACGTGCCTTCAAAGATTGGTAAAATGCAGTGACTAATCTCAATTTTTCATCCCAAGAGTTTGACACCGAATTATTGTTTTTGGATCAAACCAAGTTCTTTCTTAGCCATTTTCTCTAATCCGTCCACCGAAACCTTGTTCTCTTTTCTGTTCATTGGATCGAATTCATAATGATCGTTGATCAAATCAAATTCCTCTTACCTGCTATGCATCTGTTCCCCACTCTTTTTGTGGTGGAACAAACAGCATCTATGGTTCATTAGTCATCACTTAAAATATTTTTTTTAAAATTTAATTATCTAAATAAATTTTAATAATTGCTCCATCTCATTAATCTTTTCTAAATTCATCTAATAACATATTTGATAGGGAAGAAGCGTCACTGTGGTTCATGTATGACATAAAACTTAGCAATGAGTAGTCCTAATATTTTGTCATAATACTCCAAAAATTATGAAATTATCAAATAGTGTTGTGCGCAAATGAAATTTTTAATGAAGCTAAAGTGAAAGAGAAAGCAATAGTCGTGCTATCAACACATAATATTTTCTTAACTTTTTATATAAAATAAAAATATGTAATTTAATTATAAGGTTAATCACATGTAGATATCATGTTGACATTTAACTTATCACATTGTTAGACGAATTTGACATAATATATATGATTTTATGAACTATAAGTTACTATATCATAATTCCATGGAATAAATTGATGAATACTGATATTCAAAGGATTGATTTATAATAATTCTAGGAACCAAACATTATATTCTATAATTTTAAGCACTAAATTAACAAGTATTTATGATTTTTAAGAATTAAAATGACTGATTTATCATTATAATTTCAAGTATTTATAACGAAATAAATATCTTGTATAATAATGTCTAAAATTAAAAAACAAATAATTAAATCTTAAAATATCTTATTAAAAATAATTAAATAATCAAATAAAAGAAAATCTTGCCTGTCAATATCCAAAGCTAAATAATAATAATATATGCATCAAATCTAACTATATCATATCCAAAATTATAAATAATAAATACATCAAATCTTGTATTATCCTATTAATAAATAATAAAGTATGTGAATCAAAGAAAATTGTATCTATATATATTCAAGGCCAAATAATAGAAGTGTCAAATATAATATTATTAATATATATATATATATATATATAATAATAATAATAGTATCAGATTAACAAATAACAAAATATAAAAATAAAGAATATCTTGTATTTAATATCTAAAATCAAGTTATAAATGGATTAAATCTTGTAGAATCTTGTTAATAAATAATTGAATATGTGAATCAAAGAAAATTTCACGTCGAAAGCTAAATAATATTTTATTAATATACAATTTAACTTGTTAACCCCTGAAGTAGGACTTTGTTATTGAACATTACAGTATATAATATTGATTTTGATAATTATCTAAACGGACATTACGTACTATTTGAGTCTGGTCTAGAAGGTTTAATGTTTTTTTATAATTATTATTCAATCTCAATCAACAATTGGGCCTATTTTTGTTGATCATGATCCATGGAGGTTAAACGGAAGCACTTTGGACAAAATAAAAGAAGAGATTAAATGAAGGGAAATGAGAGAAGAAAATTGAATCTCATTCATTTTCTATTATTTGTTAGATCATTGTCATACACAAGCTCTACCATCTGCTACATCTCATTACTGTACATACATACAGTCACTGCCTAGTTACTAGTTACTTAGATGTCACCCTTATGTGGAGTCCATTAGGTGCCTGAACTCTAGGAAATTTCGTTAGTTTCTCTCCTCCTACTTCTTCCCACCTGCAATGGACATTAAATATATAATAAGATGTCAGAAACAGCTTTAAATCAATATAAATTCTCAAAGCAGACAAATTAGTGCTAAATGATGGATAATTTATTTTGTAGATATATTATAAGTATATGGAGAATCTAGATTGGTCAAAAGTCAAAACCAGTTAGTGAGACCAATGGTGCAAAATAATTGTTGAAAAAATAAGATTGTTCTTTTTTAATTATTTATGCCAACCAAACATGCTATTTTATGAGGTCTAGATGTTGAATAGGTAAATCAGTCACACCTGTATCTAGTTACAAAGTAGTGTAAGAAAGTGGAAATTTCTGTTATTCCCAACTCTTTTCCTGGACAAAGTCTGGTGCCACCTCCGAATATCAAGAAGTAGTTTTTTGACTCTAGATTCTGGTCCTGCATTTTTCATTTGAAGGTTATTAATATGGTGATATAGCGGTGTGTTTATAGGAATTTCATGCATAAGCAAAGTAAGAGGAATAGGTTGTTGAACTAACCAGCCATCTCCATGGATTGAATGTTAATGGATCAGGATAAAGAAAAGGATCATAATTTATCTCTCTTGTATACACATATATTCTCCATCCTTTGGGAATCAAATAGCCTGAAAATAACAATACGGATTTAGTAACAGTATTAATTGCAACAACAAGATGATGGCATTTATTGTGAATAGTCAAATACTTGCATGCTTGTATAAAATCCGTTAAGGACCCCCCCTCCCCCTCCTCTTTCATTCATTCTTACTTTTTTTCCCCCTTTCTTTTGGCCAACTCTCAGCACAGCATTTAATTTAATGCTAAAAGGCAAAAAAAAGTTGGGGGCAAAGCACCTCCTTATCTGGAAATCTTGTTTTATAGTGGAATTGTCTTTGTGTGGTTGTTGAATTGATGGCAAAAAATGCCAGGTGTATATATTATCACTATCTTGGGGATAAATTTCTCTTGAAGTTACAGTTTTACACATTTTATATTGGTTTGCTGAAGTGACCAAAAAGTGTAAGTCCTAAAAGTCAAAAAATTAGCTTCTTGAGCCCAAAAATACAGCAAAAGCTATAGGAACCTAACACCTAATAAAAACCCACCATTTAATTCCATGTCTTGAGTGGTTTTCCTTAGGACCCCATTAACTATTGTGGCCAATCTAGAGGTCTCAAAAATCACCTGCAAAGTGTTCAAAACTTGATCAAATCTTGCAATTATTAGAAAAACAAAACTGAACAATGTAATTGGAAATGGCATACAATTCTTACCGCACGAGTAAACCTCATTGATTTGAGATCATCGAAGTCAATTGGCTCATCTGGATTTTTCCTCTCTCTTATGGCCAAATGCTCTTTCTGTAACATATATTCCACACATCACATAGTCAGCAAAGAAAACATAACTACTCTATATATATATATCAGTACATTATACCTAAGAAACAAAGAGAATTTTGCACTCACTCTAAGTTCTTCTAGAGCTTTGGGATGGTCATGGAGGTACTTCACAGCCATCATTGATGTAGTTGAAACAGTTTCGTAACCAGAATACATAACTGTAATTACTAGATCAATGATTTCTTCATCACTTAGTGAGTATCTATTCTCATCTCTTCTCATCAAGAAACCAAGCATGTCATGATGGATTTCATTGGATGCTCTCCTTTCCTCTAATAATTTACTCAGAATGTTGACTATATTCGTCCTTGCCTGCAAGACACAGTGAAATAGGCCTATATTAAATATTCATGCATTTTTCATCTCCATTTACCATGGTCAAAATTTTCATGCAAAGAAATAACAGTGTGTTTGATTCACGTTAGAATGCACATGGATCCACGTTTATTTCAACTATATTAGTTATAGCTTCTGCGTTGGACCAAGTTTGCCAGATTTCTAATGTGTTTTCAAACACATACTAAGCACCAAGATGGGAAAAGATCAATGATCACACCTGAAATCCACGGTGGTAGTTTGTGCCAGGAAGATCAATAGGGAGAGAAAGCGTTCCTAGAACTAGCTTAAAGAACTCAGTCATGAATGAGTCAGATAATGAGCCTGATTTTATGCCAGCAATCTGCCTCAGAGATGAGAGGAAGGCCATCTGATTCAAATGTTTGAGAATTTGGAAAGTTAATATTAGGGAGTTGAATTATGAATTTATGATATGGTTTATGAATTATGATCGGATAAATGACACAAACCTCTTTAGTTTTCTCTTGAATGTTGATGACTTTGTTATCCCAATTGCTTAGGTGGGCTCTCATGAACTCATCAATTTTTGGCAAAAGCTGATCTCTGATCGATGTGGGACTAATGATGGAAAGTAGTGCTCCTCTCATGTACTTGTGAGTGGAGCCATGAACAGCTGCAATATTACATTTGCCTAAGATATCTAACATGGATTGCGGGTATCCAGGAACAAGGCCTTTTGCTTCATTCATTAGGATGTATCTATTAAGCTCTGGATCCATGGATACAGTGGTAGGACAGCCCAGTATGTGGGATTTGAAAAAACTGCCATACCTGCCATTTTGACAAAAGGTAAAATAAAGTTAACAATCATTACTAATAGGGTAAAAGTACATGCATGAACAGTGCTTACCTCACACCCGGTTTAACTAATTTAAGAAACATCATTAAGTAAGAAAAAGATTTGTCAAATGTGCATGATGATGTGCATGTCATTAATTATTCTTTATGGTCAAGAAAGAAAGTACCACTGAACCAAAGTTTATTGGCTTATTTCTCTTGATTTTCATTTCCATTATACTTCTCAATTTCCCTTCTTTCTTCACCCCCTACTCTCCTAAGAGGAGAAGGTTTTATTGATTTTATTTTTATGCTTAATAACTCTTGAAATGATTGTGCTACTACCAAACAACCCAACAACTTAAACACAACAAGAGTGGCATGCAAGGGATGGAGTTAAAACAGCTTTCAATCATGAAACTATTAGAACTTGAAACAAGCCAAGCTATCACCAGAAGCAAAGGCTATATGGTCTATAAACCAGGTCCCAAAATGTTGCCAAAGCAAGTTTTTTCCCCTTATGCAAGTGACAGAGAAAGACTCCTTGGACACAACAACTAAATATGAGGAAAACCATGTGATGTTGTTACCTTGCTCTTTGGTTTTTCATGAAGTTTGGACCTTGCTTAAGAAACTCAGTTGTCTCCCCAAAAACTGGCCAACCCATTGTGCCAGGAGGCAAACCTTTCTTCCTATACCTGACTTCATTCCACCTCAAGAGAGCAGAGCAAAAACAGAACACTAACACTACACCAAGGATTGCCATGAACATAGACATTAGTGCTCCCACTCCAAACCCAAACCACAGAGACTTAAAACAGAAGGCACACCTTCTTCTGTTGTAGTCAGGAGTGCACATAAACACATATATATAGGCCCTTGAGCTATACTACTACCATTTGCATATAAGAAAAATAAATTATCATAAAGACAAAAAAAACCCGCACGCTACTACTGTATAAGACTAGGTCATAAAAAAAAAATCAACTATTACTGATATATCTTCACATTAATTTTTCTTCAGAAAATTTTTTGCATGATTCAAGACATGTGGTCACAACCACTTTTACTATGTTATGTGTATAAATTTTATAATTTACGATTAAAAAAAAAAAAATTATGTGCTACGGTGTGTATAACTAGATCACATGATTTTAAGTTGCCTACAAATTTATCTTTCTTTTCATTATTTTTTTTCATTTCTCTCTTCTTTATCACATTTTTTTTCTTTCTATCTCTCTCTTCTCCCCACCCATTTCATTGATGTTAGTATATTATTTTCCTAAAACAAAACAACAACACATAAATTTGAAATTAAGAGATTTAAAAAAGAAAAAAAAAAGGGGGGTGGTTGCCTTTTATGAAGGATTTCAGGGAAGTGAACAACATAGTGCAACAGACATATGCAATATACAATGATTTATGAATAAAATATTCAGACCCTATTTAGCCCTTCGAGATTTTAAGCTGGAAATGTTTGTTGCTTTTATAGAGGAAAGAGAAAAAAAAAATTGTTGTAAAGGGTTGGTTTGGTTGATGATAGTTAAATGAGTAGATACTTTAAACTACTTACTGCCTCAGTTTTTTTTTTGGTATTAAGTGTAGAGGTTATCGAGGAATCGATCAGGGAATTTTAAGGGAATATATAATATATCATTATGCACACATATGACAAATTTAAGTTATAATAAAATTAATTAGATTCAATCTAGTTTTTATTTATGATGTTGTACATCACTCAAGATTTAGCTCATTTATAATAAGACACAAGTAAAATGAAAAAAAAAATCTCTCACTAAATTAAATTTAAATATTTTATAACATAATTAATTCTAATTATAAAATATACAATATCCCTTTCTCATTTTTCATTTCTATTTTTTAAGGGTCAAATCCCATCACTTAGTGTGTGCATCAAATGGAATTGAAAAGAAATTTTCTAGTTTATCTTGATGGTAGAAAGGGGGAAAAAAGTGGAAATAGTTTAAAGAAAAGGCACATGCATAGCACCCCATTGGACCTAAAAGAAAAGGTGGTCATAGCCAGCCCCAGTCCTTCACATGTCTGTCAATAAGATCTGGTCATGGAATTACATAATTCCACTACAAGACACTCTTCTTTGGGTTACCATGTGAATATGTGCCTAGAGAGGGAGAAAATGGGTATGGTTCCCTTCCAAGTCCTAAATACTAACTTCAAGTTTCAAGCTTTAAACTGACCCTTGTTTCAGTTTCAACCTGTGTGATCGTAATTCCTAGAAAACCATTTCACTGTGCCCTTCACTTTTAGCACTGTTCATTCTTGTGGTCTTCCATAACGGGGTGAATCTTTAAACATGATATATAGATATACCTCAATCATGTTCCATGCAACAATTCCCATTCCTTTATTTTCATGCATGATGCATTAGTATGAATACATACATACATTATTATATATAATATAAGTGAACCATTTTCTACTTTAAATATGATAATGTTCAATTACGACATTACCAAATTGTATAAAATTGTTATAATCATACAATAAAAAGAAACAAGTAAATTGTGAGAGTGTAAGTTTTGGAGTTTTATGAGAAAATTAGATAAAGGACAGTGGAAGGTATGTTTCATATCATTTATATAATGAGGTACGTGTCCAATTAACCTGAGTAGATAGTTCAACGTTGTAGCAGAAAAAGATAGGTATTTAATCACATCAATGGAATTAATAGAATTTGATGTTTGGAATTTTGCCATTTTGCGAAATCTTTTCAGCAACCAACCCAACTGCTGCATGAATTTAAAAAAGAAATTACTTTTTATTTTGTTATAATGATTCCAGAAATAAACATGGCCGAGAGGCGTGCAAGGACATAGTTTTTTGCTTAAAAGCAATGAAAACTAAACTTGATGAACAAAGTGATAACTGTTATAATTTGCAAATTGAGGGAATTATTATACTTTCACCATGAGGAGACCATTTTGGAATCAAATCACCTTTTAACATTTTAAAAGTAACTAAGAGAAAAAAAATGTTACTTTTTAATCACTTGTCACTTCTCAATTGAGAAAACAGAAGACCAGGAAACGGAAACACAGGTGATTTCAATTCGATTGCTTGAGCCATTGGGCAATTTCTTCTTTTTTAATAGAAAAAGCTCAATAACTAATGTTTTTTTTAAAATATTGGCAATTGTTCATAAATCACGAAGTTTCTAAAGTTTAAAAAGCTCAATTAATATTTATTCGCAGTTTGAGTTTAAAAAAAATTGCATGCAATAAAATTAAAACACAAATTCCTTTGTTAATTAAATCGACTCTATCTATATGAAAGTTATGATATTTTACACCATTACGTCAACTATTTTATTTAGAATATTCAATTTCAGAAGCTAAGCTTTCATGAAACATGCACTTCCATATAAAATATATATTTATTGGAAACAAAATTTATTTATTCAAACGAGCACTGTATCTCTCTTTCTTCTTATTATTAATATCTTAAAAATTAGAGACATCACAAAAAAAATTTCTGAAGATAATTAAGGATAAATTTCTTCTCTGTACATGAAAGTACGATTGGACATTAACCATACAAAGGGTGGTGATCAATCATAGTCATGCGATCTAGATGGGATGAATGCACAGCCATACTGTTATCAAATGTGTCATTTTCATCTTAGCATAATTATTTTATTATTTAAAAAAATCTCTAGGAGCAATGTTCACTATTCAGCACTGTTCAATCGCAATCAAATAAGCATGATTATTTGTTAGGAACCATTGTCCACTTATATATATATCCGATGAGAAAATCTTGTTTATCTTTTTCCCTTTTGTTTATTTATTTGTTTGTGTTTCCTTCTCAAGGTGGAGATGGTTCATTCATCAACATCTTATGGCTAAAGTTTATTGTATAAAGTATGAACACACTTACACACCATAGAAATAAGTACCAAGGTCCATCTCCGTACAGTTTCTAGGTTAGTGTATATGATGATCATGAGTCTCATCAACATGTTTTATGATTTTAATGAGACATGAATTTGGAGAAGGGATTGATTTCTGTATATTATCTTCTCTTCCTTCATTTTGTTTTTTGACTTTGTTTCAAGGGAGAGGACTTGTCATCAAGTGGCACAAAAGGTAGAGAGAATGGTGACAAAGAAGAAAAGTGTGGATCCACAGGCAGATCCGTAGAAAGAGATTTGACATCAAACAACAAAATGCAGCCCTTGTTTTCAAGTATATATATCACAAATCAAAAGATGAAATTCACTTATTACCATCTGTCATTTCAGTCTGCCATTATTCATATCTATATCTACCTCAAATTTTTATTTAATCTTCATTCAATAATATGTATATATATATAATGAATTGCTTTATAATTGTATGACGTGAATACTGACTTTTCTCACATGAATTTTGATTTTATCATTTACCAACATCAGATATACCTTTTTTAATTATATTATTAAATTTTTAAGATTATTATTTTGTACATATATTTTTCTATCCCTTTCTTGAATATTTATGAATTTTTTTCTTTCAACCACAATACTCGTTACACTTTTTAGTTTTCTTTTTAATCATTTTTATCTTTTTTTTTTATCAAAATGTATATACTTCAAAAAAATTAATTAGCTGCTTTTCGTATATTAAAATAAATATTGAACATGTAAAGAATATCAATATTTTTAAAAAATTTATTGAAAATATAAATCATCTATATTATTTTAAGAAAAATATTTTTAAGAACACTTTAAAAAATAATAAAGTGTGTATGCATACATGATGAATGTTTTAAAAATATATCATGACATTCATTAAGTAGTTGATGTAAATTTCTTTATCATAATAAAATATTTATAAAAAAATTATCTTTAATTTTATGAAAATAAATTCTAAAATATTTAGTTTAGTTTGAATTATTTTACTAGATAATATTTTTTAATAAAACAAAATATTAAACTTTAAATATTAAAATTTAATTAAACTATACATTCATAAATATTTAAATTTACTTAACTATCAAGGTAACTATTTATAATACATTACTTGTAAGAAAAACAAGTTGAATAAATAATAAAATAATATTGTACTTGTATTGTTGAAATTAAAAATAACGTGTGAGTATAATACAATATAGAAATCAATCAGATGTAAACAAATAACTTTTTCCATTTCCAAATGTGAAGTGAACATTGTAATAAGCTTTGGGATTTAGAGATCTGATGGCATAACTTGTGGACAGGAGAATGAAGAGACAAATGGCGTAACAGGGACCATTTTCTGGATCACATTAATTAAAGATCAAATAATTGAGTTGGGTGCTGTCAGACCAATCAGAGTAAGCAAAAATTAAAAGAAAAAGAAAAAGAAATTATTATAAAAGGATGATTAAATTTGATTTACTGATGATATAATTTTGAAAATGACTGTGAATATATAAAAAAGAGATTGAGGGAACTAGAAATAGGTAGATAGGGTGGGGAGAGGGAGAGGAATGTCTACCCACACGCACACGCACACGCACACATGCATATATTATATATATATATATATAAAGCTTTCCAAAGGTCTTTTTATTTATCAATAAACCAAACTTCGCACGAGGGCCTCTATTTTGTAATCTTGTGCTTTTTTTCCTGCCAGAAATTGAGTACCTTTCTTTCTCCCTTCTCCAATCAAATTGTTATTTTTCTCTAATAATTGCATTTGGGTATCTCTCTCTCTCTCATGCAGCAGTGTATATGCTTGCACATGCCCACACGTGCACCTGATCAGGACAATTTGGGGTCCAACTTCAACTTAGACTTGAGAAAGAGTCAACATATTTACCCCTAACTCCCTTTGGGTTTAACACCTTTATAGGGCTTAACCTCATCCATCATCCTTAGGTATGAGATTTTGTCATTCCACTCTTTTAGTCAATTCTCGTGCCCTTGTCCTCTTCCTCTCAACACTGTTTCGCTCCTTCTTTTCCACTTTCCCAATCATACCTCCCTTCTCCTTCATATATACCATTAATGCCATTCATCCTTTTCTCTCAATGCATACCACTTTCACTACGCCTCCATTTCCATCCTCTACCTCTTGTATATTTTATGTTTACTTAATTTTCATTGTAACTTACTGGTTGAAGTGGCTTCAGACATGTGACAACGTGAAAACAATACACTCAACATCATTGTCATAATAATGAAATCCAATTACGATAGGATAGAGATCTCGAGTTGTAACCATTTTATTCATCAATGTGGTCTTGTAAACATTGAAAAGGACGGTACCAGGTAGCAAGAAACGGATGTTCCAACCTATGTAGGATCCTTTGAACAAACATTGAGTGGTCTATGCCGTATTTATTGTCAATTCGATAGGGATCAACTTATCTTAGCAAATATATATATATATATATATATATATATATATATATATAAATTATCGATACAAGTCTAAAAACTATTATAATTTTTCATCTAACTTATATCATTAAATATGAAAGAATAATAAATTAACTTCAAACATTTTTAGATTTATATTAATATAAAAAATTATGCTATATATATTATTCTTCATGATTAACTGTGTTGTTGTAAGAGAATTACCAATTAATACAAATAAGAGTCTTGTTTTTGTACAAATATTAGATTTTCTTGAATGTGAATGTTTTACGTTTACGTGATCATAACGTAATCAGTAGGCAAAACTTCCTCGCTAGGTTGGCTGCTAATCAAGTTGACTCTTCCCTTTGAAAAAAAAACCATGACTCTTACATAAGCCATGAATTGAACGATAACAAGATTTGTATTTTAATCTTTTATCTCTGTTTTTTCTTATCCGTTATCTTTTCTTTTCTTTTCTTTAATCATTTACTATATACTTCTAAATTATAAAAAATAATTTACCATGATTACAAAAATTGTTAATAAAAATTATTGTAATTAATAAGTAAAGTAAATTAATTAAAGATAATAGATTAAATAAAACAAATTGAAGAGTCAAATTATTAATTTTGTCAGTTGTCATTAATTATGACACCGGTAATATAATAAAGTTCATCAATTAACTATATATGTTTTGATTTATTATGTGTACTTTTAAAAGAAAAAATTGTTTTCATTTATCTACTTTTTAAAATATTTAAGATGGTATTAAATATTACCTTTTCAAACTATATTTATATTTAAGCCTAGTAGATAATTTATTTCAAAAAATATATTCTTAAAAAATATAATAAGTAATTTAACAAGTATGAATATTTTTTTTATAACATGTAATAGGAAATTATATTTTATTTGTTCATATTTTTTTCGTTAATAGTTATAAAATTATCCTTAAAATATAGAATACGTAACAATTTTTAAGTGTCAACATTTATTATCAATGACTCTAATTTTTTTAAAATATATAATAGATAATATATTTTAGTCATTAATATATATGCACTAAAAATATTTAGACACAAAATTAACACATTTTAAATATATTTTTTTTATAAAAATATAATGATGTCATTAGAATAATACATATAACTTTGGATGATATTAAAACATTAGAAGTATAACATTTTAAAGAAATAATAAGCTACTAAAGAAGTCAAATTTTAATCAAATTAAAATTATTATCAAATTGGATTAGACAAATCAGAGTAAATTTAGGAACTTTATTTATGCTTATTAGACTATTATTATCGTATGACAACAAATGTGAAACACTTAATATTGTGGCCTTAGGCTTTCCTTCTCATGTTAATACACTGCTAATGGAAATTTTTTTATTGAAATATTTGTGTAGAATTGTTAAATCCTATTTTGAGTGTCTTACTGCTGATTTTTTATGTATATAACTTTAATTAACAAATTCCATGTCAACAATTGCAAAATTTTTTTAAAACATGAAAAGAGAAACACTTTATTTAACTGTTAATAATTCTTTATCAAAAGATATAAATAATTATTTTTAAAGCATAGGGTACGCAACAATTTTTAATTATTAATCATGTTATCGTCAATGGCGAAAAAAACATTTATAAAATAAAGATGAATTTTTTTAAAGTATAAACATTATTTTTATCAATTCTTAAATAATAATTCACAAAATATATAATAAATAAAACTTTTTTATATCGCAATAACCAATAATCGGTAAACATGTTGAACTAGTGAAAACAATTTTATAGTTCTAATATACAATGATAAAAAAAACATCATTGTTAAAGTTATTATGCAATATTTTTATTTCCATGATAATTGTAAAAAACATGTCTTATTTTTAACAATGAACAACATATAGAAATTATGATCATCCACACATAAAAATATTAATAAGTAATGATTTTTTTTATTAAAACAATAATATTTAATATTATTAGTGCAATGAATAGTTTTTTATTTTGTAAACTTTAAAAAATATAATATATAAATTTTTATTATGTGCCATTAGTACATTTTAAAAAATTAACATAAAAATATTTTTTTATAATATTTAAAAATACTTATATAATTATTGTATTAATATGTATTATAAATAATAGAAAAAAGTACTCATAAATTATAAGAAAAGTTATAATGACAATAAAAATAATAACCAAAAGATTTTTTAATATCTAATTATTAATTTTTTTGTAATTTCATTTATAAGAAACAAACAATTGAATAATTAATATTATAAATTTATATTGTATTCTAAAATATTTATAATATTAAATGGTTAAATTGATAATTTTTATATTAAATAAATAAACATATTTACTTGTACAGTTAACGAGTAAGTATTTTGTTATCATAAATATTATGATAAATAAGAATGTAAAAAATTAATAATTAATATATTGAAAAATAAGTCTTTATTTCTTATAATTTAGAATAAAAATATGAACTTTGTTAACTTTAATTCTTAAATTGAATTTAAACACTTTACTTAAAATAAAGTTATAAAAATATAATAAAATACTTCTTTTTAAAATATAATTTATTATTTTTAAATACTTAAAATCAACTTTAAATACTAAGATTAATATTTTTTAAAATATATAATATTTATTTTTTATAAATAAAATTAAAGATAATACAATATAAGAGTCTTGCTAACATTTATCTTTAGGACACCAATTAAAAATTTTAAGTAAATGAAGTAAAATTTAACTTTTAAAAATTATATTTAATTGTATTAAAAATTAACAAATATTTTTAATAAAAGTTTTATATTTGAAATTTCTTAAACAGTATTTTAAAACATAAATAGAAGAAAATAAGAATAAAAAATAGTAGTGTATTAACTTTGTAGTGATTATAATATTTGAACTATTCTTATTTGAATTGATTTGTTAAAAAGGGCATTACTAAGATTTGGCAAAGGGGGGGTTCTTGAGAGTGACAAAGTGAGGAGATTGAAAGGAGTGAATGGGAATGAATGCATATTGCAGAAAAGGGTTTGGTTTGGTTTGGTTTGGTTTGGTTTGGTTGCAGAGCTGAGAAAGGAAAGTACGCGTTGTTGACGTTTTCATCCACAATATCATATCATGATTGAGTGCACGTGTGTGTGTGTGTGCACGTGTGCTACCTCTTCTCCTTTCTCTCTGTTTCCTACCCTCACGTCATTCATTTTTTTCTTATATCTATCTTTCACCCATTGATCCCCCCAAAGCTCTTAACTGCATCTCTGTCACTGTCTTCTTTTCTGTGTAACCATTAACTCACACATCTTCACTTAACTCTGTCAGACTCTTCTTTATTCCTTCCATTGTTTTACGTAAATTAATCAAAATATTTATAATTATATTATGAAACGAATGATCAAGTAACATTCGACACTTCAGTTACACCTTCGTGTACTTAGTACAACGTAGTATACTGTAACTCTTTTTCCCCTCTTTTTCTTGATGAACAGAGCTCAAAGTACTAACTCTATAGTTATAACTCTCTTTTTTTTGTTATATAAAGGCTCATCGTAATCTTTACAACAGCGTGTGTAATATTATATATACTAACCATGTGAATCAATTAATAAGAATTATTCTATCTTAACACAATGTTTAAAGAAAATTAATACGATAATTATACTGACAGGGTAAAAGAAATTCATAGGAGTTGTGAAGTAATAAGTATAGTGTTTGGGAGTGGGACGAAGGGGGATTTCACGTGTGATGGTCCATAGGCATAATAACTAGGCGATGACGATGGTGATTGGAATTGTGGATTCAACGTACAGCAACTACTGTTATGCTTCTACTTTCCCTTTGTTTTTTCATCTATCCAATGCGCATTTAATTCGTTCTATTGTTTTCACGTCAAAATGTATACAAGTACTTCCTTTTTCAATTAATGATAATTTATTCTAGTTTTAAATGCTTCATCAATGCATATCAGCTATATTTGTCTTGGAAGTATATATACGTCTGATGCGACATCTCATCCAAGTAACTTCATTACAAAAAACTATGTGGGAATTGTTGCCATTCATTTGTGAATTTAAATAAATAAACAAACAAACATATATCGTATGCTGATCATAGGTTAAGAGTCCAAAATGATTTAATATTTGCTAAAAAGATAACAAGAGTAGCGTATTTGTAAAGGTATTCAATGCCTGAATTAAAATTTATATTAATGTAATAACGATAGAAATTACGTATCTTATGATGTATGTAATGTATAATTATGGTATAAGGGCGAGTTTCACTAGTATGATATGATTATCGAAGATTCTGTTGTTCATATATATTATTATAGGCGATAACTATGATTATATATATGATGTTACGTAGTGAGCGTATAAAGAATATCAAATGCAATGTTTATTGAACTGTGGAAGAGGAAATGGGTGGAATATGATATAAAGGAAGGTTGCGAATACTCTAAAGATTTTTCTCCTTTAAAATTGCTTTGATAATAAGCAAAGATACTTTTCTTGATAGCTAGATAGGCTATGTAGATTCTTTAACATGTTAATTTATATTTCTTTTTAATTAATCATTGAATTATTATAGACAAATAACTTATTATAGTCCGTTAACTGATAAAAATATAATATAAAGCGAATAGCATGCATGTAACGATTTCGATGATTGTATTATAGATACCCCTCAGCCTCCTTTTAGCTGTACTTTCGGCCCACCACAATTGCAAATGCAATCCTCCATTTAAACAAACACTTCAATCAAATCATATGCATAAATGCATAAAGGCTAGCCTAATAATCAAGAGGGTCCAATATCGTAGTTTCTGGGTCGGACACATTAATAGATTTAAGAGTTATAACGATGGACCCTAAAAAGAGAAGAGTTTAGAGTTAGAAGAAATATAATGTTAAAGTTAAACGATTTTTTATGCGTAAGATCCCATGTTATATCAAAAGAGAGATTATTTTCATTAGTTTCCATGAATTTCTTCCCACGCGAGTCTAGTCCATGGAGACATATTATCAAGTCAAAGGAAGCAAATGTGTGCAACCTACTCATAACACATTACAATCCTTTGCCAATTGTGTTTCTTGGATTCTTGAATTCTAGAATATGCATTCTAGCTCATCCAAATCTTGAATCAAGTTTATTTTATGATTAATGGCAGGGTTATATAGAAAGCAATCCTTTACTTTTTGGACCAATGCATATATACATATATATAACTAGTAGGGCTTTCTATCCCCTCCCCTAATCCAAGTTTTTGCAAAAGATTCTTAGCTTTATGGTGGTTGGCTCCACAGCACAAGATGAAGCGCCCCACCCCATGTGTGGAAGGTCCCCATTTCATTTTGTTTTATACTTGGGAGTGGTTTTGTCTTTGCTGTTATTTCTTTCATTTCCATTGATTCAATTTTGTTTTATAATCCTTCATTCCCTTGCTTTCAACCCACATTAGGTAACCTTATGTTACACACGAGTACCAAAACCCATGTGATCCGGTGATTGCTTGGCCACATTGAGGATGAAGTTCAAGACCTTGTGGGGCTACCCAATTGGAACTAACTTCTCATAGTGCCACAAACAACAAAGGAAAAAAATGCATGTTACCCCCTCGTGGGAATATCGTAATCGTCCTTGGTACGAAAACAAACCATTGACAAGTACTAGTCACTTTGCAATTGTGAGCCCAATTGAGCAACTTTGGTATACCCCCCTCCCCAAAGAACAGAAAATACACACAACCATCCTTGCAATTCCATGCTTTCAATCTTATCTTTTTGAGTTTAAACCTTGAGGTTGACATCTCCATCTATGGACAGTGTTGCTTTTTCTTAGTTGATGGAAGATGCTCTCATTCTCCACCCCCCCCCCCCCCCTTCTTTTGTTCACTAGTTTACTTCAATTTGGATCACTAGCATTATTATGTTCACAAATGTCCATGAACTAAGTAGTTGTGATGCTTTAGGAATGATTGTAACGGATTTGGATTCTTTCGTATTAGCAAAATACTGTGTTATGAGGGAAAAAAATACAAAAAAAAAAAGAGAAGGAAAGGATCCTTATAAATAAAGGTAAATTCTATTGTAATAATTGCTTTATCATTTTGTCACAGTATTAACGATTGTGATTAAGGGAAGACATCTTAAGAATTTTGCATTCAATCATTAAGGTTTCAAGTGTACATCTCGCTACAACCGTGTGCATGTGGGAATAAATTTGTATAAAATAGACTAATCATATGTTATGTGCAACCCAAAAGTTTAATAATTAAATAGTTCTGCTAATCTATGTACAACTTTTGCATTTGCAAGAAAAGTCCAGCTTGTGTGTAATCAACAAATCATAGTCTATAAATCATTGTAAATAACATGAACCCCACTACTTTTGCACACTAAAAACCGAATCATGTTGGAAGAGGAAGGAAATATTATGTTATTAATCAGGTTTTGTATTCTACAATAATACATCATAAAATGTTCGAGTAAGATTAGTATTTTGTGTTAATTAATTCGTCTAAGATTGCTAGCATGTGTAAGATACTTCCTAACCTACCTAATCACATGCTTCATAACACAAATCACTGGCTGAGGTGACAGATTGAGCTGCGGAGAAAGTTAGAAGCACTTATATAAAATGATTAATGTTTTAATTATAAAATCAAAGCCATAAAAGTGTGTGTTTTGAAATGAGTGCAAATTCACAGGCTCAGGTTGACTTGATCCTCCTCGTTATTCTCAAAAAGTTATGGCTTCCCCTTGACTATGACTCGCTGAATGTGTGTCGGTGGATATATAAATTAATGTTATGTTGGAAAATGAAAATGAAGGGAATTTGCTCTTCCAGTATGTCACATGTCCAGGTTAGGATCATTTGAAAGGGTTGGCCCCAAGAATTTGGGCTAATCATAACTGAAAATCCCACTTTCGAATTACAATTTGATGGTATTGCAAGTAAGTGTCCTTTGGCTTCCAAATCGAGATTCGAAAATCTTAAAAGGGCTTATGGGTACACACTCCTTTCCTTCACTTTTCAAATCAAAATTTTAAGCAGATCTCCCGGGGTCGTGTTTGGTTGATGCAATAAAGTGGAAAATGATTCCCCTACGAAAGTGATGCTTCACTTAGTTTTATTCTTACTATAATTTGGTTGTATTTTGTATTAATTAATTTCAAGTTTATACTTTATACATTCAATAAATCGAGATATTGCCTGTATATTTTTGTATTATATACATTTGTGCTTTCATGCTTAAGAGTAATCTTACAAAAGAAACTACTAACTAGCCTGCCATTTATTTACTAATTAATCAATTTGATTCTTTCTGCATTAGCCCGAGTTTAAGGGAAATGATAGCATGTAATAGCTTTAGATTTGCTTTTTGCAAATGAAGAAAGTTGATACTATCTTTATACCATATACATGTACTATAAATCTTAAATGATCTAATTTTCTTTTTCAAATCTTCACATGTAATTGTAATTCTTCACGTATAACATCTTATATCAATTACAAACTCAACATACACCTCTCACAGTTCTATTAGTGCTACTCTTAAAGAAGATTCAAAAATAATTAAAAAGCATGTTAATCCTAAAATTTGAAATCATATCGACTCTAACTAAAACCACTTACCAGTGTGAGAAAAGCCTGAAGAGAACTATAAATAGCTAAAGGTAAAGATTTTTTAACCATAATAATTTTAGCACTCTCTCTTTGCAATCAATCATAGTATTAAACTGTCATTTTCTTAAAATGTGTGTTTATTTTCTTACAAATAAATTTCATAAAAAAAACACTATATGACAAAAATACAACCGTCTTGTATTATATTAACTGTCATTTGTATTAAAAAAATTAAATAACTTTATAAAGTCTTAGATCATACATTTTAAACAATATAAATAGAAGTTAATTTTAAAACTGTAATATTATAACCAATTTTTTTTTAAAAAAATCCAAACATAAAATATAAAATCCTAAAAATTATTATTCTAAAATAATTAATATGAAATTAATTTTTTTGGTTTTAATTCAAATGCTAAAATATAAATTTATCTTAAATTAATTATACTTTTTCCATTTGAGAAGTATATAAACTTGAAGGAAAAAAAAGATAAAAAGAAATAGCTAGGCACTCTTGAATTAATTAATAGAAATTGAACAAATAAGAACTATAAACATTAAATTTGAATAATTATCCAGTGGTGATTTTCTATATTAAAAAATTAACAAGGCCTCTCTGTCGGATCAAGGGTAGCCAGGATGAGTGGCCATTGCCAGCAAACAGTGTCGGAATTAAATGGAATAATGGATATATTGGGATAATATCTTTTGTTCTTTGATAGCTTTCACATCATATCATTCTTTCTTTGCAGCCCATTCATACAGCAAAACATTGGGAGGAGCATAGTGGTGTATATCTAAAAGTTATGATTGATATTCATCTTAGACACTACAAACAATGAGATTTTTCCAAGTTTTTTTAATCATCATATTGACATGCTTTCATACGTATATGTGTATATTTTTTTATTTCAACAAAGTTAAAAACAAACTTCCATGTCTAACTCATCATGTATTGGTTTATTTATATATATAGATTAGTTTCTATCAAGTTGTGATGCTTGTGCCCTTTATTTGATCTCAACAAAGCAATCATTTTCAGCTTTTTCGTGCTCTATTATTTGCCCTTTATAAGGAAGTTCGTATATATGCACTGTATACTTCAATATAAACTGTAGAGAGTTTATGTATTTCAATTTGGCTTGTTGAAAGCTATCCAAATTAAATTGAATTCTGATTTTCTTATTTTTAAAATGCTTGATCTAAGAAAAACATTGGATGGAGTAATTTATAAGCTTTATAGTGAATATGTTATTCTTAAAGTAAGATTAGAGAAGAAAAATTGAATAATATTACTTCTTAGTAATATTTGTGAAGATGAAATCTCTGCATGTGTTTAAATGCTCTTTTTTTTAAAAATAAAAATAAAAAACTTTTAAAATGGTATATTATTTCTCAAGTAAACCAGGGGAGGGGAGAGATTGGGGAGTCAAGAACTAATTTAATTTGTTAATGGACCCTAAATCCAATTATAGCACAAGCTATGTGGGCCAAGGAAATGGGTCACTAAAAAGATTTAGTCATAGTTTGGGCTTAAACCTTATAGTAAAGAACATAACTAAATATTGACCAAAACAAATAAAAAAAGAACAGAGCTAAATGACTCTTATTTTATAAATGAATACTACTAAAAATTCTTAATGATATCTGTTTGGGTGCTGATGATTACAAAATGCTGAAAAACCAAATCATATATATTTCAGTCACCAGATTCAAATTTTTATGAATTATAACGAAAATGCTTTGATTATTTTTTCATAAATTGAATTATTTTGATGTTCTACATGTTTTACATTCATTCACTTATCTTCACTAAAGAAGTGGTTAATGGTGGGCATAATCTCAGGTGGTCGAGTACGAAGGAACCTCCTAAGGCCATGCTCACTGTATTTCTCTCCCTCTTCTTTGTTATCCAACACTCCCATATTGCGGCGCTCTTTGCTAATCCTATAGAAAATTTTTCCAAGAAAATGACCAGATAATAAGCAAATTAATACATTGATCTCTTTGTTCATAATGTTTAATTCTTGATTTTAGATAGTGTCCCTTGAGAATCAATTGTACCTAACATCAGGGTTCGTGAGCAAGTTTCTTGTTAGCTGAAAGACCACCATGCTGGTCACAAAGGCCATAGCACCCACTAAAGGGTATACCTATTGTGAACACATGTTTGAGTAAGGAAAAGTGCAAGTGCCTCATAATTGAAAAATAAAGCAAAATGGTAAGAAACTTTTAAAAGTGAAAAAAAATAGATTCTCTCATATTCTCAAATAACATGATATGAATATATTAAAGAGAGGCAATAAAATTTCACTTCTTATGCTTTGACATTTAAGTGTGTGTTTGGATTTGTGTTAATTTTGCTTGAATGTGGTTTCAAATTTACACACAAACAACTAGCTTCTGAGTATAAACAGCTACCGTGGAAAATATAAAAAACATGCAATAAGAAGTCTAAGACATGGTACCTCTGGTTTCATCCAACGTCCCATTTGAAATGCTCTTTTGTTTCTGTGATTTGGAAGGGTTTCTAAGTGCTATTTGGATTATAATAGGGTCTTCTGTTTTAGCTGCAAGAAATTTTTTTTTGAAGAACTTTTAATTTTTTTTTCTTCTACTGCTTTTATTTTTGCTAGTGGCATGTATAAATAATGGTTGCTAAGGTAGTTCCATGCAAGGGGTATTAATTATATACCTTAGAACAATGGACTGTCTTAAAAGGAAAAGGAAAAAGCATTTAGCTTTAGTGAACACCAGGGGCAAGCTTAATGTTTTGGTACATTTCGTTAAGTGATATAAGCAAGGAATAACCAAATATCACTTTTGTATTGAACATATATTTTCCCATTTGGAATGAAAAAGTGCTAAAGGGCAATGATGCTAATTGGAGAAAATGACCACATAAATTATAATCATTATTTTATTTTTCCATCACAGTTTGGATTTGTATTCTTTGAGGCGAAAAAGTTAGTGACTTTCAATGAATTGAAGTAATTGATTTTAAATTTAATAGTTAAGATTTTGCTATAACTTTTTTTAAAAAAAACAACTATACATTAAAAATAATAAAAAAATTGGCCATTAAATTTGAAAACAGCGACCTAAATTCACCTAAAGTTACTAACTTTTTTGTCCCAAAGATAAAAAAATTTAAATCCCACAATTATTTGTTCTTAATTTATTTTCCTATTCAATTTCAGTAGTGATACAGGATTTGATTTTGTTCTATATACGGGGACATTGACAGTAGTTATGGGGAAAGGCTTAAATTAGTGGTTTTTATAAGGAAGGGTTAGGTTAAGATTAGTTGTGAACCGTAATTAGAAAAAGCCTATATCTCTTATTAATCACATTGCAAACTAATTGATACTAATATTATCTTATCATAGCTATTATATTTTATCAATTCATTAACATCATAAGATAATATTATAACCTTATCAATAGATTTACTCTTTACATTTTAAGGCAAGTAGTACTAGATAAAGGGACAATCCTCCTTAGCTAAACATACCTATTTCATTATTCTCTATATACTTGCATCCACCATGCTAACTTAGGCTTCAAATATCTTTTGCTTCTTGTTATATTTTAAGTAAATATTTAGTTGGAAAATTTTGAAGATAATAGTATTTATAAACAAGTGCAAAAGTTATTAAAATATAATTTATAATTTATGATATTAAAATTGTAAAACTAAATTTAATACACTAAATAATGTTATAACATAATTTATTTCCACAAAAATTACTAAAATTCTCACTAACTCACATTTAGCTAAATTATTAAGGAAACTAATCTTTATTTTATTTTATTTTATTTTATTAAATTTTTGTTTTTATTTTCAAAGATATTAAAATATTATATTGATTTTTTTTAGAAAATTTTAACATTAATAACTTATTGGTCTAATAATAAAAATTGATATTGTCCTTCTACAAGCAAATTAGGATATTAAATAAATAAATCTACATGATATTTTATGAATGGGAAATTAAATTAATATTAAGTTTGTATTATTAAGGGACAAGACTAATTTTTTAATGACTGAATGATTAAACTGATGTTATTTTTAAATACTAAATTAATTTAAAATATTTAGCAGAGCAATTAACAACTCATACTTTTCTAATTATAAAATTTGAAGAGAGTAGTTATATACACAAATTTATCCAACATTAAATTGTATAGAGAATTGAACTCCAGTATCATCAAATTAGTCATAAGTAATCTTTAAGGTTAATGAACTTAATTATTAATTTACGGTTCACTAATATAGAAATGGTTATACTATATTCAAATTGATAGTAATTATATATATATATATAATATTAAAAAAATAAAATTATAATAAATTTAGTTAGATAAAATTTGATCTTATCATATATCTTATAAGATCAACAATTATAAAGACTAAATAATAATAATAATGAAAGGGAATGTTAAAATAAAACTACATGCTATAATCATAGCATTAATTGCATTTTTAGCTTATTAATTTTAAATGTGTAAATACTTATTTTAGTCTCTCAAATTGTAAATATCAATCACTTTAATATTTAATTTAATAAAAAATTACTTTGTTGTAAAATTTTTAATAAAAACTAATCTTAGTTTTTTATATTAATTTTTATTGTCGTGTTGTATCAAAAGAAACAAACGAATGTCATTTATAAAATAAAAAATTAAAATGAAATATTTATAAAATCGAGAACTAAAGGAATCTATAATTGCAGTTTAAAATACTAATTAAAGTGAGTATTTATTTGTTTTTAAATTCATAATCAACAACTATGCTTTACATATATCATATGTATAAACTACTTTAATCTGAGATAAATGGAGGGTTATTGCAATTGCAATTCTTCTTCAAGCTTGGGACCCTTCTGGAAGAAACTTCTTCGAAACTCTCCAAATGACATGGATTTATATAGTGGTGGAGTGTTTTCATTAATCAAAACTTGTGCAGGCTCTATGATGCTTTCAAATGATGGATACATAAAATAGGCAACACTTGTGCGTGCAGTGTTTGAATTTGTCACAGCTCTGTGTTCAGCACCCACAAGCTTTCCATTAGTGATGATCTGTAAGAGTCATACATCCTTGAACTGATCAAAGTTTTCTCCAAAGTTAACGTTGAAATTGATAATTAATTATATTAATCATTTTCTAAGAAAGCAATAACATTGACTTTGACAATGACTATTTATATAATATATGTAGTAAGTCGCATGATTGTTACTAACTATCAATATTTAAATAAAATAATATGATTTGATTATTTGTTAAAAGCTATTTATATGTATTACAATTTGACTAAATTACTCTTGCGTAACACATTACATTACGCTTTCAATTTTTGATTCAATGAAAGTAATACGTCATATACCTTTTTATATTAGAGTAAACTTATCATGATGTGACATATTTACATAACTTATGAGAATATTTCAATTCCATTTCAACGTTCCTTAGGTACTAACTACAGCATTATTATGCCTTTGTAGTATGGAACCACTATTTATTTATTTTTTTTACTTGGTGGGTGTACATATTAGTAATCTGCAGAAGATATTATGCAATCATTACAAGAATAAAAAAATAAAATATAACTTTAGTTGCTATATATATTTAATTTGTCTTTGATTTTTAATCTCTGCAGTAGAAAATACATTTTAGTTTGTATATAAAAAAAATTTTAAATTAGTGTATTTATCATGTAAAGAGGAAAATAATAATGCTATGTGTAAGGATCAAAATGTAGGATGTTTATAAAGAGGGATTAAAATAAAATGCTAGAGTAAGAATTAAAATAGAATGATGTCAAATATAAAATTAAATTAAATACTATTCTAACTTCAAAAAATGATAGATTCATAAATATTTTTTTATAAGAACCAAATACATGAATATTTGTCAACTTCGGATGAAATCTATGTTAAATGAGAAGAAAACAAATGCTTAAGTTTGAAATGTAACCTGCATGAGAAGACCAATGTTAACCACAAAAGCATTGGGAAAAGGGTCAACAGCAATCCATTCACCGTCTTTGAGGACTTGAAGTCCTTGAATCTCTTCCTCTAGAAGCAGAATAGTGAGAATGGTAGGATCCCTGTGCTTGGCTAAGCCCAGTGTTAAACTTGGGTCAGGGCAAGGAGGGTAGTGATGAATTAACACTGATGGATTTTCACTCAGTCCACCACAAAAATAATTTGAGTTTAGCCCTAACCCTTCACTAATTAGCTCCAAAATTTTAAGCCCCAGTTCCTTCATTTCTCGTGTATATTTTCCAACAACCTCGCTGAAATATTCCAACACGAAAGGTTGTCATATATATAATTATGGATCTTGTTAATTAATCAATATTTTTAGAGTATATCCATGTGTTTTTAATAAAAAAAAGTATTTTAATTCTTTAATACACTTGTTAATAATTGTACAAAATGTCACTTTTTTACGAATTAACGATATACAATTAATATATATGTAATGGCGGGCTACTAATCTAGAAGACAATGGAATTAAAGTAGCTTATTGCTAATTAAACTATATTAAGGTTGAGCTGCGTTTTCTTGGTCAAGTCATTTTAATATCATCCACTCAATCAAGTTTTTTGGGATTATATATGCAATCACTTCTTATTTAGATTTGAAAGCAACCAAATGAACTGAAAAACTTACGAATCAAATCCCTTTCATAGGTAAAATATTTTGGGGGGAGTTTGAAAAAATTATGAAATTAACTTAATAATGATTTTGATAAGTTCTTTAGCTTATTTGATAAGTTTCTTATTGCAATTTATTAAATTAATTTTTAATAAATTTTATGATCAAAATTATGATAAAAAAATACTAAGCAAATACTTAATTAAACTGTATAGCTTAGATTAAAATTGTTATAGCAGACCAAATAAAATTACAAAACTGTTCAAATTAAAAATGTCAATTGATTCCTACAGGAAATATCGAAATTGATTTCTAACTAAGACTCGTAATATTGAAAATCATGATAAAAGAAGTACCAATAATAATAATAATAATAATAATAATAATAAAAATAATAATAATAATAATAATATACAAAAACTTAAAATCTAGAATTAATGAAGCAAACATGAAAATAATCTTTACCGGTATTTGGATGGTTTCTGAGGCCAATACTCCATAAATTCTCCTGATGGAGGACAAGGGTGTGTTAGTGAGTCCTTCCAATAATGAATGGCATCTTTCTTGTAATTCTCACTACTTGTATAGAGCCTGCAGCTTCCATTTGGGTCCTTAGAGCATTCATTTACCTTTTCCTTGGGATCCATGGCGTGAAATTCTTTGAAAATGTTCAGTGTTGCTTCCCTTAAATCCTTGGAAACTCCATGATTGATCACCTACCTCAAAGAAATAAAATAGTTTAAACCTAATCAAAGAAAAGTCTAAATAAATCAGGTCACAAAGCTTAGAATGAATTTGAAGCTAAAATTTAAAATTCAACACATGCATGGGATAAGGAGATACATGGTATATAGAACAAGAGGAGATAAATTAAAGAAAGTTGATATTAATTAACCTGAAAAAAGCCATAGTCAATGGAGGCTTTTAAAATTTGGTCAGTGGTATGAACACGATCATGTCCTCCAAGATCAATCACAGGAATAGTCTTATCTAATGAACTAATAACCCTTCCAGGCCTGTTTTCTGGTGCTTGTACATAAGATGGAGGCACTGAGGAATGAACATTGTACCAGCTTGACACAAGCATCTGATCCAAGGTCTCCATGCCTATACTCTCTCTAGATTTTTACAAGTAATTCACATGCCACCCTCATCTTCTTATAGCTGCATATGGGTGGAAAATAGCGATGTGATCCATGCAATTTTTTTATTGGGTTTTGCTTTATCTATTATTTTTTAGTTACAAACTAGAGCGACGATAGTTGCCACATGCTGTTCATATAATTTATAGTATTTTGCATGAACCTTCCATCTATTAATCATATTTTATTTTATATACTCTAAATGACCAAAATCATCTCATATTTATTTATTTCTTCTATTCACAAAAATTGAAAAATATAATTTTACTTGATAAGAACCAAATTAACCCTTTGATACTTAGATATATCATGTTCATTAATCAGATTTTATTTAGTCGTAAAATCGCAAAGTCTTTGTTAATTAATATGTGGTTAATTTGGACTACAAATATTACACGATAAATATCAATGCCTTTTTTTTTGTGTGGTACTATAAAGTATATAAAATTACGTTATTTTACAACAAATATTGAAATAGTCTTAATTTACAAATTATTTATTAAAAATAATATATTTAGAATAATTTTTAAACAGCGATGAATTACGTTCATTTTAATATTATTAGCTATAGTTTTGTTGACATATCTTTAAATACTCACAAAATTAAATAAACAAAATGGTTATTCATACAGCAAAACCAACCAAGTTGACCTTTTTTTTATTCATGTATATTTAATGAAGAAGTTCAACATATATTTGTTAATTCTTATATGAACATAGTGATTAGCAAAAAATTCTTATAAGCAAGTTTGGTCGGTGCAGGTTTCAACGACAAATAAGAAGATTCCTTGTTTTATTCTGAAGATTAGTTGCCATATGCAGAGCTTAGAACATATCATTATTGTTTTTAAGGGTATGGAGCTCAGCAATCTAGAAGAAAATGATGTCCAATTCGAAAAGTTATTTTGCAGAATTCACTAAACAATTAAATGTGCATTCATACTTCTTTATTAAGTTGATTGTTGACAAATCAACGTAGAATATGAGAAAAAATAAGTTTGGCAAAATAACATCACATTATGACTCAGTGGTGCAGTAGCATTGAAAGAGATACAACAATTAACAGCAACCCGTTCATATCATGTTATCAACTCATTCATGAACGTGGATATATGCCTGCTTTTGAGTATGTTGTTACAAAAAAAAGAAAATAGCAATTTTGAGAGAGAACTTTTGGTTATTTCTTTTATTTTTAATGTATTTTTTATATTTTTATTTATGCAAAAGATGAAAATAATCGTATTCTATGTAACATATAATTTAATTTTAATTATTGAAATAAAAAATTATGTTTTATTTTTCACTTCTCTTATATATATTTTTATTTTATTTTAAATTGTTTCCTTAATTTATTTTTCCACACTTTTTCCTTTTACGATGTGATTATTGAATATATACAGTGGGTGAACCCAAAATCTCGTGTGAATAGAGAATTTTGAACTCTATTTGCAAATATTTTACATAAGAAAAAAAGTAAAACAAATTAAGAAAATCTAATAAAGTCTATTTGCATTTATTTGTGCGTGTTAATTTATTGGGTTGCATATCTTTCGTGTAGACTTTTGACTTGGGTTAAAGCCCATGTCCTCCTAAGCCCACGATTCGTACAGAAGATATTCTTAAACCAACAAAAAACATAGAAAAAAAAAAAATCCTTTAAATTTGGCCCATGCAGGTCTCGAACCTGCGACCTTCGCGTTATTAGCACGACGCTCTAACCAACTGAGCTAATAGGCCAGTTGCTAGTATTGACGGTAGTATAACTAATATAGAATATTTTAATCTAACTATTAAAGCTTAACATGAGAAGAGAGCGATGGAAGAAGAGAATGGATAATATTACATCGAGTGAAGCAGCTGGTTTCGCAGTGGGTGCTATGCTTCTCTGTGCCACCGTTAGTGCCACCAAAATTGATGCTTTCTTTTCTTCTTCTCAACGCAGGTTCTTTCTCTACATGTGTTTCTCAAATTTTCTTTTTTGATACAATTATTTTTTTTAAGTTTTGTCACCAATAAACCCCATTAAACTTATTGAAGTACTATGTGTTTCTCTGGCATTATTTTTACTAACCAATGTCAAATGTCACATAAACGCAAACAAAGATGTTACAAGTTCTTAATTTTAATGTCTATCTCACACTGAGACATGGATTTATTTATTTATTTTGCTACTTTTAGTTTATTACTTAAATAATTATCTCTGAATTTTGATACCCATTATTTTTTTTATGCGGTTACTGGGTAGTACAGAATCACCACCTTGTTCTAACTTTGTTGCATGCTTTATGACTTGTTCATATTTTATCTCTTAAAGTTTAGTGGTTTTTTATTTGCTTTAGCCTGACATAATAAATGTCAGGAAAGCAAGAAGGAAATCATGGGCTCAAACCTGCTTATTTACTTAATTTCCCTTTTCAAAGGTTTTATTCTATGTATTAGGCCTTAGTTTTAAACTTAACGGGGAGAATTTGACTCATGCATGTAAATTAGCAATTAATCAAGCTGAGCTGGTTGTTAGAATTATGCTTTTTCCAGTAACTGGCCATTTGAAGAAAACGTAATAGCTGCATTCATGAAAGAGACTGTTAGTATTCCCAGTTTTTTTTTTACTCTTGGGGACATAATTTTTTTCCCGGAAAAATCAAGTTGTTTCTTAGTGTTAGAAGTTAGAACCTTAATTTATTTTAGCACGACTTAATGAACTGCAATTTAACCTTGTTATAGTGTTAACAAGGTGCTGGTTCTGTAGTTCCTATTAACCGCACAACTTATGGAAACATTAAAGTTTTTCATTCCATTCCATCTCAAAAGCAAAGATGCAAAATCACAAATTTCTTTTGAAAAACACTGAATGGGCACTATACATGCGCGTTATCCATCAACAACTTACATATCTTCCCTTGGATTCAAATATTGCTGTCCAGTTGCAAAGTAAGGTTTTTCAACTGCATTATTGACCTTCCCGCTATAAGAAGACAATTTATGGTTTTACTGTGGAGATCAATTGTGTAAATTTATGAATAGTTTTTTGATGTCATTATTTTAGTTTCAAGTGATTGCTAGCTAATTTTACTTTGAATTTGTTAGCAAGGTTATAGAGTAGTACTTGTAAACTTGAAATTTTGGCAAAATCATGAAAAAAAATGTCTACAATTGTCATGGTTGAGTAGTCAGGTTTTCTGTATGGTCAGGACTTAAGAGGAGAACTCTCAGTGTTCAGAGTTCTTTTGATCTTTACATGATTTTATCTCATCACGAAGAAATTTTGTGTTTTTCTGTTTCTTTTGTCTGGAAGTTGGTTGTATGTGCTTGAAAATTCTGCTTTTGTTATTTGTTTTCTGCCAAGTAACTGAATGCAACTTCAGCATATCAGATTTTTCAGAGTTCAATCTTCTTTAAGTCCTCTTTAAAACTTGGTAATATTATATCATGTGAATTCTGGTGACTTGATCTTTAACAGTGGTCACGATTCACAAAGTGGCTACAGTTGAGGAATAAAGAATTTATGATAATAAAATAAAAACAAAACATTAGATTCTGTAGAACTATGATGAGAAAAATATTCTGAACAAGCCGTGTAGTGAGACGTTGGTCTTTTGCAGCTCATTGGGGATGTGCAAGAGATGTGGCAATCTGAGGAGATTGGCTTGCTCGAGATGCAGAGGAACAGGGTCAGTCAAAGAAGGAGGAATACTTAGTATCAAACTTTTAGATGATTTATATGACACATTTGGTGATAATGAATCAAAGGTGAAGCGGATAGCATGTGTTAAATGTCAAGCCAAAGGTTACTTTTCGTGTCCTGAATGTTTTGAACTATAATCTCAATGGTTTTATCTTCTCTCCCTGCTAGTATTCTAGCCCACAACATTCAATCGTGCCATGTAACATTGTGAGTTGTGAAACTCCTCATAGATGGTGGTATCTAACACCAGTTTTATCTTGTGCTCATCATGTAAATTCACTATATACCTTGTTGCAAGCAAGAACAAGAATAATTCTAAATTACTTCCTCTAGTCTTAAATACAAGACTCTTTTAACTACTTCACAAGAATTAAATACTTTGTTCTCATTAAGGATGTTTTCGTAAGAAAATAATTGATGCAAGAAACAACTTGCAGGGGCTCTTATGGAAAGACTCTGACAAACCCCTTAAAATGGTCTTATATTAGGACTAGAGGTAGTAGAATGATGCTACTTTGACAGGATTTGTCAATTAGTTGTTTTCATTTATACTTCATTATTGACCTTAATTGATAAGTTTGAAGTTTGAACCCAATTCTTTGCAGTTGTGTCTAACATACCACGAGGTCCTCTTTGTTACTTTATTTCTTTCTAGGAAAGATACCATTGGTGCATTTGATCATTCATTGGACCACTATAAGAAAGAGAGAAACTATAATCTTAAAGCAACAATGCTTTATGAATATCACTTCATTAAAAGGGGTTAGTAAGTGTGCAGCATGTTGAATTGCATGTGAATTTGTAGAGAAAATTTTTGATATGGCACTAGATAAGACAGAATAACAGATTAGAGACAAGTTTCATTCCAAAGTGTGAGAATGATTCTTCTCATGTCAATTTAGCACGTTCAAATCTTGAGTCTATCTCTCTCTTGTTTACCTTGTAGATAGAAATAAAATATTTGAACATGGCCTGGTATATGAATGAGAGGAATCATTCTCCAAAAAGAAAAGGTATTCTTTATAGCATTATCAATTTAATTTTTTTTGTTTTCTTGTATGTATATTTCAAAAATAAAATAAAATTGTGGTCACATTTTCTGAAAAATGAATAAATTCTCCAATTGATTATCTAAATTCATATTGGGTGGCCTGTGTTTCTATGTGGGTTTCATGTGATTTATTTTATTTTAGCTGCCAAGCAGTGTAAAATAAGTGCTCGAAATTCAAATCTATATGAATATCATAACCCAAATTTGACACAGTAAAGCTACAAGTTTATTAAGAGACGTACATTTTAGAAAAGCCTTCAATAGGTTATAAATAAAATATTTTGAATATTTTTTTCAGTTTTCAATTAATATAGCGCTGATAAAAATATTATTATATAAAAGTTATGTTGAATTAGTTTATTATAAATAAATTATATCAGGATTACAATTTTTCTTTTGTCCAAAAGGATTATGAATATTCAATTACGTATTTGAATAATAGATAAACAGGCCAAGCAAGCTTTCTTAAAGGCCTAATCCTTAGCTTGCTTAGTTAGATTCATGTTTAGAAGCCGATTATTTTGGAGAATCATTTTTTAAATAATTGAAAAAAATTTAAACTATGCTGCTTTGCAATGTAATTAATGATTACAAATAAATGTGTGTTTGTATTAACAGGAAATAAATATTTTAATGAGCAATTGTATTTATAATCAATTATTTTCATAATTAATTATATAAAATATCATATATATATATATATATATTATATTTTATATATTTTTCATTTAAGACAATCATATTCGAGATGAGTAGGACTTCAAAATAATTCTATTGTGTTTGGATTATAGAAAAGAATCATTTTTTCTTGACTAAGATTATAGAAACGGGTATGATTTGCAATAGTTAATTATTTAATTTTGCATTTAAAATAATTATTTAAGACAAATAACTTAAAAATTATTAAATTATTTTACTTGTTTCTTTTTTATCTACTTCATTTTTTCATATTTCTTTTTGCGTCCAAACATAGTGGTATTAATGTTTGTTCTTCTCAAACAAATAAGTTAGTATTTCAACTCCCCGACATGAAATAACCAGCAACCATTTTCTCCATCAAGGAATATGCATGGAGGCCTATTGTTTTGCTCCATAAGAATAACAAAATTTGGATCAAACTTTTGAACGGTGTTTTGGGGAATACAAATTGCCTATGGGGTTTATGATCACCTCACTCCTCAGAGCTCATAAGTACTGATGGAAGTGCAGTGAATTGAAGAGTCATGATGGCTATATACAAGCGAAGTCTAGACTATGATCGGAAGTTGCTAGGGCTAGGCTTCGGCTTTTTATTAAGATAAGAAAAACATTCACTTAGAAATTTGTTGATGATTAGAGTTTTATTTTCTAGGCTTGGTTATGAAGGCCCATTGCTTCATCTACCCTTCAATGTTCCTGATTTGGATTATCAAAACAATTGTGTACCTGATTACATAAACATAAATATTGTAATTCAAAAACAAAAGTTTTGATTAATGAAATAGTGAATTCATGATTATTTAAATGAAAAATTAAATGCACTCTTACTAGTGAAATTTTTTATTAGATAAAACAACCTCTTCCCAGTTTAATTATTGGACAAGATCAAATCCTTAAATTGTAGTAAGACAAAGGTCATCAATTCTCATTCAAGAGTTAATTCCTATGATCTCTTAGTAAAAATGAACAAAATAGGTAGGATATAATTTGGGTAAGATCATATGATACAAATTGATGCTCAACCACTCTCTCTTTATGTGGCAAGCTATTAGCTATGCACCGAAGGTTGTTCGTTAGTTTCATATTACAGGTAAAATTAGGACAAGGGAATAAACATTTGTCCTACATGTTACACACACACACACACACACACTGAAACCACACTCCATGTGTTAAGAGATTGTCTTGAAGTAGCTTGGGTGTGAAAAGCTTTGGCTAGATCCCCACGTGACATAACTATTTTTATGAAGATTGAAGATATGTTATAATTGGATTTGATTAAATTTATGTGAAAGAATGGGGTGTGGACCAAATGGAAGAACCTTTGTGGTGGTTTGTTAGGCCATAATGGGGTGTAGATGCTGGTCCTTTAGTGTAGGATAGGGAGTCCTAAGTTATTCCCTTGTAGTGGTAACTATGCAAAAGACAGAAACTTGCACGTTTTGGGGGATAAGAATCTCATAAGAAGAAACAGCTACAAGAGTTCATTTAAGAAAACTATTACAATGTTCAAGGTTAGATTCCCATACCCGATAGGCTTAGACGATTTCTTTTATAGTCAAATTTTTTATACCATTAAATACTCTGTGCTCTAATGAAAACACCATGTCTTTAGTAAGTGTTGCATGCATTGCAATTTTATTGGTGAAATGATGTTACACTTATTTATTCTTATTGAAAAACAATGTTAAAATTTATCCATTAAACAACACTATGGCACGTGCATGGCCAAGCCAAAAGAGTTACGTATGTGTGAATGTGTGTTAGATTGATTTGGGATAGACATATCCATTTGAGTTGGTTTATTGAGAAAACCGTTTATTTCAAAAAATGGGGATGTTTAGACAAAAGAGAATGTATCAATAAAATTGGGTTGAAAGAGTCGTCGTCTTCAATTTGGTTACTTTGACATTAAGAAGTTACATAGACACCTGTGATTCCATTATAGTTAACGTGTCTCTGAGAGGGTAAAATTTAAAATAATCAAATACGACTTTTTATGTATATTTTTATAGATACATTAAATCAATAAAATAAATATTTATCTGAGTGATGATTGGACAGTGTCAGTGGTTGAATCTACGACTGCACAGTAACTCTAGATTTGCTTTTCACGGCACGCGTCGGAAGCACGGTCACCGAGGGAAATCCGAAGGCTCTGTGCTCCTTCCTCCTCCAATCGACACGTGTAGTGGAAGGGTGCAGGGTTTTCCATCAATCCACTTTGCGTCACCTGGTACTGTGCATTCTAGCCATTCATAAATCGACACGTTGCAATGACACTGTTCCTTTCTTTGGAAATTGGTGAATTTTGCAATGCAGCCAAAAGCCTTTGTTGACGATAAAAGTAACGCTTACGTAACCACTCCTAAGAAATCCTCTCCCTACGATAATTTTATTAAGTAAATATATATATATATATATAGAGAGAGAGAGAGAGAGGGAAATAGATATCTAATTATATTAGTAACATTTATTCTAACATTGAATAATAATTTGTTATTAGATAATTTAGATTAGAAGTTTTAAATATACAAAATTATATTGAAAAAAATTCATATTAATATAAATTATTTAATATTTTATAATATATTTAAATTAATGCAATGTTTATTTTTAAAAAATATAAAAAAAAATATTTTAGTTATATTTATACAGTTCATTTTAATAAAATTTAACAATTCGATTTATTAAAATTACATTTTTATATAAAATTATTAATGATATAAAAATTAATATACATTGATTCTTTTTTAAAAATTTAAATAAATTATATTGACTTAAAAAACGTTTATTAAAAGTAATTAATGTATTAGTTTTAAAAAAATTAATTATAATATTTTAAGTTTGTATATAGTTAAAATTAAAATTTATTGTTATATTAAATTTTATTATATATGTATTTAAAAAGTTTGGATTAAAATATTAAAAATAATATATTGCGATCATGAAATTGTCATCATAACAGACGTTAAGCTCTAAACTTAAAATTATTGAATATATAATTTGACCTTTGAAAGTAATGTCTGAATCATCTGATAATCAGGTGGAACTTTAGTTTCCCTAATTTTTTACAATTTCAAATATTTGATAAATCTTTACAAATTATAAAGTTTATTAATCAAACTATTAAACTATATAATATTATTATAATAATCATATTTAAATTTAAATAATTTAAACATTTATAAATATACAATATAATTATAAAATTTTTATATTTGGTGTCATTGAATCCTATCCCAGGGTTCACTAACATTAATATGTGTAAATCTTCCATGTATATATGAAATTGTATTCATTCAATCGCTAGATTATAAATTTCCAAAAAAGAGATTACGTTTATAAAATTAAAAAGTTAATTCTTATCACACTATTATATTATAATATAAATAAATTTTTATCATAATTTCATAATTTAATGTTTGAAATGATAATATTTGTTCTTTATGAAATGTGATTAAAAATGTTCATTTGCCCACACTCACTTACTCCATGTATGTAGATATGTGTGTATTTCCTTTGGAAAATGATGCACACTCACAAAGTTGGGGGTGTTTCTTAGGCCACAAAAATGCAACACATTTAGCAAAGTTAGTTGGATAAATAGATTTGAATGCTATAAAATGAAATGATCTTTGTTTTCCATATTTGGAAAATGGGACCCTACCAATTCCCACCCAAATTGCTTCCTTTGACATAAAATAGAAGTGGGTGGAATCAGGCGTAGCTACCTGTGTCCAATTGGTGTTTTTCCAACTAATTAACCTAAGTCACCTTTCATTTATTGGTTCTTTTCAAATTCAAATCATTGCCATTTCTTCTTAGGGTCTGGTTTTGGGTGTTATGGCGGCACCACGGCCACAAGAAAATGACAACTAACTTGGTGTGCACAACCTAAATAAATTAGACTGAGCTATATCTATCAAATTTATATCTATTAACAAAATGTCAAATTAAGATATTTATATTAATTAATATTTTTTTATAACGTTTAAGTTCAAAGTTTTTATTAAGTATATTAATTTCATAAAAATTTAAAAAAAAAATAGGTACTCTATCATGTTATTTTTTAACATACAATATATCTAAAAATATAAAAATAAAATAAAACTTCATGTACGTACCTGCAAATATTTAAAATATATAAAATTTGATAAACATAACTATAAAAATAATATAAAATAATTCAACACTTAAATTAACCAATCTTATATTTTATAAAAATTTATTTAGTAAAATTAGTATTTAAATCTTTTACTCATTATATGTAGCAATGAAGAAAATTTTAAGATTAAATTTTATTGTCTAAATTCACTTGGTAACCATGGTTACAAACATTAGCCTGTGTTATGTTATATACGATCATCTAATTTAAACAAATTTTATTTGCCATAACATAGTAGATCTAAGAAAAAAGGAACGAAAAGTTTGAGGTGGTTAATCTTTTCATTATCACGAAGAAAAATAGTAACTAGTTAAAATAAATGTTAATGTGTGCAATGTTTCATTAGCTAGATTTACAAGATGTTTGACACTTTAGAGGAAGGATAAAAGTTGAGAAAATGTTTTATGTGCTTTTGATGTTGTCATTTAATCAAAGCATAATACGTGTTAATCTATACTTTGTCATTCCATTTAAAATTAAAGTTGTTAAAATGAGTTTAATTTGATGGGTTAATTCAAATAGTTAAACAAAATGACTGTAAATTGAACTGACAAAATTCAAACTCGAATCAAGTAATTTCATCTCAACGTTGTTGGATATCTTCCATTTTTACTTGTTGGGGATAACATGAAGGCTCAAAGTTTGCTTAATTTCACTTTATAAGATATCAATATCGATTATCACACCATTTTAAACTTTCTTATTGGTTGACATTGATGTCACAAAATCACAAGCACACTTTTAAACTTTAGAATCGTTCAACTTAGTTTATTTTTGAAATATTAGCAAGTCACGGGGTTGGCTCGCCCAACACGTATTGAACTAGATTAGGTTGACCAAATACTAGCTTGAAACATACTTTAGACTTGATTTGGGCTAACACAAAAATACCCTAATTTGAGGCAACATGAGCCAAATGGGCCAAATTAAACCATCCCAAAATGAAGCTCTACTTAAAAATACACTTGTTGGTGCACTATCTTAACAAGCTAAAATGGCATTCAAAGTCTTCAATGAAGGTGATATGACATGTTAGAACTTTCTAGGTGCTCGTGGCTATGATTATTATACCAAAGTGGGTGAACGATATAGCATTTAACATTGATAACATTACCAATCTTTTTGTAGATGGGGAATTCGTCAAAGATTATACCAATTAAGGAAGTGTTTGGCACGTATGTCAATTGTGATTGTTAGTGCTTTTAGCTTGTTGAGGTCAAGCTCTTGGAGTGGTGAAGTTGGTAAATCCAAGTATATAGGAACAATAATCAAGAGAAGGAAAAAACAATGAGATATATAAACTAACATATAGATAATGTTTTGATTGAGGAAGAATACCACAATAAACTTATATATGAAACTTAACTGTTTTTTGTCTTGATCACAATGACATAATTAAGTAAATTATTAAATACCATATAATATATAATATTTATTAGTGTTTAATAGCTAATTTATTAAAAAAAATTAATTGATTTTAATATTTTTAATTATTATTTTAATAAAATTTATAATAAAATTTTTATTTAATAAAAAATATAAAATAAATACTCAATTAAGATATTTAAGTGCCCATGCCATAAACAATTTTGTAACTGTTCCACGCATAAGAAACTGGTTTCACATCATAGTTTAGCTCTATAGGAAAGAAGGGTTGGTTGGTATAGGAGCTGACCATTCTCAATCTGATTATTCAGGTCACAATCTTACTTTCACAGTTCTCACTTCAAATATATATATATATATATATATATATATATTAAATAAATATTTATAACTTAATAAGTTGAATGAAATTTAATAAGTAGTACTATTTAATCAAACAATGTTAACAAAACTTGATTAATTTTTTAAAAAAATATATAAGAATCTGTTAAATATTTTAAAACTAAATAAAGTTATATATAGAAACCTAAAGTTTACTTGAACCTTTCCTGTTTCTAAAGGATTAAATTATAATTTATTTATTTTTATAATATTGCTCATATTATTCTAATTTATAATGACTCTTAATTCTAAAAAATGTTTTAAAAAAATTATAGAAATGATAGACACGTGAGGGGTACACTTTTAAGGTATTTGACGACGTTCTTGCTCTACTCTTCTTATGCGAACACAGTCGAAATATGACAGATTTTTCAAAATAACATTAACACATAAGAACAGCTGTCACCACGCGGAAGTGCAAAGCACGCGCAACCCCATCAAAGTAAAAGAAGACAGAGCGTGTTGTCCACGTGAAAAGGGTGCGAATGGGGAAACCCTTTTTTGCCAAAAATACCTTAACCAAGTAAAGCATGATAAAAAGAAAGTTGTATGAAACAGGAAACTAACACCAACCCTAAGCTGCACTCCATTTTCTGGTGGAGATTGAAAGAAAGAAAAAAAAGGAGCTTCTGAAGATAAAAAAGCCAAGTTAGAGCATAGAGATAAACACAAAGATGCACTGTGTTTTCTTTCTCTCTCTTGAATTTTCCTCTCTCTAGGGTTGCAAGCTTTGAACTCCAGAGCTTTCTCTTGTTTTCACAAATTTGGTTGCACTTGGGTACTTGACCCAGAAAAGCAGCATCAACTGGTGCTAAGAGAAAGAGGGGATAGAAAAATATAGAGATTATATAAAAACAGAAAAAGAAACAAAATTTATAAGAAAAAGGAAAATTTTGAATAAGGGTGTGGGGAATAAATAAACCAAGTAGGGATAATAAGAATAATAATAATAATATGGGTAGGGGAAGAGTGGAACTGAAAAGGATAGAGAACAAGATAAACAGGCAAGTAACATTTGCAAAGAGGAGAAATGGCCTTCTCAAGAAAGCCTATGAGCTATCTGTTCTCTGTGATGCTGAGGTTGCCCTTATCATCTTTTCTAACCGTGGCAAGCTTTATGAGTTTTGTAGCAGCTCTAGGTATGTTTTGTATTCATTATTGTTATTATGTATGTTTTGGCACTTATAAACATACATATAAAGTTGAAGGAGTTTCTTTGATCTTTCTTTTTCTTGTTGGGCAGCTATCTTTTATTTGTTGATATGTGGATATAAAAGATCTGCTTGTAATAACTTCCTTTCCTCTAGTTTGATTTGTTTATTTTTTAGAAGACTACTTTTTTTGTGTTATTTTTTTCTACACATCAATGATTGAATCTTATTTCTTAGTATGTGAGTTTGTGGATTATACTGGGTTGTGACATGTTTCACTGATTCTCTATTAGTTGGAGTTGGAGTTGGAGTGATCGAGCTTCAACTTTGATTTGATCTTTTGAATGTGAGGTTGTGAGATCTGGAGATGCAACTCATGATCTGGCAAAATATGTGATACTTTGTTTTCTTGTATGGTTACTTTTGTTGGATATTAGTTGATTAATTTTCTTTTTTCTTTTTCTTTTTCTTTTTGGTTTTCTTCCTCCTCCTGTTTTGAGGGATATCTGGTTAATTTTATGTAATTTTGTTAAAAAAATTTATTAACTAATGAGGTTAATTATAGCTCTGTTCTTTTTATTAACCTGGTTTTTCTTTGTTTTCTTTGTAATTTAGTTTTTTTTCCCTGGGTTTTCCTTAAAAATTTGGCTGTATATGTGAGTTGCTGACAACTTCTAAATTGTGTTTAGAAGCAGTACTAGATTGGCTTGAAATGAAGTTCTTATCCCTCCAACGACATATCTTTAGTCTAATGAAGCAAGGATAGGATATGTAGCATTCAGTGTCTTGCACCAAAAACAAAATAAACACTATTTTTTACCCAAAAATAAATAGTTTTACATTTGGAAAACAATAGAGAATGTTAAATTGCATCTTACAATTAATGTTTATTTTTGGGGAGGGGGGGTGGATTATGTATCTAAACATATTACAATATCATTTTAGTACTTTCCTATTTTTCTTATCAATTTACATCAACTAATATAATTTCTCCTTTCCTCCATATTTATTCTTTGTTGAAATTTTATGATGATCTCATAAATTGTATTGTCTCTTATTATTAATAAAGTCAAATACTTTAGCAATTATATGATTTTATTAGTACTTCAAATTCAAATGACCAGTAAGAATTAGGTGCGTCTTAACGAGTATGTCGATCTAATTGAAGTTCAATGCTGAGAAAGTAAGTTTGTTATGCTAGACATTAAATAAGTCTGAGAAATTATATATAAATAATAATATTTCTTCATTGCCCTAAATTTTTGTTCTTTTTCCCATCTTTTCATGGGCAATAAGACAATAAGAATGATTTGACCTTGGAATAAATACTCACAACAGTTTAATTAGCACATTTATTAGATCTTTTATGTATATTTCAGGACAAATATTGCACAACATTATTCATCTAGATTTACTTTCAAATTGAATGCTATTAGATTTCAAGTGTTATAAAAAGCTAGTACAAAGAGTGCATATATTTGTCCGACAGTTAGGAGGATTATAGATTGGATGCTAAATGAGTTAGTTATCGAATGATTATAGCTTGGCAGCTTCTGGGGCATTTTGTAGTTTGGTCTTTATGGCTTATACATAATGAAGGAGATTTTTAAGAACAGTAACTGTGATTTTATTAATGTTATATACCTTATTTAAATTAGAATTTTGCATAATCAATTAGGTGGGGCAAAATTATCTTTTTTTAATGGTGTGTTAATTCATTAAGATGTATTAAACTTTTGTCTTAGTTTCAAGTTCCTGTTGAACAGTTGCATATGAGATTGAATGCCTATTGTACTCTCTTAATAAAATTTCTTTACTTACCCAAAAAATAATATGTATAGCAAGTTTGGGATAATATATAATAATGAAAATTAGGGGAGAGTCAACAAGGGCGATAGTAAAATGAAAACACTGCACTAATTGGGATTTAACCCTAGAAAAGATTTATTGGTAATAAGAGATGCTATAGTAGTATTGCATTTAAATTTTATTCAAAAGTATTGTAACCGGTCTGTAAAATATAGGAATATTTAACTAACGGTTGTATGATAATGCTTTATGCAACTATAACAAAACCACGTGCATTGATATGTATCTATAATGTGTTTTAGTTAAGAAACACATGAGTCTTGCATTCACTTGTGTTTAATAGTAGAAAGAACAAATGTGTAAATATCTTTCTTCATTTTGTATATTCTAGTACTTTTCTAGCTGTAATCTCTCATGCTGAACATCATAAGACTAATTTTATGTTTTGTCATGCATCATAACTGCTTTTAGCTGCTTAACATCCTGAAACCATGTTCAGTTATAACACATGTGATAGAATATACAAATTGAGTTTGATATAATAACAACCAGCACCAACCCCATTTGATATTATTTATCATATATAAGAAGATCCCAATGTCTTTGTTTTCTTTTTTCTTTTTTTCCCTTCTTAGTAATTTGATATTATATATAGATGCCCCTTGTTTTGCTTTAGAATATCAAATGAATCAATTACAGGTCAAGTGGTGCTTTAATTTGATACTTATATTAGGTTGGATGAAATGACAATATTGGTAATTGAATGAAATATTTATTTCTGATTTGTTTGGAATGGATAGAAATAGGATTATGAGAATATTTTTCCTATTTTTGTTATGTTAGAATTGATTGGAAAAATAAAAGAAATTATTTATGATATTTGAGTACAAAGCAATGTAGATTTCCTCACTTAAATTTACGATAACATAATCTATAAAGCTTAAGGAAGACGCATTTTCTCGAGAATCAATTTTACCTTTGTAATTATCTATCCAAATATAAGAATGGCTTAACATTATTCCCGATCCATTTCCTTCAACCAAGGAACTTTATCTATTGTATTTTTTTATATACTTGTATTGGAATGATATATATATATATATATATATATATATATTATGAATATTGATAATATAAAACTAGCAATATTGTTTCTACGTTATTATATTGATAATATAAAACCATGTGTATTTATTTTCTACTTTAAATGCTTTAATTTCTATTGTCTTCATTTGGTGGAATTTTTGCAATGATATTGTTGTATCAACTTGCATTTTGCTTCAAATCTTCCTTAGAGATCAAGGTCCTAATATACATATGCAGAAGCATTATAGTGCTTTATTAGTTCGTTATAGTCACACACACATATATAGAATAACCAATGACCAATATTCACTCCATACCAAGCTGTAGAATTTAGGATAGTTGTAAAATATTGTTAAAGTAAATATTATTTTAGTACTTTGTAAAACCCTTAATTGAAACGGTTTTGTTTTTATCAAGGTTGAAACTTGAGGGTAAGGATGATATAGATTAATAGTCAAATATATGTGCATTAACAGTATATATTGATGTTGTTATTCCATTTTTTGTTGGATATGGTTATCCATGCACCAAACACTGTCATCAATTTGACTAGAGCTTCCTTTCCTCTTCCTTCAATCAGCATGCTCAAAACACTTGAAAGGTACCAAAAGTGCAGCTATGGTGCAGTGGAAGTCAGCAAACCTGCCAAAGAGCTTGAGGTAGTGACTGCATTTGTTTGATAACATTATAGCATTAACATTTCTTGGAAATTTCAATTAGGAAAGTCTGATTAAATGCTAGAACTTTGAATTGGAACTAAAGTATGCCAACTTATAATAAAATCTCTCTTCTGTAAATTATGTTTTTTATTACATAATGCAAAGCCCTTTTGTTATTTTTCATTTGTCATTTGCTTTTGTAGCAGAGCAGCTACCGTGAGTACTTGAAGCTGAAAGCAAGATTTGAATCTCTTCAAAGGACCCAGAGGTGAATTTCATATAAATTATTTTTAAGAAAATAAGAAAAATGCACAAAACTTATAAATTTAGCACCATAAAAGCTTATAACCTGTTTTTCACTTTTCTCTTTTAATTTTTTTTGTGGGTTTAAGGTTTGAGAAAATTTTCCTGAAGTCAGTCAGTCACTAGTCACTACTATTCAATTTTATTAGTTTTCAAAAATGCTTTACAATTTGCATCAACAATGCTTCATTAAGATCATTGCATTTGTTCTATGCTGCAGAAACCTTCTAGGTGAAGACTTGGGCCCATTAAATACCAAAGAGCTTGAGCAGCTTGAGCGGCAACTGGATTCATCTCTCAAGCAAGTGAGGTCCACAAAGGTAATGAAATATTTATGTTTCATTTTTTCATAAAATTATAAATATTAAAGCTCATTAATCCGGTACTTATTATTAGTTGTTGCACATTGGCCTTGGCCACATGACTAATGTAGTTTTCTTCATATCATTTCACATCTTTTTATAGGATATTTTATATACCATTTTAATTTCTATGCAGTGGTAAACTTGGGACAAGTTTTTTCTGGATTAGGTGTCCAAAGATCAGACAGTTATATAACGAAATTATTATGTTGTAGAAAATTGACAACAACAGGATTTTCTCTTAATTAAATAACATCTTTTTAAGCCAATTTAAAGATACTTTCAAGAAATTGCATGTATTTTCATAATTAAAATATATGTCCATACGATTGGAAATGCCAAGTCACTAGCCTGAAGTTTAATCATGAAATGCTTATTTTATGAATTCTGTTGTCTGAACATCATTTTGCAGACTCAATTCATGCTGGACCAGTTAGCTGATCTTCAAAATAAGGTAAATAGTGTTCGCATAACTACAGAATAAAGAAACTTTGTGTGTGCGTAACACTTTCAAGCAATTGTTTGGATACAGGAGCAGATGTTGGTAGAAGCAAACAGAGCTTTGACCATGAAGGTAACATTACACCATCATCCATGAAGTTCACTCCACTATAAGCAAGATTGGCAGTATAGCATTCCTCTTAATTCATTCTAGAAAAATAAATTTGCAGTGCATATACATCTGATCCAGTGTAATAATTTTTTTCTAGTTATGATATACTTTTTCCTACAAATCCATATAGGAATACAATCTTGCATCTATACTCTTGGCCAATCAAATAGGAATTGGATAATTGAAAGTTAAAATTTCCTTGCAAATGGTCCTTAAGATCAGTGTGCAATTTGTCTTATAGTAAATGAAAAATCTGTTCTGTTTTCTGCATTGTTTTAATGTTACCTTAAATCTTTTATTATTCCATTCAAATTAAGGTCCTCTAATGATGATTTGATTCATGACAACTCTATTGGCAGCTGGAAGAAATCAATTCAAGAAACCAGTATAGGCAAACATGGGAAGCTGGTGATCAAAGTATGCCATATGGTACACAGAATGCTCACTCTCAAGGTTTCTTCCAGCCTTTAGAGTGCAACCCCACATTGCAGATAGGGTAATCTATAATCACTTTCTTGTATGTATTTTAGTGCTTCCTGTGATTTGAATTCTATTTGAACACTTGTCCCTTGATGCAGCCCTGACTACAGGTACAACCCTGAAGCCTCAGATCAGCTAACTACCACAACTCAAGCTCAACAAGTGAATGGTTTTATTCCTGGATGGATGCTTTGAGCTAAGCTCACTATTTTGCTGGCTACATAAAAGCAAACACCTAAGGCCAAAGTCAAATGCCTCTTGGTGTTGAAAATGTGTAAATGCTGCATGTGCTTCTGTTATTTGTTTTGGCATAAAAAAACACAGCAGTGACTGACTCGAAATTATTATAACTTTAGCCATAGACATATGGTATGTAAGAAGTTTATAGTACTATTTTGAATATATTTGAAGGAGAACTTTTATCTAAATGACCACTTAATATCAAATTTATTTTGCATCACTTACTAATCTGACTGCTTTAAGCATTGTTTTCAAACTTGCATTCATTAGAGAACTGTAGTGTGATGTGAAAATAATATAAACTATTATAAAGCTATGGCATTGTCGTTTTCGAATTTCTTTCAAGAGAGAACAACAAAACAGAAAATCTTAATAAAAATATGGATGAAGCAGGAACATACCCCCCCGCAAAATCAAACAAATTTCTTTTAAACTAGATGTGGAGTGTTTGGAATTTTGGAAGTTTTAAATATGGTTGAATACATGATACCTCGGAAATATAATCCCTGGCCCTTTCGTTAGAGGAAAATGTGACATTCTTTGAATTGTAATGTTGATGTCAAATGATCAATTGATTGTGTTGTTTGAAATCCTCAACCAGCAAACTTGGGTTCCATACTTCTATTGATTATAATTAACAGAATAAGCCATTATGGATAATTGTTAAGGATTTTGAATAAGGCAGTTACTCAAGTCATGATCAACTCAACAAGAGAGTTTTCATCCCAATGTTGATCCCTTTCAGAATGCCACATGTGTAGCTCCACTTGAGTTTATCAATTATCATAAGATTTTTCAATATCCACAAGCCATAAGGCCCATTTGTTTCGTCGATTGAATTTGCTGATGAGCAATGACAATACATTGTCTTAGATACTCTTTGCCGTCACAAAATTGCACTTAAATGTGTGATTATGAGCAATAATTGTTTACATAGATTTTAGTTAGTCCCTTGCAGCCAAGTGCAATAGTAACAAATTCAAGTGTATACACCTTTGGTACAAGAACCCATGAAGTGTATTTTGTATAGCAATTGCGAGACTACTAAATATATAAAATTGTTGGTTTTTTCCTACAGAATATTTTTGTTATTGTTTTTTGGGCTTCTATGTTTTGGACTCCATCGTTTGTTTTTCTTGGATTATTAATGGGCCACAAGGGTATATGTGCTTTGACCAAAAACAAAAAATCCACGTCTCAATTGTGATAGAGTGAGTTGATTTTTTTTAGATTAGGTTTGAATTAATATTTCTCTACAATGTTTAAGGTTATTTAAAATTGGTCCCTTAAACTTCAGGAAAATGTTTGATGAACGTTGAAATGAGATATATTCTAAGGTTTCTTTTGTGTTGTATGAGTGTATTTCGTGTATAAGAATAATTATATACAGTATTACATGAGATGTCAATTTTTAATGGTTTAAATAATGAAACTATAAACTTTATATTCGCTTTATTTGTTGCCTAATTAGTATTGTGGTACTACTTTCTTTGAAAGATACCAATTTATATATTATTTGACCAACTTAATATTTTAGGTTTGGTTTCACCTTGATTATAACTCAACAAATAACTAGATTGAGTTTAGGCCAACTTGTCAACTTGATGAAGTATTTACTAAAAATAGGTATTTTTCTACAATATATATTTGCAACAAATTAGGTAAACATAAAATATTATACATGACATATTAATTCAAGTTGAAAAATTTATAATTTAAAATGAATTTTTTAAAAAGACCAAGTTTTAAAATAGTATGTTACATTATAATATACTTTCCATAAAAAAAAAGATACATTATTCTAATTTCTAAAACTCAAACCGGATTCAATTAGCTTGATCTAGTTAACTAATGTTTTAAAGATATTGATTAAAAAATAAAAAAAAATTATTAAAAATTATAGTAGAAGTATATTAATAATTTTTTTACTTTTAATTAATTCTTTAACTAATATTCCAAAGACACACATTATTTACCAAAGTATTTTTGTATGCCATGTTAGCATCCTAAGTAAATATTAACCTGAAAATGAATTTAGCTCCCAACAATGATATCAAATCATTCTTCAATTTTGTTATTTGAAAATACTTAAAATTTGAAACTATATATACACAATATATAAATTTTTTTTTCATCAACATGCATCTAAATAATACTCTATTTAATATATATATATATATATATATATATATATATGACGTCAGAGACCCTTTTTGTGGGGGAGAGAAACCAGAATACGAAATTTTACATTCTGGATCCCATAGCAAATGTGGTCCCAAATGACCTTCTTATCGCCTGAAATGCAAATGTGCTTTTGAGGCTAAGCTGAATCATGAAATGTTTACTTTCTACCAATCTAATAAAAATGTGTACTCAATGTTTCTTGGATGAATATATTTTTTATTTTTGCAAAAAATTATTTATTTTTAATCAAACTAGAATTATATCAGTTTTATTAAATATAAAGACTAAAAAAACTTTAATTGGTCATATTTTCATAAATTTAAAACATATTTAAGTTATAATTATGACATGATACAAAAGTGGGGTAAAAATTTGTGCAATATTGTGATTTCTGTAATTATGGGAAGTGTTAAATATTAGCATGGAAGGAAGCAAAATGAGGTGTGGGAAAGGGACTCAAAGTGGGAGATTAGTTGAGATGTGAAAATGAGGTGAGAGAAAGGAGAGAGAGGACCACAAGTGGCATCCATGTCTCCTCACTCATTTATTCGTTTTCTCCCACTTGTTTTGGCCTTTCAAGCTTTCATTGGTGTGAAAAGAATAATCATTTTTATGCACAGCTTTCATGGCAAAAGGTGTCAACATTCTTATCATTGATTTGATGCTCAACTTCAACCAACGTTGTCCCAATCAAATGAATCAATTGCTTCATCCACTGCTTGTCACTCAAGAGTGTTCATCATTCGGTGTATTTATATATGCTAAACCAATATTCAATTACATCACTAATTGAGAGTTGGTGCCCTTTCTCTATCCACAATTGTTTTAAACAAGGGAAATACCATTTCTTTATCCATAATTTATATATAGATTACCTAAAGTCATGGATTGCAATATTTTCATGTAGAAAACATAAAAGGTGCGTTTGTATATCTACTTATTTAAGTATTTCATGTTATAGATTTAATAATAAAATTTATTAAATATGCTAAAAATAATTTATTATGATAAGTTACGTAAAAATATCATTAAAATAAATTAAAAATAACTTGTAAGAGTCATAAATTATTTTATTCTTTCAAACAAACATGTATATTAAGTTTAGGGTGTGTTTAGATTTTGAAAGTAAAAAAATGAGTAAGGCACCACTAAATTCTTTTATTTACGTAAGTTTGTGATATAATGAAATAGATTACTATTGCAAAAATAAGGAAATATTTTTTTATGTGCTGCTTTGGAGCTATATATATTGTATCTTAGTTTCTGTTTAAGTTGGGTTTGACAGGTCATTCTTATCAATGGTGATAAATTCAAGAGGTTTAGGGTAATTTTATCGAGCAATTCCCAATTCAAGAGGTTTACGCAATTAGGATCACGATGGGACGACCAACGCGTAAAAAAAAAAAAGAATAGTAAAAAAAGAGTTAGAATCAGTTAAAAAAATTAATAAGAGGTAGTTACTACTAAAATTTATTAAAAAAAATATTAAAAAAATTTAAAAAAAATATATTTAAAATTAAATTTGGGCTTAAAAATCGTATGTGTAAGTATGTAAAAAAATATTAGCATCTTACGACATTTGTTAATTAAAATAATTATCTTCTAATTAATTATACAAAAAATTATTTTAAATTTAAAAATATTTATTTCACTCTAAAAGAAAATAATTAATATTTTTTATTATTTTTAAATTTATTATTATTATTATTTTATAGATTTTTTTTTAAATTTTTACAATTTTTCATATATTTTAATTTTATTTTTTAAAATAAAGAAACACAATTAAAAAAATTATTTGAATTAACGGAATGTTATTTATAAAAAAAATTTTCATTTTGTATTAAAGAAATATATTTTAAAAAAGAGAATTTATCTTGGCACTTTATCTTTTTATGAAATTAAATAATATTTTCATTTTTTATTTTTATAAAAAAATATGTTTGAAATTACTTTTTAGTTTAAAATAATTTTAAAAAATATTTTAAACTTGAAAAAAAATAGACTTGATAAGTCAGGTTCGTGCTCCTACGTATCCTCCATATGCAACGGAAGAATCAAAGCTGCCACGTATTTTTTTTTTTTTTTTGAAAATTGGGTTTTGGATAGGTTTCAAATATTTTTTTTTAAAAAAAAATTTGATTTTTCTTTATTATTTTTTAAATAAACATACTCCTGCACATGATTCAAGTTAGTACACGACTACTTAATAAACTTTTACGATCTAAGCAACGTTGAAGGTGAATCCGCTATTCTATCAAAATCGCTTGACCGTTGCGTGGATTTAAAATACTACTCTTATTTTTTAGATAACAAAAAAAATGATGTGCCTATTAATATAGGATTTTTAAATGTAAAAAAGGAACAAATGAGAGACATATAGAATAAATAAATAAATACAAGAGTAAACAAAAATAATAAGAAAATAACTTTTATTTTATTTAAGAATTAAATTTTTTTTAGGTTAGAATTTGCAAAGAAATTAGAGTTTTTAGAATTTATGAAAAGAAAAAAAAAATTTAAGATTTAAAAAAATTAAATTCTTATGATTTGCAAAATTGTTAGGGTTGAAAAAATAGTTTGTTTTAGACTTTGTAAAAAAAATGAATGATTTTGGGGTTAGAAAAACAAATATTATTTTTAGGGTTTGCAAAAAAAGGAATACTTGGGGTTTAAAAAAAGAAATTTTCATGAATTTGAATTCTATTTTTTTAGGGTTTGACTGAGTGAGAAGAAATTTAGGGTTAGAAAAATGAGTGGTGGAATGAGCACTTGGGTCTTTAAGAAAAATTAGTATGAGTGATTCTGAAATGTAAAGCATGAGACTTGTGAATTGCAACAAGCACAACATTATTTGATGCATAAAATGCACGAAGCTTGTGAATAAGCACATGTGTTGGCTTAGGCCTCAAGGATGTACGAACATGGGTACTTGTAAGATGGATAGGCACTATAGCCTTTAAAATAACCTAACACAAAATCCTACAAGGTGAAATAGGCACTAGGCCTAAAATTAAAATAAACACTAAGACCTTGGAGATGAAATGCACATAGAGACTTATAAAATGAACTTGCATGAGGGCTTCGTTGGTAAGCGAGTAAGAATAGATGTGTTAACCTGTGAGGTACAACGAGCTTAGGAGTTCATAAGCGTAGAACTTATGTAGGCACAAAGGCTTGTACAATAGGCAAGAGATAGATTTTTGAAAGCAACAAGCATGAAAGCCTATAAGTGGGTAGGTAAGAGTCTTTTAGATGCCACGAGCATAGAGACATATAAGATTAAAAAAATACGTAGAAACCTATGAGATGAACTTACGTGAGGGATTAGTTGGTAAGCAAGTGAAGCCTGTAAGAACAAGCGTACTAACCTATGAGGTACAACAAGCTTACGAGTTCATAGGCATAAAAGTTAAAGGAATAAACATAGAATTTATGTAGGCACGAAGGCTTGCACGATAGGCAAGAAATGGATTTTTTGAAAGCCACAAGCATAAAGTCTATAAGGTAGGTAAATAAGAGTCTATCAGATGTCACGAGCATAGAGACCTATTAGATTAAGAAAGCACGAGAACCTATGAGGTCCATGTAGAAACAAAAAGTTTGTAAGATGGAGAAGGTCCAAAGACCTATGGATTAAAGTAAGCATGAAGACTTGACGTTAGAGCCTATGAGATGATAAGGTATGCAATCCTCTTAGGTGAACAAGTGCAGGTATGATGGCTTATGAGTTACAACAAGCATGAAGTTTTGAGGTAAGTACATGTGGAAGCTTATGAGTTGTAGCGAGCATGAAAGTCTATGAAGAGAGCACGATATTTTATAAGACATAATAATTATAAGGTCCTATAAGGTGAGTAGATGTTAGACATATTAAGTGGCGTAAGTACCAAAACTATTAGAACAAACATGCTAACCTATGAGATGTGCAATCTTAGGAGTGCATACGCATGAAGGCCTAATTAGGCATAGGTCCTATGCATGTGCAAAAGGACCTATAAGATAAGGTATGGACTTATGAAAGTAGAAAACATGAAAGCCTTTAAAGTGTATAAGTACAAAAGCTTGTAAGATGAAGAAGGCATGGAAACCTATGAGATGAAGCAAATACAAGGGCTTTGAGATTAGCTTACTTTAGGGCTTGCGAGATAAGATAGGCTCATGGGTTCGTGAAATAAAATAGTTATAAGACCTATAAGATTGGTAAGTATAGAAGTATGTGAGATGAAGAATGCACGAGAATCTATTAGAAGAAGTAAACACAAGAGCTTGAGATTAGTTGACAACATAGCTCATAAGATAAGATAAGCACATGGGACCTATGCGAGATGAAGAATGTACAAGAATTCATGTGAAGAAGCAAGCAGAAGTACGTAAGATTAGTTAACATCAAAGCTCATAAAATGTGATAAGATCATAGGCCCATGAAATGAGATAATTATGGGATCTATGAGATAGGTAGGTACAGAAGTATGTAAGATAAAGAATGCACGAGAATCTATTAGAATAAGCAAGCACAAGAGCTTGAGATTAGTTAACATCGTAGCTCATGAGATGATAGAAGTGTATGTGATCAAGAATATGTAAGAACCTACGAGAAGAAGTAAGCACAAGAGCTTTATATTAGTTGACATCAGAGCTCGTAAGGCACAAGGGCCCGTGAAATGAGATAAACTTGAAACCTATGAGATGGGTATGTACAAAAGTCTATGAAATGAAGAATGCACATGAACTTATAAGGACAAGCAAGCACCACAGCTTGAGATTAGTTGACATCAAAGCTCAAAATATGAGATAAATACATGGACCTGTAAAATGTGATAGCCATGGATCTTTGAGATGGGTATGTATAGAAGTATGTGAAATGAAGATTACGCAAAAACCTATTAGAAGAAGCAAATACAAAAGCTTAAGATTAATTAACATTAGAGCTCATAAGATGAGATAGATACATGGACCTATGAAATGTGATAGTCGTAGATCTATGAGATGGACCTGTGAAATGTGATAGTCATGGATCTTTGAGATGGATATGTACAGAAGTATGTGAAATGAAGATTGCACAAAAACCTATAAGAAGAAGCAAATACAAAAGCTTAAGATTAATTGACATTAAAGCTCATAAGATGAGATAGATACATGGACCTATGAAATGTGATAGTCATAGATCTATGAGATGGGTATGTGCAGAAATCTGTGAGATGAAGAATGCACAAGAACCTATGAGAAGAAGCAAATATAAGAGCTTGATATTAATTGTCATCATAGCTAATAAGATGAGGTAGGCACATGGACTTTCGTGGTGAACAAATATAGGCATAACAAGCTTATGAGGCTTTAAGGTGAGTAGCAACTAGAGCTTATGAGATGCAACAACAAACACAAAAAGCGTATAAGATTAGGAAAGCATGACAAGCTATGATAGATAACATGTATAAATGCCTATGAGATGATAGGTGTGAGGCTTGAGGTGTAGCAAATGCATGAGCCATTAAGAAGTAATAAGCACAAGGTGATATGGAATAAAGCAGACACAAAGACCTTCCAACGGTTAAAAAAAGAGTTATGAGATAGACCCAATACAACAATATTTAAACCAAGAGTAAATGGTGTCCTTAATAGAAAGTGGACACAAGGACTTGAACAACATGAACAAAGGCTTATGAGATGTGACTAGTAAGATGATCTTTGAACCAAGAGTCATTGGTGTGCTTGATAAGAAGTAAGCATAAGGATTTGAACGACAAGAAATCTTATGATGAAACTAGTGTGAGTTTATGAAATGAATGTTTATTATAAGCAACAAACATAATGAAGCTAAAACTATGAGCGGCTGAGAGATCAAGATCATCTAAGTAATATGAAAAATAATCCTAGCTGAATTGATTGATGCATGATAATATCAATGGTGCAAGATGTCAAGATGATATAAAATGTAAAAAAAATATGTAAAATGAATATTAATAAATTATTTTTATTTTGAAATAGTTTGAAACCTATCCATCTTTACAAAGTCACACACCCTATGAATCAAATATGAGTAATCAAGATTATGTTAAAAAATGATGCAAAATAAGTTATTTTCATTTTCAAATGGTTTGAAGCCTATCATTTTTACAAAGTCACGCTCTTATGAATCAAATATGAACAAGAACTCATGGTTTTTTTTTTACTTGACTTGTGACTAAATCCTTGGCCAACATGCTTTCAGATTAGCTCCTGCTAATATTCTGTGAGCTGAAATAATGATATGCTTATTTTGTCATGTTGTATTTACCGAGAACTCAATGAACTTCCTATGACTCAAGACAAATCAAAATAATTGTAATGTTCCTTTTTTCTTACACATGTTTTCTTTCAATATATATTTATAAAATATGTAGAGTAAATTAATGGTAGAACAAAGAAAATCAACAATTTACTTAAGAGAAATGAAATACATTGCAAAGAAGGTAATGTCATGGTGGGTGAGAATGAAATGCATATAGTTTGAAGTGGATGGAATCAAGATGAATGATTACAATGATACTGGAGTAATATTTTTTTTATTTTAACAATGCTAATAGCACATGTCAGTAACATTGACCGCTCGTGAACAAGCTTAGGAGTAAACTTGAAGCCTTATCTATTATCCTAGTTTGAAGTCTTGCATTTCAATTGGCTTTCTTTTGCCTCAGTTTGCATTCACATCATTTTATTCTTTTCATCTCAAAATCATTAATTACCTCGGTTTGAAAATCTTGTAACATTATTTACTCTAATTTAGGGCTAAAACTTATTGATTGTTTCTGTTTGAATATACATTATGTCAATTGTCCCAATTTAAAAATTTCAACACGTCAATTAATTAAAAATTTTATCATGCTTTTCATTTGCATTTATGATCCCTTTTGGTACCTTTTTTTTTTCATTTTTATTCTTTTTTTTTTCAAATCTAGCAATCAAATCTCTCTTATTTTTTTTTTCATTTCATTCGCATTTATGATCTCTTTTGATAATCTTTTTTGTTTTTCTTTCATTAAACTTTTTTTTTGTATTTTTCAAATCTAACAATCAAATCTTTCTTTTTTCTTTTGTCCATCTCCCTTTTTTTTCTTTTGGTTTTTCTTTTCTTTTTAAATAAATCTCAACCATCATATTTGCGAGAAGTGAAGTCTCATCAGGAAATCCTTATAGCATAATGTACTCAACCTTTAATGTTCAAGTGAGGTTTAATTCACGAGTATGTCACATTCTTCATTTTCAAACCTTGTTTCTATTTGCACTCTTTATAACAAGATTTTGTCTTCCTTAGGAAAATTTATTTCAATTCTACACAAAGTTGTCCCAGTTATGTGTGTACAAAAATACAATACCATTGCATTTATTCTTCTTTGATTCAAACTTCTTTCTTTCTCCCAAAATAATTGCCTTAATTGCAATTCAATCTCTGTGACCGTTCATTACGTCAATATTCATATATTAAGAGAAAACTCTAAATACATTCACTCTTCTCATTTGCTTGAATAATCAGACAATCAAAGTTACGTGGTATGATACTGTCATTATTGCATTGATTGTGCTTAGAAAATGGAGGATGAATGAAAGGTGTTAGAGTATGTCACGAGATAAAATTATGGAGAGAGTGAACTTAAAACTCAAAGGTCTTCTAATCACAACTTTTATATTATTCAATCTGATCAACTTCTATTGTTCTTCATCATTACTTTCGATGTACTTTTATGTCAAAATTTCCTTGCAATTTGGTGGGAATAAGATGTAAAAAAAAAATTTGTTGCTATTATCCGCTATTGATAATTTTTCATGAGTATGAAGTGTCTTAGAATTGTGTGATAGTATTAAAAGAAATGACATATGGTGAAATGGAGTAGTAATGGAGGATAAATCTTATGGATGGGCAGGGTGTGGTTGGTGAGTCGTTGTTAAAAAAGTTAACAACTATTGTGAGAGTATAGACCAAAATGATATCCTATGTTTGGAAAAAAAAAAAAGCTCAATAAGATATATGATTTATCACAAAAGTCTATTATGGTACAAAGATGGTAATATAGGTAATGACATAAGGTTGAATAGATATTAGAGAGATATCTAAAATGAACCAATTTACAATTTTTCAGATATTTTAATTTTATTTTTTAAAATAAGGAAACACAATAAAAAAATTATTTGAATTAACGAAATGTTATTTATAAAAATATTATTCTTTTTTCTCATTTTTGTATTAAATAAATATATTTTAAAAAAATAACTTATCTTAGCACTTTACTTTTTTTTTATGAATTAAATAAAATTTTTGTTTTTTATTTTTTATTAAAAAAAATATTCTTGAAATTACTTCTTAGTTTAAAACAATTTTAAAAAATATTTTGAACCTGAAAAAAAGTTTAGACTTAATAGGTCAGGTTCTCACTCCTACGTATCCTCCATATGCAATGAAAGAATCAAAGCTATCACGTAGTTCTTTTTTTTTTTTTTTTAAATTGAGTTTTGGATAAGTTTTAAAGATTTTCTTCTTTTTCTTTTTTGAAAAAAAAAATTAAATTTTCTTTATTATTTTTTTAAGTAAATCTACTTCTGCACATGATTCAAGTTAGGACACGACTACTTAATAAACCCTTACAATCCAAGCAACGTTGAAAGTAGATTCACCACTCTATCAAAATCACTTGGCCGTTGCGTGGATTCAAAATACTACTCTTTTTTTTAAATATAACAAAAAATTCATGTACCTATTAATATGGAATTACTGTATGCAAAAAAGGAACAAATGATAAACAAATATAAGAGCAAACAAAAATGATGAGAAAATAACTCTTATTTTATTTAGGTAATAAGTTTTTTTTAGATTAGGATTTACAGTGTAAGGAGTCAATCAACCCGCCTTGTAGTTGTAGTTCGAGCGGCCCTTCTTGGTCCCAATATGAAGAAGCAGCTGGTTCGCCTGGTGAGGCTTTCAATAGCAAATCCATATATGAATCCATCAGTTCCGATTGCTAATGAAAGGGCTAAACGCGCCAATAGCTTCAACCGACTTCAAATGAAAGAGAATTGAGTTTCAATTAGCCTCTCCTTTGAGAAAAAGTGGACTACACTCGATCAATCCACGAAGGTGTAGCACTTCTCCACCCTCTGCTAGCAGCTTGATTCTCTTATGAAATTAAAAGTTACAGATCACTCCGAAAAGCGGCCTTAATTAATCTTATATATATACGATACCATAATTTTAGAATTTATGAAAAGAAAAGATTTTTAAGATTTGAAAATTTTAAATTCTTATGATTTGCAAAATTGTTAGGATTGAAAAAATAGTTTGTTTTAGAGTTTGCAAAAAATCAAATGATTTTGGGGTTAGAAAAACAAATATTATTTTTAGAGTTTGTAAAAAAAATATAGAGTTAGAAAAAATTAGTTTTTTTAGGATTTGCAAAAAAAAGAATACTTAGGATTAAAAAAAAAGAAATTTTTATGGATTTGAATTTTATTTATTTAGGATTTGACTGATTGAGAAGAAATTTAGGGTTAGAAAAATGATTATTAGGATTTATAGAAATTTTTTTTAAAAAAAAAATTATTGAATTTTATCTGTTTATTTATTTATTTATTATACTTATAAAAAGTGTTAAATCATGAAGGAGAAGAGAATAATATACAAAATAAATAAACAAAAAAGGAGAATCCTTAATAAATATAGAGAGGATGGGAAACAGACAAAGAAAGAGAATCTTTATTAAATAAAGGGAGGATGAAAAATGAACAAAGGGAGAATCCTTATTAGATAAAGAAATGATGAGAAACAAACCAAGGAATAAAAAGGAGAACACTTACTTGATGAAAGTTTTTCTTTTTCTCCTCACGGTTGAATTTCTCCTTCGATTTGTTTTCTATAATTGACCTCAAAATGTGCTTTAGAATTTTTAGAGTTGTCAGATAGCTTTTCTCTGATCCCTCTTCTCCTTTTGCTTTTTATTTCTTGCGCTCTCTCTAGAATTCTCTCTCAAGGAGGTTTCAATTCTTTTTTTTTCTCTCTCTCTAAGAGGTCTTAATTCTCTCTTTTTTGTTTCTGTATTCAAAAGTCGTTCCTCTCTTTGAAGACTTAAACTTTCTATTTCTGGGCATTTTTTAAAACTTTAGATTCTATTTAATATGCAATTATTTATTTATTATTTTTTATTTTAGTAAAGGCTCACTTATTTTTCGATGACCAATAATAATTTTTTTTCTTTCTCATCCATTTTCTTAAAAATTTACAAATTACTTTGAACATTTCTAAATCTGATTTTAAATTTAAAAATTAAAAATATGAATTTAAATTTTAAATTAGCTTTTAATCTACTTTCTTAACCTTATACGAAATCGAATCATTATAATTAATTTTTAATTTTAAAATATATTTTTGAAAGAGACCAGATAAAATTTATTTTTGTATAACAATTTTTTAAATTATTAATAATTAATCAATTTAATAAAAATAATAGTAATATTTTTATAATAATAAAATTTTTTAAGATCAATTGTTAAAATAAGTGATGTAGAATTTTTTAAAAAAATTAGTTAAATTTTGAATTAATTAAAAAAATTTATTTTAGATTAATTTTTCATAACTGATATAAAATTCAATTTAAAAAGTAATTTTTTATTGGTTAATATTTAAATAGATTTAGAAAGTGAAAAAAATTAATTTTAAAAAAATTTCAAAAGAAGTTGCATAACACAACAAAATATTCTCAAGCAAAGTTTGAAGACAATAAATTATTACTTCTATTGGGAAGCTTTTGTTTGCATTTTTAAGCATGCTAAACACTAATTTTATTCTAATTATATATGTCATTAACAAACATTTCAAGCTTTATTTTGTATTTTTATCTTCATTAACCTACATGTTTTCAGATAACATTAACAAATATTACATATTTTTTTGTTAACAAACTTAATGAAAAGCGTGAACATCCAAATATTATTGAGCTTCTATTTGTACTTTTTAATACGATGAACACTAATCTCATTCTAGTTTAGGTATATAATGAATGAACATTTTGAAATACATTTTGTATTTTTGTCTTCATTCATCCATTTATTTTGGTATAACACTAGAAGACATTTTATGTTCTTCATTTACAAACTTAATGAAATAAACAAATTTTTATTTGCATTATGTGTTTTTGTCTTTGTCAACCCATTTGTTTTCATACAACGAACATTGTTCTTTATTTACAAAATTAACATAAAGCACAAATCTCCATGCATTCAAGATGTTGAGTATGATGAACATTGTTACAATAGTAATTTAACCTAATATGAGAGAAACTGTTGATTTGTATAATTGGTTATTGTGTTTTGTTAAAAAGTCTCTGGCGTGAAACTACCGTATGTTGGAATATGATTGAACGCCTCTAAATCAGAAGTTGGTCTCTTTCCATTTTGGGTATATAATTGATGAACATCTTGAGCTTTATTATATATTTTCATCTTCATTAACCTATTTGTTTTAATACAACATTGATAAATATTGCATGTTTTTCATTTATAAACTCAATAAAAATCATGAATCTATTTGCATTATCTAGCTTTTGTTTTGAATTTTGGTTGTACTATTAGTGGTTTCCATTAGAATTGGTGGTTCACGTTAAAACAAAAAGAAAGATATGCACATGCGCTAAAAGCTTAAAATTATTTTAAAATTTTAAAATAATTTTGTGATGTTTTCAAACATATACTCAGACTTTGATGAAATTAATTGTACTTGTTAACAAGATCAAAAAATCTTGTAGCAAAGAAGCAAGTAGTGTTTCTAACCTCTATCCAAAAGAATTCATATAGTATACAGGTTAATGGATAAAATTTTATGTTGTTATATTTTGTTATCAGTTATGATTCTGATAACAACATACAACAATTACAAGATGTTTGTTGTTATCAATGATGTTTAGGTTATAACATTACTTTTTTCATTTTTCACGTAACTGTATTCCATGTTTTTGTTTTCTTTATTAATTCATTTATTTTGGTATGATATTGACAAATATTACATGTTCTTTATTTACTAACTCAACAAAAATCGCAATTCTCCCTACAATCTCTAGTGTAACAAGTTCTCGACTTAATCAACTTGTCAAAAAAGTGAAAGTCCCTCTCAATATGAATATTTTGTAATTCATATAGAAAATCTACACTTTCTAGATTAATTAAGGATAATTACTATAAAATACTTTGTTATTTACTTTTTTTGTATAACTAATTTAAAATGTCCTTAGTTATTATATTGTTTGTAATTAGATTAATTTATCAAACTGATGTAAAATGTCATTTTTAACTAATGTAATAAATAATATTCATCTGTGTAATAAAATTTGAGTAGTAAATTAAACTCATAAATCAATTTAGCTTATTTAATTAGTATATTAATTCTTCTTTTTTTATTTTATTTTCATTTAATATTATATTTATTTATTTATTTATTTTAATTTTTAAATTTATTTTTTATTTCATGGTAATATTTTATTTTTATTTTTTAATTTAATTCTTTACATTTTTATTTTTAATCTAATTCTCTATCTTTTTTTAAATGGACTTGTTAATCTTTTACTTTATCAAATGTTGGACATTTTAATCCAAAATGATTTTTATCATAACAATTTTTGTGGTTAAGTGACATTTGAGATGTCAAAATAACGTTGTTTATCCTTTTTATTTTAAAATGACATAATTTTCATCTTCTCTTTGCCCACATCTTCTCTGCCTTTACCATTAATTCCATTGTCTCTACCACTATGTTTCCTTCCCTCTTCACTGACATTTCTTTACTCTTCGTTTCCCACTCTTTTCTCTCATAAAACTTCTATGTCTTTTCCCCCACCCTTTTATTGTTGTTGCCTTGCTAGATTTTCCTTCCCATCTCTTAGATTCTATATTGTTTTCTCATTGGTATACTAATGGGAATTTGTGGCATACTAAAAGACAATGGAGGTGGAGAACGAAGAGAGTGAGAAACTTTGGCATTTCTATCGTTATCAATTTCTCCTTATTCTTCTTTTACTTGTAGCTCTTCATTTACTTTGGTTATGAATGCAAGGTTACAGCAATGTGACTTCAAATGAGATAGTATCATAAGAGACTTCTTTATAGCGATGTGGTTTTGAGAGAGAGATACTTTAAAAAAAAAATAATGGTGTAAGAGGTGACAATGGTGGCTAAAACATCATGGGTGGGAATTGGAGGAATTGCTAGCAATAGTAGTAGCAACAATAACAAAAATTAATTAAATTAATAGATAAGGTTATGTGAAATGATGTCATTTTAACATCATAAGTATCAATTAAAAGAAAAAATCATCATCATTATGACATAATTAGTTAGGCTAAAGTATTAATAAAATCAAGACTAATAAATTTATTTAAAAATTTCAAAAATTAATAGAAACTAATTTCTATTTTTTTTAATTAAGTTTATTTATCATTCATGATTTACAAATTTATAACTTTTCTAATATATTTTAGTTAAATTTGTTTATCTCTCGCTTTTTTGTACTAGTTGAACTATTTCTTATAACCTTTTTAATATTTTGTTTTTGCTGCTTCAATAAAAATAAAAAATAAAAAGTCATTAGGGTTGATGATTGATGAAAAGTTTGAATTGAGTTTAATTATATTTTTTCTTCGTATCAATGTGATTTGCCCCGAATTACATTATAATTTATATATTTGTTGTTAACAAATTTTAACTATAAATTATAATTACTAATTTTTTATAACAAAGTACTGAAACATTATTATTTTAAAAAATTAACAAATTTATAATTTATTTATCCGTTTCTTTTATTCTTGATATGATATTTGAAGTTTTTTTAATTTTTTTAAATTTGATACTTTTTTATAAAATTACATACATTTTTTACTCAAAGTTTGAAAAAAAGTCAATAATTATTAATAGATTTAATTAAGTAATTGATTTCTACAAAAATTATTTAGATTTAATTTCTAAAAAAAAAATTGAATATAGTTTATACTTTTTCACAAACTACTATTTTTAATCTCTCTATCAAAAATAATATATTGATATACTATTAAGTCTTAACTTTTAATTACACCACAAGAATTAGAAAGATTACAAATATCAGATTATAAAAAAAATGTAAACTATATTACAATAAAATATTTTATAGTAGCTAAATTCAAATTATATAACTTTTATAAATACCAAACATTTTATTAAACCTTGTTAATACAAAAAATTACTTGAAAATAAAGTGCCTCACTTTTTAAAATGACATAAAAACTAAAAATAATAAAATAAAACATTTTAATGTTATTTAACACTAACATCCTCTGAAGCAATTTTTTAAAAAAAACAAAGCTAGCAATCAACGGTTAACGACAAGCCTGAAAGATTGATTATAAATATGGTCTTATGCATCAACAATCCAAACACAAATTGGATATGTTAAAAGGTAAGCCCACTCAATTGATGTGCCATCTTGTTTCATTCTATTAACATGCACAAATCTTGACCAAAAATACAATAAAATTCACATGCATATCGTTCATAGGAAAAAACAAAAACATTAACATGCACAAAACGACAATATTTAAAATCAATGAGAGACCAACCCACCTATCACCAAACCAAACTAGTAATCATTAGTATTACATCATTCGTATATTTTCATGTAAGCTTTTATAAGACTATTTTTTTTTTCTCTATCTCTCCACTGTATCAACTATATTATTCCATATTTTTTCTCTCTTTTGGCTTTCTATCTCTCTTTTTATTGTATATTTTGTTATACTAAAAAGTTGTGTAAATACATCTTTCAACATTTAATTATAATAAATTTTATAGTATATCATCGTATATTTACTTTTAATAGAAGTTTTAAGACAATTTTAAATAGCTAGTAGAGTTAAATAATATTAGAAAAGGGTAATATATTAATTGTTAATTAGCGCAGGGAACCATGCTTCACTTTGAGGTGGCACTAGGTTAGCAAAGTGTTTCAAATTTCTAAGTCAAATCATGAATTGTGACCGTTCATTTTCGTGGTCCACATAGATAAGTTCATATGTCAAACTTGGATCCTCAATGGATAAATAATAAGGTAAATATTAACTAGTGTCTTAAAATACTGGTAAACAATATATTTATTAATTTTAAAATATAACAAATATTTAATTATTGTTTAAATAGGTAAATATATATTTAGTATAATATATTAATCACTGAGCATATGAATCAACAAGGAATTTTACGATAAGTGAAGGGAGGTGTTATGTTAAATGTTCCTTGATTAGCTTCATTAAAGTATTGATGAACAAAAACCCAACAATAAAGACACACTTATTCTGGGTATAAAGAAAGGATTGGACCACTTACAATTGTATTCTTTTAATGGTTGAAATTAAGATAGCACTACATCACTTTACTTTATAAAACTCGATGGACCACAAGAGAGCAATCCTATCTTGCTACTTGCTAGTCATAACTAGCATATATAACTTTTCTGAGTTTAGGTTATATATAATATAGTGGAATCATTTTTCAACCATAGTTAATCTACTTGTCTTTTTATAAAACACAGGAATAAGAATCCGAATTTGTTATTTATTTGCATGCATTCTTCTGCACCACAATTTAATTTGTATATCCTTGAATGAGGACAAAGCCACTTTTGTTGGAATTCCTCTGCTCTTCACTTTGGCACATATCAACTTCCATATAAACAATTTTACTAACACCACCTCTTCAAAATTGATTTTAAGTAATTATGAATGTTTTTGTAAAACTATTTTCTTTACTTTTATATTTACAATATAATAAAAGTGTTTCTTTTTTAAATCTATTTGTAATAACTCGAAATTCATTCTAAACATTGATGTTAACAAATTAATCTATAAAATAAATAATTTTATTAAAAGTTATAAACCTGTGATAATTTTTTTAATAAAAATATTATTATTATTAATTGTTTAATATTAAGGATTGATATTGTTTTTATAGTTATTAGATGGTGATGACAAGTTAGCAAGATAGCTAGAAGACACTTATACACACATTTAAATATTTAATGTAAGATCACGACAATTAGGTATGAACAAAGCAACTTGTTTTATTACTTCTTTTAATATTATTTTAAAGTAATATTAATATCACATTCTCTAACTTGCTTTCCTTCAACTGTTAAATAAATTAAAAAATATATAAAAATAACATGTTTTACTTTTTTTTTAAAATTAATATTTTTTATATTTTTTAATTTTTAATAAATTTTAGCCATTGTATTGTTTACGTTACTCTCACCTTCTCTTCATGCCCTTAAATACAAGGACAATGAGATCTCTCGCTTTCTCTTATAAGGACGTTCACTCTCAAAATGGACCTTAATGTTGGAATGAGTCAACAAGTTCACACTCAAAATGGACATTAATGTTGAATCATTCCAACCTTCATAAAAATAAACTCCCATAAAAACCAAAACAAAACACTATGGATGATCTAACAACTCTTGTCAATATTTTAAATTTTTAAGACAAAAAGTCTTGTTGTCGTCTTCATAAAATATTTACTATGAATGGAAGGTTTTAATAAGTTTATACAAGTGTTTTGAGAGCATCTAATATATTATTTATAAATAAGAGTGTTCCTGGATATGAGAACACCCCTTAGTCTTCGGACTCCGGAATGGGTTGTAAAAGCAGTCTTCGATCTTCTTGTCTTGGAAGTATTCGGTCTGTCCGAGATGTGATCAATCGAGGGTGAGGAGGGTACCTGCAAAGGCACTCCGATGGTAAAGTAAGTGTTCGGTATTACGTAAGCGAGATTACTATATTTAGTAAGACTGACATCGAGAATGCATAATGTCTTGTTTACTTCCCTTTTTATAGCCTTGTTTTGGGTGATGGGCCTGGATAACTTAGGCCTTATTGATTATCCCCTTGATTAAGTATAATCCTCGTTATTACTTGATTAGTGCATATTAATTATTTAATGCACGTGGTAAATGGTGACTATTCGGTACCGAGACCTGAGAACCTTTAAGGAAAATCTGGTTTGGAGGGTACTCGGTACCGAATACCTAAGAGGTACTCGGTACCGGGTACCCTAATAGGTACAAAGAGTTTTACTGATTTTATTCAGAATTGTACTTAGATTTTATACTAAGTTTTTACTAAGAAATCTAAATAAAATTTGTGTCAAAATTTATTAATTTTTTTAGATTTAATTATAATTTGATTTTGATTTAATTTATACTATCTATGGTCATAAATATATAACTCTTTATTTGTTTCAAAAAAATCACTACAAGAAATGTGTGAGATACCACCATATTTTCTTTTTTTGGACAAGTCTGATTTATACTGAAAAATTTATCGCCAGGCATGGACTGTTATTTTTATTTTTATTTTTTGCCGTCAATAAAATATTACCAATACTTAATTAAATTATTGACGGGTATAAAAATCAAAATCAGTCATTACAATTAGATTAAAAACGTCATTAAAATTTTCATAAATAATATTAATAATTTCACCCACCAATTCAAAAAAATAAGAATAAGTTTATTATAATATTACTTATGGGTCCACCTGTCAATAATAATTTAATGATTTTAAAAATAATTAATTTAAATTATAAATTGGTTGATATTTTAATATTTATTTATATAATAATTAAATATGAAAAAATATTTAATTTTACACTATTGTAAACATTTATATATAAAAATTATAAAATAAAAAGATAACAATAGACCCAGTTCGTTGGGTCAATACATCGTCTACATTAACAAAATAATATTAATAATTAATATTCAATGCATTCAGAAATAATACTATTAGCACTATTAAACGAACGAAAAATTAAATTAAAAAAATAAAATCAATTAAAATACTCATTAACGTACTTAAATCGTAATGATAGTCTTTTTTCACAAACAAAATTCCAATGACAATGAGCAACCATAAAAAGTGGTGTCAACGAGAGAAATGAAAAAGAAAAAGTACAAGTAATCAATGGCACATTTCCCTTAAATCTTGAGCTTAAAAGTACATAATTTTTAAAAATTTATTGATAAACCCTTGGCTCCATGCCCAAGAATTTGGCAAAGTCATCAAAACTTCACAACTTCATATATCAATTGTTTATAGGCATCAAGCATCGTAGTATATAAATCGAAGTCTTAAAATTTGAAGGAATGATTTATTAATTGTCTTGATTTAATCGTATTAATAAGTATAGAATTTTCTTTTTTCAAGTTTTGAACTTATCTCAAATATTCATTTGGCATAACGTGAATCTACTCAAACAAAACATGTTAAAAGTTTTATGCTCTTCAATATAGCAACAAATTCCACTTTGAACATTAATCTTATAAGACATAAGCTAAGTTTGAATGTTTCTTCGGAATTTCATCATGAAAGAAAAAGTGGATCATAGATTAAAATGTTTCAAATAAAGGGAAACAATTAAGTGTATCAAAATAGTTCATGATTTTATTCTTCTTTTGAACTCGAGACCAAAACCCTCTTCACGGTTCTCATGTATTGAAGGGATTTTAAAGGTTACGAAGACAATAAAACATACATTAAATTTGTAGTTGTAAATGAGTTTCAAGAAGTTTTATTTTATGTTACCATCCTTATAAATGCTTACTCTTCTATTAAACTCTTAGGAGAACCAGATAGAATCACCCTTCACTTGATTAATTTGATAGTCACGATTAGGGCTTTAAGATAGCAAAACTTTCCTTCCCACTTGCTCCAAATATTATGTAGAAGCAGGTTTTGTTAAAAGTTAAATAATTGATGTTAGAAGGAGATAAATTTCTGTTACTCTTAAAGAACCCGAGACCAAAATCTTCCTTCTAGTGTGTCAAAAATCACAATAATGTTGAGTCAAGACGCAGGTACTAACAAAAATGACCCTAAAGCCAAAGTATTAAGGGGTTAACACCTTGATTTGTAACCTCAATTTTACTATCTCAAGCTATAAAAATGAAAATGGTAAGGGATTAATATTATATGTGTAACATCCGTGTTTTTATTAATTAAAAATTTCATTATTTGATAAATATGCATGTAAAGGTATGTTGGGAGAGTTTTTGAAGTGATTGAACTATAAGGTAGCAAGAGATAGGCAATGAAAATAGAACATTTTACAACATTTTCGCTGTACCAAGGATATCTTATTGTAGCGAGAAGTCTCTCGCTGTAGCAAAAAGTATAAAAAATATGGTGTAATTTTGTTTGATATTTTTGTTGTAGCGATAAATGACTCGATGTAGCAAGAAAAGTTACGAGTAATATCTCGCTATAGCGAGAATGAGTCGCTGTAATGAGAATATTGTGATTCTGAAGGTATATAAGGACTTTCATGCATGGAAAGTTTATTTTTCACTTTCTCTCATGTCCCACTTTTTCTCTAAACTCTCTCTCCATTTTTCCAGACAAAACCTCACTAAATACCGATTAGACTCCTCTACATTCATTTTATACGATTCTAAGTAAGTTTCTCTGAGTTTAATAGTGTTTTTGCCATTCGTTTTCTTTAAATCTCATTCTTAAGAGATAAAATTCATATTATATAGGTAGAAGAGCTATTTAGGAATGTCTTTCACCATCAAAGTTTGTTTAGATCTTTATTATAAGGTAAAAAGAGCTCTATTCTATCATTGTATGACGTGAGTTATATGTGTAGTTCATGAGAGCATGTTTGAGTATCAATTTTGATGATATATGTATGAGTAATGGGTTTTAATAGTAAAGATTGTCAATATATATATATATATATATATATATATATTATACGTTTGATGATTTGGTTGACTAATTTCATTGTGTAAATATGAAGTATATAATGAGAAATCATGATGTTATGAATAGGTTAGTTTTAATGATATTCAATGAATATACTGAATGTGATATGAGCTTATTGATGAATATGTCATCGATAATTTGTTGAGAGATATGATTATTGAGATCATGAGTAGTTTGGAAGTGCTATTAAGCATGATCTGATGATGGAATTGAGAAATGATTGATAAAGTTGAATGGTATGGTGTAAATAGTTACAGAAATACACTTGGAGTATAGAGTCTGAAGACGATAAGAAAATTTTGGAAAAATGTAGAATGGTAAGTAACAGTCGTGATTGTGCACATATTATTGTTGAGTGCTACTATGCCACATAACCTCACTCATTCTCTGACTAGACTTCTGACTATGCCTTTATTAAGGAGCTCGTAATTACATGAGCTAATTGGCGATTATTTACATGGTTGTTTGTCAAGGGGTTCGTGACCACATACGATGTGTTTGTATTGTGGGAGCTAAACAGTAATTATTTATGTGATTAAGTAAGACCTTAAGAACTGTTAGAGGCATCGGATGACGGTAATCATAGAGCACTTAAAAGTGAAAATTTGGAATGGAAATGTTAATGAGGTTGCATGAATGTGTATAATGAATATTATATATGCAATATGCCGTAATGTGGTATAAATTATTATCTAATTAAATAACTATGATTGTTGTGATGTAAATGTAATTATATCTTTGCATTGGATAAATGCTCACCCTTACATCATTCTGCTGATAGTAAAGATGACGACCCATCCCGTGTGGATTGATGTCATAGATGTTTTTGCTAGTAGTAGATTAAATCATGTATTTAGTAAATATAGACGTGTAGTACATGTATATTTTAGGTACATTTTGAAGAAAATCAGGAGTATACCTTAAAAGTAGTCTATAATTATGCAGTTCCTTTTAATTTCTTAACTAATGGTCAAATTTATCAAACTCTCTGTTTTTATCTATACCAGGAAATAGAAAGGCCTTCTCGGATTATGAATAACGTATTCACTTATTATGATCATGATTTGCTAGAAAGACCTAATAGTTATACATTTGAAAGATTCCTTAGTATAGAATTAGTGACAGATGCTGGTAATGCCTATCTTGAAGAGAATAAGGATTTAACCTGATGACTTGGCAGAAATTAAGGAGTGACATGATATAGACGAATAGTTCTGACCTCTAATATGTGAGATTAAGTATAAACTGTTGTAAATTTTAACATATTTTGAACAATGTTATGTAAATATTAAATTGTAATATTTCATACAATTATCTTTTTAAATGTTGCCTTGTATACAAATTTATTGTTATGAAAAGTTTTATTTCTATAAATTTTGATAATAGTTTTATGGAAAAGTTGATCAGTATTTTCAAAGATTTATGAAAATGAACATATATTTAACTTGGAAAAATGAAGGATGTTACAATATGAAACTAGCATATATGAATATATCTCTAATAAAGACCTAAAGCGAAAGTATTACTTGTGCAAGTTGACAAATAAATTTTTTTATGAATATTAGTATAAAAGACATAATTCAAGTGAGTTTCATTGTGTTGAGTGTTGACTTTACCTGACTAAGAGAAGTAAATTTATAAAAATAGAAATGTAGTTTCTTCATCTAAGACCAAAAAGTACAAAATAAATTTAAAACAGCTGGTTAAAATAAACATTAAGGTTTTTTCACTTTGATTTGTTTCAATTGTTCCCAACTGTGAAAGTTATGTTTAGCAAATAACTTATTTAAGTGTTACAAACTAATATATTTAGTTTGTAGAGTTTGAAATTAATTCATTTTATTTGTAGAGTTGTTTAGTAAATACGAAATAAAATTAATTATAACTTTTGAAATTTAGTTTCTTTAAATTTATCTAAAGTAGTAGTTAATTTTTCAAAAGTTAACTATAAATATCTTTATTTTTATTTAAAATAAAAAATGATTAATTTGTTACACAATTAAAAATTTAAGTATATAATTTAATTTTATTATTATTTTTACTCTCTTCACTTTTTCAATAGTTTTTTTTCTTTGTTTTGGTTATCTATTCTTCTCTATTATATTCAAATATATTTTATATTAAAAAATAAAACATTTCATATTTAAATATATATTAATTTTTTTATGTAGTTATTTAATTAATTGATCATAAATAAATAAAATAAGTAATAACTAATTTTAATATTACATTAATATAATATTATATATACTTTTAAGTCATTTAACACAAATTATCTAATTGAACAATTAGTTGCTAAACAATTTTAATTCATAAACTACTTATGCACTTTCAACTAACTTTATGACAAAAAACTACGAGGTCACAACTTTCATCTCATTTCATCATATATAACTCAAGTCTTAAATTGGACTATACCTTTTCACTCTTTCTTTCTTTTTTCTTAGAAATACTCTCTATATATTTGAAGTATCCAAAAATTATAAACTCAAATTTAACACAAAGTATATAACATCTTTTTAGTTAATATTGTTTTATTTAATTTATCCATTAATTTTTTTATTTTTCTACAAAATTTATTTTGAGTAAATTTATAGATAAATACAAATTTTATTTCTTTTTTTAATACTTTTTCTCTAAACCTTAGTCACTCTTCAATACAAGGTAACTAAAGTAGGAGAATGAAAACTCCTCAATAGCGAAGAGTCTTTAATATGGAGATTTCTTTCAAAAGTTTTCTTACTCTTATCATAATGGTTCTTTATTTATATATTGATTGATTTTTTTTAGGTAGAATTTTTTATTTGTCGTTTCTCGTTTCTTTACTCATTCCTTTTTCTCTTTAATATTTTACCTTCATTTATTGAGAAATGATGACTTAAATGGTGATTTCAATCTTTATAACTTAACTTATTATTAAACTTTGTGTTAACATGAAAAGAAAATAATAAGGTAAAAAAAAAAAATTGTGTGTCTTAATTCTTTTGTTAAAAAAATAGTATGTGATTTTAAATTTTAAATTTTGTTAACCTTAGTTTTAAAGACTGAAAATAACTACTAATAATAAAATTTTATTAGAAAGAGAAATATTTATTATACTTTTATAACATCAATAAAATAACTATATACTCTTTTCATAAAAAAATTTTATTTATAGATATTAAAATTCAATCTTAAGGGTTGAAATTAGCAAAATTCTTAAATTTTCTTCTTAATTTTACTTTGTCATGTTTAATAATTTTATTATTATTAAATTTGATTAATTTTAAGCACACGTGTGCTTGTAAGTCTCACCAGACTTTTTTCTAGTTTAATTTATTTTATTACTTAATTTTTACCTTTTATGAGTAGTTATTGAAAAATTTGTGAAAACTTATATAGGAATTAGAGATATTATAGAATTTAATATTAGTCTTTTAAGTAAGTGGAAGGGGAGCGTGGCATTCTTGTGGATTACAATATTACACTCAGGATGGGGTAGTCACAATCGTGGGTAGGAAGTGGGGAGCATAGTAAGGGTGGCTACTCTCATGGTGGTGGAAAGATATGTGGAGTATATATGGAGAGAGGGTTTCATGGGAAGATCCTGTTTGTGAGGAACATCAGTAAGAAGCTGGAAATGGGAAGGGGACCAGTTTTGTGAAGGATCTCTGCGTTGGTTGGTGAGATCAATTTGAAAAACAGATATACAGTTTCAATCAATAGATAATGTTCAAAACGAAGAAGAAGAAGAAGAAGAAGAAGAAGAGAAATTATACAAGAATTGCTGACACAAATTCAAGTATTAGTTTATCAAAGGAAGAAGATGATTCGTCGAGTGCTTTCTAGCTAAAAATCAGTCTACAAAGTGTTGGAGAAAGTATATCCATCTTTAAGAGGACAAGGTGACGAAAAAAAGGAAAAAGTTTTATAGATATATCTCCTGTTAATGTCATGTATTAAAATTGGACGTATACGTACCAATGTTATTTAAAATTTATTTATATTTTAAATTTAAATATTTAAAGAGTAATTTCTTCCATCTCTAAATTTAACTGTTTATAATAATAAACGTAAATCAAATTAAATTGACTAAGCTCAACTTATTTTAAAATCTTTTGTAACAAATAAATCTATGCTAACAATGTTATAATTCATAACAACAATATTATTAGTATAAAAAATTGATATATATCAACAATGCAGTCATGTTGATAGTATAACATACTTTTAACGTAAATTTATAATATCAATATTATACTAATAATTTAATCTTTATTAAACGGAATTTATACTATCATATAAATTTCTTTTTCCTGTTGTTCCCAGTGTTTTATTCAGCAAGTACACTAATGACAACACATTGAAAATCTTATTTATTTCGTGTGCGTTAAGAAACATAAAACAATTTATAGATATTAATTTAAACAGATCATAAATAATAGCATTAAAATAAATATATATAGCAAAGTAGACGAAATTTAATACTATATATAAAAGAAGCTCTATCTCATATTTAAAATTCTTTTCAAAATTAAACAGAAAAACATCTTAGTTTCAATAACATTTTGAAAACACATAACAGTAACTAACACGAGTAATATTAGTGAATTCTACAAAGTGTAGAACTTACAACGTAACATGAATAAGAAATTGTGAATGAACGATACGAAAATAGATAAACTATGCATAAAATGGATTTAAAATATGATAAACTAAAAAAGTTGTCGTGTGAAGAAAAGGGAAAATGGAAGTAGCCAATGAGAAGTGAAGAGTGAGTGGCATAACATAAACAGAACACAGCAAACCTGTTTGCGGTGTAGATGGACCCGCAACCTCGTACGGACTGTCACAATCTCAGACATCAACGACGTGCCTTTCTCCAACAATCCAACTTCGACAACGCATCGTACCTTGTTTCTCTGAACCAATCAAAAATCGACACGGCATTGTACCCAATACAAATCTCTCTATTCATTTCTTTCTCCTTTTTTCTTATCCTTTTACTTTTCTTCAACCATGGAAACTCCCTATACTTCAGAACCGTTTAGCACACCACAAATATAGAAAGATACCCATGCTATATATGCAACTCTTACACACCCCACGCTTCCACTTCTCGTTTTCTTCTTTTGTATTCGGTTAGGTGAATCAATACTCATACTACTCTCACTCTCTCTAGGGTTTCTTTCTTTGTGTATTCTCTGTGTTCTTCTTTCTTTCTTTTTTTTTTTGCTTGATTAATTCTCTCTTATTTTTCTTCTTCTTATTGTATCAGAATTGAAGATGGGAAGAGGGAGGGTTCAGCTTAAACAGATCGAGAACAAAATCAGTCGCCAAGTCACGTTTTCCAAACGGAGAATGGGGCTTCGCAAAAAAGCTCATGAAATCTCTGTGCTTTGTGATGCTCAGGTAGCATTGATTGTGTTCAATGCCAAAGGGAGACTTTTTGAGTATTCTTCTGAATCCAGGTTTGTGTTCTTTTTATTATTTATTTATTTTTCCTCCTAAGTGCTTGCATATATAGATTCCTTGCTGGGTTGTTCTAGATTCACTTTGTTGTCACTCTTATGAGTGAGGAGATTGTTAATTAATCATGTATATATATGCATACACAATAGTCTAGATATTGCAAATCTTTCTTAATCAGTTTTTTTATTACCTTTGTCTTTTCTTGTATACCTTTTTTTTTCTCTTTTTAAAACTCACCCACGCTTCATCGGCTAACTGAAATATATAGTACTCAGATTTAAGCCAAAATGAAATAGTAGAATTCAGTTCTAGAATTTCCTAGTTTGTTCTTGGTTTTAATCATGTTACCCTTTGTCATACACTACCACATCTGAGTCATAATGGATGTATGGAAGTTTTGATAATATTTACTTTAAAAATCTGTAATGGATGTGTTGTTAGTTCAATATCCATTCTAGCGATGACAGTGCATTTGCTGGCTCCAACAGAATACTAACAGACTGACTGATATTGGGGTATCATGCTGAGCTCTAATATGAAGTATTTTTGGTAGTAGTGTGTATATGTACTGTACATATACAATTAGTCGCCAAGGTATCGTTGTTTTCATATAAATACAAAAGATTTCCACTACCAAACAAATAATATTGATAGTACCCTAGAGCTCCATGCTATTTTGAGGCAGGGGTGATGATGCTACTCTCTTGGTTTTTGAAACCTAGTAATGTGGTTGTTCACTTTATACACCGGTAAAGAGAATGACACTTAAATATTATAGAGCATTATTAATATATATAATGAGAAAGTATATTTTGGCAAAATTTTTGTACAATCCTTTTTTATAATAAAGGGAGAGATAAAAAGAAAGAAAGAGGCATGTAAGATAACTTGATTTTGTTGTAAAAATTTAATATTATGAAAATGTATTGTATGAATAATATAACCCTAATATAACACAAGAGAAAGTGAAATAAATGGAAGAGGTTAGAGATTTTTACACATTAGTACGATTGATGAGAACAGTGAGTTACTGAAAAAAGGATTCTGTACTTCTGGTTCGCATGTAAAAGAATAAGGCCTGCAGATTGACACACTTTTTCTTACACACTGTTTTTTTCCTAAATACATAAAAAGTAAAGTACTATTATTTAATAGTATTTAATTATTTTTAAAATATATTTCACAGTAAGAAGAGATATAAATAAGAAATATGGAAAAATGTGATAAAATAAGTGATATGATAGAAAAAGATAAACAAAAAATATAATGTAAAAAAGTATTATAAAAATATGTTAAAATGGCATTACTCTAAAGAATATGATAAATATGTATGATAATAATGTTTTGATAAAAGAAGCTCTTCTCCGTGGATACTGTTGCTAGATGCTCGTATATATTTTATGATATTTCCAACATGTATTATCATTATAAAAGCCAATCATTGAACCAAAATCCCAATGTCCCTTTAATTTTTAATTAAATACCAAAGCAAACAAAAGAAAATAGGTTGCATGTTTTTTAAATTAATTTATACTGTTTAATTTTTTCTGATCCCAAAAAGTAAGTATTGAAATGAATATATGGTAGCTTTTTCTGTTTGATTAATTGCAATATGTTACCGGAGGATATTAGAGTAGTCCAAGATCGTACAATTTTAGCCTGACATGTAAAAAGGTGTATATTTTTATTATTATGCAATTCACCTGAATCATGGAAGGCAATATATGTTCTCTAATAAACATTTATTAAAATTATAAACATAGAGATTAGTTATTTCAATCCTTCCATTTTATAAAATATCATTTACTTTAAACATGCATTAATGTCAAAGAAGGCTTAAAATATATATTGAAAATTGTTTTGCAAAGTAAAGTTTAGAATGAAATTTAGGTGTGTCAATGCACTTAAGAGCTTGTTTGGTGTATAGGAAAAAAAAATATATCTCTTCTTATCTCGGCTTATTTCTAACATTTATTTAATTAACATGACGTGACAAGTCTATCAAATGAACCTAACTTATCTTTATCTTTAGTGTAAATTTTCTTTTTTAAAAAAAATCTTAATTAAAAATACATAGTTTATGATAATATAACTTATTTAATTTATTTTTTATATATACAAATCAAATGTAAAATAAAATAAGAGTTTATTCTACTCTTGTCTTATTCTGTTTTTATTTAGTTCTCATGCCTTTATCATATTTTTCTTCTATTATATCCATCAAATAAGTCTTAAACGTTTACATGCAGTAATGTATAAATGCATATTTAAATATGGCAATTAATTCTCCATAGTAGTTTGAAGGGTTTTTAGTTTGGAGGAGGGGTACTACATGTCCTCAATCAGAATGTTGCTTATAGCTCACTGTGCATCGGTTAGGAAATTTGACAGATCTTATAATTAGATCGAAACTATTACCATAACATTTAACAGGTGTTTGGGAAGTGAAAGCGTTATCAATATATTGTAGGATATAATTTGTTGATAATTTATTTAGGGTTGATTAGTTAAAATAATTTATTATTATAAGTACAAGATTACTCAAAACTCATAACATAAAAGAAAGCTAATCACAAAGATTAATATGAATTTTATTATGTGTGGGTATATGTATGTAATTAGTTAGCAGTTAGGTACACTTTCCTTAATCTATATTCTGTAAAACATTCATCATTTCTAATTATATGAATTCAGAGAAAGCTATCGAAAGCCATCCCTAATGTAATAATTTAGTTTATGGTTCAAACTTCTTTGTTTTTGGTGTTGAACTTCTTCTCATATACATTATTAGATGCAACTATATATATATATATATATACGAAAATAAAAAAATCTCAATCATTGATATTATCATAGAGTTAAAATTAAAAAAAATCATATAACTATTCATGTAATTTTAATTAATTATTTATATTTATATGATGTAGATGTATTCTCATTCTCTTGTAAAATTGACATTATCACCTAGTATATTGTTTATAAACTTTTGTTCCTTCCCCGTTGTGGTGTTCTGAACTATACTTCCTCACTGCAACATGCATTAAGTGTAGAGCACCCCACCTTCAAAGTTGGGAGAATGCTCTCTCTGCAAAGAGGTACTTTTGCCTTTATTAGTGTTTCAGACGCTGCGTTGGCAGGTCAAGTTTGTTTTGAGCCTTTACAATTTTATAAACTTAAATTGATAAACACTCCAAACAACCCTTAAACAAAGTTGATTCATAAAATTTTTTAAATTATGCAAAATTATCATCCTAGATATGATGTTATCTACGTGTAAATATCTCACCTTCTTTAATATTAGGGGTAGTCATATATGTAGAATTATGACACAATATAGTACGATAACAACAATTAAGTCTTACTAGATGAGATGAGTTATATGGATTATACAATGTCATTAAACTCAATCAAAAAATAATTTTTTAGAAATTTGATTAATAAAAAAATCTTTTTTAATAATTTCATGTTTAAGATCTTAAGTGAAAGTGATAATAAGAGTAATAGTCACATAATAAAAATTGTAATGGCGAGATCAAGAGTGGTAGTTGTAGAAATGAGGTGAAAGCACTAACAATACTTGTGTAAATATAATGACATTGACAATGATAATAACAAAATAATGATGGTTATGAGAGTAGAAGCAGAGAAAATAGTTTAATAAAAAAATAATGTGGTTAGAAATTATAAATAAGAGGATAATATTTACAACTTGAAGAGTTAATTATAGTTGTATCATATAATTGTATAAAATTAGGCTTTGAATTTATGATCCAATTCTAAAAGAACATTTAAATGAAGTAATTTTAATTCTAATTTTATATCTTATTTCATATGCTAAACAAACATTTAAGATATATTAGATAAACAGTTTAGTTAAGCACATGTTGATCGAAAATACTAAATTTATAAAATAAATATTTTGATAAATCATATTAAAAAATTATCAAATAAATTATATAATTATCAACTTTCACGAAAAAAAATGGAGTTATTAAATTATTTTTTATACTCGTTCTACAAATGTTCATTAATAGAATATAGGATATTAGGTTAAAATTTCGCGTCCTTATTTTGCCATGTGATCGAACAGGCATGAAACAATTACAACTTGTCGTGATGTATCGTCGTTTGTACGAAATGGTCAGCTAAGGTATAATTGGTCCGAGTTCCAGAATGTGGAGAATATTCCCTTCTTTCATAGGCTGACATGACAGCTGTCCGAGTAATGCAAACCTTAGGGTACACTGCCCTTAATTTGAAGGCCAAGTTATAAGCTTTCCTAGTTATATGCAAATGGCCCAATTAAAAATATTTTTTCTATGACGCCAAACTTCTATATGGGTCATGGAATGATTTGTGAACAATTTTGGGTTGCTACCTACATTTTTATTTATTTTATAGTGATTATAATAATTGAGTAGTAAAGTTGTTTTTATTTGTTTTATTGTTCCAAATTACTTGTGGAACAGCATGGAAAATGTCCTGGAACGATATGAGAGACATGCCCATTCAGTGCAACTTGTTGGAGCTGGTGATGAATCGCAGGTACCTCTATAGATCATAGTTTTTTATTGCCATATTAATATATGCCAATTTAATGCATTTATATGTTTACCTCATGCTTATATTATACACGTGGAGAGGGTGTGGGATTTTTCTTTAGATATTTACAATGTATGCATAATGGACTACACTACAAGACAATGAAGTTTTATTAGCAATATAAATTAACTATATATGCATAAGGTGTCATTATGATATTAGTTAGAAAGAAAGGGTAAGTAGAAAAAGAATGAAAAAGCATCCAACTAGCAAGCAATATTAGATAGCTAAATGGGTTTGAGTATGGAGATAATATTGAAGTCTCGTTTTACATTCACCATGCATAGAAATAAGAATCAAGTTTTTTTCCTTCAATTGTTGGACCCCACGTTGTTTTGGTACATTGGACATTCAAGCATTGGTTAGGAGAGAGAGATTGATGGCGCAGTAGTGATCAACGAGACCTTCTTTCATACTTATTAGACACCGCGTTGTTTTGATAACAAGATCAATGTGTTTTGGTAAACTTGATCGAAAGATTTAGCTTGTTTTCTGATTTTTTGGCTTTAAGAAAAGGCTCGTTAGTTTCAGTGTAGTTTGCGTGTGTATATATATAGATCATTTTGTAATTATATTGTAGGGAAACTGGTCCTTACAATGCTTCAAGCTCACCGGCAAAGTTGAAGTCTTAGAGAAGAACTTGAGGTACATATTTGATACTTCATTGTAAAATTTGCATTTGCTTTGAGCTATGTTTGTAGTCTTTCAATTATTTAGTAGCACTGATTTGTTAACTTTTAGTTTTTTACATGAAAAACACTATAATTTTTTTTTTTCTGCCAAGATCATTTCAAACTAATAAAAAACAAAAAACAAAACTCAGTTACAACACCTTAAGTATTTCTAATACTACTGTGCCACAATTTTATTTTAATAACATAATGAATGACAATATTAAAGTTGGCATTGATTTTTAAGATAAAATTTTAATTTAAAAAATAGTATCAAAAGTACCCAAAAGTAATACGTCTAAATTTTATAAAGAATAATGAGCAAATTTAACACTAAAATATATTTGATGCAATTAGTTGACTGACTTCCACCCATTTTAGGTGGTTTTGTCTAGTTTCTTTGGCCGAGAAAAAGTGTGCGTGTGTGTGTGTTTTAACTAGGACAAAAGTGCACAACACATTGAAAGGGCTTGTTTTAGATGCTTCAAAACCATTTGTTTATGAAAGTAACTATAAATAGATCATAAGTTTTAACATCTTCTATATAGGAACTTTGTGGGACAAGATCTGGATCCCTTGAGCATGAGAGAGCTTCAGAGTTTGGAGCATCAGCTTGACACAGCTCTGAAGCGCATCCGTACTAGAAAGGTGAAATATAGCTTAATGATCGTTTGCAAGAAAGTAGAAATTTTTTTTAAAAATGTGAGAAAAACGCATGTGTTCTTAAAATTAAATTATCATTAGCAAATTTAACATTTTGTTTTCCAGCTAATCTTCAATTCACTTACCAAACATTTTTATGATTCTTGCAGAATCAAATTATGAATGAATCCATCTCAGAGCTACAGAAAAAGGTAAGGGATTGGGAGGAGAGGGATTTACTATTGGATATTGGCCTGTGTATTACTTTGTAATATTAGATACATAGAGGCAAATTAAATTAAAAGTTGTCTATTAATTGGCAGCGTTGGAAACTAGAAAAACTTGATGCATGCAGTTCATTAAATATTATTCATGTATTTGCGTATGCATGTTTTGTGTATTCAATTTGTAGATTTTAAGTATTTTGCGTATGCATGTATGCATGTTTTGTGTATTTAATTTGTAGATTTTAAGTATTTGTTCTTGTATTTAAGTAGTAATGAATTTGTGTATTAAATAGAAATTGAGAAGTATCATGTGTTCCTATATTAGACAGTCTTTACATTTAAGTAATTCGTGTAAGCCAACAAGGTTAAATTAAAAAAAAGATTCATTGAAGTGGGGAATTTCTTGTTTTATTATACAAGTGGTATCAATAGCCATAAAAATTTTTAAGGTGACTAAATTTACTCTCCATTTCCAAACTCATAAACATTAATTATTAAAGAAATTGGTATTTTTACAGCCCAACTTTCAATGAAAGTGCCAATTATTATATGACTCAAACCCATGAAAAGAACTTAATTCAAAAGACTAGTCTTTTATGTTTGAGAATCTCATGGTTTAAGTAAGTCTACCTAATGTGAGACTGATAACAACATGGAGGCTATAACTTTAAGCAAAAAGAAGGAAGGAGGAAGGGAGTATGATAAACTTAGTATTGAATCTCATAATTGTCACAAATAAGGCCAAATGAATGTTTGAATTTTCCCACCAATCAAAGCCCCAACTTGTTATATTGAAAGAGAAAGAAGAGCTACTCAAGTAAAGGTGATGGAGATTTATGGTGTTTTGACACCTATGCCCGCAGTCACATGAGTAGGAACAATGACTTTGTTATCAATACTGATGAAAGCGATGATTCAAAAATGCAAATTGAAAGTAAAACAATAATGATGAATCTATTTCTCAAGTCTCTTATATGTTCTCTTTGGAAACAACTACATTTAGCTGAAGTCAAGTACTGAAGATTGGATGTAACAAATATTTGAAGAATGATAGTTTCACTCTGAAAGATGGTTTCAATTTGCAAACTATGGTGTCGAGAATAAACCTTCTTGATGTTAAAATTATCCATGATGCTTAAAGAATTGTGTCAAAGATTCCTCTTGGATCTTGCATGAGGTTTGGCCATCTAAATTTTGATAATTTGATTTTGTTGGCATAGAAGAATTTGTTTCTAAAGGTTGTCTTTTATTGTTCAACCTAATCAATCATTAATGTCAAAGGCATATATACCAGTTTGATAAAAGTAATTCTTGAATATTGTCTTTGTTTTTTTCTGACTTATTTTGGTAAAAGCTTGAAAAATTAATTTCTGTTTGTGCAGTGCAGTTAGTTTCCTTATTAATGCAAGGTTTATACAATTGAGAATAATAATATACATTTTTTGTCTGCTTATGACAGGCAAAGGAATTGAAAGAGCATAACAGCATACTTGAAAAGAAGGTAGAAGCCACATGTGCCACTAATCTATCAGTCTTCTAGACAAGAAAGGATAAGAAAAAAAAAAGTTGACTTTTCTTCCATTTATGGCTAGATTAAGGAGCAAGAGAAGACGATGGCTGAACTAACACACTGTGGGCCAGAAACCTTAGGCCAAACATGCCTCCCAGTGCTACAACCACAAAAAAGACTAATTCCTTCCTTAACACTCGGGTAATTATCTCTTTTCTAACTTCTTACCAAGTATTACACAGGAAGCATCAAATTTTGATAAAGAATTTAAGTACTATGCTGATCATTTAGATTTTAATCATTTAAATTTTGACATGCCAAGTTGAAATGTCTCTGCAGGTTTAAGTACTATGCTGATCATTTAGATTTTAATCATGGTTCAACCAATGATTCTAACTGATGCAAAGTCAATGGATTATATTTTACTAGTATGCATGCAACTCTGTTGCTCATATGGTCTAAATGTAATTTACATAACTTGGAGGGATGCTAAAGTTCATAATTTTCTAATAATGTCTTGCCATATGATTTAATAATTGAGTAAACTTACTTTAGCTTCGGGTGTAACGCACACAACACACAATTATCACCAGCAGAGTACCCCTTACTCTCTCTTGCTAGAACAAACTGTTGAGTTGTTTTACAGAAAAACCCGGTAGGTGCTTTATAAAAAAGGTTATAAATGGACTTGAATGATGTACAATTTTACTACAGTAGCTACACTTTAAGAAACCTTTTGATGGATATGATAGGATATGAAATAGTAGAATATGAGTTTAGGGATGAAATAGGATAAGATTACAATAGACTTTTATCTTATTTTATATTTAATGCATACCAAAATAATAAATTAGATATGTTATCTTGCCCATACGATAGGATACGAAAAAATTATCCTTACCCTGTTCATTAAACGAGCTTGAAAAGTTTTATATTTATCATATATATTCAGTAAGGTAAGAGACATAAAATGATCAAACAACAAGGGAATTTTCCCATAACAGCGAAGTCCACATCTTAATGAGAAGCAGAATCCTAGCTAGGACAATTGTACATTATTATAAAGACACATTATTGTTTCACACTATAAAAAGTGTCGAATTGTGCAGTGAGAATTTACAAGCAGCACCGATTGAGGAAGTGGTTGAAGCTCGAACTGTTCCTAGTACTTCTACTCTCATTCCACCATGGATGCTGCATCATTTTACTAGATGAACTGACATGACACGGTTATGTTCGTGATGTGTGATGAATGTCAAAATCATAAGCTATATATATGTTAAAAACACAATGTTATAGCTGTGTTAAGTTTGATAACTGCACATTTTTCTTGTATAGGATGTGCTCTTCAAATTTGATGGTTTTGCCAATGTAAGCTAAAACAGCATTGGCAAAGGATGCAGAATGCAAGTGACTCTTGCATCCAAATGATGCACTATTTTTTACACTGAAGCAATAGAAGCAAGCAGTTACATTTTATATGTAGTTACTGAATGATGAAACTTAAATAAGAAAATGTCAAATCAGCTTTCAGGTGCATGAACAAAATGGTACTCTGTACGGAATGCAAGAAATTAATATTTCCTCATTGAAAAAAGAAAATACTTTAGGCGTTTCATTTTCTGTTTTTACTTTTAATTACTAAGTTATTATCTTCTTTTCATTTTGTTCTCAAAGATTTATATAAGAAACAGGAAAAATAAATTAAGAAAAGTTATTTTCCTTGTATTTGTGCAAGTATTTGTAGTCAAGGCATTATGTCATTTTTTAAGTTCAAGAAGTATAGGCCCTAAGCATGTGTGAAGTAACAAAATGTGTGATGAGAAGTTTCTTTCTTTTTTATTTATTACCAGAGTCAATCTTGTTTGAGTCCAGTGTGATAGATCATTGTGAGCGAAAAGTTCTTCTTTAAGTATTTAAGAGAAGTTTTTAATTTTTAAAAATAAATTGTAGTACAAATTTTTTAAGCTACATGCACTTTTATTTATTTATTTATTTATTACCTATTTTACCACTTTAAGAATCAAATCTGGTTTTTTTCTTCATATGATGTCATTAATTTTGGTAAATTTATATTTTACAAATTAAAAAAACATTTTCCTATCCTAATTTTAAGAGTATTTTTTTTTTAAATCTTAATATCCAGAAATAATATTAAATATTGACCAAAACTCTCAACATCGGTTTTGAAATGATAGTCAGATTAATTGTGTGAATACATTATAATAAAATTAATTTATTATTTAATTTGGGTTTTGGAATATTTGAAAAAAATAACGGTTGCAAAATTAGCAACGTAATAGAGGACTGAATGATATGGATAAAAATTAAGTAAATGAATAGAATGAAAAATTGACAACTTATAAATACAAGACTCGTACATTATTTATAGTAAAATCGTATTTTCCGTTAAATAAAAAGTACAAATGCTAAAAGTATATTAAACAAACAAAAAACAAATCAGATTTAGAAACATTGCTCATTTTGAGGAAACAAAATACCAATTTTTAACACATTAATGCTAACAACGTTAAGGAAATTTGTGCTTAAAATGATGGTTCAAATGCGAAGTAAGCACTAATTAGTAGTTGAGAAACTTTCGCAATGTCATGGATTTGAATCTTTAGAAAAAAAAACTTTTAAAGAGAATACTCAAGTGAAAATTAGTATTACTCCAAATTATGAGAATCTCATAATGAAAAACCAAAAGGTGATGGCTATGTTTTACTATTAACTTTTTACTCACGAGTCATAAGCATAAATGAAATATTGGGTAACAGTTTCATGGAGTTCTAACACATTGTATCAGATGCACGTTCATGCCAGATAGCAGATTAACGAACTAAAAATTAAATATAATTCATATCAGTAAAAATATTGTCTAAAAACTTACAAAGTTTGATTGTTTGCGAAAATTGTCTAAAACAAGTAAAGTTTGATTCTTTGCGAAATTAACATGCATTAAACTTGATCCAGTCAAGCTTAAAAAGCTCAAATTAAAAATGTGTTCAAGCACTACATGATTGAAAGGACTTTTGAAATAGATTAATTAAACTCATTAAATGTAAATCATTTCCTAAGCTCAATTATTAAGCTTATTGAAATAAACTAAAATGTATATGCAAATGTTAAGTTACTTTCATAAATTCAAATGAACTCTTTTATACACCTTAACTCCTAGGTCTCAGGTTCTCACACAAAATTGTGTCCAGTGTGTGTGCATATGTTCTTTTTGTTTTTGGTTTTCATTAATTTAAACCTCGTGGACATGAAACCACCAACGAAGAATCAAAAGAGAAACAATAAAAGGTTAATATGCTGAAGCCATCACAAAGTTTCCATCTAAAATTGCATATTGTTTCTTTCTTCACAGTTTTGGACAAGTGGAAAATTGTAAATATAAGAAACAACCGGAATTAGATTGAACTCACAACAATGGTTAAGAAAACTGTTCATACTTACTATACAAGACAAGCGCTTAATCTGTAGTATTCACAATGTATATAGACTTATATTCTTCCATGCCTCTGGTGCTGACTTCATCCACGACATAAACCTTTTAATCAAGTGTAAGTCGTTTCATCGAATACCATTACCTAGACCAAAACAAATACCAAAAATAAAACAAATCTATCATAATTAATCAAATTCCAAATTCTAGCACAGTGTTTAGCGCATCAATTAGAATACACTTGGCCAACAAATAAGGAATGGTCTAATGCACAATGTTCCCACTTACTAGATTTACCCCCACAAGCAAAAATGTTGTATCTAGGATTTACCTGCTACCTCAAGTCACGCTTGGATCAACTATAACCACTTATTTAAGGTTTAAATATGTTTATAATCACTATTAAAATTTGCAATTTTTGTGTTTTTTTTTTTAACTTTTCAATCCCTTAAATCTTTTTACCTTCTTCATCTTTCAATTATGTCTTCATGAATCTAATGTTATCTGCATACATGGACACAGTAATGCTTAGCTGGTCAGATGCTAAATTCTTACATAGAAAACAAAAATATTTGAAGGGGAATATTGTATGGCAATGAATCTGCAATCCATTCATTAATGGTTTCCCTTAAGGTTCTTGGACTGAGTAGCATAACTAGACACTGATTTGCAATTAATCCATTAACTGTTTCCCCAAGGTCTGTTTAAAAGTGAGATTTTGGAGAGGGAAGGACAGGATAGTAATTTTTTATTTTTAAAATTAAGTCTCATATAATTATAAAAATAAATATAAGAATAGGGCATAAACTTTGCATTAAATCTATCATTTTATTTCTTTTATTTTAAAAAAATTGTCAAATTAGAAAATATTTATTAGAAATAAAAAGTTTACTCTTCCCTTCCTTTCCACCTAACATTCAACTCCCAAACAAACCTTTAGGGTTCTAGGACGAGTTTTCGTAAATTGACAGTTCCATTGCCAATATGCCACCTCAAATTTCTGCTTTCCATGTACCCACTTTAGATTTTGTACAAATCCACATTAGCCCAGTTTGAATAAACTTCCAGAGAACTATTTACAGGAGAAAAAAAATCAGTAGAAAAATAATTTTTTTTTTTCATTAGTTAAAAACAACTTATCTTTTTAAATTTTAGATAAGTTAAATAAAACAATTTCTTAAAAATTATAAAAAAAAAATAGAAAAGCATTAATTATTTCTAATGACAGCAGTTTTATTCATTCTTTGTACTATTTTTTTTATAAAGACTTCTTAGAAGTTTAACCAAACTGGTCGTTGTGTGTCCACGAATGCAAGTACTGGAAGAAGGAACCCATTTGAAAATCTTAAAATGTGAAGACTAAAAATTAAAATTTTTGGAAGACTTAAAAACATATTTAATCCTTTATTCATTTAACCACAGTGCATCAAAATGGTTTAATCAATATAAAAATGTAATGATAAAAACAGTTGACTATAACATTTAAATACATAAATAAACATAGATTCACACACAAGGTCTGAAGGCAAGCCGGGTGGAAGTCAATGTCAGCTCAAATATTGAGAAACATGCACACACACAGCTATAACTTATGCATGTTTGCCAAAACCATTTCCACCATCCAATGAGTATACATAAATTTAGAGTAAAACCACATAGATAAAATAAAAACTTTTTCTTCTTTCATCAGTTAGTATTATGGGCCATTAAGCTTGCACCATTCACAATGTTCAGCTAAAATATGTTGCACATCTAGCAGACTTTACATACCTGTCAACAAAATACTAAACGAGACACAGAGACATGCACTCCTACCATGTTTCGAAAGAACAAACAGTCCTATGCAGCTGTTTGTTTCGGCAAATGCATCTAATTAAATAACACTTGATCACCCCAAAATAAAAATCCTTGTACCAATAAACTATAATTGCAACACCCCACAACTATTCGGCCACACACCAAGTAGCACATAAATTCCAAAAGAATTCTTCTTATATTAAAATTGACGCTTGTGATTTTATTGCAATGTTGTCATTGAATAAAGCTTAAAATATTTTGTTACACTGATACAGATAAGAATAAGAAAAGGCTGAAATTTTATTGCCAGAAAACTGATTCCCAGGAATGAACTCAGTGTGAGTACAACCTAAATACAAGATGATATAGTTCTCAGAGAAATTCTCTCTGAACTCTCCTCACTAACTGATCAATTATGCTTTCCAAAAAAGTGTCTCTCCCTACTTAAAATTTGATACTTACAGTAGTCTCTCCAAACTAACTGTAACAAAGCCACTAACCTCTTAACAATCAGTTTCAGTACACAATTGGGCTTAAATTGCCCCTGCCTTGGTCCCTGGTCGGTCTTTATTTTTCTTAACATAGACCAGTTTAACTAAAAATCTCCTTTCATATTTTTAATACTAGATTTCATTCTTAGCTTTAGTGCTTCCTATTGAAATGAAAAACTCAAGTAAAAATGTAGTGCACCACAAACTATTGGGACAGGTGGAATTGGATTATTTGCTGGTTTGACTGGAAGCTGGTTCAAACTAGAGTTTGCAGCCATTACATTTCACTAGTGAGAAGCAAACCGGAGGTGCAGCTGTCTAATCCAGTTTTCACTTTTCCGAACACTAAATTTGATATTCTATTTCCATAGCATTGCGACAAGTAAAAATCATGTCACTGAGAAATAACTTATAAAATACTAAGTAGTACCTTTCCACAAACTGGACAGTTGTCACTTCTCTCCATCCACTCATAAATGCAACCAAGGTGAAAATGATGAGAGCATTTTGTCATTATCTTTGGATTCTCTTTAGTGTATTCTGCAAGCAAAAACAGTTGTAGAAACATAAGAATCTCTAAAGATCATATTACTTTAAGAGTGCTTATCCCAGATCCAACACCAAAGTAATTGCAACAATGATTAGAGTTTCACGAAGACTGCTTTTCAGAACTTAAAGATTTCCCTCCTAAGTTCCTGTACAAAAGTTATTTTCTAATTTCTAGGCAAATGCTGATTCAACATTAGTGTATACTTTTTTTCTACCTTTAATATCAACAATTGAAACCACTATAAGAAGCATGTTTTATCATCCCCAATTAATTGAAATATCCAACTTTTTGTTTTGCTTCTCCACACTTTATGAGGTAGGAGCTAAACGCTTTTAAGTAAAAGGAAACATGGTACACCATAGAGTTTGACAACATCATCTACATAATACAATTAGTAAATCAAATAAAAATAAAATATCCATATTTCTTGGTATATGTCAAGACATGTCATTAAGCATCTTACAGTACCAAAAGGTACAATTATACTGCATTAAAATTTAAGTCCTAGTATCAAGGGGTCTTCCACCAAAAATTATTATTAAGAAAAAGAGATATAACTATCTACCTTCAAGACAAGTTGGACAGACATCCTCCTCTTCAGATGATGCATACACAAGGCCAACTCCAGTAGAATATTTTGCTGATGAAAGTCTTAGCGAGGACTTGGAACGGTATTCCTTCGATCCATCTTCACAGGAACATTCATTCCATTTTTCTCCTGAATTTAAAGACTCTGGATCCATATCTACATCACTTCTTAGAGGTTCTGTTTCCTCATTTGAATGACTTGAGCCCTTCTCACGCCTTGAAACTAGTCCATCACGTTGCGAGCGGAAATATCTGGGTTCTGCATCATAAGGTAATGGCCTTGGAGGAGAACGGTACATGTCAGATAGAGAATTATCGGGTGATGCTGCAGAAGTCATAGAAGCAGCCCCTTGAATAGATGAAGGAATTGAATGCACATCCCCCCTACGAAATATTGCTGTGTACTGAAATTTGAGGTAGACAGGAAAATGGTTATATTTTTATTATAAAGTATAGCTCTCACCAATGTCAAGATACATCATCCAGAAAAATGGATCTAGGACTAGAATATTCTTCAAGTTGAAATATACCAAATATTGATGTAAATAGCAATCAATACAGTGGACTTGCCACAAAAAACTCAGTTAGATTAACAGATGCAGAAAATCTTACATAAACCAAATAGATTGCTCTTATTTAATTTTATTTGTGGATTATTTAGGACCAACAAGTAAGAACCAGAGATTTGGATGGTAAGCACGAGAGATTTAGATTAACTGACTTAGAGGAAACATTGGTTTAAAAGTTGCTTCTAACATTGATAGCACTTGCATCTTCTTATGGATGCCTATTTGTAGCACAGCACCATCGGCAAACCATCAGGATTAGGATGCATTACAAGAAAAGTGGAATGAGAAACCAGAACACTAAAGGGAGGCTAATGCCTGCATCCCAAGCATATAATGGTTGATGTTTATATACCCCAAACAATGGGTAAATGCAAGTGTGCCCCAATACTAACAAAAACCATTGCATTGTACCCCCAAAACTGCAACAGTTTTGCCGCCTTACAAACATGGAATTCAGGGCAAAAATAATGCACAAATCGTGGAACGAGCTATGAAATTCAAGTTATGGACAGAAACAAATAACACAAGACATGGGATTTCCTTTTTATCAACCAAGAAGAGGAAATGAAACAAAATGGAGAAGGGGCAGGGGGATAGTAAAGAGAGACATACCACACTAAAAAGGTTCTGTACCAAGCAACTGAGACACACGCAGTTCCTATATACAGAACTATTTGGATTTACATAATCTTCAAAATCGTCAAAACTCAAACAACAACAAACAGAACCCATTGTTCCAGCTTCCCAAACTTTCTCTAGCTTAAGATTTTTCCCACACTTCAACTGATCACCAAAAACTAGGTGGTGCTACATTCAAGCTTCGAGTGCGGGACCCTCCAACATCACCATACTTAACAGTTTTTGTTAAAAAACAAAAATTGGGGAGAGGATTCTAAGCTTGCAGAAGTGTCACTGCCTCCACAAACCAGTACCCTCCCTCTTCAGTTCATATAATCCTGTAATATGGACAAGTACTGTTTCTCTTACCTGCGAATTACACAAAAACAGCATTAAAGAAAAACAACAACAACGAAAAACATTACATTTTTATAAGTTGGCATTCATGATACTATTTGACCAATTAAAATATCTAACCTTTAATTAACTAAACAATAAATTATGCGAATGTGTATTTTTTAGACCAAATAGTATATAGTATTGAATGATAATATAAATTAGGAGCCACAAAAATGCTTTATATTTTATTTTATATTATAAAAAAGTAATGATTGATCACTTGTCTTGACTTAGTGCACATGAACATCTCACCAATGCAGCTAATGCTCACGCTCTAAAGCAACATGTACACATTTCAGAAGGGCAAATCATGACTATAACATAAGATCAACACAAAACACGAGCGTTATAAAACATAAAATAACTAATATAAAATTCAGAGATGAATATGACAAATTTAATTATTCAAATGGGAAAACTTTCTAATTTTTAGTCTTTTGCCACACACCGACAACTTCACTTCCACCATGTTAACTTCTAATTTGGAAGAAAAATAATAATAATTCTTTCCTTTACTATCAAGCTATGCCGATGAATCAACCAACAACATGAACATCATTACTTTCTTTTCAGATGAAAAATTACGATCACAATCTTAAAACAACATTAAAAAAATTAAACAGACATAAAATCACATCGAAATTGTGTGTGCAACCAATGGAATTTTCCCAGAGAAGCAAGGATCGATCCAGAAACACACTTGAATTGGCGAAAAGGAAGAGACCCACTTCCGATTATCAAATTAAGAAGCAATCGGAAGGGTCAAAACGATAATTGGAAGCTAAAAATGGAAGTGGGTAAGGGGAGAACGAAAAATTGATTTTATTTATTTATTTATTTTTGAAAAAGTAGCAGAAAGAGAGAAAGGGGAACCTGGAAGTGAGAAATTGGGTAGAATAGATAGAGGTATGGGAAATCATAAACACAGAGATAGGAGTGGAAATTTTGGATTTTTCGGCGATAATTGCTATGAAACTGCGAAATTGAAGCCACCCTCTTTCACTCTCTTTCCCTTTTGCTTTGGTTTGGTGGGTGAAGTGTAGTTTTTATTTTCTTGTTCTTTATTTTTTTATTTTTTTTTATGTTTTGTTGTGAACATGAAGTGTAGTCGGTAGTGGAAGAATCCATATTGAAAAAGTTCAAGAGAAAGAGGAAGAACCACTTCCCTGAATTTTTGCCTCTCTATTTAAGTTGCTAATTATTTTGTATAATTTTGATTTTATGATAATTGATTGCCTTTATAAGGGTTTTTTTGTATTATGTAAAATGTGGATATGGATAAAATAATTTAAAATTATTATTATTATTTAAATAATAAAGATAATTTTTTTAAAAATCTTATATTTTTAATTAGATAAAAATTTACACATTTCAAAATAAAAATAAAAAATGCTTCTATTATACTTAACTTTTTATAATTATTACTATCATTTAAATTATTTTTATTATTAAATTTATTTTCTAATAATAAAATTTTCCACACCGAACATTATAAAGTCACAGAATGCAACAAAATTTTAAGCATTTAATATAGTGAAAAAATTTCAATCAATTGATCTATGAAATGTGAAAATTGTATCAGAATGAAAACATATGTATATATATATCAACAATTATTTTAATATGTGTCTAAAAATTTATAAAAATAATAATTTTTATAAAATTTTTAATATATAATGTTATTAATATATTAATTTTTTAAAATATTTATAATTTTAATAAAAAATATTATTATATATTATTAAATATAAGTGCTTAAACATACATTAACAAATTATAAATCAAATGTGAGATAGAGCATGACAGTGTTATGAAATTCAACACTGTAGTTTTATAATGATTAATGAGTCGTGACATTAGAGCATGCTTTTTTTAAAAGGATCTTACTAAGATTAATCTTGAAGAAACTGAACTTCAAAAGAAAAATATAATTAAAAAAAAAGGGGAACAAATTGCACTATAGTTGATTAAATATTGAATTATCTTAAGAACTTAAATCTTAATCTAAACAAAGAAGGGGAAAACTATACTTATCTGTTTTTTACATAATTTTAATCCATTTACTAAGAATGTGGTGTCCTTTTAATAAAGAAAAGGTTTATTTTAAGTTTAAACTTCAAAATAAATTAAAATAAGTTGAATGGCAATATTTTACCATTACATATGAAATTAGTGTTACGAGAAATTTCAAATCGCTCATCCAAATTAAAATGCATATATTTTATAAAATAAAAATAAAAATATATCATTGAATAGACAAAATATCACAAAAAATTGACACAACGATAGTGTAGACAAACTTATTATTGGTATAGGATTACATGTTCATCGTACAACCTCATTATAGTGAAACAATATGGCCACACTTTCGCAACATTAATTTCAAATTTTGATTTATATATATATATATATGAAATTTTTTATAATTTATTTTGATTTTATATAATAAAATAGAATATTTCTAATTAATAATTACAATATTTAATATTTTTTAATTATTAAATTTAAAAATATTATATAATCTATTTTAAATTATTTTTTCAAAAATCAATTTAATTTAATGGTACACGTTCATTGCATAAAACATTATTAGTTTATATAATATTTTTTATTTCTTGTAATTTTTGTTGATCCTTTAATTTAAGGAATGGGAATTTCTCATTGTAAATTTTTTTAGTTGAAGTGTATTATTTTCCCTTTCTTACAATGGATTTTTAGAATTTTTAGGTTAAGGAATGAAATTTCTCATTCAAACTTTTTGTAATTACTTTTTCTACGTTTAATTTGATGTAATTTAATTGAATCATTATTTTTTTTTTAATGCTTATTGATCATCTAAATGTATGATTCTAGAGAGGTTCTACAGTTAAAAAATTAGAGAATATATGTATTTAGATATAAAGTTAATGACTTAATTGTATTATTACAAAAGATTGAAGTTTAATTATATTAGAAAATTAGATCATTAATTGAATTTTAATACTTAAATTTGATACTAATATCAATTACAAAGGGAGAGAATGAGAATGATGCAATTAGATTGTTGAATTCTATTTATTTAATACAGCCAATTCTTTTATCTCATTGTGTTATCATACAAAAGTTTAAAACATGCAATTTAATTCATTCACCTTCAATATTTTTTATAATTTAGACACTAACAAATTTGCATTTTGTTATTTATCATTTTGTTAGCTGTAGAAGCTAAAAGTTCTACAAATAATTAAGAACTATTTTTAATATTTTCTTATTTTAAGGTTGAAATTAAATAATTTTTTATTTTTTATAAACCAATTTCAAGTTTTCATTGGTTGACAAAAAGTTAAAGGTGTGAATTTTTATTTTTTAACATTTTGAATTGTGAAAATTTTTAGTATAAATTTTAAATTCATTTTTAATAGATAATTCGTGTATAAAATTTAAAAAATGTCAAAAAATTACATGATAAATAATTATAAAAAGTTATGTATAAAAATTATCAAATAATAATAATACATTATATTATCCTTATTTTTTGAAGACTATCTATAAAAATAACATCTCATATTATATAATAATTATTTATGAAAATTTTGATAAAATACATATTTAAATAAGTAAATAATTCCTAAAAATACATATTTAACTGGAAAAAAAATGCAAACGAGTCCTTTATTTTTAAGCTTTTTTCCAGATATTTAATTTCACATTGTATTAAAATTTTAGAAAAATAAAATTAATTTTATAATTTAAATTTTGAATATTTTTTAAAAAAATAGTGGTGCTCTTAAAAATAAAGTTATGAAAAGAAGCTTTCAATAAAAAAAAAGAAGCAAAGTAGAAACTCAACCTTTATTTAGGTGTTCAACTTTGCTAACAAACCTCCATCTTTTTTTATTTTAGTATATAATAATTTCCTTAACAACATTTATTTTATTACACTTAGTAAGTAATTGGTGCATGAGTAAGTGAATCTTTTTAATTTGTTATATGTATTTTAATCAAAATAAACAATTCAGATCTTAACTTAATAATACTAACTTTATATATTTATAATTTAATTTTATGTAAAATTTGTAAATTTTTTTTTAGACTTTTAAAAATTATTATTTTATATTTTCATATGATTGTATTCATAATTACTTTGTATTTGCAAGCATTGCAATTTCAATTTATAATTAAAAATAATTTTTGAATTAACTAGTATTTCATCCATGTGATACATTGCATTTTGATGAAAAAATAATAATTATTGAGGAAAATAAAATTTATTAAAAAAACTTTTGTAATTATATATTATTAATTTATATCAATTAATTAAATATTACAAAATTTTACTTAAAACTTTCTTGTAAACAATATTTGTAGTTATATTTGAAATAATATTTTTTCTATCGCATAATAGAATTTTAAGACTTTTTTTGCTTATTTTTAACTTTAAAGATAGTATCGTGTAATTGTCTATGACAAAAAACAAGCTTTTATTTATGGTCATTGAAAAATTTGTTGTTAAGGCTTGAACTTAAGAGACATTCTTGTGTCTAACAATATATAACCATATATGGTATCAAGATACTTTCACCAAAATTGTTTTTAAATATTACCTTTGCTTCAATCATGTTAAAAGCTATCCTAGAAACTAATAGTTTGGTACCATTATAAAGCTCAAAAAGCAAGAAAATATTTAAATATATATTAAAGGAGAATCAAAATCATCAATGAAGGTAAATTATAAACAACTAAGGTTAAATAATAAAACAAAAATACACTTACTTAATATTCCCAAGATGTAGAATCAAATTCTATGATACACACTATCCCTACAAACTTCCTATGAATCTTCAATCTCATTAACTCTTCTCATAACATCTAAATGGTTTAAAAATAATTATCAATAGCCCCACAAAGTATATGAATATTAAAAGCACTATTTGTCATATTATTATAAGTACCATTATTACTACAAAACCTGTATATATAGATAGATTTACAGATGAATTTTTGAACCATTACAGACAGTTTTTAAAATTAAAGACAGATTTACATATGGACAGAAACCATCTGTAATATCCTCGTCGGTAAAAAATTACAGACAGAAAAATTTGTCCTAGATATATTTTACTATTTTTGTTATTTTTTGTTTATATACATAGTTATTTCTGCCTATTCCTGATTATCACAATTTATAAACATAATAAAAACTACAAAATTAAATCTAAAAATTCAAAAATGATTTATAAAATGTAAAATTTAAATGTATAAATGAAGACAAAAACATCCAAATAAATAACGTTAAAAATAAAATACAAGTGTTCATCATGAATAATTTGTATGATCATCATTCGAAGGAGCATCATTATCAGTAGACGAGGAGTCAGAAGAAAAATGATACATGGAGCTGAAAACTGGTGGTGCTGGAGCTGGTGGAGGAAGAGATGTGAAGCTGCTTATTCTCATGAACTTAAAATACGCATGCATCTGCATATATTGTTGCTTCATCTGTTGTTGGACCTCCCTTTGCATTCTCAATGCCACCTTTTTCTCTATCTTCTTCTCTATTTTCTTTGTCCACTTCTTCTTCCATGCACTTTCCTTACTCTTCCACATCTCCTCATTCTACTTCTGGAGTTCTTCATTGAGAGCATGAACTTAAGTGCAGACCATGTCCTCCACTTCGTCAGGTGTAAGAGAAGGGACATCTCAGGTGACAGAAGCAGGAGACATGGAGTCTGCAAAGCAGCCTATGCCATAATGCAACTTTAATAAAGGCTACCACTATCTATGACCACATAGCATCCTCATCAACTGACTCTGAGTTCTGAAAAGATACCTCCTCAAGTCTTTGAACATAGTCATCTTACAGTTTAGTTCAGATAATTAGATATTAGGCTGAAGAACTATTTAATAAATCACTAATAATAATAATATATAGTATTAATAAGAATAACTTACATATGTGGCCTGAGATCATGTATCAACCCATAGGTTTTTGTCTACCCTACGAGTGTGTATCTCCTTGAATAACTCTCCACGCATAGATGGTCTCTTCAACAACTTCTCCTACAATTCAAAATAAATCACAATCTCAAATATGAAATTATAGATAGAGTAAAATGAATTTTAAAATCATATACCAACCAAATTCGTAGAGCCACCAGTATGCAGTGATTCCCCTTATTAGATGTCCTGTTTGTCTTGTTTTTTACGGAGAGATTTTTAAACTCATTCGTACCTCCAATACTCCTACAAGACATCAAGAAAGTTGGGTGTTATCCAATCAGCAGTAGAAGGGTACTAACGAACCTTTGTGTACATCTGTCTTAGTCGCTTTGCAGTGCGACTCTTCCTGGCCTTGAAAATTATCTTTTCGTCCTAGGGAGGAATTGAGAAGTTGCTCTACATAAACATAATTTCATTAGAAGAGGTACAAACAGTCATATATAATTATACTTAGTTAAAATTAATATACTATTATTACCTTCCAATCTTTGAACTATTCCATCTTTGTATCTTTCAGCAACTTTGCAAACTTGTGTAAGGCATATCAAACATCTTCTTAATAGTATCTGTGACCTGGTGGAAATGACGTTATAAATAAACTTAACTAAGAAATTACCATTACTAGTCAACCTCCAAAAAAATATATCTTGCTCCTTTGCAAGGGCAGGGGGGTTAACTTGAAGTCTTGAGCAATAGAGGCACATATAAACTCAAGAAGCAAGGGTTTTATTTTAGACCAGTCCCACTGACCATTATGAGAAAACAAAGCCACAGGATTCTCTAACTCAAGCTCAAGGATAGGGTGAAGAGCTGAGCTAAATAGGAGTTAATGCTTATGGACCCCAAATATCCTCCCAAAATCTGATGGTCATTTCATTATCAAGGATCCAACCAAGACCTTTATAAAAGCTCTACTAAATTGATAGAATGCTTCGCCACAAATGAGAGTGATTTTGAAAACTCACAACAGAGGAAACCTTATCTAGAAAAAAACTTATATTTATTGCACAAAGCTGAAGCCTACAAATCATTAGGGAAGGTTATGAGTCTCTAACATAATTTCGTAATATAAGCTTGATTCACAAGGTGAGTTTTTCTAAATCCCAGACCTCCTCCAGCTTAGGCTTACAAATTTTATCCCAACTAATTAAATAACATTTCTATCCCCTAAAAACCCCAAATAAATTTCTTACACAAAGAATCAATTTCTTTGCACACAACCTTGGGGATGAGCTTGGTTTGCAAAAAATAAGCAGGAATGCTCATAATAGAGGATTGAGCCAGGGAAATTCTCCCAGCCAATGGACTACAATTTCATTTTCTACATGAAATTTTTTTTCCTAATTTTATCAACTAAGAAAGCATAGTCTTGTTTAGCAGGACAATAATGACTAATAAGGATTTATCTTTATTTATGGACAGCCCAGAGGCAAAACAAAAATAACTAAGGGTAGAACTAATCACCTCAGCATCGTGACTGTCAGCTTTAGCAATAAGAAATATGTCATCAACAAAAAAAAAGGTGAGAAGTTTGGGGATCCTCATTATTAAAAGAGAAAGGGGTCTATTCCCCAACACTAATTTTATCATGGATTAAATGAGCTAATTTCTATACAAAGAAGAAAAATATAGGAAGAAATTTGGTCTTCTTGCCTGATACCCCTGCTAGGGCAGAAGTTAGTAGTATTACCATTATTCTAGCTAATAGACATGGAGAGAGATGAAATACAATGGTAAATTAGCTCTTGCAACTCAGATTTAAATTCAATCTGCTGAATAATATCTCTAATAAAATTTTATCTAAGCTTATCATATGCCTTCTCTAAATCAAGTTTAATCATTATAAATCCATTTTTCTTTCCTAATTTATTAAAAGAGTGGCCAATTCTTAAAGTATAAAGGTATTATCTATACCTTACCTACCTTTGGGGACATCCGATAAAATTAGAATGATATAGAGAGAGTTTTTTTTCTACAATTACTATAAAGTGCATAATCAAAAATAAAATTAAATCAAAATAGAATACTTTAAATAAAAATAATAATATTTACTAATTATTATAGTAAATTCAATAATTCTTTTTAAAAAACTTTTTAATAATAAAATAATTTAAATAAAAACAACTAATAATTAACTAAATATTAAATTATATTTTATATTATATACTTCTTCTGAATATCAGTCATAATAAATTATTAATGATTTCTATGTAATATTCTTGCAAGCATATGATATAAAAATGAAATTTCAATTTTAGTATTTAGTCATCAGAAATTGAATGGAATAAAAGGACTCTTAAACATTAATTCGCTCTAAAACCTTAAAATTTACAACAAAACTGTATTCTTTTGTTCATTTTCTTTGTTCTTAACACGGTTTGGTTGGAATTTGTTATAAATTTTAAGGTTTTAGAGCGAATTAATGTTTAAGAGCTCTTTTGTTCCATTCAATTTCTGATGAATAGTTCATTTTGAATTAATGAGTTTGCTTGAGAAGAGGGAGTAAATAAGTTATAAGATTAGGGGAAAGCAACTTAGGTACTATTTATTTCTATTTATTTCACTTGTTCTCAGTTGAATTGTTTTGTATCATATGATATAAAATATGAATTTCTAGTCATCATATTTTATATTATGTATGCTTGTAGGAATATCATATGATACATCAGAATTTTAAACAAAATGCAGAGAATAAAAAGGAATAACTCTTTTTAGTCTGTAAAAAAAAAAAGAACATAATTTTAAACGAAGGGGAACCCACATATTTTTCTTTTTTATATTTTTGGTCTGACCACATATTTATCATTTTGGTCCAGAGTTAGAGTGAAACGAGACGAACAAGGCCCAACAAGAAAACAAAGTAAACTGAAAAAACAAACAAAAAATAACTGAAAAAAAAATAAATGAAAACGAGTCCTTTATTTTTACCCCCCCCCCCTTTTTTGTTTTCAGATATTTAATTTCACAATGTGTTAAACTTTTAGAAAAATAAAATCAATTTTATAATTTAAAATTTGAATTTTTTTTAAAAAAATAGTGGTGCTATTAAAATAAAGTTATGAAAAGAATTTTTCAATAAAAAAGAAGCAAGATAAAAACTCAACCTTTATTTAAGTCCATATGCAGTTCAACTTTGCGTAACAAACCTCCCTCTTTTTTTATTTTAGTACATAATAATTTCTTTTACAAGATTTATTTTATTACGCTTAGCAAGTAATTCACGCATGAGTAATTTTTTTTAATTTGTTAGATGTATTTTAATCAAAATAAACAATTCAGATATTTAATGTGTAATTTGATAATACTAACTTTATATATTTATAATTTAATCTTATGTAAAATTTGTAAATTTGTTCTTTAGATCTTCAAAATTTATTATTTTGTATTTTCATATAATTGTATTCATAATTATTTTGTATTCACAAGCATTGTAATTTCAATTTATAATAATAAAAAAAACTTTTGAATTAACTAGTATTAAAACAAAAATTTTGTAAATTTATATAAATCAACTAAATATTAAATTTTATCAAAATTTTCTTGTAAATAATATTTATAGTTACGTTTGAAATAATATTTTTTTATCATATAATAGAATTTTAAGACTTTTTATTTTATTTTTAACTCTAGAGATAGTCCCATGTAATTATTCATGATAAAAAACAGACTTTGACAAATACAGACTAATATTAGACAAAGTTTAATCTTGACTTTTATTTATAGTCATTATAAAATTTATTATTAAGACTGGAACTTAAGAGACATTCTTGTGTCTAATGGTGTTATACCTATGCATGGTATTAAGATGCTTTCACCAAAATTATTTGTAAATATTACCTCTACTTCAATCACATTAGAAATTATCCTAGAAACTAATAGTTTGGTACCATTACAAAGCCCAAAAAGCAAGAAAATATTTAAATATATATTAAAGGAGAATCAAAATCTTTAATGAAGGCAAATTATAAACATCTAAGGTTAAACAATAAAACAAAAGTACAGTTACTCAATATCTCCAAGATGTAGAATCAACTTCCTATGATGCACACTATTCTTACAAGCTTCTTCTAAATTTTCAATTTCATTAATTCTTCGCATGACATCTAAATGGTTGAAAAATAATTATTAATAGCTGCACAAAGTATATGAATATTAAAAGTACTATTTGTCATGTTACTATAAGTACTATAGAAGGAATGTCATATTAAATAAAATTCGATCATCTACTCTATAAGATAACACATTACCAAATAAGATAAATGTAAGCCTAAATTAATAAATAACATAAGTAGACTTACAAAGACTAATGGAAGTTGAAAACTAGAAGTTGATATCAAAAGTGTAGCTAATGTAATGATAATCTTTCATGTTCTGTCCTACTCCAAAGTTATCCAAAATAATTATTTTTAAAATATAGTAAATATTATTTTATTTAAGATATTTTATTTTGATTTAATTTTAGATTATGCACTATTAGAGTAATTATAGAAAAATATTCAATTTCTCTGTAAAATTATAGAAATATTACAATATTACAATAAAGATAAATATTTAGATATTTTATAATTAATAATTTTTATTATCTTTAATCATTATGGATGCTATTAGTGTGGCTATGACCATTATTTTATAGCAAAATATATAAATATAGTTATCAAAAGAATTATAGAGTTTACTATAATAATTAATAAATATTATTATTCTTGTTTAAAATATTTTATTTTATTTTTATTATGTATTGTTAGAGAAATTATAGCAAAAAAAATTCTCAAATTTAGAAGCATATAATATAAAATATAATTTAATATTTGTTTTAAATTTTTATTATTTTTTATTTAAATTATTTTACTATATCTCTAATTCAAAGGTTTTTTTTTATTAGAAAGTATACAAAAAGAAATATTAACTATTACTCTATAATTTTTCTGAACAATTATTTTTAAAATATTCATTGAGATCTTGATCACGTTTTGCTTAAGTTAAAAAAGAAATTTTCATTGTGAAAATTTTAAATTTTTTTTCAATTAATAATTATATAAAATAATGCACTTAAACTAATTTCCTTATTTAGTATTGAAAAATTAAAACTAAAGAATATTATAGAATTTATTATTTTTAAAAACTCTTAAAAAACTTTATTGTAATTAATGTATAAAGGTGAATTAGGTTTAGTATATTATATATATAAAATGTTAAATATCTTATTAGATCTTTAGAGTTTTCTGCAAATTTTATGCATCAAGTTCGTGATTTTTAAAATTAAAATTTTACATCTACTCTTACAAATTTAATAATTAGTTTTTACATTAATAGATTGGTTAATATCATTTTACATCTTTCTCATATTTTCATTGGACATTAGTTGTATTTGTTTCACATAATTTATGCAATTTTCGCTTAAATCATATTTTTATTGCTTAAGCAATCGCATGAAAAAGAAAATAATTCACCATATTAGTTAAGTAGTCATTAATTCACTTAAACTATACAAGATATTCTAATATTTACTTAAGCGAATATAATCTAGCTTAAACAAAGATTGAGCATTATAGTTTTACTTATGTTAAATTATTATGCTTCAAGTAAAATTGATTTGGCTTAAATTAAAATAATAACTTAAACAAATATTGATAAAATTTATATATTTGTCACTATATTAAATTAGTCTAAGTGAATATGGTATAACTTAAATAAAAATTATAAAAAATAATTTTTTTACATTTTTTTAGCTTTTAATTACATCTTTTTAATCATTATTTTTATTCTAATTTAGCAAAATTATTAGTTTTTAAGAAAATTAAGATGAATATATGATATTTATAAATTTAATTAGTTTTATTTATAAAAATCACAATTCAAAGTTGGTGATGTAAAAAGAGTATAGTTATTTAGATTGTTAGATTTAAAAATATGTTTACTTGCTATTTAAAATATAAAAACAAAAACTATTTTAAGTGAGAATTCCATTTAATCTTATGTTTTGATATCCCTTATAAACTTTTATTATTTAAATTTTAACTAGAATCAATAAATTTATCAAACTAATTATTCAAAATATAAAAGAAATATTTAAATTAACTTAAAAAATAAAAATAAAAATAAGTGACTTAAGAAAATAAAGTTGAGTTTTATATAAATAAAAAAAATACTTTAATCATCATAAATATTACAATTATATTTTTAAATAGTATTTATTTTAAAATAAAAATATTTTTAAATGACTTATTATATGATAGAAAATATTTAAAAAAATTTACTTTATAAAATTTTTTAAAAATTAAATTATAAATACTGTTACTTTAAAATAACAAATCATTTTGATATAATACATTAACTCATCTTATCCGTCACCAATTTTTCATTAATGTCATAGGTTAATTAATTTTAATTTTTCAGAATTATTCAAAAACAAATAAAGTTATGAAACATTGTTATCTCGCAAATTTTCCAAATCTGTCGCAACACAAGCACAATGTTGAAATGCAACTTGTATAAGTATGCATTGAGTTATTTTCTTTAAAATCAATCAAAATCATGACATGAAATTAAAAGGTTTGTGCAGTTGTGTGCCTATATATATATAATGCATGGCCCTCCATATTACCAATCATGCACAAGTAAACTCATCTATGAGCATTTGCCATGATTGGAATTAAGCACCCGTGAACATAACACCCTGCTGGAATTTGACAACTAGACAGACTCTTATAATGTCTATTTTATAATTTTTTTTATTATAACTTGTTTTTCTCAAAGTTAACTATCCCCTTTCAGACATAACTCTATTTATTTTTCATTAGAACAATGCAGTTTTTGTGTCTTAGTGTAATATAAACTTTCTACAGCAAACAAATTGGAGTTACAAGTTTACAAAAAACAATCATGAAACTGTATCAAAAGCACAGAAGAAAAACAATAATTATTTTAACCGGTGTTTCTAATATCATATCATAAGACAATTACAGTGTTTGATAAATAATTTTTTTGCACTTTATAAAAAATATTTTGGTAAATATTATTATAATTTAAGCATATGAGGATAACTCAACCAAAGAACCTAATCTATTCGGTAAAAAAGTTTAATGAATTAAAAATTACAGTAAACATTTTATCTATTCCCCTTAGGATTTATAATATGCTGTTAATATTGGAAATCAAGAAAAATAAAACTGGGATTACAAGTTTTAGCCACCCACTGGAAACTTATGTTATGACAATTGTAGCCACCCATTGAACAATTTTCTTACTTTTATTGTCTCTTATTTTTTTATTTACTTTATTTAAGATAGAAATAAAATAATATTTAACATGTCTCTATCTTATCTTGCTTATATATGTTAAATCAAACATATTAATTTTGGTGTTAATCACCTGTCTGGTGCTATAGTGCATTTGCACATGGTCACTTGAATACAGGTTGTGGGATTCATTTGGTGACCTTTCAAACACTTAAAGATAAAATATATCTTTAAGTGTTTTTTCTAATATATAGTTATGATATATTTTAAGTCATCTATATAAGAAAAATAAATAATAATAAAAATAATATGATATCATTTGCTATATTAATTTTAAATTATTTAAATAATGAAATTGATAAATACATTAATCATATCAACTATTTTGAGCATTCGGTTTGGAAATATGAAATTAATAATTACTTAATTATTAGTATTTATGTGCATAATTATATATTTGTAAATTTTTAAGTAATAATAATCCAAATTGTTAATATTTCAGTTAAATTAAGAAATAAATTTAAATATATTAAGGATGATTATATTAATTTTTTTCTTAAACACTTGATTTATATTTTTTATGTAAATTATAATTAATTGTGCAAAATAAAAATAAAAATATTTATAGTCAATATTACCTTTAAATGACATATAAGTGTTGTTAACTTATTCTAACAAAATCATAGATATTCAATTTTATTAAATAATCTAATAACTAATTTTAAAATTATTTGATATATAAAAAATTATTTTTATATATAATATACTTCTTAAAATATAAATAAATTTTAACTATAAAATTATATTTATAAATGTTTATTAATTAGTTTAAAATTTGAGATTCATAATTATAAAAATAATATTATATGACTTACTGCCATTTCTTTTTTTCTGTCTCCCTCCTATATGATGTATCATTTATAATAATACAATATTTTCTTTGTTTATACCGAAATAAAGTCCTAAAATTACAGATAAGAAAATATAAAAACTTCTCATAAGATATTTTACATATTTTCTAAATCAATTTTGAAACTATCAAACACCACCCTCATCGAAACAATGACATAAAATTTAAATATATGAATTTATTAAACACTTTTTGTATAAATTAAATAACCTTAGGATATTATCCTTTCACTCTCAATTGTGAATACATAAAACAGTAGCTTCCTTCCATTCTCATTGCATGTTTGAAAATTGACTGTTTTAAAACAAATAATAATTATTTTTAAAAAAAAGTGAAACTTATTGTTGATTAAAAAATTCTTCAATATAAATTGAATGAGACTCACTTATTCTACAACACCTTTAACATCAGGACACAAAATCCCTCGTAAAGTGCCAAAAACTATAATAATTTTATAAATTAGTAATATCATCACATGCAGCATCTCATAATTCATATCACAGATCAACCCAATATAACAATTAAATTTATCTAAACTCTGAGCTTATGACATCTAGAATTTCACAGGTGTCATGTTAACGTTTGTCTCAGTTATCAGTGTGACTCCAGCAAAGACATATTTCCTACGTGTTTGTCATCAGTAATGTCAAATGTCGTACTCGCAGAGTATGTGGTTACTTTCTTTGTCTCGTGAACCAACAGGACCCCAACCCCACTGTTCTTTTGGCATTTTACACACCAATGTAGGAACAAACTTCCAAGTATTTTTTTTCTTGTTTTTTTATTATATTTATACTATAATTGTGATTATATTGGTTTATGAATCATTATTATCTTATAAACATAATTTTATATCTTGGAAATCAAATAGAAACCAAGAGCTTATCTTTATCAAACCTTTCAACCCTCCCAATTTGAGTTATGTGGTGTGAAAACAACCCTCAAAATCACTTTCTGTGTAGTTTAGAGATGATAGGTTTTTGCATGAATAGCCTTGCTATTGTTTTGAATTGTCTTTATCATAGACATCAATAGAGAGCAAAATTGACATTTAAAGAGCATTGCATACTTTATCATTGGCTATTTATTTGAAAGCACAATCACTAGTTGGCCTTCACTCATAAACAAAGTTTCTGAAAGAACAAACCTTGGAATAATTAATAATGCCTTGGTTCCTTGTTATTCTGTTTCTAAGTCTTACATATGCTAGTCTTTCAGATGCTAGCTATGACAAGAAGCTTCCTTCTGCTGTTGTGGTTGGCACTGTCTACTGTGACACATGTTTTCAACATGATTTCTCTAAGGAAAGCCATTTCATTTCAGGTTCATTCGTGCTTCCCTTACTGTTTCACATCATATGTATCCCTTCAAATGTTATTGTCTAAACTTTGTGGCTCATATCTTGTTATGTCCTTGCAGGTGCATCAGTAGCTGTGGAATGCAAAGATGGGACTTCAATACCAAGATTCAAGCAAGAAGTGAAGACAGATAAGGATGGAGAATTCAAAGTGCAGCTACCATTCAGAGTGAGGAAACATGTGAGGAGAATCAAGGGGTGTACTTTCAAATTGATAAGTAGCAATGAACCTCACTGTGCTGTGGCCTCAGCTACTGCCTCTTCCTCAATGATTCTCAAGACAAGAAAGGAAGGAGAACACATATTCTCAGCTGGGTTGTTCTCATTCAAGCCTATTATAAGGCCAAATTTTTGTAACCAAAAACAAAGTGATCCAAACTCCAAAAACAAAGTGTTCTCATTCAAACCTCATTCAGGAATACCATTGTCACCAAAGATGACTAAAGTGGTCAAATCCAATTCAGATAAAGACTTAGCTGAAGATTTCTTTTTTCCTCCAAACCCATTTCTACCACCACCTATTATTCCTAACCCATTTCAGCCACCACCCCTCATTCCTAACCCTTTTCAGCCACCTCCTCTAATTCCTAACCCATTTCAACCACCAAGCCCACCACTCATCCCAAACCCATTTCAACCCCCACCAAGCCCACCACCCTTCATCCCAAACCCATTTCAGCCCCCACCAAGCCCACCACCACTTCTCCCTAACCCATTCCAACCTCCCCCAGCACGCCCACCACCCTTTTTTCCTCCTCTTCCTTTTCCACCAATAGTAATACCAGGTTTAACTCCACCACCACCTCCCCCTCCACCTCCAGCATCAATCTTCCCTCCTATCCCTCCAATATTCCCTCCTCTACTCCCTCCACCTCGAAGTCCTGGCACTCCCCCTGCTTCTTCAACTCCTTGATTTAATAGAATATATCAATGTACAACTTATTTACTTTCTTTATGAATCATATAATATACATATATATGGTTATGACATAATTAGCTAAACATGGGGATGAAAATGATAGATTATTGCTATATTAGTACTTACTAATATATATAAGGATATGGTCATTTTTAAGCTTCAATCTTGAAAATTCTTGTTATTTGTGCAATTTGTATCCTTGAATTGTTCTAGAAATGGACACTTATGATTGTGATTTGATAATACATTTCAACGCTTGATAAAAATGACTGGAATTGGAATCAAATCCAAATATTTTAGTTAGTAAGTAGAAAGGATAAACTTTTGTTATGTAATGATAGTGTTATGTATCCTTGTGGGAAATGGAGAAGGATAGTAAATGGAAATTGGTAAGGAGTGGGTATAGTTGATATAGAACACAACTTTGGCAAATTTCAAATATTTAAGGATTTTTTCTTTATGAGATAGGATTAAACTTCGGTGGGTGCGATGAAGTTGAAAACATTTGTTTGAACCACAAAAATAGTAGAGAACTGTCCAAAAGGGAACTTCCTTGAAGGCTTCACACAACAGGCTGGAACACACTAAAAATGATAATTTATTAGTGTTGTTGCGAATGATGTACTGCTTAGTGTTTGGACTATTTTAGAAACCAACCAATGGGCGGAAAATGGTTAGGTTAGCCTTGAAACTGAGTTGCATCACCTGACTCTTTCACAAATTTTTGAGATAATAAAATTTTTATTTTTAATTCAAGTTTCATTAACTATTTCAAATAAGGAAAAATATTATAAATTATATCTAACAGTTATTATATGACTTATTCAAATACAACAGTTTTTTAAAATAATATCTTAAGTCCTATAGCAATTTCATCTACCCTTCACTGAGTCCAGTGCTAATCGTCTTAATTACTTGAAAAATGAATGTAAGGGTGAGTACTTTACACTACCTAAAAATACACAATCAACGTAGAGTCTCTCCTCCAGCATATTTCCAATAGATTAAATAAACACAATCACAGTCAGCATTCTATATCTATAGGTACAGTACACAAAATTCGTGCATACATACACACACCAACCATACTCATTGTGACAGTGTGATCACAGATTTATACCATGAATGGACACTGGTTACCCTGCCTCACAGATATCACGTGGGCAGTCACGGGTCACTCAGCAAAGATAGCGGTCAGAGGTCTAGTCAGAAAGAAAATGTGTGGTCCGTGGTGCACCCATTCCACAATCGGTGTCACCACCACTCCCTTTTCCCCAATATATTTCTATCGTCCTCATCTTCCACATCCCCATTGTATCACTAAACTATTCACAACACATTACAACGGCGTTACACACGCCCATTCACACATATTTCATTCATGCATGCAGTAATCATGCTTACACATGGTGCACAGCCCACAATTATCGTTCACATTACACGGCTTTTGGACTCACATTTTCACTATTCATTCAAATATACGGTACAAGTGCCCATACTCATCTATCACATAACATTTACATACAATCCATATCCATCAATTTTGGATCAACATACATCATGTTCACATATCACGACATATGGGCCACATTACATTTCTCAGCAATTTTCTATCCACTAACTCAGCCACAACACAATATTCAGTAAAATAACAATTCATGCACAGAAGAGTATGATAGAGTCCTCCTTACCTCGGATTGAAGACTCACACTCAGATTTTACCACAGACGTGCTCCCTACATAGATTTTGGCCTAAATTATATGGAAGAACTTCATGAAAACTTCAAGAACCGAGAAACAGAGAAATAGGGATGAGAAACAGAACCCTAACCATTAAAACTCACTCCAAGCGTTTCCTACACGAATTTAACCTTCAATCAAGCTCCCGAACAGCTTTGGAGGCAATTAATGGGTGGAATAGGGCTTTGGAAACAAGAGGATCAAAGGAATTTCGAAGGAAGAGGGAGAAATAACTCTTCCTGAACCCTAACTCCCTTTAAATCCTTTCTAATCGCGACACTCTCGCTACAGCGAAAAAATCATAGAAAATTGCACTCTGGTTTCTATAGAATCTCGCTACAGCAAGACTACACCTAGAAATGCACTCCAAACTGTCGCTCTGTCGCTACAGCGAGAAGGCGAAAGTTCTAGTCCTTCCTCCCACGGCCCTCTCGCTGCAGCGAGAACAGCCCAGTGTTACGTCCCGCACTTAGGCACTTAGCCCATTTTCAGCCTATCCATTCATACATACACATATATACACACATCTATGCACTTAATACACATAAAACATTATTTTCAAATAAATCAACACACACATGAATATATATATATATATATATATATATATATATATATAAGAATAATAATAATTAATATTACCAAAATTTAGGACATTACAATATGTTAAAGGTTTTATTTTTAACTAGTTTAATTTATTTAAATGACTTAACCTGACATAAAACCTGTTAACAAAGTCTATTATAATAAAAATATAATTAGTTTATTATTAAATTAGTTTATATATTTTTAATTTTTTATTTGTTTTATTGATAATTATTAAATAATTGTAATAATTTTTATATTTAATTTTTCTTAATTTAATTTTATAAAATTATTAAATATTAAAGATTTTAAAATTTTTATAATAATTATATTTTATTTGTGTAAAAATATTTTACATTCAATAAATAAAATTATAATAAATATATAAAATTGATGAAAAAAATATTTATAAAATTTGTTGAATCAGCTAAAAGAAAATATTATATTTAAAAAAGTAAATAAATATCGTCATTATAAAAATTATAGATAAAAATATTTATATTATAAAATTTATGAATGTAGAAAAATAGCATATAAATATAGTAAGAATTAATAAAATTTATATTTAAATTAAAATAATTTATATTTCTAAACTTTTACGTTAATAAAAAATATATAATAAAATTTAATATAAAAATTTAAATTCAATTCATTATATGTATAATAACAATAATAATAACTATTAAATTAAAAAATAATTATAAAATATTTAATTTTATTTGTTTTATTAATTTTTTATTTTAAATTAATAAATATGCATAAAATTAATTACACTATAATATTAATATAATATAACAATATTATTAATATAATATATTAAAATATATATTTATATATTATATATAAATCAATAAATTAATTGATATTATAATTATTTATTTATAATTTTTTATGTAAATATTTATTAATTATTAAATTTTAAATGTATAGTAAAATCTATATATTTTTTTAAAAAAATTTATCTATATCTATATCAAATTTATTAAAAAATAATTATTTAAAATTTGACATATTTATATTTAGGTGTGTTGTTGTGTGCTGAGAATTTGGTATCTAAAATTTTTTTTATTGGTACTTTACTCAAAAAATTATACCAATAAAAATAAAACATGTAGTAAGTTACAAAAAATATATATTATTATATATAAAAAATTATATTATTATATTATTTATTATATAGTCTTATTATATATACATATATTGTATATTGAATTTTTTATTTTATTTTTGTATTAATTTTTTATAAAATTTTAGTTTTGAACAAAATATAATTCATATTTAAATAATTTTTATTTATAATAAAAAAATAATTAAACATAATATATTAATATAATAAATAAATAATTAAATATTATTAATAATAAAATTAAAAATATAAATAATATGTTATTATAATATTATTATTTTATTTTTAAAATTTATTTCGTTTAGTTTTAATTGCGTCTTGTTCCTGTGCAAAGGCTTAATCACTCTTTAACTTGTTTAAATTTAACAAATATGATAATTTATTATTAAATAAATTTATTATTTAAAATGTATAATTGTGTATAAATATTTTAATTTTAATAGAATATAATTTCTATTTATTATAATTATAAATAAAAAAATTATAACATAATATATTTATTTAATAATAACAGAGTTAAAAATATAAAAAATATATTATTAAATAACTTTATTATATATATATATATATATATATATATATATATATATATATATATAGAGAGAGAGAGAGAGAGAGAATAATCTGTCAGACTTAAAAGACTTTGTAAATAGTTCAATCTTAATTTATTTTTTTTAAAAAGCCTAAACTAGACTAGGCCACAGGCCCCTTTCAGACGGCTTAATTTGTTTCCATTCTTATGAGTGAAAACAAGTTAAAAAGATAATAAAAAGAATTAAATACACCAGATTCAGTGATTAACTACTTCAAAGCCAAGAATAGAGTCTCCCTTTTATACGTACAACATTTCCTTAAAAGTTTGCAATTTTATTATCACTTTTAATACTTTAGTTTGTTCCCACAATTATCTCACTAGTACCACTACTCTTGCATCTCTACTATACTCAAAAGAATTTACCTCTCTTGCATTATTTTTGTCATTTACTTATAAAGATATTGGAGCTTTATTTACATAACGTGGGTCAACCTTTAATATGATGTAAATTATTGAAGTAAAAAAATATTTTTTAATTAAAAATAGTATTTGTAGTACTATATTTAAATTTTGTAAGACAAGTATATATGACTGATTTGTTCCATTAGCATACACTCTCACTCTTTACTATAGAACTACTACTATTCTCCCAGTGGAAAATAAACACCTTCTAATGTCAATAAAAATTAAAGTATTATCAAAGCAATATGGATCAATGCAACATATATTGAAACTGCAAAAGCCAACGACAGCTTCATTCAGTTTATTCTTACAAAATTCATAGTAAAGTCAATAACTATTTAATATGTTAAAATATATCGGTTAGTTATATAAGCTTCTTGAACCCTACACCCTGCACATATTCATTTTTCCAACGGACACTTCAAATCAAAATGATAACAATACCTTTTAATATGACACAAACTTAGGATTTATTTGGTTAGTGAGAAAAAAATATTTTATTTTTTAGTATAAATAAATAATTATAAAAATATCACATTCCCTTTTTTTCTCTCTTAATCTCAAATATCTATGTAGAAAATGGTAATTTTTTTTATTTTTATATATATACTTAAAAATAAGAAACAAATAAACATTTTTTTATACCTATTAACAAACATAAAATTAAAATAGAAAATATATTTCAAAATAAACAGGGGAAACTAAGGTTGGATAAGGTTTAAGTAGAATAATAAAGTATTTGTGCCTATTCTTTTCTACAAGAAAAGAACTAAAACCTATTCACTCCCACCCAAATATTCATGTTTTAGTTAAATGAAATATGTGCTACTTCTAATGGACTTTTTTACAGAAAAAATATTAAAATACATAAATAGACTAAGGAAGAAAATATTTATCCATCTGAATCTATTTACTATAGCATAAAATTCTCAGTCTAGATCTTGTAGTAGTGGTGGCACAGATAGGAAATAGATAAAATTGACAATGTACCATTCTATGTATTCTTGTGTGTAACATAATAAGCCTTACATTGAATGACCCATTATTGTCAGCTGACGTCTATTATGCCAAATCTCGATCCATTGAGCATGTTTTGTAACCTAATTTTCATCCTGTCTTACTCTCATGTAAATTTTGTGAAGGTCATTCAAATTATTTGGTGGAGAAGGGACTTCTTGAAAAAGATGAAACTGTAATTTGACTCTATCTGTTTAGTGTCATTCAACAATTGCAAAATAAAGGATGGCTATACATGAAATCCACAGTTGGACATCTCTATATGCTTCCACGAGTATTGATATTTGCAAGTCTTGATATATCACCCATGAAAACTACAAATAAATTTAACTTTGTTACTTAAGATGATGTGTAAAAGATAAGAAAATAAATATGAATTCAAATTTTTGTTATAAAGAGTTACCTGATTAGCTTGAATGTGATCAAACATTGATCTGTACCCTATATCATCATTGTGAGGTTTATTTCGAAAGTTTAGTACTTTACTCCCGCTCCATCTACACACGAGAGGGTATGTTGGTGGATTACTATAAATTGGCGCAATATATGACATGTGATACCATACCCAAGACATTAACAGTGATGAACAACCACCCATTGTTTTGCTACCAACTTTCGTGACTTTACACATTTTCCTGTACAACATAGCTAAACAAGCATAACCTTAACTATATCATCTTATTCTTCTAAACTTAGTTAATAAAGCTAAATACATAAGATGTACTTTGTTGCCTGTTTTGTCAAGCATCAAAACACCTCCAATTAAACTTAGTATATAATCTCTACAATGGGCGTGAACTTCTTCTTCAGATGGTTCTTCTGGTAATGACAACATATTGTCTCTCAGTCACTTCAGTTTCAGCATAGAGCCAATAAGTGACTTTCCCTTGATTGACACGATACCGAGATATTGTTTACACATTTCCTCCCAGTCAAACATTGTTGGAGCAATAACTGATAATCCATCAACTCTTAGCTTGAGCTGAAGTGCAACATCCTCCATGGTTATGGTGTATTCCCCTGTTGAAAAATGGAATGTGTGAGTTTCAGGTCTCCATTTCTCGACCAAAGTTGTTATTAATGCGTGATCCACCTTTAGATGCCTTAGCTTTACTACCCCAGCAAAACCAAGTTGTTCAAGTATAGGAACAATTAGAGGACTGAATTTTGGCATTGAATGATAAAAAGATGAAATTATGTTTTCAGTTTTTTGCAGTTATTAACAAATTAGTAACATTATATGTAGATATTGATTTACATATTTAGTAAATAATGGTAATGTGTAAAACTTACCGTTCTTTCAATGAAGGCAAACTTGTGTTCGTTTTGCTTCCACAACAACATATTTAGTAATGGGAGATGTGACACCCAGGTGCTAGGCGAGGGCGGGGAGTGATCGTTGGTGCAATGTGGCACGGACAATGAACGGCTACTTGGCAGGCTTCCGACGGTAAGGGACACATGAATGAATCGAACTTACATCGAAATGAGAGGGAGATCCAGAGACTGTATACAGTTGAGGATACTTTAAAAGAATTGATTAGGCTACCTATACTAACAAAATGCATTTACTTTTCAGTGGTCTATCACTTAAGAGCTCCAAAGTTAAGCATGCTTAACTTGGAGCAATTATGGGATGGGTGACCTTCTGGCAAGTCCCTGAGAAGTGTGCGAGTGAGGACAAAGCACATTGAAAAGTCTCGTGTTGGTTTATGGGGACAGTCGTCAGTCCCGATTAAGAGGGAGATCCAGAGACTGTATACAGTTGAGGATACCTTAAAGGAATTGATTAAGACTACCTATACCAACAAAATACATTTACTTTTTGGTGGCCTATCACTTAAGAACTCCAAAGTTAAGCGTGCTTAACTTGGAGTAATTATGGGATGAGTGACATTCTAGGAAGTTCCTGGAAAGTGTTCGAGTGAGGACAAAACATACTGAAATGTCTCGTGTTGGTTTGTGGGGACAGTCGTCAGTTCCAATTAAGTTGCTAGACTCTTACAAGAGTAAAGACAGAGAGAAATGAAGAACAAAGATGGATGCAAGTTTGAATGAAAATATGTAGCCTTGGATGAATATATTTATAGATAAACTTTGGTACGAGAAATGAAAAACAAAGATGGATGCAAGTTTGAATGAAAATATGTAGCCTTGGATGAATATATTTATAGATAAACTTTGGTACGAAAGAGTAGTATTGGATTCTTGAAAAGTCATTATTTCTTGTCTACGAGAATGTCAGAAGGCATCTTTGTTTAGGAGGAGAGAAAGCTTGTTTAGAAGTATATGAGATGGCTTGAATGAGAAGAGAAATCAATGCTGGGCGTGACTGAGAAGTCACTATTGTTTAGGAGGAGAGAAAGCTTATTTGGAAGTATATGAGATGGCTTGAATGAGAAGAGAATTCAATGCTGGGCGTGACTGAGAAGTCACTATCTCTTAGTCTACGTGAATGTCAGAAGACATCTTTGTTTAAGAGGAGAGAAAGCTTGTTTGGAAGTATATGAGATGACTTGAATGAGAAGAGAATTCAATGCTAGGCGTGACTGAGAAGTCACTATCTCTTTTGTATGGCAAATACAAAGGGACTTTATTAGTGGCAGTTGTGCAAGACGGTTGCAACAACATATATCCCATTGTCTTTGCTGTGGTTGAAGGTGAAACCAGCAATGCATGGTTCTTTTTTTTTAGAAACTTAAGGAGATGCGTAACCCCGCAAAAGGGTTGTGCCTCATTTCAGATCGTCACGAGGCCATAAGAAGTGCTTACTCGAGAAATGGAAGTGGTTGGACGGAAAACAATTCTGTTGATGTCTATTGCATTAGACACATTGCACAAAACTTCATGCGATGATTCAAAAATGTTGCGCTAAAGAAAGATGTTGCTAATATGAGTAATTTTAATTTTTTATATACACTATATTATCATTAATATTTTATACAATTGTTTAGCTAGTTATATTAATTTAATTTGTAATTTTTTTTCAGCATATGAGATGACTGAACCGAGATTCTTTTACTATTATAACATAGTAAAATATAATAATCCTAAATTTGCACAATGGTTAGACAACATCCTAAGGAAAAAATGGACGCTGACATGAGACAACGGACGATGCTGGGGACATATGACAACAAACCTACCGGAGTCAATCAATTCGGTCTTGAAGAAAATAAAAAACTTGCCAATTTGCTCTATGGTCATGCCAACATATACTTGCTGCAATAAGTTCTTCATTGAGAGAGGCAGGAAAGTAGATGCAATGATTAATGCTGAACATATGTAGTTAGAGGTTGCAACTAAAGTAATTTAAGATGTATAGTCAAAGATAAGCACTCATAGAGTCATCACCTTTGACAGAATAAACACTAGATTTTTAGTTGAAGAAACGCAACATCCGACAGAAAATCGACTCATAGGAAGATTTACAGTACGGTTAGATGAAATATTGTGTAATTGTGGTAAGTTCTAAAAAATTCACATCCCATGCTCGCATGTACTTGGTTCATACTTACACACACATAACAACTTTGACATCTACATATCTCCCGTGTAAGGTATATGAAGGTTAGTTTGGAGAACTCAAACACAAAAACTATTGATCAACTTATACGGGCTTAACTTTGTGTCCAAATTCAGAATTGAAAAAAACTTCAAAGGGTTGATCCAAGTCCAGTAGTATAAGAACAGAAATGAACATTTGAGAATAATAAAGTCGGGCAAAAAATTGTTCTTATTGTCACACCCTTGGTCACACAAAAAATACATGTCTAAATATCACTCAAGCTTTTAGTTTCCGCCATTAATTTATGTTGACGTTATTATTTTAAAATTTTCTTAATGTCATTGTAACTTATAAATTTTTAGTATTTATAATTTATATTAAATATACAATTATATATATACATAATATTATTTAATAATGTTTATTAATATTAATAACATATTTTTTAAAATAAATAATTATGTATAAATTTTAATAAAAATTAATATCTCAAAATAAATAAATAAACTTATTATTATTTAATACTTTTATTTATATTATAAAAATATAAAATTAAATAAATTATTATTATAATTGTTATTTTATACAAATTTAAAATTAAATAAATTATTATTGTAATTTCTATTTTTTTAAAATATGATATTAAATGACCAAAAATATAATTTCAGAATATAATATTAATATCATTTTAAAAAATCAAAATTATATTAAATAATATAATAAGAAAGACAAAAATATTATTTATTATCATAAATATGTAAAATAAAATAAATATTATTATTATTATTATTATTATTATTCATTTTTAAATAATATAAAAATATAAACATAATTCAAATAATAAAATTTATTTTATTATATATAATTAATAAAATATTTATAAATATTTATTAGAATAACATATTATAAATATTTATTTAAAAAATATAAAAATATAAAAATATAAATATAATTTAAATAATAATATTTATTTTATTATATGAAAATATAAAACAAAATTTAAAAACAAAAAAGAAAACCCAAGTCAAATTCGGTTCACGGAACCGAATTTTGGACTAGAAATTTTATACTAGAGTAAATAGGTTCAGATAGGTAAATATTTTCTTGCTTGGTCTATTTGTGTATTTTAATATTTTTTCTGTAAAAAAATTCACTTCTAATGTACATATTTTAATTAGAAGTTCCTCTCTATGATTGCAATAACTTCTTTGATATGATTGTATCCAATAAGCTATATATTGTGGTTTTTAAAATAATTTAAAAACAAATTTTAAAATATAGTTTATTTTTTAGGAACACACTAAAATATTTTACAGATAAAACAAGCTTTTACCATAGGTAGCAATATTAAAGTTAAGGATTATATTATCATATCAAAGTAATAAAAAAGGTTCTTGAAGATTAGTTGATAAAGAGGTTTCTTGTGTAGTGTGCACAAATTCATTACTCAAAGTCAACCAAAGCCTTAAATCAAAATGATGATATACATTATTATAAATTAAACTTAGGCACCAAGGCACTTGCAATTGGTGAGCTACATTTTAAAATAAAATCAATTATTCGCATTTTGAAGAGATGCATATATAAATCAACAAATCAAATAACATAAACAGCATCAGAAATCAACATTAACCAAATCTGGAATGGAGTCTCCTTTTCAGATGCACAATGCTTCATTCAAGACCAATTTCTGCTTGCAATTGGCATACAAAACTATGCTGAAACAAGTTGGAAATGGTTCAAACTTTGTCTATTCCCCTTTGTCTCTGCATATTATAATGAGCCTTCTTGCTGCAGGAACAAAAGGGAAAACCTTGCAACAGCTTCTTTCTGTTCTAGGATCAGAAAGTATACATGAAGTGAATTCATTATCTTCACAAATTATTTCTTATATACAGCTTGCTGAGGGAAGTGGAAGCCACAATGGGGGTCCTATTTTGTCATTCATTAATGGGGCTTGGGTGGAGCAAAGTTTTGGTCTGAAGAAATCATTTGAAGAGGTGGTCAAACAAGTTTATAGATTAAGTCAAGTTAAAGAGGTTGACTTCAAAAACAAGGTACTTTTTCAATATCCTTATTGTTGTCTATCTATATTCAAGCCAAGCATGACAGATTATGGAGATCATAGTTTTTTAGATCAGTTCATGCTTGAATTAATGATGTGTGCATTTTCATGTTAGGATTTAGAAATTGTTTATAATTCATACTTGATTATATACTCCTAAGTCTCAACTTTAAACCAATGCTAGAAAATGATTTTTATAATCCATTAGACTTTGAAACATGTCTGTGTGATCATAACATTGTAGATAACCAAGAATAAATTGGTCTGATCACACAGACATGTTTCAAAGTCTAATGGTTAATCGGTTCAGAGTTGAAGCATAAAATCAAGTATGAATTAAAAGTCATTTCTAAATCCTAAAACGCAAATTCTTATATATATTCATCCAAGTCAACTATCCTCTAAAGATGTTATAGTAGTTATATTTTGGGCCAGTTACCAACAGTAATGATTGTTGCATTTCATTCCTATGTAAGGAGAAATCGTACAAAAGTTGAACTGTTTAATGAAAGAGTTTGGTAAATTTTATTTGGTGTAATTTACCTTACTGCTCCTATTAATGCTTGATATGTTGATCTAGATTTGAAAAAAAAAAAAAAAGGTTTGACCATATTTTTAAAAGAAGCAATGCTAATTTACTATAAAACCCTCTTTCAGCCCTATATTCTTATAATTACTTAGCTTTTCTATAGAAGATTCATCATAAAATCTATGCTTATGGAAAGTTGTTTATCCTTTGAAAAGGATTGCTTTTCAACTTTCAAGTAGGGAAGGCAATCTCTGTGTAGAGGATTCCCTCTTGAAAATTTTGACCAGAAGAGTTTGCAATTTTACTTGTATTGGTAAAAGCTTGAAGAATTGTCCTTATTTTTCAATTTTGAGGAAATTCTTGAACACGTGGGCTTTTTTCTTATGCTAATAACACGTATTTATGTTTCACAAGTTTTTCCAAGTAAGAGAAGAAGTAAATGCATGGGCTGACAATGCTACCAATGGACTAATAAAGGAACTTCTTCCAGCAAATTCCTTATCTTCATTGACCAGGCTAATTCTTGTCAATGCAATGTACTTCAAAGGAACATGGCCATTGGATCAAAGGTTTGACGCATCGAACACTAAAACCAAAACTTTCAACCTTCTCAATGGACAGAAAGTAAAGGTTCCCTTCATGACCAACTTTGAATTTGTAAACTATAATTACAAATCCTTTGAAACCTTTAAAATACTTCAAATTCCCTACCAAAGTGGTGATAACAACCCATTAACGTTCTCCATGTATTTCTTTCTTCCACATGAGAAGGAGGGTCTCCCATATTTGATTCATATATTAAATTCAAACACGGAATTCTTAAATCAAAATTTTGGGTTACATAAAGTGAATATTCCTAATTTTTGGATCCCAAGATTTAAGTTCTCGTTTGATTTTGAGGCTAAAGAGGACATGGAAAACTTAGGACTTACATTACCTTTCAAGATCAGTGGAGACTTGACAGAATTTTCAGATTCTCCCTTAAGCAGTGAACTTTATGTTTCAAAGATTTTTCATAAGGCATGCATTGAAGTCAATGAAGAAGGAACAGAAGCTTCAGCTAGCACAGCAGTAATTATAAGTCAACAACGTGCCATGATGCCAATACCAAGCTTTGTGGCTGATCATCCTTTTGTCTTCATGATAAGGGAAGAAACTTCAATGGCTGTGTTTTTCATTGGAGCTGTGGTCAACCCTCTCTTGGTTTCTTGAAAGTTGGAATGCATATTTATAATTTCTTTCATGATGTGATCACTTTTTTGGTTCTGCTACTGATGGATGAACTGGTGTGGATTCAAGTCATTCCATGATTGAAAATTGTATAAATAATTGAAGTATCCTATGTTTCAAAAGAAAGATACTTAAAAATAAAGAATGAAATATATACATTGTTCGTTTTTTACTTTTGCTTTATGCATTATGCCATTGTGCATTTGTGCTACTGATACTCATTGTCATCATTTCAATTTTTTGTGTCTTTTGGTCAGACAGTCAATAGAGCTTATCTAATATATTAATATTTATTGAGATAGAGAAGAACACAAAATCTAAACTTGATATTTCATACACATAAAAAGGATTCATTCTTAGATTTTAGAAACAAAAGACTGAAAAATTGTTATATGCAACCTTTTTCTCATTGGTATAAATTAATATTGAAATAGAATAGATATAGCTTATCAAAGAAATAAGAAGATCCTTGAAGGTTAATAAATAAAAGTTTCAAAATGCACAATTTCAGTGTCTAAATCAAAGCTTCAAATGACAATTATATTAGAAAAAAAAAAAAATTAAGTTATGATAAATAATGCAAAAAATAAATATATGAAACACTTCATTATTAACCAAAATGGCTCTATTAGATATTTCATTTTTTGCATCACATATATACAGGTGAGAAAATAATGAGTTTTCCTTTTTCATTTGAAAGTAACAATCCACTTCAGTTTTTAATATCACATAATTCGGGTTTCTTGTCTGTTATGAGAGCTATGTTTTTGGGTATGAGATACAGTTTGAATTTTTTGGGTCCAAAGGTAAAGTCAAAATTTTTGTTCCAAAGATACAGTTGATTTTCAAGTAGTTGAGTTAAATTGGGCTATAAATGGGTTTGTATACCATCAACTTAATCGTATCACATTTTTACAGGAAAAAAAATGATCCTATAATATTTTAAAAGCATGAAAAATACATTAAAGAAATAAAGACATTCCATTTAAATTATATACATATAACATATGATTGGAGTGTCACACATAGGGGTGCTGCTCACCAGATCCAGAGAGCAGTGAAGATATAAGTTTTGAAAAGGGACAATTCAATTTTGCTTCCTACCAAATTGAAATGTGGGGACTATAGTCCATTCACACGGATTTTGCTATCTGCCAAGGAACCAACCAATGCATAGGGCCAGACACAGATCTCTTGAATTGAACAATTCTTAGTTCTCTGAGCAAATCTTTTCCTTCTCTTTTCACTTTTGTCTAAAAGAAAAATACCCACAAGAATTTATATTGAATTGGAAAAGGAAATACAAGACAACATTGTTCTTGTTCCATTCAATCTTCGTTTTCACCCTATAATTTCTAGAGCAAATGTTATTATTTCTGGATGATTCTGAGCGTGTTACATGGAACATCCTAAGGTCAAAGCATAGGACTAAGATGTTATTTTATTTTGAAAAATGATTACCCTCCTCTGTGCTGTCCACTACAAAACCACGTATGAAATTGCAATAGTCAACATCACCATCCTAGATCTTCCGCTATTATGCTGACCAAGGTCCTCAAAGTACACTATTTGCCATTTACTTTGTTTAGTTATAACTTTTTTAGAAAATACTAATTAGTATCTTAAAATTTTGATTAAAAATGAAAAATTTGTTAAAAAAGAGTTACTAATGTACTCTCATCAAAATTGTTAACATATCTTCGATGTAAATTTTTTTTAAAAAATTATTAACTAGTATTTTTACTAGTTAAAAATATGGTAATTTTAATAATGAAGAGTATGGTAGCCTGCCACTATCATTGTTTCGTTGATTTGCCAAGGCAGGAACAACATGAATATTGTTTAAAGTTCTATCAGTCTTATCTATATGGATCCTTCAAAATTTATAATCAAATTAGTATTCAATATATTTTTGTTTTCTATTTTCTTTGTGGACCCTTTAGGATTTCAACAAGATACAAACCCTTTTCCTTTTTTTGGCTGTGGCTTACATGTGACTTAAAATAACTATTATCACATGGTGATTTAGATTGGAAAATGGGGCATTTTGCATCACGGGAATTTGTCCTTGTGCAAGTTACAAAACGACATATCTCTCTTTGAAATTTGAATACTCTTTGGAAAAACTAAAGAAACTAAAAGATGAAAGGTGTAACACCCTACATTTTGGCCTACATTTTATTAGATATAAATTGTACTTAATTTGAAATAATATGTTTTCTAAAATGTTTGCTTAGTTTATTAATTGTACACATTTTGGCTCCTATATTGTTTGATTAGAGTTTGAAACGTGGAAACTATACATCATATGTGCGCATGATTTTCACTTCACGTGTATGTCCCAAAAAGCAAGAGCCAAAGTTTTCAGAGAAGGGGGTATTCAATTCATTAGTAAAATGAAATTATTCAAATCAATCATAATCAATTTTAAACCATTAAATGTGTTGATGGACAGTGGATTAAGGAAGCTAAAACCATCCCATTCCAACTAATAGAGATGACTAATCATAATTAAGACCTTATACCTGCCAATTCTTTTCTCATCTAGTGCTGTTTGATTGTGAAATCTTACTGCACGAAATACTTAAATTTGCTTTCCATTTGATTCGCTAAATGCTTTTCTCCTATGCTTTTGTTACAATTCCTATGATATAATCATGAAAAAGCAGTCCAATATGTGTAGGTTCAATGGCAATTATCCAATGGCCAGAAATGGTTTGGCGACACTAGAGAGTTGACACCACTAATCACTAACTATAATTTTTTCATGTTTTATATAATAACTTGAGTGATAAATCACCTAAGCATAAAATATATAACACTGGGTTTATAAATTTCATAAGCTGATTTTTACCAACTTCGTGAATTCAATTTCTTTTCAAGAGTTTCGTAGATCACAACAATTATTTGATGGAGGCAAAGTCATCAAGATAAAAAAGTTTGTAAGAACCATGATAGACACTACTCAACATAGATAATCAAGAAACCATAGAAATTATATTGTCTTTAAATTTGCTTTATAACTTGACACTCATCAAAATGCTTAGAAAAAGCATTTCAGTATAATATGTAAATCCGAAGATTAATATCAGCTTGGTTAAATTCATATTTAAGTAATTATGATTTCATATTTATTTTAATACTATTAATTATAACTTTTTTGTATTAAATTCATATTTACAGAATGTGTTTTTCGAACAATCAATAAGTATAAAACCACTAAAGTGTTTGGGGTACTCACTTTAAATATAACAGCTCAGGTTAATTAACAGCAAGCATGGGTCCAAGGTACCCACATGCTGGTTATTGCAATCATAGGAAGAAGATCATGTTTTTTTTTTTCTTCTTTGGATTTGGTCAACAACTAATTAAATTGCTTCTAATTATGTATTGTATTTGGTAAAAATTATTTCTTCTAATGTTGGGTTCCTTGATTAATCAGGCAATCACTATATTGGGTCAGATATACCTTTTGATGGCCTAATTAGATTTGGTTGGAAGAGCCCACTTTTATATTCTGGTTCCTTCTATTATTAATATGTATTTTCATATGTAATACATATATATTCCAAAGTATATAAATGTTATTGCGCATTCAATTGAATTGAATGAGTTATATAGTTGGTCAGTGACAAAAGATGAAGGTGGGTCCTCATATTTATTTTCCTAATATTTCAGAAGTGTATATGTTATGTTACAAATAAAACTATTGATATATCAGTCTTTACTCACGTGAAAGGTTTCTTCTCATATGCCCAATAGAAAACCGTGTTGGAAAATGTAATAACAAGATACAACTTAATTGAATGACCAAAAATTAAATAAATTTGAAACTTGGTTGACAAAAGTGAAAATGTTTTGTATAAATTGATTTATTGGTATAAAAGTTTTTATGTGTGTTCATTTGAGACCCTTAAAAGATGTAGAATAAACCATGGTTTTCTCTTAACAATTATTTTGGATAACAAAACTTCAATAATAAAAAATAACATTGAAATCATTATTTGGTGTGAATCATAAGAATTAATGGTGTAGATATATTAAACAATTTGTGAGTTATTTCACTTAGATTGGTAAATGTTTGATCAAGATGATTTACAAACTAAATAAGTTTAATTTAAATTTAATCATATAAATGAGTTAAATTGAAGTTTTATAAACTTAGTATTAATAGTAGTTCACGCATGTGTATATTATGATGAGAGTTGAAAGTTTTGTTTATTACATGTACTTAAAATTCATAATTTTATTCAATAAAAATATAGTTTTATTTATTATTATCATGATTCTTATTATATTTACATTTTTCTTCAATTTTCAAGAATCCTACTATAAATGAATAACCATCAATCTTATTAAAAAGATTATCATCTCCACAATTAAATATTTTAAATTTTTAATTCTAAATTATCTTTATGAATAAACATATATATTTTATTTCTATTTTTATATAACCTCCTATCGTAAAAATACATCGACAGTGTTAAATTCGTTTTGATTTCATGGATAATATACAAGAAATATCGTAAATAAATAAATATATATATATATATATATATAATTGGTTTCAAATAAGTCTCAACTATTTTTAATCTCAATAAACATAATGCATAGAGTTTAGAAAATCACTATTAAGGAAATATGATGATAGGAAAATTTTCAAAGATAGATAGCTCGTTTATTTCAGCTTCTGAAAACAGGAATTTTTTTGAAATATAAAAATAATTTATTTTTATAGATTTTATAAAAACAAGAAATTAATTTTTCTTTTTTTATAATTATAAAAAATATTTTTATTTTAATACGTTTTTATACTTTTTTATACATTTTAAAAATCCAAAAAACAGTTAAAAATAGCTAAATAAAGAATAAAGTTTCAGTCATATTAGAAACTTACTGGCACACACAAAGAAGGCCAATTGTTATTTTTGTATTATTAAAACCTTTAAATATCTGATTTAGCAGTCCAAAAAATATTTATCTATAATTATTAATTTTTTCCTGACAAATTTTATCAAAATAACAATAGTAAGATTTAAAATATGACTACACTATTCCATATTATAATGTTTTAAACTTTTATACATCAGAACTTCACCGAAAATTACCTCTCATAAATTTGTGGTAAATTTATTTTATTTAAATTCATTACGTTTTATTGAAGATAATTTTTTTTTCTTTTAAAAAAACTGAAGATGAGGAGTAACTTAAAAGAATAAAATTGCATCTTGACTGCTAAAGTTTTAAATTTAAATGCAGCATAAGTCAGTTAAATATCATATATTCAAACTAGCAAATAAATAAATAAATAAAGAGTTAAGAGGAACGGTTTAAAATTTTAATCTAACCTTTAAATAGAGTTTTTAAAAATTATTTTAAATAAATTACTTTATATTTTTATATAATTTATTTTAATTGTAAAAATTTTAATTTAATGGCATTTAATGCAATAAAATATTTATTATTAATGTTTACAATTTATTTCAATTTAGTAATAAATGAAAACCGTAAAATACTAAAAAGAGGGTGAATAATAATTTACATTTTTTTGGAAAAGAATATAATAAAAAATGGAAAGTGGGGTTTGTTACAGTTAAAATGGGTCCCACATGACACCTCTCTTACTCTTAATGCCCCCTTCTCTCATGCCTTAATTATAGCTTTCTTTTTTCTGCCTTTTTATCTTTTTTTCCCTATCACCTCTTGCTTTTCCTTCTCCGACGACCCCCGCCGGAATCTCGCCGGAAAATACCGCCGGGAAAATTACATTATCCAAATTACACTATCCATCTTCCAGATTGACCTTCCTCACCATTGTTGTTCCAAGTAACACACGGCTCACAACACTTTTTAGTTTCTCTTCTTCTGTGTTGCTCGAGTTTTGACTTCAGCAATGCAATTGAAAACCTGTGAATTCTAGACCCATTTTTGGGAATTCCAATTCAAATACACAACTTTTTTTTCTGGGTACTCTTCACTTTCCAAGCTCAAGGGGCGTGTGTGTGTTAATGTAGTAGTAGTTGTTATGTGAAAGTCACAATGCTAAGTGCTAACAATCTTTTAGTTCTATGGATTTTGAAAATTCAATGAGGTTTTATGGTTTCAAGGTGTCACTTGATGGTGTGAGTTAATTCTGAGCATTGCCTTGTTTGGTGGGGTGTGATTGATTATTTCTGTTTCCTTTTTGTTTATTTGTTTGGCTTCAGATTTCGATTATTATTGTGAGGTCATTGGTTTTCATTTTATTAGCATTTATTTTGTGGTTGAAGGATCCAAACTTCAAGCCTCAAAATAGGTTTTAGCTTTGATTCTGGGCATTTATTATCACTAAGTTCAAGGTTTTGTTTTTAATTTCATTTCTCATTATTTTGATTTTTTTAAGCCTTTGGTTGAGGACTGAAGAGTTAAGATCACGCCACTGATTTGGGGAGTAAGCATAAGTGAAACAAAAGAGCAATGATGTTGAGGTGGGCAAGAGTGTCTGAAGGAAAAGGTGATCACTGTGACAGTGAGGAGATGGAGATGGGGTTCAGTGTTTTGACTGCTGATGAAATTGTGAAGTCTAAGAGGTTGATTGTGAGGCCTAAAATCAAGGTGTGGATGGCTCGTGCTATTACTACTGTGATACTTTGGACTAGTGTGGTTCAGCTTATGGCACTAGGGGAGTTGTGGGGACCAAGGTTGTTGAAGGGCATGCCTCATTGTTTCAGCCACCCATATGCATCTTCATCTGTTGCAAAGGCTTATGTTCCATCCAAGGTTGTGTTCCCACCCAAAAGTAAGTTCTTGGTTTGTCATATGATTGTTGAATTCTTTGTAGCTCACTTTTGAACTTCAAGAATTTTTTTCATGTCTATGCTTGTTCTTTTTTCATGTCTATGCTTGTTCTTCTATGAATTGTTTGGGCTTTATATATATTTGCTAAAAATTTTATGATTTCTTATGACTTTGGACTGAATTTGACATTCTTTTCATCAGGGATTTATAAGAATAATGGTTATCTTATGGTTTCATGCAATGGAGGACTCAACCAAATGCGAGCAGCAGTGAGTGCCAGTACTTTGTTACATTCACTGCATTCATTATCATGTTGACAGTCAAAATCTGATTCTGACTTTCTCAAAATTTGATTTTCGGTTCTGCAGATATGTGACATGGTTGCTATTGCAAGACATTTAAATGCCACTCTAATAGTTCCAGAGCTGGATAAAACGTCTTTCTGGGCTGATCCTAGGTTCGCAACTTTGTTATTACTATATAATAATTTAGTTCAGGAAGTATCTCCTTTTATGATTATCATCATGATTTCATAATGGAAATGTCCTCATTTCTGTTCCTTTGATGTGGCAGTGAATTCCAAGACATATTTGATGTAGATAATTTCATTGCGTCCTTAAGAGATGAGGTTAGAATATTAAAGCAACTACCCCCAAGGCTCAAGAGAAGAGTTGAATTAGGATTATTCTCCTCATTGCCACCTATTAGTTGGTCTGATATTTCATACTACGAAAAACAGGTTTTTACCAAGTTAACACGATTTCTTTCAATTTATCAATTTTTGTTTTGGTTACTTTATTGCAACTAATTCTCCTTCCTGTACATCACAGATCCTTCCTCTGTTGCTGAAACATAAGGTTGTGCACCTAAATAGAACTGATGCTCGACTTGCAAATAATGGACTCCCTCTTGAGATTCAAAAGCTACGATGCCGAGTAAATTTTAATGCTTTGAGGTTTACCTCCCAGATAGAGGAACTTGGTAGAAAGATAGTGAGGATTTTGAGGGAAAAGGGACCCTTCCTTGTGCTTCATCTTAGATATGAGATGGACATGTTGGCCTTCTCTGGATGTACTCATGGATGTGACAGCAGGGAAGTGGAGGAGCTCACAAGAATGAGGTATTCTAAATCTTGAATTAATGTGTCACTGCATCAATTTTGTTTCTCTAGTTACTCTTTAGATCTAATTTGAAAATTTTCATTTTTTAGATATGCTTATCCCTGGTGGAAAGAAAAAGTCATTAATTCAGAGCTCAAGAGGCAAGATGGTTTTTGCCCTTTGACACCTGAGGAAACTGCTCTAATATTGACAGCACTTGGTATAGAACAAAACATCCAAATTTATATTGCTGCTGGAGAAATATATGGTGGCGAGAGAAGGATGGCAAGTTTACATGCTGCATTTCCTAATCTGGTCGGTTAGAAAGAAGCAAAACCATATTTCTATGACTATACATGTCAATTTGTAGCTTATGTTTGCTTTAACTGCAACAGGTGAGGAAGGAAACTTTACTGGAACCTTCAGATTTGATGTATTTTCAGAACCACTCATCACAAATGGCTGCACTGGATTATCTTGTGTCTCTAGAGAGTGATATATTCGTTCCAACGTATGATGGGAACATGGCTAAAGTTGTGGAAGGCCATCGAAGGTATTATTACTAAATTGCCAATGTCTTTCAATGTGCCATCTTCTCAGTGACCTCATCCTTTGATGTACTAGGTAGAATGTTTTGATTCCTTTTGGGCTACAAGTGTGTAGTGAAGTGTATGAAGCCACTGTTTTCACTTTTTGACAAATGCTATTAGATAATACAAGGAGATGCATGATTGAAAAAAGCATAATACTCTTTCTATGCGTTTCATTTTTTGTGTATGCAACACTATCTGAATGTGCTTGCAAACCAAGCCTCATTCTTTTTCTGATTTTCCTAATTGATGCCCATATATAGATTGCATGATACCATGTACTCAATTATTATTATTTTTTCCTAATATCATACTTACTGTTCTTCAGATTCCTAGGTTTCAAAAGGACTATACTATTGGATAGAAAGCATTTGGTGCGCCTCATAGACCAATACACCAAAGGGTCATTAAGCTGGGATGAGTTTTCCATTATGGTGAAGAAAACTCATGCCAATAGAATGGGAAGCCCCAAAAGAAGACTTGTTATCACAGACAGACCCAAAGAAGAAGATTACTTTTATGCCAATCCTCAGGAGTGTTTACAACTGCAAGATGAGCCATTGAGAAGCACATGATGTTAGCTAACACGTGTCACCTCTATTTATACACTGTCCTCCATCTGAAGGCAATGCCAATTGGTATTTACTTCAGGTGTGGGCCCTGATTCTCTACACGAAATAGGTTCAATGAACACATGGAGCTGTGTGCTTCCTGGATATTCCTCATTATAGTCATGAAGATAAATTGGATAAATTTCATGTTTTGAGGAACTGGTTCTTGTGTAAAGAAACAGCAAAGTGGAGTTATATCTTCTATACTGTAAAGAAGAACAAAAGATAGAGTACTTTTACTATTAACTTTTTCTAATTTCAAAGATGGTTCTTCACCTAATACTCATAGTGGATCCTTGAAATAATCGAAAATGTAAAAGAAAACACACAAGTCTCTTCGAACCTTCTTACCTATTAAGATATTGTAAATGTCTTATGCTGCATATGATAATTGTCTCTTATGTTTGTGGACCAAAATAAGATTAAGTGGGAAGACTCCAAAATGGGGTGGGAAGACTCAAAAATAGTTTGTTGGAATGTTAATGGTGGGCCAAGATTCATGGTTAGCAGAATATTTTTTTTTTTAAATATAAATTTGATCTCTACATATTATTTTCGAATTAATATCTATACTGCGTTTTATTAAGCTTTGGTCCCCTATTTTAATAATATTAGAGAATAAAGCATAAGTTATATAAAACTGATAAGGATCAGTGTAATAAAAAGTTCATGTAGGAATTAAAACACAAGTTTTTATAATACAAGAATTAATTAATACACGAGTATTAATTATAGAGACTTAATTAAATATGTATTTTATTTTTTTAGAAAAAATAACAACTACTTTTTGTGGTTTAGGCAGGACCAAAACAACCAACTTCAAGCAATTCTTAATGGAGACTCATGGTGGAGAGGTGCCCTATATTCCATTTTCTTTTCTAAGTGCTATGGTGTTAGTTGACCTTTGCATCCCCAGGTGTCATTCTCACCTTTTCTCCCTATATTTTATTCTGCAACTGCAATTTTGTATTGATATCACAAATCTAAACTGGGTTTCTGCCCAATGATAATGATCCCCTATGGTTGCTTACATTTTAATTTAGGACCAATTCTTCTGTTATATTTAATTAATCGCAGATCCCCAAAGATGGAGTTTGTGTAACTGACCCAGATAAAGATTACTAATTACAATTACTTGGGAAGAGCATCACCAAGACGTCACCTTCCAAAATTTTTCATTTTATATATCAGGTCTTGTAAATCAGTATCTTAAAAGAATCAATAAACAAATGAATTATAAAAACTCATGCTCAAAATGAATTAAAAATCATAGTGAAGTATATTAATAATATTTCTTAATAAAAAACTCTAGTGTTGATTCTTTAAACAATGTCCTAAGAATATTAGTTAGAATTCATATCATTAATAACATTACACGCTGCTTGTTTTTTCAGTGGTTAATTACTCTCATGTGGTCCTGAAAGCATAACATGGTCCAGTGCATAGCTAGAGTAATTGCAATTGTCTCTAGTGGAACTGGTCCAACACCCTCAGACAGCAAGATGCCACTGAACATAAAGGAAGCAGCTGTGACCTTGGTAGAGCCTCTGAAATCTTTCATAAATTATTTTGGTCTAAGATCAGAGTTTAATACTTGTCCAAAAGGATCAGCACTACTCTTTAGTGTTTCGGTTTTTGAATCTACATCTCAGGTGCATTTAGCTTATTTTGTGAAAATAAAAAACATTATTTACTTTTGTTAATTTTTATGATATGTAACTATTTTAAAAACTTGAGAACTCAACTCACTTTATATGTTTAAATAGAGTCAAGGGCTTTTATCCTCTATTTTGTTGGTTTTCTTCGTACTTTTTACTATAATTTATATACTCACTGTTTATATAAGTTGTGAGCATTAATTCTTCAATAAAATTTATTTTAAAAATATTATCAAATAGAAATATTTTTAAGTATTAGTTATTTTTTTATTATGGTACGCAATTTTTTTTACATTATATACTCATTTTTTAATTTAATAATAATTTAAATAGTGTATAATATATTTTTAACAATTATAAATTAAACATTATACAATATCTAGAACAATTTACTGCAATTACTAAAACTGAATTATATTATAAATGGTTAACATAGCTCAGTGTCATCTCTGTCTTTCGCATTCTCTCCCATTACAGTCCTTCCTCTGTTGCTACCAAATAATTAATTAAATCTGAATATGATATTAGCAAGTTTTTTTTTTTAATTGTACAAGTATTTTTTTAAAATTTAAATAAAATATTAAAAGGAAATAATAGCTGCTTTCATCATTAATAAATATTATTTTATTATATTAAAAAAGGGGCTGAAAGCAAATATTATAATATGTCTACCAAAACCAAGTCACATTAAACATATACAAATAATTTTGAGTCATAGCAAAATCGATTTTGGTGGTGGTACAAACAGATTTCATATCTTTTCTCTAATTCTCTAGCTTGCCAAACGAACCAGATGGGGCATTTCTACCTCATCTTCCTCCACCTTATTTCTCTCTCTTTAATTTCTACTAAGAGAAATAAAATAGTGTAAAAAAAAAGAGAGAAAATTTAACTACATAATTAGAATTAAAGGAGAAATTATTCAGTGGTTCAAGAATTTCTTGCATTAGAGAGGGAAACATTGGAGAATTGTAGCTGGAAAATTTTGAAGAATAAAAATGAAGGTAAAAGACTTATATGAAATATAAAAAAAATTGAGTTTATTTTCAGTGTATGGTCTTTGTAAAGATTTTTTTTATTCTGTTAGCCAATTAAAATACACTGTGAATGTATTTTTCATATTAATTATTACAAAAATTAATAATTTTATTGATATGAGAATTCATAATAAAAAACAGGGTAAAAAATATTTACATTTTTAATGTATTTAAATTATATTTATAAAAAATTGGTGAAAAGTTTCTTTTTTTTTTAATTTTTTATCCTGAAAAATTTTTGTGTACATAAGGATTCAAACTTAAGATTTTACTTAAGTGATACTCAGTCATTTATCACTCAAACCCACCTCCGTTGATAATTAGTAAATATTTTCAGAGCATAAAATGACATGGACGTTGTTGGTAAAGGAATAGTTAAAAGAAAAAAATCTAATTCAAATAAAATTGTCTCTTGTATAATAAAAATGTGATAAAAAAATATAAATTAAAATATACGTGAGAAGAATTAATTATGTAATTAAAACAAGAAAATAATAAACAATACAAACAAAATCTGTAAAACAAGAATCATCAGTAATTTCTCTCAAACCAGGACTGAATTATTTTTAAATCCAATATGACAGTTTTCGAACCAAATAGCAGAGCTCTTAAGTATGGTTGTAAAATCAGCTCTTAAGATTCCTGCTACCATAAAAAAAAATTCCTGGTACCACGTTGGCGCTTTTATGAGGCTGAAAATGTTTGTGTGCGCGAGTGTGTATTGTATTGTTTTTTCTGTCAGTGTTATGGAATGGTATTGATTGATATGTGAATTTCTTGTTACATTTCTTTCATGCTTCGGTTCTTTTGTCAACTTAAGGCCTGTTCTGGTGTTCATGGATATAGTAAACCTTTTTTATGACAGTTAGATTATTCACATGAATTCAGGTTGTAGACATAATCTATGACAAACAAAATGATTCTGGTGCTAGGTTTTGCCCAGTTTGTCCTTTTTCGCTCTCACCATCTAGAATTTAGTTTCTTTAGAGCGAGTAAATGTGCAAGGTAAGAAAGTAAAACAAGTATTCACCATTAATTTTAAAGTAAGAAAGAACCTTGCAATATTAATTTTAAATCATCGCTGAATGCCCCTTTAATTCCTTATTTTACACATCTGTTCACTTTATCTTAATTGTGTGCATGAGGTGACAGATATGGATGAGAAGGGGAACCAGTTTCTTGAAAATTTTCAGCGGTTATTGATCCCAGCTTTTGTTAATCTCAAACAATGGAGTGTGGGTCAGAGGCAAAGACAGAAACTTGGAACTTGATGCTAGTTTTAGGGTTTTTAATAATAAATGGGGAGAACAGAAGAAAAAATTTTAGACTTATTACATGTCACAGGGAGTGCCTCTGCAGTTAGGGGTGATTGCTTATCAATAGATGTGAAGACCGTGCAATTAATTGTTTGTACATATTTTTCCACAGGTTAGAATATTGAATAAATCTGTTAAGGCAGTGCCAAAATTAAATCATAATTGTGTGCATCAATGTAGTTTTTTTTGGAGATACTAAACTTTCCTTTTCCCCTTTGGTGAATTTGTATTACAAGTAGTGCACATGCTTATACCAATTGCCTTCCCTATCTATTGGCTGCGTATACACAATTAACTATCTTTTGGTTATTGGTGACTTATCCTTAAAGTTAAGGAGGGGTAGTGCATTTTGAGATTAACTCACGCATTCGTTATAATATGTTCCAGACCTCTACTAACTAAGCTGTCAAATGGGCCAAAGTATTAAAGAATGAAGAAATGATGATTTTGTCCATTTGGTATGCTATGTGATAGTTTGAATAAAAAAAAGGTATCTGGGGTATTTATCTTGTTTCAGAGAAGCATTTAGGAATTCACCAAGTTTCTTTCTTCTATCAGCATTGTCAAAGGTTCAAAGGGTGAATTTGCTCTCTACTCAATCATGAGTTAAAACTGCCAACAAATAACTATATTTGCCAAAAATTAGGACATTGATTTTGAAATTTTGCAGCAGTTGTTGTTTCATTAGATTAGTTGCAAACTTCCTTGGAGTGGACTAAAGAGATTTGATTTTTAACTCACCCTGTATTATAAGTAATCATGTTCATACAGTTTCTGTCAGATTCATGGTGGACATCCTACTTAGTTCAACTTGTTGATCTTCTAATCGACTCACAGCTCGTGAAAAGTTGTTGCTTGCAAATGATAAATTATCTTCCGTTACACGGCGCTGTCGCCTTTGCTTTATCCTAGATATACCCTGCGAAACCTCACCTATAGACGGGCGTTTCTTAGGTGACTTGTGCAAGCATTTGTGTCCAATTTTAGCAAGCTGCCTCACTTCTTCAAGATTGCATTTTCCCACAAGTTGCTTGTCAAGTATCTCATCTACACCATCGTGATCCATCGTGGCCTTCATTAAAAGATGAGTAAGCAAATCAGAAAGAAATCCTTTGAGTTTGTGAAGAACCTCTTTTCAAAAGCAAAAGTAACTTACAAGGTTAATATACTCCATCAAATTTTGATGTGGGTGGATGGCAGTGATGAGCTCAAATATTATGATACCGAAACTGTATATGTCACTCTTTGTTGTTAACTTGCTTGTGGAAATGTATGCGGGATCCATGTAACCGTATGTACCTTTAAGACCAGAATTCCGGCCATCAAAGATCTCTTCCTTTGAGAGCCCAAAATCAGCAACCTGCAAATTTCAAAGATGATTTATATTTGAATAGAATATTATCATCGCCATAAATGCCAAATATATGCCAATGCTCAGAGTTAGACAAGAAATTTTGTTTTCGTTGTAGTAAAACTTTCATTGCGCAAATTCCAACAATGAAAACATTTGAGTTCTGACAGACAAATTTTGGCTTTTATGAATGGATGTCCCTGAAACTGACTCTACAATGGAAGTATAAATGTTGAGAAGTCATTTAGTCAAAAATCTATAGCAACAGAATATTATGAAGAACCAATCTATTAGGAGTCTGTGAGACAAGGACTTCATAGTTTAAGGTTGGAATAAGTTTCACATTGATTTCATCAGTTATTTTGTTGCGGGAATCAGCAACCTAGCAGTAGGACTAATTATCACCCAACAGCTCATTAACAAATCAAACATCAAATTAGTTATCTCTTGTAATTTCTTCGTCAATGTGAAGGGAAAGGGACATCGATGGAATGTATAAAGTGCATGCTAATAAAGGATAATCAACGTTACATGCAGACACATGAACAGTAAAAAATATTCTGTATTTTGCAACTATTTGAAAAGATTTGTGTTATTGATAGAATCCCCAAAACTATTTATATTGAAACTTACCTCTGATTATGTATTCATTCACAAATTTCTTTTGGACAACAACCACAACATAACCAGGGAGAGATAACATTGTTTTATTTAATATCTTATGCAAATTTAGGAAAATGAATTGGCAATCGGACTATTAAAAAGAGCTGAAGAGAACAATATTACCTTAGCTCTCATTGAGTGATCTAGCAATATGTTGGCAGACTTCAAATCACGATGTATGACGGGTGGGATTGCCTGTTTCATGAATATTCATTTTAACCAACGCATTATCGCATAAGTATAAGAGAAAATGCATCAGTGAGCACATACTCCTTCATGAAGATATTCTATTCCATGTGAAATATCAAGAGCAACTTGTAGCCTTTCATCCCAACTCAATACCTTTTCTTCACCTAGAATCATTCACAGACTATTCTCAATTGAGACAACTAAGTTTGTAATGTGAAAACAAAAAACATGGAAAAAAAGTAAGATTTGCCTGTCTACTTGATGACACAAACTGTTGAAGTTGTATTTCAGTTGTTGTCATTTCTTCATTCAGTTTTTCGGTGTTTTATTTTTTATATTTTAGTTAAAAAATTGTTTGACTGTTTCAAATAACTTAGTCAGCAGTAGTTTTAGCTTCTTTTAAGAAGTTGTTAAACATGGAATCGTGTCCCATGTGTAGTTCCTATTTTCTTGTTTTTTAGTTTGAGTTTCAGCTGTATCTAAAGTCTTCACCAATCCAATAAAAATAGAGACTTTACACAGAAAATTTCTTTCTTATTTACGTCTTACAAAACTGATTTATTCTTTCATTTCTTTTAAAACTCCAACAAACTGGTATCTAGAGCTCTCTTCTTGAGGGACCTGTGACTAAGAAATACTTTATCTTGATTTTATTCATCTATGGATTCAGAAACGCCATTCACGGCACTGGCACCACCAGTTTTTGATGGTGAAGGTTATCATGTCTGGGCAGCAAGGATGGAGGCTCATCTTGAGGCAAATGATCTCTGCGAAGCTAAGGAGGAGGACTATGAAGTAATTCCATTGCTTGCAAACCCGACAATGGCACAGATCCAGACTCATAAGGAGAGAAAATCAAGAAAATCGAACGCATAAGCTTCGTTATTTGCTGCTGTCTCTCATGAAATCTTTCTCAGAATTATGACGATAAAATCAACTTTTAAAATTTGAAATTTCTTGAAAAAGGAGTATGAAGGAGATTAAAGGATTAAAGGAATGAAAATTCTAAACCTGATCAGGGAGTTTGAGTTCTAGAAGATGAACGAATTTGAGACAGTGAAGGAGTACTTTGACAAACTACTCAGAATCGCAAAGAAAGCAAGATTACTTGGTTCTGAATTTCCTGATTCTAGAATAGTACAAAAAATTCTTGTAATTATTCCTGAAAGGTTTGAAGCTACCATTTTTTCCTTGGAAAACTCTAAAAATCTGTCAAATATTAGTTTGACAAAAATGATGAATAAGTTGTAGGCACGAGAACAGAGAAGGCTTACGAGGTCTGAAGGATCTATTGAAGGTGCACTGGCTACGAAGGCTAGCTCAAGTTATGGGAGAAAAGGAAAAAAATATTTTTCTGATTTCTCTCCTTGTAAACATTGTGGAAGAAAAAATTATCTACCTTCAAAGTGTTAGAAGAAGCCAGACCAGAAATGTGAAAAATGCTTGAAAATGAGGCATCATAAAAGAATTTGCAAAAGCAACAATCAATAAACGACAGCCAATGTGCAACAAAAGAACGTTGCTCATGTTGCTGATGAAGAAGAGGAGCAGCTTTTTGTGGCCACTTGCTTTGCATCTCCAATTCAAGCGAAAGGTAGCTAATTGACAGTGGTTACACTAATCATATGACATTTGATCGTGACCTCTTTAAGGAATTGAATACATCTGTAGTTTCTAAAGTGAAGATTGGAAATGGAGAATACATTACAGTCAAAGGAAAAGGTACAGTAGCAATTGAAAGTATTTTAGGTACTAAACTTATCAAAAATGTGTTATTTGTACCTAACATTAGTCAAAATTTGTTGAATCTTGGCCAGTTGATTCAAAAAGGTTTCAAAGTTATCTTTGAAAGTGATCAATGTTTGACCAAAGATGCAAATGACAACGAGGTATTCACAGTAAAAATGAAAGGAAAAAGCTTTGCACTTGATCCAATGAAGGAGGAGCAAATAACATCATCTGCAACAAATGTCCACACCGAAGTTTGGCACAAGAGGCTTAGACACTTCAATCATACAGCTGTTGTGAATTTGCAAAGAATGGAGTTGATTCAAGGTCTCCCCTGTCTTGAATCTAAAATTCCAGACTATATAGTTTGTCAACAAGGAAAACAATCAAGACTTCCATTCAAGCAATCAACTTGGAAAGCTACTGAGAAGCTACAATTGATACACACAGATGTGGTTGGTCCTCACAGCACTCCATCTCTCAATAGTAGCAAGTACTTTTTGATTTTATTGATGACTACTCCAAAATGTGTTGGATATGTTTTCTTAGATTCAAGTCAGAAGTTGCTACTATTTTTTGACAATTCAAGCAATGGATTGAAACACAAAGTGGTCATAAAATACAAGCATTGAGATCTAACAATGGCAAGGAGTACACCTCCAATCAATTTAATTATTTTTATAAAGAAGCAGGGATTGAACATCAACTCACTGCACCGTACACTCCACAACAAAATGGAGTCAGCGAGAGAAAGAATTGCACCATTATAGAGATGGCTAGATGTTTGATGATTGAGAAAAAATTTTCAAAAGAGTATTGGGCAGAAGCCGCACATACTGCAGTCTTCCTTCTTAACAGGCTTCCTACAAAAGCTGTCATAAAAAAAACTCCATATGAAGTCTGGTATGATTTGAAACCCTCTCTGAAAAATCTCAAAGTATTTTGTTGCTTGTGTTTGTTTATGTTCCTCAGACAAAACAAAATAAATTGGACAAAAAGGCAGAAGCTGGGATCTTTGTCAGGTACAGCTAAATCTCTAAAGCTTACAGAATTTTCCAACCGAACATCAAAAAAATTTTGATAAGTAGAGATGTGCATTTTATAGAGAATGATGAGTGGGATTGGGATGGAAAACAAGTAGTTGAACTTCCTGATCAAGTTTCAAAATCTCAACTTGATGAAAATGAGTTGGTTGATGACATTCTAGTTAGAGGTATGAGATCACTTTATGATATTTACCAAAGATGTAATATTGCTGTACTTGAACCAACATATTTTTGAGAAACAGAAAAGGATCCAAAATGGACTACAGCAATGAAAGAAAAGCTCTTAATGATTGAAAAAAAAATGAAACATGAAAATTGATGAGAAGACCCACAAATAGAAAAGTGATTGGTGTGAAGTGGGTATTTAGAACCACATTGAATCCTGATGGCTCAATCAACAAGTATAAAGCTAGGCTTGTTGTAAAAAGGTATGCTCAAATTTTCGGAGTTGATTTTTTTGACACTTTTGCTCCTGTTGCTATATTAGACACAATCAAACTGCTGCTTGCAATAGCTACACAAAAGGGTTGGAAAGTTTACCAACTTGATGTTAAGTCAACATTCTTAAATAGTCTCTTAAAGGAGGAGATTTATGTTAAGCAACTTGAAGGCTTTGCTGTGAAAGGGCAAGAAGATAATGTGTACTTGCTCAAGAAGGCCTTGTATGGCTTGAAACGGGCCCCAAGAAGATGGTACAGCAAAATTAATGAGTATTTGCTGAAATTGGGTTTCAAAAGAAATCTTAATGAAGCTACCCTCTACATTAAAGGCGATGAAATCAGTTTCGTTGTTGTCTCATTATATGTGGATGATTTGCTAGTTACAAGAAACAATGAAGAGCTTGTGAGAAAGTTCAAAGAAGATATGAAGCAAATTTTTGAGATGACAGATTTGGGGGAAATAGCTTATTTTCTAGGAATGGAAATAAATCAAAAAAATGAAAAAGTATTCATCTGTCAAAAGAAGTATGTTAAAGAAATTCTAAAAAAATTCAGAATGGATGAATGCAAGAGCATAGATACTCCAATGCGCCAGAAGGAGAAGCTGAGCGAAAAAGATGAAGCTGAACCAGTTGATGAAACTTTTTACAGAAGTCTAGTTGGTTGCTTAATGTACTTAATGGCTACTAGACCAGATATCTTACATTCAATAAGTCTATTATCTAGATTTACCAATTGTGCAACTGAAACACATCTTACTGCTGCTAAAAGAAAGAGTCCTGAGGTATATGAAAGGGACATTAAATTTTGGAATCAAATTTTGCGCAAGTCGGGATTATGTATTGCAAGGATACTCCAACAGTGTTTAGGGAGGTTCTTTTGATGACCTAAAGAGCATTTCAGGCTACTGGTTCTTGTTTGGATCATGGCATTCTCATAGTGTTGCAAAAAGCAAAATACGGTGGCGTAGTCTACAGCAGAAGCTGAATTCACTGCAGCTAGTGCTACTGTAAATCAAGCTCTGTGATTAAGAAAATTGTTAGTAGATTTGAATATGAAGCAAGAGAGATGCACTGAAATATTTGTTGATAATCAAGCTGCTATTTCTATTTCAAACAATCCTGTTTTTCATGGAAAAATCAAACACTTCAACATCAAATTATTTTTTTTCCGAGAAGTGCAAAAGGAAGGTACAGTTAGCTTGACTTATTGCAAATCTGAATTGTAACTTGCTAATATATTTACCAAGCCTTTACCAAGAAGCAAGTTTGAGTTTCTTAGAGAAAAACTTGGAATTTGCAGCAGCTAAAGCAAGGAGGAGTGTTGAAGTTGTACTTCAGTTGCTGCCATTTCTTCATTCAATTTTTTGCTGTTTTATTTTTTATTTTTTAGTTAAAGTTGTTTGACTGTTTCAAATAACTTAGTCAGCAGTAGTTTCACTTGTTTTTAGGAATTTGTAAACATGGAATCGTGTCCCATGTGTAGTTCCTATTTTCTTGTTTTTCAGTTTGAGTTTCAGCTGTATTTAAAGTCTTCACCGGTCCAATAAGAATACAGACTTTACACAGAAGATTTCTTTCTTATTTACGTCTTACGAAACTGATTTATTCTTTCATTTCTTTTAAAACTCCAACACAAACATATAATTATGCAATACTTAACAAACAGCTGTCATGTAAAGAAAAAAAAAGAAAAAGAAAAAAGAGCTGAACTGGAAAGATCCTCCTCTTACCATATAACAGATTTGCTAAACTCCCATTATTCATGTACTGATAAACCAGTATGCGCTGTCCTTTATCTACACAATATCCAACCAAATTCACAAGATTCCGGTGATGCAGTCTTCCAAGTAGAAACACCTGAAGCAACATGTTAAATATAAAAGTTCAACAAACCTATTTGGAAGTTGATGTTATATTAGCATCTTAGTCCTCCGAGTTGCTCAAATTAGAACTAATGTTGCCAATTGCATATAACCTAGTGGAAGTAAATGATTGTCCCCACCCATTTTAAATAGTAATGTATTCTGCCTTGCAAAATAAAGAAAACCATTGCCTTCACAAGCTTTTCATTTCAATGATGATAGTCATTGTACATAATGAAAAATACAAACAAACTAATAATTCTAAATTTCTAGGTTATTCATAATGGTGATGTTCCAAAGGCAAAACAGTTTGAAATAACTGGTACACTAAACGTTCTACAAATATACTAAGAGAAATCCTAGCAACATAATCTCTCTAACACATTTTTAGTTACTGGCTAAATTTTATTAAAAATAGGAAAAATCACAAGGGTCCCACTCTTAATTTAAAGGAAACAGAAGAGTCTCAGGACAAAATGTATAATTAAGTACAATACAAATCCATAAATATTACATGATATATATATATATATATATATATATATATATATATATATCTATATATATATATATATATATATATAACAGCATTCCACAAACCAAGTGACAAAATAGCTATTTATTTTGCTATACCTCTGTTTGGAATTCTTTTTCCCCTTGTTTGGAATTGGGCGCAAGCACCTTTGCAGCTACCACCTCTCCTGTAGGCATTGTCGCTTTATAAACTGTGCCAAATGATCCTTGTCCCAAGGTAGTCGTGAAATTTTGTGTGGCTTTCTGAATTTCTCTGTACCATGTAAAATATCAGATATAAATGCTAATATTACTCAAGTAGTACTTTTATTAGTAGTTACATTTCCTACTTTCTTCTTTTTGTTTTGTCTTCACAAATAAGGTGCAGCATAAATAAAATTTTGCAAAGCAGTTCTCTGATTTATAATGGAACTTCTTTATACAAGGCTTATATAAAATTCCCAATTACACTAACTAAATCAACAAAGTTTAATATCAATAGTTATTCATAACCGGAACAATCACAAAAAAGACCACATTAACATTAGTTATTCATAACCAGAATAATTAGGAAAAAGGGAGAGTCAACTTCATGCTCAAGAGAGAAATGTACATACTTGTATGAATACTTTAGAATGCCTGATGCTGAAGCAAACTGATCTTTGTTTTGATGATTCCACCAACTAAAATGAGAATTTTTCTTTAAATTTTCTGACCTTGACGTGGCTATTGAACTAGTGAGAGATGCACTAAAGTCGGTACTTGTTCCCAGTCCATTTGTTCGTATTGGAAGAGTACTTGTTACACTAGACTCATTTGCAGATTGTCTAAGACGAACACTTTTCTTGTACCACCTTATGCCGAAAAATATGATGCAAGATATCAGAATTCCAAGGGCCAAACCAACAGAGACACCAATGATAACTAAATCAGCTTGACGAACCATTCTTTGATCTCTCTTGATATTCAAACAATGAAATCATCTTGCAGAAGACTAGTAGTACAGTGACCCACTGTCACAAAGTTGGGACAATTTTATGTTAATTCAATACTTCATCCAGAATCTAACTGGCATAACTTGAACTTCAAGATATTAAGCAATTCAAATTTTCTTTAATTTTTGCTTTCTTTGGGCATGAGGAGAGATAAAAGATTATTCAAATTAACTCTCAAATGCAACACAATTTTCAAATTTATGATGTTAAATTCATGGATGAAAGAGTTATACAACAGCAACCAAGCTTTATCCCTCTAGGTAAAGTCAACTACATGGATCATACAACACCATTGAGCTCACTCAAAAATTAAATTTTCAGAAATATTATTAATTAAAAGATCTCTTTTAATAACTTCCTGTAAAATTCTTATTGGTCTCTCTCTACCTCTTTTATTGGACTAAAGCTACAAATGCAATCTCTGCAAACATGCATACCAAATATCAATATTGAAAGTTTGAAACACAATTGAGAGAAAGGTAAATGTGAAATCTCAGCAAGCATGCATACCAAATATCAGTATTGAAACACAACCTAGTGATCTCTTTGAATATAAGAACTAAAAGTATGGCAAAAGCAAAAAACCATAACATTGACACCTTAGTTTTGAGAACAATGACTAAATGCAAGTTGAAATTACTTTATTCCTTGAAAATAAGTTGAAACAAAAATGGGCTAATGATTTTCATTTTTATTTTTACCATTGATCACTTTTAAGGTAAATTAAAAAAGAACTGCGTCATATAAGTAGTTTCCCTGAAGATAGATCATACATCAAAACAAAACTGGCAAAATCAACAAAAACATGTAACCAAAATATATCCATTTTTCCATTTCATTATATCCAAATAACAGTAATTGCAGCAGGGTTTGAGACATAGAGTGCTATTCACAAACCCATCAACATCAATCAATTGTTCATAATTTTGTACTATTTATCAAACACGAACAAATAGAAAAAGATGTCAACTTCCCACTGCCCTCTTCAAACACTGAAAACACACAAATCAGCAACAAAATTCTCCCCAAAACAAAGACACCAAGCCAAATCCAAAAGAGTAAAAGATGATCACAGCCATTCTGATCTTTCGAAACCAAAGCAGAAAAATCACAACGGGAGCTTCCATGAAAAGCTTACATACCTAATCAGTAGAAGAATAGCCCCATGGTGGAAAAATCAGATTTTTTTTCTTTTAATTATTGTTCTTGTTCTTGCGTCTGTGAAGTCTGAAGCATGATTCTGAAATTGACCATATTTTAGGTGACTTTAGGGTGCATAGTCAATGACACGGAATGGAACAACCAGAAACTGTTAAGGGGAGAAAACGAAAGAGAAACTCTCTCTCTCTCTCTCTCTCTCTCTCTCTCTCTCTCTCTATGAAGTGAGTTGGAGGAGGTGAATGGAAATAAAAAGAGGAGTGTGAAGTTGGTGGGTCTAGGCTGTGGCGTTTAAGTGTGGTTGAGTTGAAGTGACAGTGGGTTTTAAGGTCTTAAAAACTTAGGAAAATGGGTGTGAGATTCGGAATAATTGGTCATTTGGGCGATGTTTGTTTTCTGTTTTTTCGGGTTCTGAAGCTTCTCAGTGTTAGTAATGCCCTCTAAAGAACATATGTATATTATAAACTGAACCTCTTTTTTTTTAAAAAAAAAAACACATACACAAAGGTGAAAGTGTACAGTTATATGAGAGTAATGTCAGAACTATATCTTTTTAGATAATGAAGTTTGTTAAACATTGTAAAATAAAGAGAACAAAATATTTAAATGAGTTGTTATAAATTTAATTAATAATAAAGAGTCTTTTAAGGTATAATTATTATTAAAAATTCAATACAAAAAATGTTATTGATTTAATAATGTATTACATACATATATTTTATCTTAGTTTAAATCATTATTTTTATAATGAATAAAATTTTATAATTGTTTGAAATGTATTTTTTTTAAAATAAACAAATTCTTTTTATAGATGTCCTATATTTGTTCAGTGTTAAATCAATCTTTTTCAATTTTTACTTTAATTATATCATAAAAATATAAATAAAGTAGGAAAAGATAATGACATGTACAATTAAAATTATATATTTTCGATAGTATAAACTTAAAAATATTTTTTGATAATATAAAAAAGCTGTCTTTATTTCAAAAGATTAGTAAAGTAAAATAAGATTAAAAAAAATATTTAGAAAAACTTATATACAGATGACTCGAAAAAATAATTCATATTTTATGAAAATTTTAATTTATTTTTAATAAATTTTATAGTTTAATTTATATCACTAATTTTTATAAATATATAATTTATTAAGGTTGGCTTAATTGTTAACTTAATTTATTTTGTTCACATATAAATATATTTCAAAGTTAGTAATTTGTACTTGTTACCAATATCTTGTAACACATTGAAGTTTATATATATATTCTTGAAGCAACAAATAAAAATTTTGAAGACCAACATCATTTAAAAGGTATAAAAGAGATATATTATAAAAAATTAACTTATGTTTGACATAAATTAAAATCCATTTATGTACCATTTTCATATTTTAATTGGATTAAAAAGTTGTTAGTAATGTAGAAAGTTAAATATTTTATTTGTCTTATTTATTATAAATATTTATTCATCAATACTTTGCATCATTATTCAATGTTTTCTTTTTCAAAATTTTGCTCAAGGTGTTACCTTGAGCTTAAAAATATTAACTATTATGTGAGAAATTATTATTACTCTAAAGAATTTTAATTTCGTTTGAGAGTATCATTTTTCTATTTAATTTCCATGATCGTACTCCAACTTGATTGTTATCTTAACTCTTAACTCGACATAAAAATTGTATTTTCTATTTAATGCTTTAGCATAGGAGGAATAACATGCCCTTTGATGAGAAAAAATAAAGTATTTATCATGTTTTAAATTTTATTAATCAATTTAAGAAGGATTATTGTTTATTAATTTCAAACAAGTTAATTTTTAAATTCACATTTTTCAAAGAATTTTATAAAATTTACTATCTTCTGAAGTACTATAAAATTAATGTGGATGATAATTGCACGATTAATCATATAAGATGTGATGGTATTATACAAGATTATTGAGGTAAATGGTTATTTTTTTGTGCTAATTTAAAAAAAAATTAAGTTTTTACTTGATTAAATTAAAAAATTATCATACGATAATTTTTAAATTTAATTGCTTAAAAAGAATATGAATCTTAATTTTTCAAAAATTAAGATTGATCGTTGTTGAAGTGTGTTTAATTATGCTGAATGTTTAACATTCCATAGAAATTAACTTTCTTGTACATGCTTATATGTTATGTCGTTAAAAATATTATTAACTCCCTAATTAATAAAAAAGATTTATTTCACCCTTTAAATGATCTTCCATATATTAGTACCTATTTTGTAATTTTTTTTCCTTTTAAAAAAGACAAATTAAAGTAAAGATAATGCATGTCCCGTGTACTTCAAGTTAAAAAATGATCTGTTTTAAATTATGACATCATTTATCAATATATTGAAATATTATTAATTAGAAAATATCTCATTTCAAAGATTAAGATTTGATTTAAATAAAGCACAAAGCCGGTAACATAGTATTGGATGTCTCTGTTATGTCTTGTGTGTGACTCATTTTCCTCAAACTTAGTCTTTTCCGCCTTTTCATCTATGCTTCTGCCTCTTCATGCCTGCACTTCCATCTTTTCTTCTTTTTCTTTAGTTTAATGTTCACTTTAATATAAGTGAGGTGACTTTTAACTTATTCAATTTTATTCTATGCTTTTTTTTTTGTTGTATGTGGAAAATTGACTTCAATAAAATAATTCAAAATTTTGTTGTCTACTTTGTACCTTTCCCGAATAAAATAATTACGGATACTTTTAAATACATAATTTATTTAATTTATTTTTAAATCATAATTTATAATAATATATGAGAATCATAAATTGTTTATTTTTTATAAATTATTCATAAAAATCTTTTAAAAGTTAGGTGAAAAATAAATTTTCAGGGGGTTTTTATTTTATTTTATTGTTTAAAAAAAATTATTATTTTATATTAAGAAAAAATATATAATAAAAGTTTATATTTTTAAAGTTAGATTTATTTTTAAAACTATTATAAAAAGTTGTTTATATTACTTTTTTTATTTTTTATTTTTTTGTTATTTATTGTTTTATAAATAGGGAAAAAAAAGTAATATTTGAAGTGCAATGTTAATAATTAATGTTTAAAAAATCTTTTGAGAGAAGTCACTTTTCCATTCTTCTAAATAGCAAAGAAATAAATATTAAAAGTGATTGATTTCCTTAAAATGAGTTTGACACAATATTTAGATTAATTAAAACTTTACTTTAGTTAGATATATTAAAACAACTATTTGAATTACAATAAAGGAGAATGTTGGTTAAAGCTTACACTGGTTGATCCCTTTAAAGAGTCAAATTATCCATGCCTCAATTTGATGATTTGTTTGAGCAATATTTGCACACATTTTTTTGTTGTAAGGAAGCACAATTCTAAATAGGGTGTTTGGGTGTTGGTGAGGATTGCTTAAGATAAGAGATTGCATGGCATAGTTATTTATCTTCCCAGCTATCTTCTCTTGACTTGCGTTTCAATAAATTACAGTAAAAGTTTATTACATTGGGATACCTCTCAAACGTATACGTTAACATCTTCCAATTTTGAAACCCACTGCTAATTCTCACAAATCTCCAAAGATTTCGTGTATATATATCTAATCTCCCAACCTCCCTTTAAAGTAACAGTAACCTTAAAACCAGGCACCTCTCTCTCTCTCTCTGCAGATACTTACATTCTGAGGGATATGATCGATCTCAAGGTGTTATATTTAAGATATATATTTAACGTAAATTTAAATAAAAAGAATTAAAAAAACTAAGTGAAATAAAAATAACAACAATACATAGTATAATATATGATATCAATTCTTAATAATTCGAGTAATAGAACTGAAAAACCCATAATCGTGTCTCAATTTTATTGAAAACAATATACATTTTCAAAGACAAATGATATTGAATATGTTTATATGTAGTAAAATAAAACATCTAATAATTTTTATTTAAAATAAACTTTATTAATCTAATTATTAATTCTTGTTATTATAAAATTTATGTACAAACTATTCTATACAATTTTAAAAAATTATTGTTACAATAGAAATGAAAAGAAGCAATAGTGAAAAGAATACAAAATATATTATAATTTAGTCAATCAGATTTACTTGGGCAAATTGAGATATTTTTATTTAGTATAATTTATGTATACACTAGTACCTTTTACTGCTTCAGAAAAATGTTCATTTTTAACTTTTAAAACTATTATATATAATAGTCCATAACTCTCCTTTGCAAAATCAATAACGACTAAACTTCAAAAGACAATAGAATAATCAAGTTATACACAAATTCAAGTCATATTAATAATTCTCTTCTTTGATTAGAATTTTTTCAAATCAATAGAAATCATGAACAACTCTCCTTATAACAAAAATATTTCATCTTGATATTACTTTCTCTTTTCATGTTTTTCTATCTGTATCATCCATGTTAGAACTAAAGATCATTATCTTAAGTTTTTTAGATTGCATGTCTGTGTTCACTTCATTAAATCATCAAACTTGCATCATCTATCTAAGAACAAGAGACTCCTTTCTTTAGATGACTAGATTGCATATTGTCCCCTTTCACATCGTTAACTATTAGACATTTTTAACCACTAGTATTTTTGGTGATACAAGTTCTACAACCACCACCCGCAACTATAGTTAGCAATCAAGCCCTACTTGTTAATTCTTTTTTCAAACCACCATTAACTCATCAATGGGGCATGTCGCCTAACTTCTAAATTGTTAGGAAGACTAATCCCCTCACTTGGATCAACCACAAATTCTCAATTAGAAAGAAGAATAACAAAAAATATAACGTGAATCAATCAATATGACCTACATTCATTTTTATTTACTATAATATTTGTATACATTACAAGCTTTTGTTGCATCATACAAATGTGTCTTTCACCTTTTAAAGATTATGTACATAACAACTCATAACTCACTCTAATAATTCATCTCCCATTGCAACTCATTAAATTAATAACAACTATACAATTCAAAAGATAATAGATCAATAATTGAGTTATGTATAAAATCAAGCCATCTCAACGATTATTTTAAACATATTGATAATATAAACATTTTATTCATAATTTAAATTATGAATTATCATGTTAGTTATGATCGTTAATTTTTATAATAATTAATATAAAAATTACTATTACTATGTATTTCAGTTAGTTTAATTAGTCGACAGTCTAAAACATTTTAGACTAACAATGTAATAAAATTAAACTTATTTAAAATTCAAAAATACATAATTGAATTTTAACTATTTATTTGTGTTTTAAATAATATATCATTCCTCAAAATATAAGGTGATAATAAAATATTACTTAATATTTAAATAGTTTATAAATTTATAAACTTCATAGATTTTACAAAAACTTTAATTTTAAATAGTTAAATTGATAAATTTTATTTCTTATAAAAAATAATTAAAAATATTATTTTATTAAATTTTATACTTAAAATTTATTGACAAAATGTTTCAGCTAATTAAAAGCTTATTTTCTATTTGAAAACTAGTTTAGTAAAAATATTACTGTTTGACGTAGTAGCTGAAGTGGGTAGCTGCTAGAATATTTTTTAACGCTATTCATGCAAACATTTTTTATCTTAAACTACTAGTTGAAAATGATTTTGTCATTCTTATCCTTATTTTTTTCATATAATTCTTTTTTAGTCATTCAATTTCTAAAATCTTACTTTTTCTTTTTATACTTCTGCTACATTTTCAATCGTTCTAATATATCACTTTCATTATTAGTGTTTTAATATTGAGTTATTTATTTTAAGGAATAAATAAAATTTTAGTTCATATATAAATTTTTTTTAATTTAATTCTTATAGGTAAAAAAATTATATATCAATTTCTATAAAAAAATTTATTTTAATTTTATCTCTATCATTATAATACATTATGACGTTAGCTCTTTTTTCTAAATAGATAATGGTTATTAGGTTTAATATGTATTTTAGTCTTTATATGAGACTTTTTTTTGTAATTTAATCACTACAAGTAAAAATATTTGTATATTAATTTTTATATAAAAATTTATTTTTAATTTCATTCTTATTATTGTGGTGATATTTTTATTTAATTGTCAAGTAACATTTTTTCATAATATTTAGATAAGTATAATGAATATTTTAAAGAAGTTTCATATTTTATTTCATATATGCATTTTTAACTTATGATGTTGAGCTTCATTGTATAAGTTAACATTTTCTTTATTTTAAATTCAAGAACAATTTCAATAAAAATTTATGTCTTGATTTATTTGTACATAAGCATGTCACGTCTAGTATATATTTTCATGATAGTGATGATTTAAAGAGTGATTAATAATTTTTTTTTATAAATGTATCAAAAATATAAAGGAAGAAAGTTTTTGACTTTGAACATTTTTTAGAGAGACATAATCGATATTCGAGACATTGAAATAAAAATGATAAGAGAAGAGATGATAATCATAATAAGAATATCATGAAGTATACAAATAGTAATATTAGAGATAAAAATATTAGAAGTAATACTCGTATAAAGATAAATTAAGACATAAAGTTAGAGTTAAAAATATGAAACTTATTTAAAAATTTTGAAATATCCTCTCAAGATGATAAAAGAATTTTAGTTGACATTAATATGAAGCAAGAGGTTTTCCTTTTGATATTGATCAGTATCCTCCCCCGTACTTGGGTCCATGACGAGTCGTCTATCGTTGACTGGAATCAATTTTGCATCTGGTGCATGCATGTGGAATTCCGCCAGAGTCTGGAACCACACTTGTAAGCATATACACGGTTGAATTGCTTTTCTTTTTAATTTTTGAACATTAAAGGAATATATTAAAATTGAGCACAATGGGTATCCTAATCCTTCTACAAGATGCCAAATCAAAGATAAGACATAATAGTATAAACAAAAGACAAATAATGGGTTCTTTGACACAATCAAGAAAATTCATATCTATTCATCTATTCCAAGACCGTGATCTAAATTATCTTGGTCAACTCTGATACATGATCATAGTTCTTTAAGGATTTTCTTTTTATATTTTTTAGCCTCTCTATGTGGTCATATCTTTCTTTATTTCCTTATATATACATGGGTGTGTGTCTTCCTGACTCAATATTTATTTGGTTTGAGAGCGTTTAATAATTTATATGGCTGGAAGAAAAAAAAATAAAGTTGATCCTATTTGTGTGACGAGCTAATAAATTTTGTGATTCTATTTTCTATATTAAAAAAAACTTCAAGAGGCAGAAGACAACTTTGAAGAATCATATCCATAAAAAGTGGCTATGGCCTGATTATTGAGTCAATAATATTTAAGAAATATCGGTGGATTCTAACATTCTATCTAATTTTTTAGAAGGCTTTAGAGAATGATTTCTCCAAAAGCTGTTATCACCTATGCTTAATGTGTTTTTAACCTGACAGCTAAAATTAAATGACTAGAAACCATAAATGCAAGTAATAAAAGATAAAGGGGTTGAGAAAGGTGAATGCTTTGTTATAAACTTTGTTAAAGACTTTATTATACAACTAATACTTCCCATCATTCTCTACGTATACTATAACTGTGAAAGAATCATCCTTCTCGAATTCTCCTCCTTCCATTTGCTATCATCATGGAGATGCACAACCCACCACATCTTGCTCTTCTTTCCAACCCAAGCCTCGACCATGTTATCCTATGGTCGAACTCGAAAATTGCTTTCGTTGCCACAACGTCAAAGTCATCACAGTCCTTGTCGTCACTTCTCAAACTTCACAGAACGACCCTCCGTTCCTCGGTTTTCATTGTTGACATATTCGAAATTGAGGCTTTGTCCCCACAGCCCGAGAATTCAATATGCGCAAGTACCAACAAAATGGGCCTTTTGGTCCCACATTGGGCCCCACAAGGGATTCTGTCTTAGAGAGCATTATCAACAGCGTGCCCATGATTGCGTGGTCGCTATATGCGGTATAGAGGATGAATGTGATACTGTTAGTGGAGGAGCTTGGTGTGGCGGTACCGGTGCGATCCAAGGTGTTACCGTCAAAGAACGTGGTGGAGAGAGAAGAGATAACTAGTATGGTGAGGTTGATTATGGTGGAGGGTGAGAACGTTAAAAGTAATCTCCTCAAGGAAAGAGTTCAAGAGATTAAACTAGATGCATGTGAATACGTGGCATTAAACACTGAACCAACGTGGAGAGGTTTATTAAATCCTCTCAAATTTTAAGGCACTGTAGCATTCACCAATGAGAAATTGACCCCCATGACATTATCTGGGAGGTTGGATACTAAGTTCATTGGACAACTCGCACATCTGACCCAGATCAGCTGCTTTTCCGTGTGAGCAAAGAAATCTTGATGATGTTAGTAAAATGAACTCTTTTCCTCGCAGCTTGTCCCTCTTGATAAGTCTTATGTTTTTATATTTAATTTTTATGTATTTGACCATTATTTATAAGAATTTTGTATTTATTTATTTATTATTTATTATAATTTATAAAGAAGTTATCAATATATTATTTGTATTTTTTTGTGATTAAATAAAATTTGATAAAAAATAGAGTCATGCTCAACAAATAGCATGACATGACTATGCAATTTTGTAGATTTAAATACCAATTAGCTAACATAATAATTTCTCCTCTACTAACAAGTGATAGTCATTTCAAGGACTTCAGAATAATAGAATCTAGGACCTCCTTCTCATTCAAAACACCATTGAAAAATACAATTCTATTTCTATATAACCACAAAGACCACACTATACTTACCCAAACAATTAATAAACATATCCCTTCTCTTTTACTACAGCCAACACCAATCCAAGAAAGTAAGTGAGTTGATAAATCTGAAGGTAAAACTAGTGAAAATCCAAGTCAACGCACAGTACAATACCAGATTTAATATCAAAACTAAGCACGTTAAAAATAAATGAGTTGGAAGTTCCTCCAAACCATGACAGAAGCAACAAGTTATATCATCAATTTAAACACCACGAACAATTAGCAAACTTTTACAAGGAAGTACATTAAACAACAATTGTCAAGAAAATACCTGACACTTAAGAGAGACCTTCTCTCTCCATAGCCTTTGCAAAGCATCTGCCGTACACTGATTTACACTATTAGGACCATAAAAAAGTTCAAATAGCCATGAATACGTAGATTGTACTGAATAACAACCTGAAGAATCTGTCATTCATACCCATTTATCTTCTTGTAGTAACTTAATAGAAACTCCATTCACAAGCTCTAACAAAAGATTAAAGCTTGAGATCTCATATTAAAAGAGTTTTCTTTGCCAACTAACATCCCAAACCCACTTAGTGCCATCATGAAAATTATTCTCCAGTACATATGATTCAGCATTCCTCGCCACTGCAAATAATCGCATAAATACTTCACATAATCGTACCCTGCCTACCCACTTATCTCTTTAAAAAAGAGTGTGTAAACCTGCACTCATACTCCTATCAAATTTCTCATTCAATCATGAATTCCCTTGATGAATAACCTCCAGCAAATCTCGCCACCACAAAGAACATTTGTTGTGAACTGATGAACACTGAACAGAAGAAGCTAATCTTCCATATCTAGATTCCAACACTCGCACCCACAATGAACTAGAATAGTTAATACCTTGCTATAACCATTTACCAAGAAGTGCTCAGTTAAATCACTGCACATTCCTAATGCCGAAGCTACCATTCTTCTGCGGTCTACATATTATTTCCCATTTCATCCAGGAAATTTTAGATCCATCCTTAACACCTTTCCATAAAAAATTTCATTGGATAGTGACAATCTTCTTTATCACTGACTTCGGCACTTTAAAAAAGGATAATGAGTGCAATGACATAGAATTAAGAACGGCATTAATCAAAGTCATCTTACCTCTAATCGATAAATACTTATGCTTCCATGATGCTAACCTCTTTTTAAGAGCCTCTAACACACCTTTCCATGCACTATGCTTTCTCGAGTTAACACCTAATTATAACCCGATATACTTTAATGGGAAACTACCAATATTACAATGTAGGAACTCCGCAGCCAAGTTTTCAAAGTCATCACCAGTGTTAATCCCCAATATACAAGATTTATGGAAGTTAATTTTCATACCTGATATTAATTCAAAGCTACGCAATACTACTTTCAAAGTCCACAAATTCTGCACCGAAGCCTCTGTCAGAATCAATGTGTCATCTGCAAACTGCAGTAAAGAATTATCTGGTCCTACTACCCTAACTTCACACCAGAGAACAACTCACAAGCCACTGCCTTCCGCATAAGAACTCCTAACCATTCCGCTGTCACAAGAAAAAGAAAAGGGGTAAGAGGATCCCCTGTTTTAGGCCCTGAATCTCCAATATAGGACAACCATTAATCAAAGCTGATAGGCTACCCTCACACACACAAGCTTCTATCCAACTGATCTACTTTTCTGAAAATTAAAAGCTATTTAATATAAATAAAAAATATTCTTACTCCACTGAATCATAAGCCTTCTTATAAATATTCTATTTTTTTTTTAACGAAGCCTCAATTTACTGTTTTGCCTAAAGCTCAAAAAGGTTAAGAACAGGTCCATCACATCCTCACCTTTCTTTCTTGTTCATCTTCCTCCACCACCTTGTAAGACAACAACCTTTCCACCATCAACGATTTAATTGCTCCCATTTCTTAAAATGAAGGGAAAAAGAAAACTTAATTTTGAGTCATTGAAGTGCATTTATGAAAGTGGAAGATTTTGAAGTTTGGGTTGAATATATTTCTTTCATGATTTTGGTTTAAGGGAGCGTTTGGTTGGAGCAGAATTATGAGCAACACAAAACAAAATTCCATTATAGAGCTTCTCGATAGATTTCAATAAGTCAAGGATCAAGGTATTCATAATATTTACATTTTTATCTTTCATTAACAAATTGTTACATTCACATCATATCCTTCTGCAACAAATTATTAACTAAAATATTTACTTAAAACCTATTAAATCCTAACTTCTCATTTTTCTGTACTATTTAACGGTCACAAGTTATCATTCTCTGTGCTCATTGTAAAATTCTTATTGCAAGGATAGGGAGGATGCAATAATCCACCAGAAGTATTTGACTTTTTTTTTTCTTTCTTTTTGTAACTTTTTTTCTCTTTATTGTAAAATATTTTAGACTTTTTTAAAGTAAATTTATGGACAAGTCCATGTAAAGGGAGAAAAATGATATAAAAAAAATGAATAAAATTAAATTCTATTAGTTAACTCAATATAAAAAAGGTAGTTAAAGACAATTAATTTTTTATTCACATATTTTATTAAAAACCAAATTTAATAACTTTTATTAAAGATGGGTAATATTATTTTAACAGTGTCTACAACGTTAACATAACGTTTCAATATTAGAGATGAATTCTAATCATAAAAACTTCTATGAAAATCAAAATTTAATTTAATTTTTTTATTTTATAATAATTTTATATACTGATTAAGATAAGAACCTATGTCTACACGTAATAACGTTGAATTGAAACTCTATACTTATCATATTGATAGTAGCGAAAGGAATTAATTGTTTATTCGCTTAATTTATTAAAGAAACCGAACTAATTTTTTTAAAAAACTAATTTAAAATCTAATAATTTTTATATGAACATATATTTTAAGTTTAAAATAAAATATCTTTACATTATAAGGACTCTAATTTTTTTGCTAAATTTTAAGGACTCTAATTAATTCATTATTTCTTTTCGTTTATATATTATAATCTTAAACGAGGTAAGAAAATTAACTAAAATGTATTATATTTTTAGGGATCGTGAATCACAGTTGTCGTTTCAAATTGCACTTGGGACGTGTCGGCACAGCAGATGACAACCTAACGCAGATTCTGCAACAACAAAAATAATGAAATTTATTAAAAGAAAATGTTATCAATAAATTTTAAAATTAACTTTAAATATTTAAAATTAATAAATTTTAAATTTTTTTGTTATATTTTAAATTTTAAAAAATGTTTTAATAATTTTAAATGTTTAAAATCAATCTTATAAACTAATATTAATAAAACCATTAATTTAATTATTAAAGCTGGAAAACGAATAAAACAAAGTTGGGTTAACAAAATAGCATGTTAGTTTTGCTTGAATTAGAAAGCAAAATTTCATTATTTACTATTTCTTTTAGAAAATTGCATTTTCATTTAAAAACCGACCACTGAAAAATTTCAATGTAAACATAAGTATGATTATATTTCTATTATTCGTGGACATTTACACTAGTTACAGTAAACAAATTATTAATTATAATATTCTATACATTTTTATTTTATTTTAAATTATACATATTTCGTAAGTGAAAAAAGATTAATTTTCAACTTGAAAACAATTTATTTTCCAAAATTATCAAACAAGTGCATACCATTTGATTGACTATTGAACTAATAACCAATTCTACTTTATTATTAACCAACAATTTACTCTATTATATGTATCTATTTTAGTCTATTCATATATATATATATATATATATATATATATATATATATATTAAAATGAAATTAATATCACACGCCAATCATTTATGTATAGTTTTCTTTTTAATTCATTCTTTCTAATTACCATATTAATTAATAAATATTTTTTACAAATTTTAATTTTAAAATAGGGATTTAACGTAATTAATATATTATTAAATTTTATTTAAGTCATAAAACCTATCTTTTAAATAAGATTACAGTTATATAGCTTTAAAGTTTATTAATTACTATAATATTAACTGTAAATAAAATATTTTTATATAATTTTGTGGGACAAATAATGATTCAAATTTTTTATAAATTATAATTAGAACGAACGTTCAGAAAAGATGGAAAGACACTACAATCCAGAAGAGAATCTAAACGGACACGTGGCGACAATTAGGGAACTGTCACGGGTTTGTCTCTAAAACATCGCCGTCACACCCAATCATTCCCTTCTTTCGCACGTGCCATCTTCCTCTTCCACGTGCCGGAAATCCCTCTTTCTCTCTCTCTCGCTCTCTCCTCTCAAAACCCCCGTCTCACTCCAACCAGCTCAATCAACTGTAAATATAAAAAAATTCCTTAAAATTATTTAAGAGATAATTTTTAAAGAAACAAAAACTGATGTATTTTCTAATTTTAAATTCAGAAAATTATGTATAATTTAAGATAATAAATATATTTAACTTATGTTAATGTTTACTATATATTTTATTTTAAAAATTATTAATTTGAAGTATAAATTTTAAAATAAAAAAAAATGTGAATAAAAACAAATAAATATTTTTTTTAGTCGTTAAAATTGCAACCATCACTCAAGTTAGGTTTTAACTTTAAATAAATATCATTCTATATTTAATGTTTTAAAATTTACTTTTCTTTTTTTCTATTTTATTTTTTATTATTATGTTATATCAATAATTAAGATAAACAACTACACATTAAAATAAATATTTTTTAAAAATATAAAGACTAAAATAAAACCGTTTAAAATTTGAAAGATTAAAAAACATATTTACTCGAACTTTCCTTTTGCGTTTCTCACAATTCTGCTCCAACCAAACACTCCCTTAAACCAAAATCACGACAGGAATATATTCAACCCAAACTTCGGAAGTTTCCACTTTCACGATTTTTGAATTTCGTGTTATTTTAGTATTATTCTTTCTTTTGTTTTTTCTTTTCGAGAAATGGGAGCGGTGACGTCGTCGATGGCGGCGAGGTTCGCGTTTTTTCCGCCGGATCCGCCGTCGTACACGGTGTTAGAGGAGGAGGAAGAGGAGGGGAAGGTGAGGATGGTGGAGGTGGCGACGAGAGATAACGTCGACGTATTGAAGGTGCAAACGGAGAGAGGGAACAGCGTGGTGGCGATGTATATAAAGAACCCAACGGCGTCGTTGACTTTGCTTTACTCGCACGGAAACGCCGCTGATCTGGGTCAGATGTACGAGTTGTTCAGGCAACTCAGTATCCACCTCCGAGTTAATCTCATGGGGTCAGTTTCTCAATTCTTATTACTATTTTTTTCTAATGAAATGGTATATTTTGGTTGTTTCAAATTTACTTTTTTTTAATGTTTAAATAGTGCTTTATTTTTATTAGTCAGTGAGTCTTTGAATTATTCAAATTTGTTTCGTGTTAGTCTTCTTTGCCAAAATAGCAAATAGACCAGATAATTACTTAAGTCTGTGTTTGGTTTAAATTGATTTTGGGTCGTTAAATATGTTTAAAATGTGTGAATAAAATAATTTTTATCATAAATTTTACGATGAACCTGTCTCATAACATGCGAAATTGATTCCAAATGCTCCCCAAACAAGTACTGGGACTATATAGTAAAATTAATTATTGAAAGATATAGCATTATCATATTAATTTTCCCAAAAAAGTAAAATTATCACATACGGAACCCTTAAACGTGTTTTCTGTTGATCAAAATAGACCTTAAATTGATGGAGTTAGAGATTAATTTCACGGACAAAAATATATATTTCAGGAACCTAATTTTCATTTCTTAGGGATTAATGTGATTGATGTTATACCATTCGTAAACTAATGCTATATTTAGAAGTTAGATTTTCGATGGAAAAGGAAGATGAAGATAATTAATTTTTTTTAAGATTAAAAGAGTTATATGATATTTTGAAAAATAAAAAAAATTAACATATTAAATTTATATTATTTATTATTTTATTTTAAAAATTTATGAAATAGAGAATATTTATTAGAAATAAAAGATTTCTCCCTCTGTTCCTCTTTGTTTAAAATTCAACTCTCAAGCATCCTTTAAGAAGGACTAAATTTACTTTATTTATGTCTGGGTTTTTTTTTTTTTTTTCCCTGTAGTTATGACTATTCTGGATATGGGCAGTCCTCTGGGAAGGTATGCATCTCTAAAGAGACTTTTATTTAAATAAACGCATTAAGTTATTTTATTTTCACAGAGACTTTTTCTCAGATTTTTACTTTTTATCAAACAAATTAATATAGAAGGGAAAAAGATGACAGAAAATCAGCGATATAGATAGTTGTGCAATTGCTTCATTTTTTGTGAGCTTAACTGTTTACATTGCTTTTGGACAGCCTAGTGAGCAGAACACTTATGCAGATATAGAAGCTGTTTATAAATGCCTGCAGCAGAAGTATGGAGCAAAAGAGGAAGATATTGTTCTATATGGGCAGTCTGTCGGTAGTGGACCCACTATAGATTTGGCTACGCGTTTACCAAACCTTAGGGCTGTGATTCTCCACAGTCCCATCTTATCTGGACTTAGGGTCATGTATCCTGTGAAGCGCACATATTGGTTTGATATTTATAAGGTTTTACCTCTATCAATTCTAAGTTGGTGAAACATAACTCATAATGTTCAATTTTGATCCATTTTAACATCGTTGTCTTTCTTTTGATGCAGAACATTGATAAAATTCCCTTAGTGAATTGTCCGGTTTTTGTGATTCATGTGAGTATAGCTAGCTCTTATATTATTATAGTTAGAAATTAGATATATATACCATTGCATAGAAGAGGCTGCTATATTGGATTAATTATATGGTCATTATGGTGTTTCCATTCTTGCCTGTTAAATATTTCATTAGTTAGCATGTATTATGTGAACATGTACAACAAATCCCCCTAAGCGGGAGCCTCATGCACTGGGTCACCTTCTCCTAGTTGTCCCTTAATTATATTCCTTTGGTGTTTGTACATACTATTATCATTCCCATCAATAAATTCATTGAACCATATGAACTCGTTAATGTTTTTTGGAGTTATTCTGGTTTGAGTTTGGCTGTCAATTGCCGATTCTTGACCTGTCATTGCTGATGCCTGATTGAACTTCCTATATGTATTTTTCAAACACTGTGTGTCTGTCTCAAATTTTTCATATTCTTTCACCAATATGCTAAAATCATTATTTAAATAACTTATTGGTCCACATATAGGCAGTCTATTTATATTAGATATCTGGGAACATGTTTATGAGTTTGAATGTTTCTTTCATCGGTCAACTGTTGTGAGCATATGGATTGCATGATCTAAGGTTGTGTTTCTACTTTCAACCATGCATTTATGGTGAGTGGATCTTTGTATTGCCATTTATCTTTTAGGGAACTGCTGATGATGTAGTGAATTGCTCCCATGGGAAACAACTTTGGGAACATTGTAAACAAAAGTACGAGCCCTTATGGATTAAAGGAGGAAATCACTGCGATCTGGAGCTTCACCCTCAATACATAAAGCACCTCAAGAAATTTATTATGGCCATGGAGAAGTCATCACATCCAAAACCCGGATCTGGTTCTATTCCTGATCAACTGGATAAACCGAGGAACAGCCTAGACTTTAGAGAGAAATCAAGACCCAGCATGGATCTAAGGGAGAATTTGAGAAGTATCGATTACAAAGAAAAGCCAAGTGCAAGCACAGAACATAAAGAGAAGTCAAGATTTAGCATAGACAAGAGAGATAAATCAAGGAAGAGTATAGATCGCCCTGAGAAGGCATATAATGGAACAGATATACCTGAAAAAGCTAGAAATAGCATTGACCGGTTAGTTATAAACCATGCCCAATGTAGTTAGTTAAAATGATGCAGTAATGCTGTGTTTGACTTGATTTTTGTGTTTTGTGGTTGCAGTTTTGGGGAGATGGTGAGATCAGTTGGATTGTGCAATATTGATTGTTTCAGGCCCACAGCAACCCATGCATAACGATGGCAAAGCTGATAAGCGGAGCTTGAATTTTTTTTCGTTAATTATTTCATTGGTTGCCCTTGCTGAGGCCTGTGCCATGCCCTGGCCTCGGAATGAGGTAGCCTACTTTCTTGCCTTCAACTCTTTTTAACCAAAAATTATATATATATGATAGGTAAATGTTTCATTGTGCCTGGTTTGTGTGTTCTAAAAGAAATAGATAGGAAAGTGATATAACCGTGTAGATCATCATGTATTCATGTACCACTAAATTCAGCGCAAGTTAATAATCTAACCTCTTTATTTTTTGACGTGCTAACATATTGCATTTAGTTTGATTCTATTCTTGGGGTATGGCCGGACTACCAAGAGGTCCTCGGGCGAAGTATTGTATTATATTTGCGACGCTAACTACGGAACGAGCATTGCCCATTTTCAATTGGGGCCTAAACTAATACCAATATTAGATTTATGAAACTTATTAAAATAATTCTCAAGTTAAAAAATAGTCATAAAAACTTCTAAGATCAAGATTTTCTGCAGTTTTAGAGAGACTATAGCCTACCGTTTAAATTTGCTTAAATGAAATTTAATTTATTTAAATAAATTTAGTAAAAAGTGATTTTAACTTAAATTAAAAAAAATTACTTAAAAAAATTTAGTAAAAAAATAATTTTTGTTTATGTCAAAAAATTTGTTTATGCTAAAATTTCAAAATTTTATCATTTGAGAAACTCTTTTTTTATTAAAAAAAGCTAAATTAATCTCAACGTTTTGATAATTTTGTTTTTATTAAAAGAAGTTAAATTTGCTGTTATTTTTTATGTGGCTCATTTTATGTTTAGTTTAGTTTTTATTTTTCCTTCTATTTCTTCTTTTCCTTTCCAAAATATGTGTATCCGTTAAATTGGGGAGATAAAATTAATTTATATTAGGAATCGTATAAAAAATTTAACGTTACAATGGAAAATTAGTAAAACATTCACTTATAAGTTGGGATTGCACTACCAGGAATAGAAGGAAAAGGAATGTTCCTTCTAAATTTTAGTTTTTACACTTTCACTCTATTCATCCTAAAGTAGAAAACAAATAAAATAAAATATTTTTTTTTCTTACATTTGAAACACTTAAGATTTGTTTGTTTTTATTTTTTTTTTAAAATTATATTTTAAAATATTTTTTAAAAATAAGAAGAAAATAAAAATAAAATTTATGTTAAAAATAAATTATATTTTGTTTTTAAAATATTTTTGAAAATAAAAAAATAAGTTCTTAATTTTTTATTAATTCTTTTGGTTTTAAATTAATTTTTGTAAATTATTACGCTGACGTTTTTCTTGTACTATTTTTTATTAGTTTGGTTTCGATTGAAAAATAAATAAAACGAAATAGAAACCTTTTTATTAGTTTGGGTTTTATAAATTTACCTTTTTAACCTCTGGTTGTCCCCCTCTGGCTCCGCATAGCGCATCTGCAGCAGGCTCTTCCTCCTTCAGCTTCCAAAGGTAATCCCTTCTTTCCTCTCTCTTATTTCAGTTTCTGTGAATCTTTGTTTCTATCGTCTAATATCTCAGCAATCGACAATACTCCTCCCATAATCAAATTAAATTAATGACTATATTCCTACATTCCTCATTTTTCTTCATTTTCATTTTAATTTTGTAATTCCCACTTTCCTTAGTTCTTTTTTCAATTTCTGATAGTTTTGCATAACCTTGTTTCACGTCTGTGTTTTCTCTTTTGATAAGGTTATGTTTGCACACCAACTGTTTGCTGAAAGTATTTACCTTACTTGCATTGTCTCGGACCCTAGTTTCTGCACACCTTGTACATGGATTCTTAGGTTGGACATCTTAAATTCTGGCTACCTATTGTCATGGACTTTGCTCACGTGCTAATATTTTGATGAGTTATAAGCATTTGCAATTGAATCTATTGTGGAAGGGTTAGATTTCCTGTTATGTTAGAGAATAGAATCGAGTTAGGTTGCGTGGGTTGGATTTCAAGAACTCGTGGAAAAATTTCTTTTTCATCTTGCATGTTTTGGGTGTTAGTTGGAGTAATTACTTGTTCAGTTCATATTTACTGTCATGTCGAATCTTGGATTGAATGTGGCATTGTGGCAATGTCTACCCTTATATGTGTTCAGGACCTTGCTCAAAATTTTGGTATGTCATTGCAGGTTGTGTCTGTGTGTGTATAGTTTTGAAATGAAGGAATGTGAACTAGACTTGTAATGCTACCTCACGCAATGCTTGTAAAAGTCCATGCTCTGTTTTCTGTTTTAACAAGTTCATAACGAGTTCCTTGCAAAAATCTGTTTAGTTGTGCTCTATAAGGACCGGTGAAGAGATTTTACGAATAGAGGATTCATACAAAACTTTGTAGTGGACAAAGTTAGACATGAAATTCAGAAGCTATAGACCTAGGTTTGTTTTGGTTTTAAGGTGAAACCTTAAAATGAAAATACTGCTTCAGTCCATAGAACCTCACAGGTTTTCTAGTTTAATTCAAATGCTCATACTGAATATTTTCAAATGCTTAAACTGGAGTCAGATTTCTTATCTGTGGTTTATTGCTTGTACTCCATCATCTTAATATAGAATATAGATCTGTCCGCTTTCTTTGAATTGCCTATCTTATGGAAGGAACCTTGGTACAGAAAAGAGAGATTAATTGAGAAAGAAATTGGATTAATAACTTTCAGCTCTCTCCCATACCCTCCCATAGCAACACCATATGATTTCTATTCTGCATGTGTGGATCTGATTCTTAGAGGTTAAGATAGATTGAGAATGGGATGAATGTTTGATTATCAAGTGAATCTGACTGGTTAGTTACTTAGTTTAGTTTTGGTTCATCTTGAAACTTTGTACCAACTGAACAAATGAACAAATTTTGGTCATTTTGATGAGAATGAGAAGGGTATATCTTTGTTGTGTTCCCATATAGTAAATTATTATTACTTTTTGCTGCTTTTTGTTATCAGAAGAATCAATGATGGCTTTGTTTGAGCCTTTGAGGTATATCATTTAATGTTACTTCTTTTTTTATCACTTTCTAACATATACTGGCTTTTAATAGTTGAAAGACTAAATTATACCTTTGAATAAATTAAAGACTAAAATTGCTAGTGAAGTGAATTTTCAGAACCAGTCTATCATTTTTCTCAATTTGAAAATATTCCAATCAAAGAATGAGGTTACTTATAGACAATGAAAGGAGATCTTTCTGAATATTATCTTGGAAATTAGAATGTCTGCACTGTAATGATGTGCTAATTTTCTTGGTACTAAGCACACACTATTTGAGTCTGCCTAACATCTGACAGATGTGATATTCAGATGTTCTGGCTTTAGTGCATGGATTTTTTTTGCTAGTTGTACTCTGAAGACAAAAAAGTTTACTGAACTTGTGAATTTAATTATCCTATATAATTTTCTTAGTTCCAAAGAGTTCTTCTTGAGCTTTTGAACATTTCAAATTTGTTTTTAGAAGGGTATAGAATACATGGGAGTAGGGGGGTTGTTTGGGATTATGTGGCCTGATTTAATCAGTGATGAATTGCACTCTCCTTTTTCTTAAGTATTTGCGGTCTTTTCAACAGAGTTAAGATTTATTATATATTGTTTTCTTGATTATGTTTCCTTTGCATTTATATATCACTTAAGCTACATCATTCATAAACAGGAAAAATAGTATTTCTTATTGCAGTTGTAACTGTTGTAATGCTTAAAATTCAGGTAAGGAGAACAAAAGAGGGAAGGAGAAGTTGATAGCAGTAGAATGGTGGTCTCCAGTACCAATCCCCACAATAAGGAGATAGCCATCCGGAGGAGGATTGCTAGCATGTAACTATTTCCCCTCTTTTCTCATTGTATCCTCCTTGCATGTGGATGATATGTTTCTCTTGTTTTTGACTTGTAATGAAAGAATAACACGGATGCATTTAATTTATGCTAAAATAATCCTGCAGAATTTGCATGCTAAATTATCTGTTATTTTTTGGGCAATATTGATATAAGGTGCATTTAGTATAGTGTCTTTTTTGGTGGGTAGTATTTCATTAGTTATTGCTTTTGTTTCTTTCTTTTTCTTTTTGTGTGTATAATATGGTCAATGGAGTTTATTACATGACTGCACTTCTTCACTGCTAATTTCATCAATTATAACTGAAAAATCTGTACAAATTTACAGAATACCTATGGACTTATTCCTGAAAGGTCTAATCATTGAACACATAGGACCATCTACTTAGTTACTTTGGTTAGTTAAGTGGCTGGGAAATTGGCATGATGTATATAATTTTTCTCTCTTCCAAGAGCTAAGCCTCCCAATCTTAAAATTGACTATATTTTTAGTTCATGAATGAATAGATATATTAAAAATATGGGTTTTGTCATCACTTTGAAGGCCTTTATTATATTACAGATATTTTATAGAATAGAAAAAGTATAATGGCCATCGCACTATATTAGAATTTCAATTCTCATTGTGTAGGGCCATGTTATATCAAATTCATTCAAGTATCTAATTATGCTTCTTTAACTGTAAATTTATAGATTTAATAAACGTGAAGATGATTTCCCATCTTTGAGAGAATACAATGATTACTTGGAGGAAGTGGAAGACATGAGTGAGCTTCTATTATCTTGTTTAATATTTACAACTGTTTCACTTTATGACTTTTGCTTTGTTTTGATGATTTTCTTCCCTATTGCAGCATTTAACTTGATTGAAGGAATAGATGTTTCTGATATTGAAGCAAAAATTGCCAAATACCAGGAAGAAAATGCAGAACAAATAATGATTAATCGAGCTCGTAAGGTACTTCTGAGAATGGACTTTCCATTGTTTGTCTCTTTCATATATGCTTCTCCTCAATCACAAAAAGAATGAAATTGAAGTTTTTTGTGCAAGTGTTAGCTGTCATTTTTTCATGTAGTTTTATGCTGATATTAATTAAACAGGCTGAAGAATTAGCTGCAGCCCTAGCAGCATGTAAGGGTCAACCTGCACAAACTGATAATGATGTGGTGAGCATTAGATATCCATTTTTATAAATTTTACTTTGTTGGCACAGTATTTGAACTTAGTTGATCTTGGGCTGTTATTGGAGATTGAGCTTATTTTGTTTTATCATGTTACTTCCTCTATTAGCATATATACTTTACCTGCACAAGCTGATTATTGATATAACTAGCTCCTTTGTTTTTTATGTGTAATTTTCCTTTTAATCAGCAGCATTTGGTGGTATTTTGATCTATATTTGACTTGGAAAAATATATGTATACATAATAAATCAGTGATTGACTTTGGGCAGCAAGTCTGAAAATTTTCATTGTATATGATATTATGGTGTCACAGATTGAGTTTCTAGATGGTTCTGCTTTGGGTTGCCCTTACTGGTTTTTTTCATTTCTCATTATGAAAGTGAAACTTGAATTAGATTGTGAGATGGATCAATGTAATTTGTCATGTGTGTTTCTTCGTTCTTGCGAGCTGTGTATTGCCAAAATTTGTATCGGTAATGTTATTTGTGATACCAGCTGTGAGAATTTGAACGTGAAACTTCTATAACTAGTGAGGTTAAAATTTCGATCGTTGAAGCCTTTAATATGAGCAAAGCTTTTGCTTGAAACCTTGTTTCTTCTTTCAGCAGAATAGGATTTAACTATGTTCTGCCTTAGAGTGTGATTGGATGAGATATTTCAAGTGAGTAATTCATTTTTTGAATGAATTTACAATTCTATGGGGTAAAATTTGTTTGGATATTTAATTTTAAAGAATTTAAAAATATAAGAATTTTAGTGGGGATTTTTAAAAGATTTTAATCAAAGAATTCTAAATTATAACAAAAGAGTGAGAATGTGAAATTTCTTTTTTTCATTTATTATGATTCAAATCATATTTTTATTTAGTTATGGTTAATTTAATAATTTTAATTTCATGCTTTTAATTAATTTTGTCAAAAATATTTGAAAGGAAGGAAATTCAAACTTAAATGATGTAATTTAAATTTCTTAAAATTTTAAATTCTCTAAAATTTTTAATTTTCTCATCCAAACACAACTTTAGCCAATTTCTGGTCATCTTAAAGGGTTTCTGTGTTTTGCTCAAATATCCATTTTGTGCTGCCGAGTTATCGAGCAGATTTGTTAAGTAAAATTTATGCCAGATTAACTTTCTCTGTTCTCTTGAGGCAGACTGTAAACCAAAACTCTCAAGTGGGATTTGGTGGTGTTCCTCAAGGACAATATGCACCTACATTTCCAGGAGGACAGCCAAGGCCTGCAGGCATGGCCCCACAACCTTTACCACTAGGAGGGGGTGACATGCTGGGCTATGCAGATGATGAGGAAACAATGAGGCTAAGAGCTGAGAGGGGAGCAAGGGCTGGAGGGTGGAGTCTAGAAATAAGTAGGAAACGGGCACTTGAAGAAGCTTTTGGAAGTATTTGGATTTGTTGAGAATATTCATGCAGGCCGATCATGCGTATTTAAAAGGGTGTTAAGACCATTTCTAAGGACATGCAAATATCAATGTCACAACGCATTTTTGTGTGGATATTCTAATGTAAATGTTAGAATGTAAGTTTTTTTTTTACCCTTGTCTTTGGTTTGGATTATCATGTGTTAATCTATCATAGCGAAATCCCCATGTTGAATCCCTTGCAAGAGGCTTTGTCTCCTTTTTATTTTTTCAACATTATATTAAGCTCTTTTTCCTTGAATATGTAATTTGCCAATGAATTGAATTTCAGCAAAATGTTGTACTCTAGTAACATGGCTTTTGTGCTCTTCTAGATATAGAAAATGAATTAATTTAATAAGAATTTTGGATTACTCAAATTTAGATCTATAAGGAAAAAAAAAAAAAAAGGACTCGGCATATTTATCTGGGATGACATCATCCCAATGTACAAGATGCTGCTGCTCTGTTGTCCCTTTCCTTTCTCCTTATATTTTTACCTTTTCTTTTAATTTGGATTGTCATGTGTTAACCTATTATAGCGAAATTCCCATGTCGAATTCCTTGCATAATCCTAAATTTTAAGTATCCTGAATCAAATTATAAGATCGAGACCATGCTCTTCGTGTGTAGAAGATTAGACATGCAGTGTTTTTAGATGTTGCCAGATAGTCAGTAGACAAATCAATTATTACACTGCATACCCCTAATGCTATCGTTCAAGATTCATGTTACACTTTTCCAATTTGAATAATACTTATTGTGTCCCTTTATTTGAATATCTATTTGTATATCATATATTTACGTCAATTCTGTCTCAAGTATATGAATTATATGAATTGTTAAAGCTAGATTTACAATTTTGCTTGATCTACGTATTTACTAAATCATTTTAAATGGAAGAAAATTCATATGGAATCACTTGTATAATTGTAGTACGTACGAATGCTGCTGGAAACTTTTACGACAAAGTTACACTGGGAAGACTTTTCATTCACCATATTTTCATTCTTTAAGAAAAATAAGCAAGAATTGCAGAAAAAGTGGGGGAAAAACTAGTAAATAAATCTGTCAAGGGAAATAGCTTATACTACTGGCAGGGACACTTTAAATGAGAAAAAGTGGGACATAGTGATTTACAATGATTATTTTGGTGGTGTTCCTCAAGTACAATATACATTTCCAGCCAAGGCTCTCAAGCTTGATACCACTAGGAGGGGGTGAGATCCACTGCTATGCAGCTGATGAGGAAACAATGAGGCTAAGAGCTAAGACAGGAGCTAAGACTGGCGGATAGAGTCCTGAAATAAGTCAGAAATGGGCCCTTCAATAAGCCTTTGGAAGCATTTGGCTTTGTCGAGAATATTCATGCTTGTTATACTTGTTCAAAATGGTATTAAGATCATGTTTAATGTAAATTTTATAGCAAGGAGATTTGTCTCATTTTTCTTTTTCAACAGTATATTTCTATCTCTTTTTTTTCTTGAATGCAATTTGCTAATGGATTGAACTTCAGCATAATGTTGTCCTCAAATAATATGGCTCTGGGACCTTGTGGTCTTAGATTCCGAAAGTAAATTAATTTAATATTTTTTTAATACTCAAACGAGTTCATACCCATTGACATGTGTCAAACTTAGATTATTACACCTCTTAATAATTTTTCATAAAATATAAGATTAACTAATTTAATTATTGAATATTTTATATTATTTTTATAATTATTTATATCAAACTTTAAATAATTTGAACATTAATAGATATGTTATTCGAAATTTGATATTTATTTACATTTTAAAATACAAGACCACTTAAAATAAAGTATGCAATGAAGTACTTACTAATTTTATTTTTTTATAAAATTTTATAAAGTTTATTTATTTAATAAAAACTATTAAACTAATTATTAGATTCATATATTTCATATTATAGAAGTTATAAAATTATGTAAGTTTTCAAGTTTACCAATCGGGTGTCATTAGATCTTTACTCAAATTTAGATGCTCCTATTCTATTATCCCTATCCGTTCTCCTTATATTTTACCCCTTTTTTGTTTAAGTTTGCTTGTCATGTGTTATTCTATCATTGAGAATCCCCATGTTGAATCCGTTGGATAACCAAATCATAAATCTTAAATATCCTGCATCAAATTATAAGATCGAAACCATGTTGTGTAAAGATTAGACTTGCAGTGTTTTTAGCTGTTGCATGTATGTACACAAATCAATCATTACATTGCATATCCCTAATGCCATCGTTCAAGTTATTGGATATGAAGCTGTGGTCTCTATGCTTGATAAATATGTGACTTTGTTATTAAGAGTGTAATTTTGAACAAAATCAAAATGTACAAATTTTACTTTACAGGATAAACATTTACCATGTTCTCAGTCTCAAGTTTGTTGAATCCTTATTATTTACCAATTTTGATTGATCTGCATGCATTTAGAAAAGGTGAAAAATTCATATTGAATATTGAATCAATTACCTGATCTTCCACGACTTCTTATATTGGTTTTGCCTTCTTTTTTTTTTCACTCTTATTATATTGTACCGGTAATTCTAATTAATCTAAACTATTTCATTCTGTTATGAACTATCAATTTTATTGAAATTTGAACTGAAATGCATTTTAATCTTTATGATAGATAAAAAGAAAGATATAAAATGGTACATCACACAGTACCTTATTGCATATGAGTCTTCTACCCCCCTCCCCACATTCAAGTTTAGTTGACTTGGAGCTGTTGTGCTCCACACATTTCTTATTTGCTCAACGTCTTGCCCTTCACATAAGTTCAGTTAACATATTGATTGATTATGAGACATCTATTCCTAGGCCTAGTTTTGAGGATAGTTTAGAGGTGCGGGCTTAAGTTTAAAAGAGGGCTCAAAGTAAAAATAGTGTCCTACTTTTACTTGAAAAAAATTTTTAGCTCTTATAGTTTGCAATTGGAAAAAATAGAAAAAACAAAAAAGACTTTCTAATTTCTCACATCTCACTTGCTATAAAGATTCGACTCATTGACTTTTAGAAATTCAAAACTTCATTTAATTGCAAAATTTTACTATTCTTAACATTAAAACTCATAAAAAATTTTAGTTTTCTCCAAAAAAATTAAACAGTTATTGAGTTTGTCAAATCTTCAGATTGTTATCTAAATGTTTTAATCACTTGTAGAATTTATTTTACGGTCTCGGTGATTATATCATGAACTGAAAGAAGTTTTTTAGAGTTAAAGTTAATCAAAATCTACCTAAAGTCATCAATGTCACAAAATACGTTGAATGGTCTCACAATTTTATCAATTGATAAATAATTTTTAAAAAATATTAATGTTAATGTTATCATTAATAATTTTGCATTTCAAAATGCTTGTAGAACCTATTTTTTTAATAATTTTTTGTATTTTTTGTAGTTAATTATAACATAGGAGTTGTTTGAATGAAAAATATTTTTTTTATCATTTTATTAGAAAAAATTATAGCAACTTAAAAAAAACGTATTATTTTAATAAAATTATTAATATATGCTTTTATTTTGTTTATTACATTTTATAATTTTTTTAAGGGACCCTAATTTCCTATTTTGCTTAAGGTCTCAAAAAGGTCAAGAACGGTCCTGTCTATTCCCAAAGGATAACCATCAACGATTTAATATGATATACAGTAATTAATTTATAATGAATTTCTTTTTTTTAAATCTAAAAATATATTTTTCTCATCAAGTTACATATTTTCCTATTTTCCTTATTTTTGGAATGAAATTATTATTGAAGCTAAGCTATTTACGTGTCAAGGAACATGCATTATCTTTTGGGGTTCTCAAAATGGATCATTATGTACATACATCATAAAAATTATTCACGTGTTAATTTTTTTTTCTAGATAGTGACATTAAATTCTATGGGTGCAAGTTCGTATGAATTGTGTGAGGCATTCTTTAACAATTATTGTCGATCTTTATTTACAAGTAACCATGAAAATTCTACCATATGTAGCTGCAAATCTAATTTGATACTTATTGTGTCCTTTATTTGAATATTTGTGTATATGTGATATATTTGCCTTAATTCTGTCTCAAGTATATGAATTGCTAAAGGTAGATTTACAATCTTGCTTGATGTAAATATTTACTAAATTATTTAAAATGGGGCAAAAATTCATGTGACATCACTTGTATAATTATAGTACGTACATATACCACTAGAAACTTAAGTACGTTACCACAAAGTGACACTAGGAAGACTTTTTATTCACCATACTTATCACAAATTGGTTTGTTGCATACAAGTCTTGCCCTTTGCTCAAATTTCGTTGACTTTTTAATGTACATCACAAATTGCTTTGTTGCATACAAGTCTTGCCCCTTTTATAGGTTTAGCTGACTTGGAGTTACTGTACATTACACATTGAGCATAATTGTGATCTGCAATGTGTGATGTACAGTAACTCCAAGTCAATTGCCAACATCGACAGAGGCAATTTCCTGTACGTTTGTGTTTTGCAATGTCTATTAACAAAAGTCAAGGATAGTAACTATTTCATGCTGGCCTCTTCCGTCCAAGACCAGTTTTTACTTATAGGTAGAATACATAAGTTTGTTTTTACTTTATTGCTTTTTATGTTTAAAATGTATTTTTTTTCTTGGTCTTACAAAACTATTGCAGGAGATGTTCATGCTTACACGGTGTGAATGTAAAAAATATTCTTATCAACATTATTGTATTAACACAAAATAGCATTTATTTGATTTCTGTTTATTATTAATAGATATTTATTTATTTTTCTAAATATTAAAAATAAATAACATATTTTTTTAATAAACAAATAACCAAAGAATCCTCCTGGAAACGCATGGGATGGACACACGCTACTGTAAATAATAAACTAAATATATAAAAAAATACTTTTGGTTTCCAAAATCTGTTTTACGGAAAATCATGTAATAGAATGTCTCAGTTGACTACAAGTCCACGGCGAAATTTAATGTTTTAATTTTTGTCTATTAATTATGGACCTAACATGGTTGAGAGTTCACAATTGACTACACACATTTCTTACACATTCCTCAGTTTCAATATCCAAAAACATTCCCCAGAGAGTTTGAGATGATCACCATGCTTAGCAGCAATATCTCTCTCTTTTCTCTGGTCACCTTTCTCTGCATTTGTTTCTACGTTGGAAGTTCCCATGCAAATAAGTGTGCTGAGAGGGACAGGCAAGCTCTTCTTAAATTGAAAGACGGTTTCATTGATGAATTCAACTCTCTTTACTCGTGGAACGGTAAAGATTGCTGCGAATGGGGAGGAATTTCATGCGATAATTTAACTGCTCATGTAACCAAATTGTATCTCCGTGATTGCTCGCTCAGAGGTAAGATGGATTCTTCAATATGTGAACTGAAACATCTCACTTTCTTTGATCTCAGTGGTAATGAAATAGAAGAAGTAATCCCAAAGTGCATCGGCTCACTTGCTCAATTGATAGTCTTGAATCTTGCGGTGAATAATCTGGTTGGTGGCATTCCTCCAACTCTGGGGAACCTTTCCAACTTGCAAACTCTTGATCTTTCCCGTAATCATTTGAATGGGACCCTTCCTTCTACTATTTGGCAACTTTCTACTCTTCGGATGTTGGTGCTCTATTCAAACAACTTGACTGGTGTAGATATCATTCGTGAGGGGCATTTGTCAAACTTATCAGAACTTGACATCGCAGATAACCAATTGAGTGGATCACAACCATTATTCGATTTTAGTAAACTTGCCTCGTTAGAGAAATTGTATCTTTCCGATAATCAGTTGAATGGGACACTTCCTTCTACTGTTTGGCAACTTTCTAGTCTCAGGACATTGGATCTCTCTTCGAACGAGTTCAATGATGTGGATGTCATTCGTGATGCGCATCTGTCAAATCTATCAGAACTTTTCATCGCAGATAACCAATTAAGTGGATCACAACCGTTGTTTGAGATCTGTAAAATTGCCTCTTTAGAAACGCTGGATCTTTCCAGAAATCAGTTGAACGGTGTCGTTAATGAATCACATCTATCAAACCTGTCTCAATTGAAAGCTTTGGATGTAGCTGGAAATGCACTTACATTCAAATTTAATTCAAATTGGGTTCCACCGTTCCAACTCTATTCATTTTCTGCAGCATCATGCATTTTGGGTCCTAAATTTCCAACATGGATCAAGAACATGAGAGGACTTAGCAGCTTGGATATCTCTAATAGTAGTATTTCAGATTTATTTCCTAATTGGTTTGGGAACCTGTCTTCAGGTATTTCACACTTGAATGTTTCACATAACAAAATTAGTGGAGCATTGCCACTGTCGTTACCAAGGAAAAAACAAACCTACCATAATGTATGGGATTTAAGTTTCAACGATTTGTCGGGTCCATTGCCTCCATTCCCAGAACTAGATGCTCTGTTTCTCTCGAATAATAGGTTTTCAGGGTCCATTACTTCTTTTTGTGCAACGTCATCAGAGGCGTTAATTGTTCTCGACTTGTCTAGTAACTTACTAGCGGGGACACTTCCAGATTGTTGGGGGAGATTTCAATTTTTAGGTCATCTAAATCTGGCACAAAATAATTTATCAGGGAGGATACCCAAGTCATTTGCCACTTTACAAAATATTGGGTCTATTAATTTAAATAGCAACAACTTCTCTGGTGAAATTCCATCCTTGTCCTCCTGCAGCCAATTACAATTTATTGATTTTGGGAATAACAATCTCCAAGGATCATTACCGGCATGGATAGGCCATAACTTGAGCCAATTGAACGTGTTGAGTTTAGAGGCAAATAAATTCAATGGAAGCATACCTACAAGCCTCTGTAATCTTTTCTCTCTTCGAGTGTTGGATCTCTCTAACAATAATATTACGGGGAAAATTCCACAATGTCTCAGTCGCATAATTGTTTTGTCAAATACGTCGTTTTCAGGACCAACCTTGGTATATGGAGTACTCCCTGATGGGCCAGATAATTCCAGATTCATTGACAAAGCAATGTTGGAATGGAAAGGACAAAACAGAGAATTCAAGGAAAATCTAAAACATATGACAATCATTGATCTTTCTTGCAACCAATTAACAGGAGAGATACCAAAAAGTATAACAACACTTGCGGCATTAGCTGTCTTGAATCTCTCAAGAAATAATCTTACAGGATCCATTCCCGACAACATTGGTCATATGCAATGGTTGGAATCACTTGACTTGTCAAGAAACCATCTTTATGGAAGAATGCCAGCAAGCTTTTCAAATTTGACTTTTCTCAGTTACATGGACTTGTCTTTCAACAACTTGTCAGGTAAAATTCCACAAAGCACTCAGTTACAAACCTTTGATGCCACTGTATATAAAGGAAATACTGGGCTTTGTGGTCCACCACTCCCAAATCATTGCCCAGGGGATGCTGTTTCGCCAAATGGAAGCGTAGATACAAATAATTTTGAAGAAGATGGAGACGAAAATGAACTCATAACCATTGGTTTTTACGTCACCTTGGGGTTTGGATTTTTTGTTGGATTCTGGGGTGTTTGTGGAACTTTAATTATAAAAAGTTCATGGAGACATGCATATTTTCAGTTCTTCAACAACATGAATGACTGGATATATGTGACACTCGTTGTCTTTGTGGCTCGAATGAAAAGGAGATTTCAAGTTCAAGACTAAAAGGTAAAGCATTTGATTCGTTGCCTCTGGTGCACTCATGTCAATTATGATTTACAGTGCAACTTTGTCTAAATAAAATTAATATCAACTAACAGCTTGCACACAACAATGCTGGTGGATATGATGTCTTTTCTTCTTCAATTTTTTGTATGTGAAGCTCCATCTCAGAAAGTGATTTGTAGTAAGCTTTGATTAATTTGGTAGAGACAATTGTTTCATTTGGCAGATGCATCACTTCTGAGTGATTTTGTGCTGATTTTTTTGTTCTCTTGAGTCATCGTCTATATTTTTTTTATTAATAAGTAAATTACTCAAATTTTCAATATTAGCCTGCATGCAGAATGGAAAGTGACGCTCAGGTATGATTACTATTTGCAGAAGGAAGCACTTTGTTGAAATCTACTGCTTGGTCGTTGAGAAACTATTAGAGCTAAGCAATAAATCTCAGGATTTCAGATTATCTTAGATTCCCAGAGAGAGTAATAATGGTGCCTGGTTCTTGCAAGTTAGATGGATGTTCCTCCACTTCCCTTTGTTGTCCTTTGTGTTTGTTGATCTTTTTGAAATTGCCTTTTTGATAAAAAGTAAAAAGATTAGCCTATATGTTTGTAATTTGTGTTTCATTATTGAGTATATTGCACGAGTTTTTCATGTTTAGCTAAATGCAGAGTATTAGCCAAAGTTGAGGAGATTGTGCATGATTTCTTTTCGTATAATGCTACCAGTATCCAAATACTATCATCGGGCATCTAACTAATCTGAGTCATGCTAGAAAGAATAATTTTAGGTGAAAAAACTCCTCTTTTGTGTTTTAGACGTTGCTAGACACTTATTTAAGTTAGAATAACCTGCATCAACTGAACTATTTATTCATTATGCGTAATTTAACTGCACAAAGCGTGAAATGCAATTAAGGGAAAAAAAAGAGATAAGAATGGTGTTATTCTTTTAGCGATAACGGAGTAATTAGTTATGTCTGTCTCAGGTAAAAGTATTTTAGGAGAATAGATACAGTCGATATGTAATAAACAAATAAAGCGATAAAAAATAATTTTCATATAATTAAAGTACTGCCAAAGGAGATTGATTATATTATTTGTTTATATCTTTAATATGATATTACGTGTTCAGCATGAATAATATATTTTACAAGATATATGACATAGGAATCATAACCCTACCTGACTAAATAAACATTTGATGTGAAATTCTGGGATAATTTTGATTTGTTTCCAGCATGGCATGCCATAGTTTTATAGTTTTTGCTATAATGCTATATTGTAAGTAAGCACAACCATAAGTCTCCATTGTTTCTTCACCCATTTGAAATTTATTTGCAAAATTAAGTCTTGAGTAACCCGACTCGCTTTAGTGCAATTGTGAGATGGCTACATTGTGACTAGGAGGTCAAAGGTTCAAATATTGGAAATAGCCTCTCCACGTGACACGGTAATTCTATGTATATTTATGCTCCCTTGATGGTAATTCTATGTATATTTATGCTCCCTTGATCCCACTAGGTTACTCTGTTTAGTAGCTGCTTGCTACACCAACAAATTAGAACAAGGATGAGACTGTTGAAGCAAAAAATCAAAATGCTCATAACTTACAAATTGCTTAAATGTTTTCCATTCAAGAAGAAGGAAAGGGTGTAGGAAGTGGCAAAACTCAAAACTGAATGAAGCAAATGCTAACAAAGAGGAAGTTTGCAAAGAACATGCTGTTTCGTTGCTGATAGGTCTAATCATGGAACATATCGGACCATATGCTTAGTTACTGTCATAGGGTATTGTGTGTATTTATGTTATGGTTGTTATTATGCTTTAAGAATATTTTTAATATTCTTAGTTGTCAGTTAGAGGTTAAATGAGCTTGATCGATCTTTTAATATTTTTAATATTGTTTACATTTTACAAACATGCAGCCGGTTCTTTATAGGACTATTTTCTTGGTTTCACATGTGAAATCATTATTTGTTTATCCATAAATATATGGGAATTCTTTTGGCTTTCTATGTCCACGTTTGAAAGGAGGAAAAATATAAATCTTTCCAATCCCAGATAAATAAATATATAAAATTAGATTTTTTATCATGAAAACAAAAGATAACTGTGTGGATAAGAAAGACAAAATGAACTGATATTATTATTACTTATCTAGACCTAGGATGTTAAGAATGGAAGTGAAGTAACAGAAATTCTAGAGCCATGAAAACTGCTCCACCATCGTAGGACTCTTCGTATAGATTGTATTATATGAATCATTTTACATACATAAAGACTCTTTAGAGAGGGTAGTTTCCCCAGCTGCGGAAGTTGTAAACAATCATTGCAATCCTCCAACTCTAAACGATTTAAATGTGTGAGAGAAGGACTAGACATCCATCGTGGAAAACGGGAACCTTTATATCCTTCCACACCCAAAGTCTGAAGTTGTTGGGTACGAGGTTGAAACACTTCAAGAATCTGCTCATCATTTTCTTGTAATTCAGACTCTTCATTTCTGTCCCATGACAACCACAATGAATTTAGGTGCTTAGTTGACATATTGGCTTCTTGAGCATCCCCAACTCTTTTGACCCTCTCCAAGTGCTTGATGCTCCTTTAAGGTTTAGTCGACCCAGTTCTGTCAAAAGGAACCCTCTATTGTTGCCAATGATATACATGCTTAATGTCCTTAGGGAAGTCATCATCCCCATCTGACGTGCCAAGCTTGACAATCTGTGGCAAAACCTCAAAGATGGATGTTGTAGAGCTCTTAAGCGTGCCAAATTAATCGGCAACCTTTGAAGATCACTGCAATAGTCTAATTTCAAAATTTCCAGATTCAACAATTCACATGGGGATTCTGGAAGAGTTCTAAAATCACCATGAGAAATATTCAAGTATCTTCGATATTTTAATTCACCAATTTTAGGCAGCAAACTGTTTAGTCCCTCCCTCTCAAGCACCCGCAAAGAATAACATTTTAATATGTCAACTGGAAGCTGGTAATCATAATAGTACTTCGGCATTGTATAGGTTTTCAAAGACTTAAAATTGGTTCAACTGAATTGACTTGGCCTCATCAGATAACTTTAGCCTGTAAATTAAGAGATGTCGGATTCTTTCAACCTGAGTAGTTATACCGTTGTCGTCATTAATGCAACAAACCTCTTCCGAAATAGATTGAGCAAGATCATGAACAAGATCATGCATCTTGAAACTTGTAACTTTGCCAAATTGATCTCTCTGAATATCTTGAAAAAAGGATCTCCAGTATAATTCATTTCATGCTTCATCACCAACATCTTCAGCGTCCAAGATTTCATTAGAGGAAATGAATCCATTAGCCGTCCAAAGTTCAATTAGATGTTGCTTGCTTATTATTTCATCTTTGGGAAATATTGCACAGAAGGCAAAACATTGTCTCAATTTTACAGGCAAGTTCAAGTAACTTAATCGCAATGCAGGCATGACCAAATTCCCATCCTGTATATTCCATAGCTTGCTTTCCTTGACATAGAGCCATTCTTTTTCCTCTTTTTTGAAACGCAAAAGACTTCCAAGTGCAATTGCTGCAAGAGGCAATCCCCACACTTATTTACTATCTCCGTCTCTATCACAACAAGCTCTGCCCTTTCTGCTGCATTCGGTTCAAAAGCTCGTTGTTTAAACAACTCCCAACAGTCATTGTCAGATAGCTTTGATAAATCATGAGGAGATGTTGTTCCCATAATTGATGCAACCATTTGAAGACGAGAAGTGACAAGAATTGAAGCACCCTTTGCTCCACAAGCCAATACCGATTTCAACCTATGCCAATTTTCTTGATCATCATCCCACACATCGTCCAAAACAAGCAAATATCTTTTCCTTTGAAGCAGATCTTGAAGTCTTTTCTGCAACGGCTCTAGATCCAAATCCTCACAGGCATGCCCAGATGCTGCTTCTATGATAGCTTTTGTCATTCTCTTCAAGCTGAAATCTTCAGAAACACATACCCAAATTCTCAGTTCAAAGTGGTTGACCACCCTCTCATGATTGAAAATGAGTTGAGCAAGTGTCGTTTTTCCAAGTCCACCAAGACCCACAATTGGGTAGACAGATAAATCCTCAAAATGAGAAGCATGGACAACCAAAAAGTCTACAATTTTATCCTTATCTTCTTCTCTTCCAAAACTTGAGGTTGAGAAATAATTGAGGTTGTTTGACGCCAATCAATGACTTCAGTTTTTCTCTCTCGAACCATCTCAGTCAAATGAAACTTAGTCCTTTCTTCGGCAATTTCATCTAATCTCTCTCTCTTATTCTCTTCATTTTCTTAGCAATCGTGTAACGGGAAACAACATGCTTGGGATGAAATGAGGATAAGCAAGAGGTTTGTACCGTGTCTAATAGTCCACACGTGACTCCATGATACTCCAACTGCAATGCTTCAGTGGCACACTCGTCCAAGATGTCATCAAGCACATCAGCTGCATCTTTTAGCTTCCGCAGCCAATCTTTGATGGCTCTATTTGAGTATTGTTTCTCCTCAGCATCTTCAAGTGTAGCCTTGATGGTAGAGAGCAAGCTGGCAAGCCTTTCCAAGTCTTGATGGAAACCCAGAAAGAGTCCCAGTTTTTTCTGAATGAGAGAGCTGATATTCTCAAGCACAATGTCGAGGACGGCCTCAGCCATCTTCCTCCTTCTAGTGGTATCAAGCAACAGAGGCTTCACGGTTACAAATGCAGTGTTAGTAGAATAGAGTAACAAGGTTATTAGCAAGGAAAGTAGACGTTTAGTAATTTGCATTGACTTCTCAAGTCAAAAAGTTGCCTGGTTATTATTATGTTAGAATTGTCGTGTACAGCTGCTTGCAGGGACCCATACACGCCTTCGGAGCTTAGAGTGAAAGAAAAATGTTCTGTGGAGGTCTACACGTATAAATAGAAAAAATAATAAATATCGATATTATTTGAATGTTTATGAATCCTAACAAATAATAAAAACATACGTAGACTTGGAAATGAGAAGTCAACAATGAACCAATGAATCATTGGAGGTTTGCTGAAGTAAATTAATATTTCAATAATTTAATACTAATAATCAGTTCCTTAATTTAAATCACTCCATATATTCCAACCATCCCAGAAACATAATCTTATAATTTTTAATTCAATCAACCCTTGCATTGCACATATTTATATAGGACATAATTTTAAACATATAAAAGGGTATAAATCAATGTTTCATTACAATATAAAATAATAATACTGTGTTTGGCATTAAAAAGAAAATATCAATATAAAAAAGAGAAATAAACAAGATTATAAAGTCTTGCATAATTTAGGTGTACAAAGAAACAGAGGAAAAAAAAATAACTTGCACAGAAGTCACTCAAATTAGGGTCTCAACAATACTGTAAAAAAGAAGAAGAAAAAGACACAACTATTGTTATATTATTCCTTACTTATCCTCCTTATTCTCGATTAATATTTCTGTGATATTCCTTATTTAGCTCCCTTATTCTTTAAGTCTCTACACTTTGTAGTGGTGGTACCCCATAAGTCAATTTTAGTACTTTTGTTTTTGTTATCAAGTCTTTTCATGATCTGCTAAGAATTTTATTTTCTTATAACAATCAAGCAAGTTGAGCGAACAGAAAGAGAAACAGCAAAACTAATATTTATGTTTCTTATTTTCTTAATAATTCCCATTCCAATTCATTTATAATATTAAGAAAAAATATTATTTGATGAGATGTAACAAGATAGAGAAATAAAATAATAACAATATAGTATCTTAAAATTTATGCTCATTTTAAGGATATACTTCAATACTTCAATTCTTCAATAATTAATATTTGAGTGTCACTGAAACTCCGGTGAGAAATATTTGATTTTGATTATAGTTGGTGTTTAGTACGATCATTCGTGAACTGCACATAGTTTTGAGTTGGAAACAAATTTTTCGATGTATAGAAATGCATGTTCCAAGTAAACTCTGACTTCTACAATTGCTGTCTTGTTTAAGATTTCTATTGCTAGTTATGGCAGCTTTTTTGCTCGGTTGGACTTTTACAATGCAAATGTTCCCAACGTCCAATAGCATGCCATTGCACCTTGTTAAGAAAATATCATGAGATGAAATATAATAATTTATACATTTTTCTCCTGGATTTTATTTATATACCTTGCTGAAATGGTGCTCATATACTACAGTAGATTAGTTTACTAACTTGAAATTTGATGAATTATTTAACATTATTGAGAAAAAACTTAATAAATTTAAAATATTAAAATATTGATAAATTTAACACACTCTAATATATGATAATATAGAATAGGAGATAGATGTCTTGTAGAGTCTTTTGAAGTTATAGGAGTTAGCATCACTTTGAGTATCTTGCTTTGTGTTCTGCTCCCAAAATTCAGCTATCTTAAATAATTTGGTCGCTCACAATGGACTTTCTGTTTTCCTTTGGAATAAAGTAATTTATTCCCCAAATTCTGCTATCTTATGTAGAATTATGTTGACAGTTTATTATGATTGAAGAAACCAAATAGACAATAGGTTGAAGTGGAAGAAGATGAATGAAGGATTTAACCAAAATATAACAAGGGAATCAAAATGTTCATGTGATTAGGCATGTTCATTGAGCAGATATGTCAATATTATAGCCCACGTTCTAATTTTTATATGTTGTAAATAGAAATAGATTTGTAACAGTTTATTTCTTCTCCAATCTCTCCTATCCATATTTGCTTAATCTTTGTATATCAATTATTAAAAATGTTATAAGTTATTTTTTGTAATAATGAAAACTATATTTCAATTACTTTTTCCATATTTTATATGAAACAACATGTAAAATAACGGGTTATAATGTTGGTTGAAAATACGTGAAATGAAGGATCAAACTTACCCGGTGCATCATTTAGTTTGACACCATAACTCCTTCAAAAAAGCGTCTTGTTCTTGATGCAGATTGCTTTCGCCGGAATTTTGCATTTGGATAAAATAGAGAGTAATGCTGTTCCTACTACAAACATCAAATTCTACAACTATGACCCTTTTGGTGCGGTACAAGTTACAACATTCTCTCTTCTTTTTACTCCCTGAAGCAAAAGGTGTAAAATGAAGCTTTAAAATGTGTTATATGAATAACATCATTTGTATCAATTTGTGACACAACAACATCTAAAAAGCTGCAGTTATGAAGAATAACATATCTACACTCCATATTGCCATTTATGTAATTCACAAGAATGGCATTCTAAAATATACTGAAAAAATTGTAATTTGATGGAGAACATCATTTGTATCAATTTGTGACACATCTAAAAAACGGCAGTTATGAGGAATGACATATCTACAATCTAGCGCTGTAGAAGAGCAAGATAACAGAAATGAAGAAGCTGAACAGTAAGTGAAAATTGCGGCTACTAGGTAGCAGCTAAAAAACTACGAAAATCTTGACCTTGACTCAAAATTTCTTCCCTATATATGAAACGCTTGAGTAGCTCTTTCTCTTTCAAATCCAAACATTCTTCAGCCTTACCAAACCATTCATATCTTTGTTTTGCCACATAATCATAGACAGCATCCCTGAGTGGAGTTGGAATCACCCAGAGTGAGCTTAAAGCAGAGTAAGGTAATGGCAAGTATGACAGTACTCGCAATGCAGCTGCAGAATCACAAGTTACTAAGAGATTGGCACACAGCATCACATGGAAAGCAGAAGAGAATGGTGAAAATATAATTGAAAAATGTTCATCTGTGTTGTATATTAATTAAAATATTTATTCTGAAATGAATCCTAAACATGATGGAGATGCCATTGGCAAGGCCACTACATTTGCATTAAGCGCTTGTTCATCACACAACATGGCAGAATATGGACTTTACCGGTAAACTTAAGTTTTGAGAAACAAATACTTTTAAAATGTTCCAAGGTGAAGAGTACGAGTGAGAGTCCACAAACTGATTAAAGTACTTGACAATGAGAATTATCATCAATATTTGGGATTTTACTTTGGACAAAGGAGTGTGAACCACGATTCCTACCTGAGTTGGTTGTTAACAAAATAATGAGAAAGAAGAATGAGTAAAGCTCCCCCCCTCTCCTCCCAACCCAAAAATAAAATGAACCTGGGAAATTAAGGATAATTGGAATGACTATACTGTCATGCACCCAAAGGAGGAAAGAGATTCCAAATTTTACAGGAAACACTGATGCAAAGGATTTGCAAATAAACTTCTGTTATTTAAAGAGACTGTTCCACAAATAATAACAGATAGCCCAAGAAGAATGTTCTGACAAAACAAAACGCTTTACGGTTCAGTTAGATATTATTTTGAAAATTAAATAACTATGTCTATTCTTTTACAGATCTAAATTGCCTATCAACTTCAAAACCAGAATTTAATCTTGATTCCAAGAAAACTGTTCTGAATTCTAGATTCATTAGTATCATTAGATTCACTGCCATAACTCCAAGCATGCTTTAGTTTTAAACACAGTATATAAGGCTGCTTACATCTGAGAGATTTCGCATTCTCCAGACTACACCCAGTGGCAGGAGCCTCATGTGCACTAGGCCACTCTTTCTACACATTTTGCAACATTTCTGACTTGATCAATTCAACATAGTAACAAATTTATCAAAGCAAAATTAAATTAGTAATATTTTGTATCCATGTGCAAAGACCTAAACATCTCAGATTGTTCCTTCCTAAGTTACTAGAGATCTACTAGATTATGTTAAAACCTTATGTGTCCATAAGCATGCCCAAACCAAAGTTATGCAGTAAAATAGTATGCAAAGCAGCAGAATGAATATCATTGAAGTAAATCAAATGAGCACGAATTCTAACCAGTAGATCCCTGAGAGTACACATTCAGGCCTTCAATGAACAAAAAGCGACGGAGGACATCCTCTCGTTCAAGACCACAAGCTCTCAAGTAAGGCACAGCAGTATTATTAAACTTGTACCATAAACCATTGTAAAATTACTTCAACCTTGTTCCTAGGAAAACACTAGTCTTCCTGTCTCTGCTTTGAAACGGTGAAGTTCTTCTGACTGTCGCTGAAGTCAGGAATCGGTTCTGAGTAATAAATGCTATTTTATAATGAGAAGTCAACCCTTTATTTGTACTTCCTACCTTCCTTTTATATGCATTGTTTATGGGCCAATGGGCCTGCTGAGTTAGGCCTTGATTATGGCCTTTTACTTAAATTAGATAATGCTTTGATTATTACCCTTAATTGGGTTAATTACCTTTTAATCTTAACAACCAGGTATTCGGCCAAACTAGGCCGAATAGGTACTCAGTTTCCTTTTTCTATATGTAGGACCGAGCAGTTACCTATCCAGTACACTAGCCCCCAAGCCTGAAGAGTACGAGGTAAGAGCTTGAAAATATACAAGTATTAGGCACATGTATACGAGGACGTACTCGGTTTGTAAGGAGGGCAGAAATACCGAGGGGGTATTCGGTCTTAGGAATGTAAGCAGGCCGAATAGGGTATTCATTTAAGGTATATGAAATCATATTTAGTGGGCTAGAGTGCATATCAAAGGAGTATTCGGTTTTTCAAAAAAGTGTCATAGACCGAAGAAGAAAAAATGAAAAAACATAAAAATAAAAATAAATAATAAATACAGAAAAAAGATCATTCTAGAACTTCAGGTTTTTAGGATTTCCTCGATGTGCGCGTACGGAACGAAAGGGTGCTCGATCTCAACCGTTTGATCTGGAAGAGATCTGTCGGTCTGGAAGGGGTGCGACCCTTCACATATCCGAGGACCCTAAACCCTATAAGTACATGGTGGTCAAAGTCTTTTGTTCTCCACTTTTTCTCTGAGCCGAGAAGTATATATTGTTGCTCCAAACCGAAGGGTATTCAAATTTTCTCTCTTTCTTCCGAACCGACTACCTGTAAGGTATGTTTAGTTTTCTTTTTCCCTTCCTTATCTTATTATGGCCGAATCCTTGGAATGGGAGGACTCGTTGTCTGATTCATCTAGACCGACTAGTGTTGATGGTCAGAATGCTGACAGAACCGAAGGAGGGGTAGAAATTTCTTCAAGACCGAGTGGGGTAAATGAAGGAGAGATGAGGGAACGCAATGACGAGGCTGAATCCTCTGAGTCCACTGATTTTGATTCTTCTGAGCCCCTACCGAGCGTAAGCCCCCCTAAGGAAAGACCAGTATTTCCTCCTTGTGTACTTCTTGAATACGAGTGGGTACACAGTGAAGTAGCCGCCTACTTCTCCTGATTTAGAAAAAATAAGAGTTTTCAATCCTTTGTTGACCATATTGACATTTCCTTATGGGAACCTTCCGATCCCTACCCCATATCCATTAACCCTTGCCTAGGAGAGGAAATCGAAAACCCAAATTTTGTTTTTTTAGGGGGTGCTGGGATGGCCGACACCTTCTTTATGTACGAGTATATGTTTAGAGAATTAGGTATAAAGCTACCTTTAGACGACTTCCAAATAGGAGTGTTAATGGTTTTAAATGTAGCGCCGACACAACTTCATCCGAATAGATGGGCGGCTATCCAAGCTTTTAGAGTCTTATGTAAATTTCATTACATAGAACCTAGTGTAGGTTTATTTCTTCATTTTTTCTGCACTCGTCCTTCAGATTTAGCAAGGTGAGTATCTTTAATAAGGCAACCGAAATTGCCACTATTCAAGCCTTACGCTTCTATTTTTTAGGATTTTAAGACCAGCTACTTTAAAGTAACCATCCACCCTGTAGGTAGAAATTTTTTCTTTGATAGTGAAAATAATCCCCTCTTCTCCTTCCACTGGACCTGAGTGCCTCGCCGGTACGATTGGATTTTGGAGGACCTGTTGTCGACTAGAGAGTTATTAGCCTTGAATTACTTGAAGTCTCTTTCCCGAGAGCTTCCTGCCCAACACATACTCTTACTATTAAAATCTCCTCGTCCTCGCCTGGACATGGATGGTATGTTCCGTCCCTATGGTTTAGTTTTTTGAATTAATTTGTATTGATTTGACTCTTCTTTTTTATTGTAGGTCTGATGGCTCAACATGGTATTAACGTACCAACCTATCATCAAACCTTGAAGACCAGGCCCCCTGAAAACACATCTATTGAGGAGCACCGAAACCCTCAAATTGACCATATACCAGAGGTAATCGGGCCTCGTCCTCCTCTCTGAGACCTTGTCATTGCAGAGAATCATCCCAAGAGGCGTAGAGAAAAGGGGAAGGAAAAGGAGAAAGGCAAAGAAAAAGAGGCCGAGAGGGAGAAAAAGAGGAAGCATTCCCACTCGGGTAGACCGAGTGGTTCAGAGGGGGCACGAAGTCAAGCCCAAGGTGACTTAATGGCTAGGGCTGACAGCTCTTCAAACTCTGCTATTCCCCCAGCTTTCTTATCCGACACCTTCCTCGTCCCAGGAGTACATGCTAGACGAGTAGTTGCGCCTGACTTGCTTTCAAATGCAGGAAAGGAAGCGGTCAGCAACCTGGACCTCGAGTCTCTGTGGCGATGCTACGCGGAGTTTCAAATCCGATCCATGATGATGCTCCAAAGACTAGCACTGGAGCCCACACTCGAGATGAGGAGGGTGCAAAACAAGTACTCTACCTCTCAGCAAGCTTTAGCGGATAATGAAGAGATTTGGCTAAATCTTGTTGAGACTAATAAAGCTTTGGAGGCCGAGGTTATTCAATACAAGAAACACTATCATATAGTGGAGAATCGGCTCCAGGCTACCGAGCAATCCCTAAGGGCTAAAGAGGAAGAAATGGAGGCTCTAAGGGTAAAGTTTTTGGGAATGAAGGAGGCTCTAAGGGCCAAATCTGTTGAAAAGGAAGAGGTAGTGGCTCTTGAAAGACAAAAGGCTGATGCCAAGCTGAAGACCTTTTCCGACAAGTGTTCGATCCAAGTAGCTATCGAACACGAGTCAGGCTTTAACCATGCGGTTCGCCAATGCTATGGTTTTTGCCAAGTGCCAGCCGACTTCCGTTTTGATCTTACCAAAGACGTCTTCAGTGGCAAGTTCTTACCATATAATGAAGTGGATGATGATATAGAGCTTGACAGCAAAGTTCCCTACCGAATAGAAGTTAATAACAATGCTCTCGGTGCTGAGGCCCTCGATCCCGAGGTCCCCAGTCCTGACGCCCTCGGTCCTGATGCCGGAGAGGAGGGAAGTTAGAACTAGGTTTTTTATTTTCTTTGTATTCATGGGCCGATAGCGCCCAAATTTTGTAATCCTTCTCTTTTCTTGTTATATTCTGGCATAATCAAACCAAATGATTATAACCAATAAATGAAATTTTTTCAACATTGAATACTTGTTTCTCATTATTGACCGAGTAGGAGTGCTCGGGTAGAAATTAATTGATTCAACCTTAGCCAAGTAGGAGTACTTGAGAGGAAATTTTAATAATGATTCATCCTTGGCCGAGTAGGGGTACTCGAGAGGGAATTAATTGATTCAACCTTAGCCAAGTAGGAGTACTTGGAGGAAATTTTAATAATGATTCATCCTTAGTCGAGTAGGAGTACTCGGGAGGGAATTAATTATTTTAGTTTTAATCAAGTGCTGGAGAGATTTTATTGACACATAAAAACCGAATAACTGAGAAGAAGTATTTCATTGATAAGATGCCTCTTTAAAAACCTTCCCAGGAAAACCCCTTTTCACTTTCTTTTAAGAGAACAAAACCTGGACGATGAAAAGAGTGCACCAATTACAAGTTACATGCGTTAAACTAAAATAATGTTTCAAGTGCGTGACCTTCCAAGTTCTCGGTATAAGCTTTGCTTCTAAGTTTGCAACTTGTATGCTCCATTGTCTAGTCTCGCTGCTACCTGAAAAGGTCCTTCCTAATTGGCTGCCAATTTCCCTTCGCGTTGGTCTTGGCGTGCTTCTCTGGTTACCCGCCACACCAAGTTATTCACGTAGAATTGTCTTGATTTAATTTTAGAATTGAACTTTCTCGACATTATTCTTTTGCTAGTCTCGGCCACTATTGCCGCTTGACCGCGTACTTCCTCCAATAAATCAAGGTTGATGACTAGGGATTCGTCATTGGTCGATTCCTAGAAGTTTTGTCTCTGAAACAATGGCTTACCAATCTCAATTGGCACTATGGTATCAGTACCGTATGTCAACCGAAAGGGTGTCTCCTTTATAGTTGTTTGTGGCATACACCGATAAGCCCATAAGATTCGGGCAACTTTTCTACCCATTCTCCCTTTGCGGATCCCAATCTTCTTCTAAGTTCATGTAAGATAACCTTGTTGGCAGCCTCGACCTGACTATTAGTCTGAGGATGTTCAACGGATATAACCCTATGCTTGATGTGAAGCCCTTCTAAGAATTCATTAAACCGGCGGTTTGTAAACTGCAGCCTTTGTCTGTAATTAAGACATTAGGGAGACCAAAACATGTGATGATATTCTTCCAAGTAAACTTCTGTACATTGTTGGCTGTTATGGTGGCGAGTGGCTCGGCTTCAATCCACTTAGTAAAGTAATCTACGGCGACGATCAGGAATTTGCACTGCCCTTTTGCCAAGGAAAAAGGACTGAGAAGGTTCATTCCCCAAATGGCAAAAGGCCAAGGAGAACTGATGGGGTGGTGCAACTGAGGACCGTGCTTTTGACAAGGGATGCACTTCTTTACAAATATATGACAGTCTTGGGAGAGTGTTGCCCAGAAGTATCCGGCTCTAAGGATCTTAGCTGTCATAGTTTGTCCGCTCGAATGGGTACAACAAATACCTTCGTGAATTTCCCTCATGACATAGCTGGCCTGATCCTCATCAAGACATTTCAACATGGGTGTTGAAATTCCTCTCTTATACAGCTCGTTGCCGAGGAGGATATACTTTGCTGTCTGCATTCTTACTTTCTTAGCCGAGGCTGGATCATTTGGTAGCCTACTGTAGGTGAGGTATTGGATAATTGGGGTCATCCAATTTTGAGGCATATTCCCTATGTCCATGCACTCTTGCTTATAGATGCTCGGTTTAGGAATCTCTTGATGAATGACGCTTTCTAGTCGCCCCAGCTTCCTTTGACTAGCCAATCTAGCAAGCTTATCAGCTTGTTCATTCATTGTCCTCGGTGTATGCCGAACCTGTACCTCGTCAAAATCATTCTTCATGTTCTTGAATTCTTGATAATACTTGAGCATGACCGGGTCCCTCACCTAATATGTCTAATTAACCTGTTTGGCCACTATCTTTGAATCACTCTAGCAAATGATGCGTTTTACTTCTATTTCTTTTGCCAATCTAAGACCGGCGATGAGTGCTTCGTACTCAGCTTGATTATTAGATGCCTTGAATCCAAACCGAATGGATTGTTCAATAATTATAGTGTTTGGTCCCTCTAGTATGATTCCTGCCCCACTACCCTTTCGGTTGGAGGATCCATCCACATGCAAGTTCCACATGTCGGTTGTGGTATGTTTTTGGGCAGTAAATTCATTCGGGAAGTCTGCAAGTACTTGGGCTTTGAGAGGGCATCGGTTTTCAAAGTGGATATACTGGGATAGCTCAATTGTCCATGCTACTAGCCGACCAGCTAATTCTGGCTTCCTTAAAACTTTGGCCATTAGGCAATCGGTTCGTACCACCACTCGATGGCTTTGGAAGTAATATCTTAACCGTCGAGCTGTATGGAGTAGAGCCAACACCACTTTTTCCATCAGCTGATAGCAGGTTTCGGGACTTTGGAGTGTTCGGCTGATGAAGTATACTAGGGCCGGTTCAGGTATCTCTTGCAATAAGACCAAACTAATGGCACTATCTGACACGGCTAAATAGATAATCATATCTTTGTTGGGTCTCGGTTTTGTTAACACAGGCGGTGCTGCTAGCATATTTTCATACTGGAGGAAGGTCGCCTCACATTCTTCAAACCAAGCAAATTTTTGAGATTTTTTAAGGAGATCAATGAAGGCCCGAGACCTTTTCGCCATTACAGGCAAAAATCTGGCAAGGGCCGCAATCCGCCCGGCAAGTCTCTGGACCTCTTTGATGTTCCTAGGACTTGTCATGTCGATAATAGCTTGACACTTATCAGGGTTCGCCTAGATCCCCTTCTCCGATAGCATGAAGCCTAAAAATTTGCCGCCAGTTATTCCAAATGTGCATTTTTCTGGGTTAAACTGCATCCCATGTCGCCGAGTTTCACCAAATACTTCTCTTAAATGAGCAAGATGTTGTTCTAATGCTACGGATTTGACTACCATGTCATCAACGTATATCTCCATGCACTTCCCGACTTGTTTGTCAAAAATTTTATTCATAAGCCTCTGATACGTTGCCCCTGCGTTTTTAAGACCGAAGGACATTACCCGATAATAGAAATTTGCCGAATTTGTGATAAATGCCATCTTTTCTTCATCTGGAGGATACATTCGGATCTGATTATACCTCGAATATGCATCCAAAAAACTAAGTACCTTATGACTGGCTGCACCATCCACCAAGGTATCGATGTTTGGAAAGGGGTACGCATATTTTGGACACGCCTTGTTAAGGTTAGTGAAGTTTGTACACATCCGCCATTTTCCGTTCGCCTTTTTAACCATAACTACGTTGGCCAACCAAGTGAAATATCTAACCTCTCAGATGAAGCCGGCCTGTAATAGTTTATCGGTTTCCTCCTTTACCGTCTTTGCTCTCTCACCTCCGATCTTCCTTTTCTTCTGTGCTATCAGCCTGGCTCCTTTATAAACCGATAGGTGATGACAGAGAAACGCAAGGTCGATTCCTGGCTTATCAGAAGCTGACCAGGCAAATAGATTGGCATTGCATTGTAATATTTGTTGAAGGTCTTGCCTGTCTTGTGTAGATAAACTGACTCCCAGATAAGTGACCTGCTCAGGTTTTCTACCAAGCTGGAAAGGTTGCTTATTTTCATTGGGTTCTACCTGACACCCTTCATTAATTCTAAGATCTAGTTCTATTTCCCAGTCCTCTATAGACCGCGGAGCTACAATATTAACATCTTGTCTGTATTCATGGAGTGGCTTGAGACACAGGCTTACGAAGTAGCATTCTCTAGTTGTCTTCTGGTCAGCATGAACTGTGACGATTCGGTCCCGTTCAGAGGGAAACTTCATAGTCAGATGAGGAATGAACACTATGGCTTTCAATCTATTTAGAGATGGCTTGCCGAGTAGTATATTGTAGGAGGTATTCGCATGTACTACCAGGTAGGTAACCTTAATGCATTTTCTTTCATGTTTAGATCCGAACGTGTATAGATCAATACATCCATGGGTTTCTACCCACTCCCCAGAGAATCCGACGAGTGGTTCATGGTATTCTCAAAGCTCCTCTTCTGGTATGCTTAATTGTTTGAATGTACTCCAGTAAAAGATATCAGTCGAGCTCCCTTAGTCAATAAGTGTTTTCTTGACAGTACAATTAAGAATGTCCACACTAATGACCATCGGATCATCTTGTACCGAGTCCACTCCTTGAAAGTCATCGTCTATGAATGTAATGGGCAGAATTTGAATCCTGCTGCCCAATGAAATGTTGTTAACAGAGCGAACCTGTCTGAGATGTCTCTTTCTAGCTAAATGGGTGGATCTTCCACCAGCAAACCCATCAGCTATGGTGTTAATAACCCTTTTCGGGTATTTTTCTCGCTCATCAAATCGTTTCACAGGAGGTTCTCTTGACCGGCTCCGCTGTCGCTCAGGCTACTTATCCTCATACCTTCTTGAGGGTTGGGGGTGTCGGTCTCTACTTCTTTCAACATGACCAGTATGATTTGTTTGTACAAATCCTCAAAGATGTCCTTCATTGATCAAATCATTGATTTTATCTTTCAAAGCCATGCATTCTTCTGTGGTGTAGCCCCTATTGCAGTGATATCAGCAAGATTTGCTTTTTTCTGCTCAAGGGGGGTATTAGCATGCCTGGGCATACTCAATATTTCGGTTGCTAGAGCTTGGTCAAGTACTCTAGATCGGTTGGTGTTGAGAGTAGTGTATGCAGGATATTTTGGACTTCTAGGGGGCCTCTCAACATCATTTCTCCCGGCTTTAGTCTCTTATCGAGGCTTGAAAGACTTTCTCTTGTCTGCTTCTTTAAAATTAGACCCTTAATCTATTCGGACTTGATTCTGATATTCAACTAGTTCCTCCATTTGCATATACTTGGCAGCCAGACTCCGAAGTTCATCTAAGTCCATGGGTGGTTTTTTACATATACTATTAACGAAAGGCCCTGGCTTAAGGGCTGTTGTGAGGTGGTGCATAGCCACGGCCGGTTCCAGGTTATGAATTGAAAGGGTCACTTTGCCAAAGCATTCTATGAATGCTTTCAGTGATTCTCCCTTTTTCTGACGAATATTGACGAGTGCTAGAGATGTCAGCGGGTGTGGTCGGCTTGTGGCGAACTGTAAATTGAACTGTCTTGTGAGAGTTGCAAAAGAGTCAATGGATGAAGGGGAGAGTCGAGTGAACCAACTTAGGGTGGGTCCTCTTAGTGAAGTAGGAAAATCTTGTACCATAAGGAGTCATTTTCTGTGTACAAGTCGACCTGAGTTGTGAAAACATCTAGATGTTTCCCAGGATCAGTTGTGCCATCATATTTTTCTATCGTTAAACCTCTCCAGTTGTTAGGTAGTTTAGCATCCAAGATATGGTGAGCAAACGGGCTTCGACTTACTACATCATCTCAGTCATTCTTGGTTTCAGATTGCTGAATTATTATCGATTTCTCTTGTAACGCTGAGGACTCCCTCTGATCCTGGGCGAGAGGTGTAGTTTGGGAAGGGATGCGTGTTCTTATTTCTTCTCTTAAGTGGACATTTTCCCTTCTCAAGACCGAGAGCTCTAGGGCATCTTTTTCCCTTTCCTTTTTCATCTCCATCATTTCTGTTTTGAGCTACATTAACACCGCTAGAAGGCCTTCATCAGTTCCTTCTTCCACCAGAACCTCAGGTATTGGTTGAGTAGGTGTTATATCTTCTTGCTGTTGCTGAGAAGTTCCCCCCTGTTGAACACGTCCGTCCTCTTAGCTTCTTATTAGTACCATACTGATAAAAAAAGCAACGCAATTATGCCCCACGGTGGGCGCCAAAATGTTCCTACTAGGAAAATACTAGTCTTCCTATTTCTGCTCTGAAACAGTGACGTCCTTCTGACTGTCGCTGATGTGGGGAAGGTACCTATAAAAGGCACTCCGATGCTAAAGTCAAGAATCGGTTCTGAGTAATAAATGTTATTTTATAATGAAAAGTCAACTCTTTACCTATACTTCCTACCTTCCTTTTATAGGCATTGTTTATGGGCCAATGGGCCTGTTGAGTTAGCCTTGATTATGGCCCTTTACTTAAATTAGATAATGCTTTGATTATTACCCTTAATTGAGTTAATTACCTTTTAATTTTAACAACCAGGTATTCGACCAAATTGGGCTAAATAGGCATTCAGTTTCCTTTTCCTATATGTAGGACCAAGTAGTTACCTATCCAGTACAAACTTCATTTAGTTCACTTTAATTGGAAGTTGAGGGAAAGGATTCTAACCATGGCAATTTGACTAGTTAGTCTATTGCAGCCCATACTGCGGATCTTCTCAAATTGTGTGTCATATATTTCTTTCCTTTTTTGTGTAAAAAAAAATCCAAGGTATGGGATCGATTCATTGATTTGTGTTCAATGAGTATATATTCATTGTGCCAATGTCCACAAAAGAGAAAATATATATTAATTGAAGACGACATTCAGAAAATATGTAGTACATATTGAATGCAATTATATTTTAGGAAATGTTATTTATTTCTTGAAAAACTATCTTAAAAAATAAAAAGCAATTTTTCTCAACATATTTTATGGATATACAATTTTTTTTCTTGAAATATTTGGTTTAATTTGCATTTTTTAGGCCTGTGCACGGTGGATCCTAGCTTTGAGCTGGTGTTTACTTTTAGTCGATAAGAGTTTGAGACCTATGGGTGCATCAATAATGTGAGTTTGACATTCAATAGCCTAGCAATGTCTAAAATACTCTTAACATTAGTTTTGTAATAATACAGAATTAAACTCCACTAACTCATTGGCATCAAAATTAAAATTATAAGCGATAGATAAAGAGAGTGTCCAATCTAACCTCGCCGACCGTAAGTTTAAAGTATACAATGGGTCCTATATATGGATGTTTTTTCCAGCCTCTTCAATATGAACTAATACCAAAGACTCAATTGCATTCATCTCAAAATCTCACTCAATTTTAAGATTTCAAATTTCTTAGTTTTCTTTTAATCTATCGATAAAAGATGTTGATATCATCTTCAAGAAAGGTTATTCATTTTCTATTTATTATGTTTCTCCAATCAAATCGGGCTAACTTCTAATGATGAATATTGAGAAAATTGTATTGAGTAAAAATCATGACCATGTTTTAATCTACATGGGGTAAATCATAAATTGGTTCAGACTATAGCAAAGAGATTTAATTAATTATCAATAACATGCACGCTCTTTTTTTATATTTATAAATCATATATAAAGGCTTTTTTATTTAATTAATACATATTTAAAAACAAATTCTCAAAATAAAAATTTTTTCAAACTAATTCCTTGTCTGGGGTTATTTTTTTGCCAAATCAACATTAATATCGGCCATGCACCAACGATAGTCTTTTTTTATTATTTTTTATTACTCTATCGGCCACTTAGCTCCGATACTATTTCAACATGTGACACGTGAAATATAAAACGGCAGAAAAAATTTAAAAAAAAAATATTAATATCAAAAATAAAAGGGACGATAGCCATTATTTTATTTTTTATTTTTACACTGTATCGGTCACGTTTGGTCAATACTAGTCAAGGTTGTGACACGTGGCGAGAAGGCAGAAGTATCAAAATTTAGTGGACAATAACGTTGTCGATGGTCAATGTGCATTAGCTCTATCGCTTTAACTGGGACGATACTGGTGTTGTCCTGACACATGATACGATGAATCTTTTTATCTCTTAGTTTCTTACTGTGTAATGGTTATTGTCCAATTTTACTTGCTATATATACTGAATGAAGGTTCCAAAATTGCAGTTCGTGTTGGAAGAGGGAAAGAATATTTGAGGTTAGTAAATTTTGTTATTAATTTTATAAAATTTTTGTATTAATAGTGTAAAAATTTAGTATGAAATTTAAATTAATTTGTTATAATTTATTATTTAAAATTGGTAAAATAATGGAAGGATTTAAATATATTTAATATAATATTTATGTAGATTTGTTGGTAAGTATGTATTTTTATATTTTATTATAATTGATTTATGGAAGAAAATTAGGGAAAATTGTGGTATGTAAAGTGTAAATTTTGTAATGGGGAGTTTACTGTATCGTAAATATAGTTATTGTTGCAGTTATTAATTAAATTAAGAAATATTAATTTCTTATTTAATAGGATTTGAGAAGAATAAGTATTGAAATTATGTATATTAGGATGCACAAGTAGGTAATAAGTTATTATATATTATGTAACAAATAAATATGGAAGTTTTGAAAATTTTAAAATATGACTAATATAATAAAATGAAGCATAATCAATTATTAAAATATAGAAAAATGTGTGAAATTTTGTAATTATAATTGAAACATGAATGGAGTCATTTGTTATTAACAATTAAATAAATATATATGTTCTAATTGAGTAGTATAATTTGTTGATGCAGGATGACTCACTTTGTGGTAATTGTATATTGGAACGGTCGCATATTTTCAAGTAACGAAGGTGTTTGTAACGCCCCTAATTTTTTAATATTAGTTATTGTTATTTGTATAAATCTAAATGTATATTCATGTGTGTATGTGTGACTGGATAGGCTTAAATGGGCTAAGTGCTTAAGTGCAAAGCATGATACTGGGCTGTTCTCGCTGCACCGAGAGGGCCTTGGGAGGAAGGACCAGAACTATCACCTTCTCGCTATAGCGAGAGAGTGACAGTTTTGGGTGCATTTCTGGGTGCAGTCTCGCTGTAGCGAGAGGGTCTCGCTGTAGCGAGATTCTGCAGAAATCGGAGTGCATTTTCATCTGATATTTTTGTGCAGCGTGAGGGCGTGTCGCTGCAGTGAAGGGACCTCGTTGCAGCGAAAATATCTCACTGTAGCGAGAGTGTCGCGACCAGAAAAAGATTTAAAAGGGGTTAAGGTTCAGAGAGAGTTATTTCTCCCTCCCCCTTCGAAATCCCTTCGATTCTCTCACTCTTAAACTCTATTCCACCGATTAATTGACTCCAAAGCCGTTTGGGAGCGAGATTGGAGCTCGGATTTGTGTGGAGAACGCTTGGAGGTGAGTTTTAAACGGTTAGAGTTTTTGTTTTCCTTCCCTTTCTCTATTCTTGGTGATTTTTAGGGTTCTCATGGAATTCTTCCATGTGTTTAGGCCGAAAGCCGTGTGGGGAGCATTTCTGTGGTTAAGTTCGGACGTGGGTCTTCAATCCAAGGTAAAAGGGACTCTACCCTACTCCTTTATGTGTGATTTGCTGATATTTTGTGTGATATTGTGATGTGGCTGAGTAGATGATAGGAAATTGCTGAGATATGTGATATGGACACTTGTGTCATTTATACATATGTGTATATTTGAATGAACATTGTGAAAATGTGGGACCGAGGGCTGTGTAATATGAATGGAAATAGGCTAGGGGCCGTGTCTCATGAATGAATTGTGGGCTATGTGCTGTGTGTGCTGTGAAAATGGAATGTGGGCCTAGTGCCGTATAGTTGAACAAATATAGGCCTAGTGCTGTGTACTGTTAAATGTGGGCTATGTGTCGTATACTGAAATGTGTGTGATTGGGGTGTAGTAGCGCCGTTGTAATGTGCTATGAATGGTTCAGTGATACACTGGGGATATGGGAGTTGAGGACGGTAGGAATGCCTTGGGGAAGAGGGAGTAGTGGTGACACCGACTACGAAACGGGTGCACCACGGGCCACACACTCTCTTCCTGACTAGACCTCTGACCACTATCTTTGCTGAGCGACCCGTGACTGCCCACGTGGTATCTATGAGGCGGGGGTAACCGGTGACCATTTATAGTATAAATCTGTAATCACAGTGCCACAATGAGCATGGCTGGCATGCGTATTCACGGGTTTATAATTTGAAATTATGGATATGAAATGCTGCTGATGCCATGAGTGCATAGGTGTTAAATTGACATGAACTGTGTGATAATGCTGCTTGTGCTTGTATTTGTTTAATGTATTGGAAATGTGCTGGAGGTGAGACTCTATGCTTAATTGTGTGTTTTGGAAGTGTAGAGTACTCACTCTTATATTCATTTTTCAAGTAATCAAGAGATCAGCATTGGACTCAGTGAAAGGGGCAGATGGAACTGCTATAGGACTAGGATTTTAATTTGAAAATAATGTATTTGAATGGGTCCTATAGTAGTGACTTGATAGAAATTGTAACCCCTTTCCTTATTTTAAAATATTTGATGAAACCAAGGGTTGAGAACCTTATTTGAAATGAAATTTATTTTATTCCAAATTTGCGAAATCATGATTTATTAAAATTAAAATTTAAGGTGTTTCAGTATTACGTTTGAAGGAAATAATAAAATGATTAAGATTAGACGTGGAATAAGTTTGGAAACATTGAAAAGAAAGATTCATGCAAAACTGAAATTGTCTACTAGTCAAGTTATATCTAGATTGATTTCACGATTTTTAGTAGACTTGATTGTTAGACAATACACAATTATGGATATATGTGATAATGAATATATTAATTGCATGTTAAGTGCTTTTCTTCAACAAAATCAGCGAAGTGCAATTGAAGTATATGCAGATATTGCGTCTGGTGAGAGTTCTTGTATTCAGTCATAAGGTGTGGACTTAAATTTATCATGTTCACGTGACAACATGTCTGAAGCAATGAACCCCTATTTGTATCAAGTGTAGTAATTTTATATTTTCTGATGAAAATATATATTTAATTTCATTATAAGTATGTTTACCTAACAATAAATGTCATGGTTGTGTAGAATGTGAATATGAGAATGAGGATGATGATGACAATGAAATTGAATGGGAGGATCCTGAAGAAAGTTCATCTGAATCTAATTTGGAGGGTGCAATTCATAGTAGCTTGAATATAAGTGATAATGCATGAGTCAAAGGTATTAAGTACATTAATCTGTTATAAAATACATTTCAATAATAACGTAAAATAAATCGATTGTGTTGTAATATGCAGGCTTGGTTGAAACTCCCTTTTGGAATTCAAGTCTACATTATACCTATATTAACTAGGAACATGCTAATGAAGAAATGAAAAATGTAGATGTTGATCCTGATCAAGCATGAAGGGAGGGTGATGCATTATTTGTTGGCCAAATATTTGAGTCTAAAGAAGATGTTTATATTGTGGTGGAATCAAAACCAACCAAATTTCATGTGAAATGCCCAAATCATAGTACAAGATGTCCTTGGTAAGTTGCACTAATTTATCCTAATATGTTTGATGGTTCTATATATTATTAAAGAACATTACACATAATTATATTGTTATTTGTAGGTATGGTAAAAGAACAATCATCGGTGCCAATCACATTAATCCAAGAAAGAATTAGTGGTCAATTTGGCTATCAAGTTTCTTACAAGAAAGCATGGAAGGCAAAACAAAAAGCTATAGTAAAGGTTTTTGGTGATTGGGATGAATCGTATGCCACATTGCCAAGATAGTTGGAGTACATGCAATTATATTCATCTGGGTCAGTATACAAAATTGAAACCAATGACTATGTGAGGGGTCACCAAGTGGATAATAGATATAGAATGTTTCATCGATTATTTTGGTCATTTAAACAATGCATAACTGCTTTCAACTTTTGCAAACCCTTAATACAAGTAGATGGTACATTTTTGTATAGTAAGTACCGTCAAACTTTACTGATTTCTACCGCATAAGATGGAAATAATTATGTCTTTCCAATTGCCTTTGTCATTGTAGAAGGGGAAACTTTGTCAGCATGGAAATAGTTTTTGGCTCTTATCCGTCTTCATGTCACTAACAAGGCAGGTATTTGTTTGATCTTTGATAGACATCAAAGTATTAAAAGTGTCATTTCTAATCCACATATTGGGTGGCAACCACCGAACGCATATCATGTGTATTGCATTCGTCACATAGCAAGCAATTTTAATCAGCGCTTCAAGAATGCAGGCTTGAAGAAAGAGCTAGTCAAATTAGATATGAATGTTGTGACTAAATTAAGTCCATTTATTATCACTCATCACGTATTGATTATTTGCAGTCATAATATTATTGATTTCTTATTATAGGATATACAACATGCAAACAAAGATTTGAAGAAAAACTTGAACGAGTCACAGGACATTAGAAGTTGGATTAACTGCATCTCTAAAGAAAAATAGACTTTGGCCTATGATCACCAAGGAAGACATTATGGGAAAGTTAGCAAGCTGAGCAAGTCCAACAAAGCCAGTCATCTCCAAATGAGGTACAATCTCTGCTAGAACACCGTCTATGCCAGCTGGTATAAACTGACACTTCCTGACCTTCAACATCAGATGCTCTCGCCCATCCTAAATGTGTTCAAAGACATGTATACTTTGAAAACGTAATAAAGATGGATCTTCTAGTCGAGGATTAATTATCATACCTTCAGATGAAGATGAAGCCATCTAAAAATTTAAAAATATATATTAGCATTATTATGTCAGTATAAACACATTAAAAATAATTATTAATTTATACAATTTGTTAAACTACTAATAATACAATTTTTAAATTTAATTTAACTAGATATAAATTGAAAAAATATATAATACCAATTATATAACATAAAGTTATTATAAAAATTGATAACAATATAACAGTTCCAACATAGCTATTTTTATTGGTTTTTACTTTCAAAATAATAATTATGCATCAAAGTATTAACAACAACTTTTCATGTTATACTTATTATATAAATTGTAATAATAGTGTTATTAATTTTAGTTTTATTAAATATTCAATTTATATTCTATTTTACTCTACAACAATTTAAAAAATTATGCAATAACTACATTATTATTTTATTTAATTTTTAATATTTATTTTACTTCCCCTATTTTATTTATATTAAATTAAAAACATATTTTTTATTTAACTTTATTACAACCTAATATATTTAATTTAATTTACACACATTTAAATTTATTTATTTTTATATATTTAATTTTTTTAATTAATTATTTTTACTAATCAACAGTAATAATATAATTTTTTATGCTTTTTACTCAACAAAAATTTATTTCTAAATATAATTCTCTTATTATCTTATAAATATAACTAATTATGTATTTTAAATTTAATATTTTATGATTTAACTAAATTTATATATTTTCTCATATTTTAACCATCATAACGTTTATAATTTTTTTGTGTTCCTAAACATAATACTACATGTATCAACTAATATATAATTTCTCTACTTATACATCCATTAATTTTTTTAATATTAATCAATTTTTATATATAATTTTTTCATCACAAAAATTAACAAATATATCAATTACAGTCAACAAAATAAAATATATCTATAAATTACAGTTTAGAAACAAATTTTCCTTATTCTACGGTTCTAGCCAAATACACACTATTTATATATATATAAACATTCAGAAATTTCATAATAAATATAAAAAAATACTAAAAACTGATAAAAAAAAATTAGAAAAAAAATATAAAATTGTATTTGATATTCATTACTAACCTTTGATACCGGCAAGAATGACTATTCCAGTTCACCACTGAAGATCCTAAAATTGAGATTCAAATCAGTTTTTTTTTTCAAATGCAACTCAACAAAATATCACCAATTCAACAAATTATTTCTTACCTTCCAATTTTTCAGACAATAATGCAAATGAAAGCAAATTTTTTGACAAAAATTTTATAAAGTCACGTACAAATTTTTTGGAGGCCGGCATTAATAGAGTATGACTGATGGAGAGGGAAGAGAAGAAGCCGTGAGTAGTGTCGGTTCCCAATATGCCACGTTTCAAGATCACAGCTAGTATCACCCAAGATGGGACGCTATCAGTTTCGATACACTCACGATCTCGACACGTGGTTCAATTCATCCCTAACCTTTCATTTCAAATGTCTATCATCCCTATTTAGTCGATATTGCTGCGCTGTTGACACGTGTTCCGTCTCTTCCAACTTCCTCTGATATTATTAATATTTTTTCTTTTTATTTTTTTGCCATTTTATATTTTCACGTGTCACATATTGGAATAGTATCGTATCTAAGTGGCTAATAGAATAATAAAAAATAAAAAAGCTATCGTCAGTGCATGGCCGATATTGATGCTGATTTGGCAAAAAAATAGTTCTAGACAAGGAATTAGTTTGGAAAGAATTTTATTTTAAAAATTTGTTTCTAAATATGTATTAATTAAATAAAAAAGCCTCATATAACCGTTTCTCTCTATTAATATATATATAATATAAATTCATGTTAATGATATAATATCCATATGATGAACCATATATATATATATATATATATATATATATATATATATATATATATATATATATATTTCTTTTATCAATAAAATCATTCATTAGGGTGATATATAATATTAGTAACGTAAACCTACAATTATAATATCAATAGTTTAATTTTTATTAGATAAAAATTAATTAAATCAATGAAAACATAATTAATCAATTACATGCATACTGCCGCGACAAAGCCCCAAAACGATTTTGTCAATTTAAGGAAACGACCATGCAAATTTTCAATCAAGGTTTTTAATTAATTAATAAATAAAACAAAATTTAATTTTTTTTTTAATTTCTCATCCAATTTAATTGAGATTTGACTCATATCATTTACCTGCTAATGATAGATAAATTTACTATTAGAGATTTTTGGTATACACAAAGACTTAAAGTCTAGATATTACTTAAATAATACTAAACTGCTTCTCAATTGAAACAAAATTCAATATTTAATATATGGTTGATCGAATAATAAAAATTAAATATATGAATAATTATTTTCTTTTATTTTTTCAAAATCAAAATAAAATCATTTCAAAAAATAAAAAAAAATTAACTTAGACTTCATATTATACAATAAAATAATTTACAACAACAGATTTGTGATGTAAAAAAATAAATTTACAATGTATATTTCATTTTAAAATTTATATGTATAAAAAAATGGTGTTCAAAAAGATTATATTTTAACACCTAAAATTGTTTTGAGATTATTTTCTAATTTACAAAATGAGAGTAGAATATTTTGAAATGAAAAGAAAGAGTTTTCATATAGCAATTGATATAGTTATTTTTCAAACAAATAAAAATATTAATATTAATATTTTGTTTTTTTTTTAAATTAGGAGACAAGATAACATTATAAAAAATAATTTTTTAAAATTTTTTTTATTAGTCAAAATTTAAGTTTGAGACTTAGATAAATAGCCTCTCTTTTTTTTTTTTGTTAATTCTAAAATAATGAAACACCAAAAGAATGGAATTTAACTGTACTTGTCACTTTAACATTTTCAAAATAAGTTAATAATTATGTAAGACTCATGTCAAGTTTTTTTATTTGCATCACTTAACGTGGGGATTTTGCATTTGTTTGATTCCTGGTTTTATTAATCAAACTCAATTTCATATTTAACATTTTACAAAGTACAAAATACTCATAAAACAAAATATTTTCAATTATAAAATTTTGTTTATTAACAATACACAAAGATCCTTAAAAAAATGTTTATGTAAAACGTAAAAATAATTTCACAATATTTTAGACAATAAAATAGATTTTGATTTATAAGTTTTTTTTCTTCCTTTGCAAACAAATATTTAAACTTTAACTTTATCTTAATTTATTCTTTGACTTTATTTTTTTTTCATTTTTAAATCTTCTACGGTGAGACTTTTTTCACTGTACATATAGTTTCAACTATAATTATTTATTTTGATATTTATTATTTAAAAGATTTATGAATTTCAACCATAATATCGCGGAATATTTTTTCCCACCTACCATCTTCAATTCAGTATAATGATAACTTTGTTATAAAGTATAATATCTATGTAATTTGATATTATCATTACCAAAGTTAGTTGTTAGTTATTAATTTTTTGGATACTAAAAGAAAATTTTTCCCATTTAAGTAGATTAATTTTAGGAATTTATTTAAAGACTGACATTAACGTTCAAAATAAAGTTATTTTAGAAATAAATGTATTTCATATTATAGATTTTAAAAATATTGAACAATATTATAATTTATTCAAATTTAAAATACATAATAAAAATTATTATTAATCAAATATTTTGTATAAACATGACGCTTTTTTCTTTTTCAAAAACTTCAAATTTCGTCCCCCCTATGAAATGAATAACCACGTGACATCACGTGGTGGAATGGAAATCATGCTATTGTCTTGATTATTTTTTATAATTAGATTAATGTATAATAGTATAAGTTTTATTAGTGTTTTTAATTATAATTAAAATTTGATCTAAAATAATCATATATATGAGGTTAACATGAATTATTAAAATGAAATTTTAATTTAAAAATAATATAAAATATTTATAATATTCTGTGTGTATATATATATTATATTATATTATATTGAATATTCTATTTAACTTTGATTTAAAAAGGGACGGTGTATTTGAAAAAAATAAAATGTTAGTTATAACAGAATACGTGTAAATATATGATAAATATTTTATTATTTTTCAATTTTTTGAGTAAGTGAATATTTAATTTTTAAGTGTATCTTCTTAAAGAACATTTTTAAACATTGCTTAAAAAATTAATGCTATCATAAAATTTTAATTATTTAAATACTTTTTTATTTATGAATAATTAGTTGTTTTTAATGAATGATTATTAATTTATTTTAAAAATCAGTACCTTAAAAATATGCGCTAATATTCCCAGTTTCCCACTAGACACAAGTTAAAATGTTTCCTGTACGTTTTTGTTTTAAATATTCTTAAAAGACTTAATTTGAAATTTAAAAAAAAATGTAAATTTATTCTTTAAAACTTATCAAAGGACACTTTTTTTTATGACATCAATAATTTCCTTTAGAATACAATTGAAATATAATGCGTTAACTGATTATTTGTTCTTTAAAACATTATGATTTTTTAAATATATTCTCTTGTTTTAATTTTTTTTTTAAATGAGTCTCTTGTCATATATTTTTGGTTTAATTATTTTTAAATATTTATATTTTAATATATGTGTAATTCAAATTTTTTAGTTTTAATTTATTATATTTTATAATTATTTATATTAAGTATCTTACTAAAAACAATTATCCAATAATTAACAAAATATACAATGGATGTGTGTTGTACTATTAATTTGTATAAATTAATAAAAATATATAAAATATTTAAATTTAAATAATAATAAAGTGTACAAAATATAATGAAAAGTTTGTTATTTAATTTTCATATACTTTTTCTTTATAATTTTATATAAATCATTGGTTATTGTATCTTTAGATTAATTTTTAGAAAGAGAGACTTGTTTTGAACAACTGAAAATATATTAAAATTAAATATGAAAAATCAAAATTAGAATGACAAATTATTTATAAACTAAATTATAAGAATTAAAAGTATAATTAAATCCATATTTTTTTACCATATGATCCTCGTATAGTTTTTATTTTCCATTTGATTTCTTTAAATCTAATACTTTATTTTGAATTAGTTTATTTAAATATCATGAATATTCCATTTGGTCATCATAAATAGTATAAAATTTTTATTTGATTCCTATAAAATGATAAATTAAATGAAACTAGTGATATTTAGAGGGCTCAAATGAAAGGAAAATATTTTATAACAAAATATTGTATGGAGAAATTATTTAAAAATAAATAAATTATCAACTAAAAAAATTACAATGTTTTAGGAATAAACAAATTAATCTATCTAAAATTAATATTTTTAAAAAAAATAAAAATAACGTTTACAATAAAGTTTAAAATTTAAATATGTTTTAAATCTTTGTATTTTTATAATCTTATAATTTTGATATCTATTGTTTGTTTTTTAATTGTAGCCCTTAATTTTCTAAAGTTAATACTTTTTCTCCCTTTCAATAACAAGATTCAACATAAAATGATACATAGATAAAAAACTAATTAAAATTAAAACATCATAAAAATATTAAAAAATAAAAACATATTTAAAACAAACTTTAGATATAACTAGATTTTCTACGACTCTCTTAAAAGTTACCTCTTCTCTATCTATGACACAATTTGGGATATGACTTTATTTTTATTCCGGGGGAAACTAAACTGTTAAGTTTAAATTTATTCAAATAAAAATAAAACTGAATAGTAAATTCAACAATTTGTCAGGAAAAATTTCACTCAGTTGCAAACCTTTGATGCCTCTGCATGTAAAGGGAATACTGGGCTTTGTGGCCCACCACTCCCAAATCATTACGCAGGGGATGCTGTTTCGCCAAATGGAAGCATGGACGAAAATAGTGTTGAAGATGGAGAAGAAGATGAACTCATAACCATTGGTTTTTACATCATCCTGGGGTTTGGATTTTGTGTTGGATTCTGGACTGTTTGTGGAACTTTAACTATAAAAAGTTCATGGAGACATGCTTTCAGTTCTTCAACAACACGAATGACCGGATATATGTGACACTCCTCGTCTTTGTGGCTCAAATGAAAAGGAGATTCCAAGTTCAAGACTGAAAGGTAAAACATTTGATTCATTGTCTGTTTGCACCAATGTCAATTATGATTTACGATACTACTTTGTCTATATAAAATTAATGTCAATTATGATTTTGTGCTATTAATTTTTTCTCTTGAAGCATTGTTTATATTTTTTTTTATTAACATATAATTTTGTTAGTGATTTTTTATTATATTTATTTGATTTTTGTTCACCAATATAATATCAAAGGTTCATTTATATTTATTTAATTTTTTATGAATATATAAATTGCTCAAATTTTTAATGATTACTATTTTGCATGAAGGAATCACTTTGTTAAATTCTATTGGTTGATCGTTGAAAAATTATTAGAGTTAAGCAATAAATTTCAAGATTTCAGATTTTCTTAGATTCTTAGAAGTAGAGATTGTATAGTCTTATTTAGTTTCACATTACTTACTTTTGAGTGAGTTTTACTATTACTATATAAGTAATGCCTGAAAAAATTTAAGAATCAATAAATGAATAAAATATTTCCTAATGTAGTTATAGACATAGGCAGGTACTATATTGTGTGTTAAAATACGATAAATTTTTGTATTTTCATCGTGCCTGATTCTTAGTAGGGACAAAAAAATGTGCTGATAGATCATCTTACAAGTTAGATGAATGTTCCTTCACTTCTCCTTTCTTTATAGTTTTTGTTTCATTATTGAGTATATTGCACTAGTTTTTCATATTTAGTTAAAATGCAAACAAGAAAATATATTAAAATGTATTAGTTAAAGTTGAGGAGATTGTGAATAATTTTTTTTTTATATAGTGCTACTTGTATCCAAATATTACACATTATGTAATAACAATAAACAAAAGTTAAGGATAATCATTAAATTATATTGAACTATATTTGTCAAAATTTCTATTTAGTCATTATCAGTTATAAGTTACATTGTTTAGAGTAACATTAATAAAAGAAATAAAAATTCTTATTATTAAAAATGATGACAAATATATAGGATATACAAAAAATTGTTATGTATAAAGTATTTTATAATTTTTTTAATATAATTATATTTAATATAATAATTTTTTACTATATATTATACTTAAATTATATATTTTTATTTTAAAATAAATTTATTTAATAAAAATAAAACAAACTCGTGTAACGTCCATTAGATTTAGTTTAGTAAAATTACACTGCATAAGCATCTCTATGTAGCTAAACTTGTGCATTACAAGATTTTATCTTTTACAAATTTAATTAAGTTTATAACAAAACATTTTATTAACATCAGTCCTTAACTTAATTTTAAAATTTAAATATACAAAAATAAACTTTTTTTATAAAAAATATTGTTTATAATTTAATATTTTGAATGTAATAATATTTATTTTGTTTAATAAAATCCCACCACTTTTAATAATTAGATTTGAAAACTAATGTTAATATTGTTCATAAAAAAACTATTTTAAAGAGAAAATAACTTTTAAAGAGTGAAGTCTTCTTCAGATTTTTTAATCAAATTACATATAAATAAATGAGTTTAATTTTACATTAAAATTTTAAATAAATTCAACTTATTTAACATTTTAATTGTAATGCCAAAACAATTGGGAGATTGTGTCTGATTTTGAGCTTAAAAACAAGTTGCTCTGTGCACAAGCTTATTTGGTGAGCATTATTTCCTTCATAATTCTTTCCACTTTCCCTCCTTTCTCATTTATTTTCATTCCATTATTTCCTTTTTTTTCCCCTTATATCAATTCTATCCTGTAAAACTTTAAAGTGAAGTTCATTGTAAATGAGCTCAGCAATCATTAGTATATAAAATTGATTAATATCGATTAAAGTCATAAGAGACGAAGTGGCATTTACAAAAGGACACAATCAAAGGTAAAAAAATAAATTTCATTATATCAGTCTTTAACATCTACAGCTCCATCAGTACAAATCTGAAATCTTGCTTCAGCTTTGGCCAAACAAGGAGAACTTATCACTTTACAGATTTGCTCTTCCCCTCTTCCTTTACTGAGAGCTAGCCTGTCATCAAGAAATTAGTTAACATCCAGGGTCAAAACAGGTTTTGAGAAGAAATAAAAAAGAAAGATTTCATATTCTGCAGTTCAGATTTGACCTTGTTGTAGCATGAGCCATAATGTTGCCTCCAATAGGCTTGGTTTGAGGTCCACCAAAGACTGCAGAACCGTATACTTGTGAAGCTACTTGATTTGTTATTACAACAGCCACACCAAACTACAATTAAAAAAGCGGAACAAATTATTAGCTCCAAATTAATGATGTATATTTATCAAGAAAGTCAAAGATACTATGTTCTGTAATTTAATATCCTTAGCCAGAATTTTGAATTAGTTTGTCTGAGAAGGTTAGGTGCATAGTATGTTTGACTTTCTTCGTAACACATCATCAGTTTGAAGCTAATAATTCGTTCTGATTCTTTATTTGTAGTTTGGTGTGGCTGTCGCACGCATTAGCGACATTTTCCAATACGTCATGCCCATCCCATCCAATCCAAACCTGTAGCAAAAAGAAACATAAATATTGAATGGACATACCAACATATCAAAGACACATGCAAGCAAAGTCATAATATCAAGAATCATTATACCTATCTGCTATCTGTAAGAAGAGTTGTTGAGGCCTAAATGTGTCCCCTGCATCTATGTACATAGCTTTCCCCTCAGCACCTCCTTGGTCTAGTGACAACTACAACATCAACAATAAATTGAAATATTAGGGAAAGGTATAACACAGTAAGTATGAACCAAAAGATTCACAAACTCAAATTTCATGCCAAACATGACGAGTTTAAAACTGAATACACTACAACAACTTATTCAGCATGACAAGACGAGTTCACTAGCACTAGTAAAACTCATAGCCACACTGTCAAAAAAGAAAAGAAAGCAAACATCTCAGCACCTTCATAACAATCAAAAGAAATAGCCAGGGAAACAAAAGTCAAAGTGAATAATATCTGTTTCAACAATCTTGTCAACTTCAGCTTCACTGGTTCCTTTGATTTGTAAGAGGTCTTTCCTAGGAGTGTAGGCAACGGATTCAACCTTGCAAATACCAGCATCTTTAAGCTTTTTAACATTTGTGGAGGCTATACCGATGCCTGACATTGTGATTAAGCATTAGGTATCAACAGAACACAAGTGATTTTTGCCCTAAAATAACCATAGGTGCGAATTGAAATGTGAAAAAGGTATATAAAGAAAATAAAACTAAATGGGGTGAGTAAGAATATGAAAAGAAGAGATCTTTGAACCTGAAGTTGCTCGACAGGTGAAGGAGGTAGAAGGAGGTAGAGGGCCATGTTGCATTTCTTCAGAACCGTCATTTTGGACTGCTTTCTTGGTCTAACAACATGACGGTTCGGAAGAAATGCAACATGGCCCTCCAAAAATTACTAACTACTGCGACTAAAATTATTTATTTGAGAAGTGATGGATGGCAAAGGGAAAAACGAAGCAGGGGTTGTGTGTTTAAAAGAGTGGGAGGGGCGCGACCAAACATACCCAATGTGAAGGAGGAACTAATCTATGGCAAGCTGAAACCAGCAATTTTGGAAGGAATGTGACCTAAAAACTAAAAAGTTGTTGCAAATTTTCCACGAACCTTTTCAAATGAGGAACAATATCAAAATCCAAAATGGGAAGAATAATTATTATATAATAGAAAAATGATCAGGATAATATGGTGGTAATCACCATTTCAACCGGAAAGAGCTGAGAGTGGAAAATGGAAACTGAGCGAGAGCGGCTGTAAATAGGAAAAAGCCATTCACCACTCAAAAAACTAACACCCTGGTTTATAAGTTATGATAAATTGATAATATTTATAGTTTAATTTGATTAATCAAACTTTTCGTCTTAAAAATTTATAATCTTTTTTACAGGTCTTGTTAATATCAGTCTTATGCTTAAGTTTAAACATTTAAAAATAATACATTTTATTACATTATTTTATTATATTAAACGTATAAAAACAAAATAAAATAAATTTAATTACGGTTTACAACTAAAATACTTAAGTTAAATTTTAACTACACGTAACATGTTGAGGTTAATAAAATTATTTTTAATTTTTTAACAAGCCTTTTATAATATATTTTTTTATCAATAGTTTACTTATAATTTTATTTATTTGATTTTTAAATATTATATAATTATTTATTTAATATATTTAAATATTGCAATTTTTAACTTGATTTTTCAATAAATGTATAAAAAAATTTAAGTTCAAATTTTTCTCAGAATGATAGAAAATTTTAAATTTTAAACTTAAACTTCATCAATAAAAGAGTTTGCACATCAAATTGTGTTATATGTCAAATTTTTGAGGAAAAAACAAATAAAAAATAACATATTAAAAATTTAACAAGTGATAATATTTAATGTTTAACAAAATGAAAAAAATATCCACATTCAATGGTAATGTGTATCATATTCATTTGTGTTGCGCCTCAATATTATGTAATACTGGTGAATATGTTTGTGTATTGTAAGAATTTATTTTATTTTTATTAAATTAATTTATTTTAAAATATAAAATATATATAAATATAGTAAAAAAGTTATTATATTAAATATAATTATACTGAAAAATATTATAAAATACTTCCTTATATATAATATTTTTTGTATATTTTATATATTTGTTATTCTTTTTAATAATATAGATTTTTATTTCTTTTGTTGATGTTACTTTAAATAATGCAACATATAATTGATTATGACTAAATATAGGTTTTGATAAATATAATCTAATATATTTTAATAATTATTCTTAACTTTTGTTTATTATTATTGCATAACATATCTTAATTGGAAATTATTTTCTTCTTAAAAGAAAAGACCAATTGAAGTCACTTTCTTTTAAAACTATTCACAGAATAAGTTATGCTCTTAGATATCATTGCTTGATTCTCGAATTGACTAGTTGAGATGATGTGTTTCTATTGTGTTTTCTTTGCTTGAGGATAAACAAAAGTTTAAGTTTGGGAGATTTTGATGTGTGTATATATTATCATTGCATTCATGCTTTAGTTTAGGCCATTTGCATATATTATTGCATTGTTTAGTTAATTTTATCATGCATTATCTTTGTTTTAGATTACATGTTTATTTTTCTTATTTTTCTTGTAAATAAATGTTTTAGGTGCATCAAGTTGAAAAAGAGAAAACAAAGTAAAGATTTCAAGTCAGAAGATTCCACAACTGAATTGTGGATAATTTCATACTTGTGGAAATATTTCAAAGTGAAAGCTAGAAGTCAGAGAGAACCCCAACTAAATTGTGGATTTTTTGTTATATCTGTGGAAATACTCTAGAAATGCAAAAGTCATCCAGAAAGATTCACAAGTAGGTTGTGGATTTTTCCACAACATGTGGTTTCACCAGATGCGAAATTTTATAATTTTAAGTGGACTTGGCCCAATTAGGAGGAGACAAAACGACAAAATTTTAGAAGATAAAAAGGGAACATCTGAGAGACATTAAGGGGACAGAAAAGACGAAGAAGAAAGCTAATATCGGGAGGTGAAGGTTACCTTGATGCGATCAACCGCTTCATCAGTCTGAGTTTTTATTTTAAATTATGCATAGCTAATTTCTTTTCTATTAGAGAATTGATGTAGTACTCTAGATCATATGTGCTAAACCTTTTCAATTGTTATTGAGTATTTTTCATTATCCCTATGTTCTATCTTTGTTTATCATGTTTATTTTATAAGCAATTTCACAATTGGGAAATTGGGAATTGTTTGCGAAAAGAGGTAGAACAAATTAGATTTTGTCACAATAGGGAAATTAGGTAAACCTAGTTAGTTTTCTCACGAGACGATAATTGTTATTCACGATTCTTTTGAATTTCATAATCATCCTAAGGAATGAGGGATTAGGGTTCAATGAATAGTTCTACTTGCCTAAGGAATTAGGGGTAGACAACTCTTAATAAACTCAAAGTAGATAATTTGAATACAGATTAAATACATATTTCCTACCCTCTATCTCATTCACATTGCAATATTCATCAAATACACGACAATTAAACCTAAAGAATTCAACCACGGAAGTACTTTCGACACAGATTTCGTCCTAAATATACTGAAGAATTCCATGAGAACCCAGAGAAAATCACGAAAACAGAGAAGGGGAATAAAAAATGAAAACCTTAACCATTAAAACTCACCTCCAAGCGTTCTCAACACGAATCCAACCTTCAATCAAGTTCTCGAACAACTTTGGAGGCAATTTAATCGGTGGGATAGGGTTTTGGGTCGAGAAAATCGAAGAAATTTTGAAGAAAATGTGAGAAGTAACATTTCTCGAACCCTAACCCCCTTTAAATCCTCTCTGGTCATGACATTATCGCTGCATCAACGGGGCTCGCTACAGTGATTCCCTCACTCGCTACAGCAAAAAACTCAGACAAAATTGTACTCTAGTTTCTGTAGAATATCGCTATAGTGAGACCTTCTCGCTACAGTGACAAAGCGACAGTTTCTTCCTTCTTTCCTAGTGCTCTCTCGCTATATAGCGAGAATCCTCTCGCTACAGCGAAAAAGACACAGTTTCATGCCTTAGGCCCAGAAGTCTCTTGCTACATCGAGAATGTCTTGCAACACAAACATCATCATTACGCATTCAAATGCAAATTACATCTTTCACATTTATATGTACATATAAACACATATACATATATCAATAATAATTAATATTACAAAATTCGGAGTGTTACACCATGCTTAAAAATAATGCCATTGACTCATTCATATGGTTGTTGATGATGATTATTCTGAACCATCAAAGAAGATCAAGCAATCCATTAAGGCATAATCTCATGGGTGATGGTGGGCTTTTCTATGCATATTATTTGTTTTAATATCCTTAATATACCCTTAATGACTTTACTATGTGGCAGAGAACATGAACATTGATTCAGAAAATGATTGTAGTTCGTTTAAGATAGAGTTACAATGTGTGGTTCCAGGAGAACTTGTAATTGCACAAGAGGATGAAGGTTATTAGCAACCTTGTTCAGTTGCATTCCCCTAATTCTATCTATTTTCAGGTTTTGCTGTTTATACTCAATGGCTATAACCCTACAACCAAAACCAACTGTTCCTGTTACGGATACACTGATCTTCTCAATACTCCTCTGCTGTGGGATAAGGTAACATCCTTGTTAGTATTGTTGGTTTTTTTTTGTCTGACGTAGAGAAAGTGTACATGCAAAAGTTAATCTGATGATAAAGTCAGGTGTCGGTTTATGTAATAAATACTATTAAATATTTGAAAGTCAACCCTTCACCTGTACCTCTTACCTCCCTTTTATAGGCAGTATTATGAGCTAATAAGCATTTTGTGGGTCAGCCTTGACTTTGGCCCTCCAATTATGTTAATAATGATTTGATTATTCATCCTAATTGATTTAATTATTCTTTAATTTGACTATGAAGATACTCGTTCTGTTGATGCTAAAGAGGTATTCAGATTCTTTCTTTTATCTTTCAGACTAATTGGTGTCCTATCTAATACACCAACTTTTTTTTTCGGTCACATAGTTATCTTTTTGAATATCAAGCTTACTCAATTTAAGTTAGTACCCTTTTGCCCAAACATTTCAAATTTCGGAAATAAAGGAACGAGAAAGGAACTGGGTTGTCATCATCATTAGACCATGTAATTCTTGAGTAATAGTTCAAGAAAAATAACTAAAAAAAAAAAAAAGAGAAAAGAGAAGAACAACAAAGAAAGGAAAAAGCTTTACTGGGGGTGCCATGGAAGAATCTTCTGAACAAAAACTGAAGCTGAAGCTTTGATTAATATTGAAGTGGAAGATTACTGTTCTAAGCATTGGGATGAGTGATGTTGATGGGGTTGCGAAGAAGGTTGAGATGGAAGAGAAAAAGGATTAGAAAAAGTAAAAGCAGTAATTATTTTACCCAAAGAAGGGTTATGAAATGGTGGAAGAGAGATTATAATAACGCCTTTGGTTTGAGGTGATCGATCAATAGAAGTATCATTGTTGTTTGCCACACTAGAAGAAGAACAACAAATAAGAATAAGATATTGTTTCCTATCTTTCTAAAATTTGGGGAAAAAACTAGATTAGGGCAAAAGTTTAGTAATTTCTTTTGTTTTAAGTTCGACGCAATATTACTTTACATATGTTGTATGTCCACAAAACTTAATATTTTTTATACTTCTGCTAAAGACCTAATTTCTTTACAAAGAGATTAAATAAATTTAAAAAGTCAAATATTAATACATTTAACAGTGATTATTTGAGAAATTAATTTATAAGTTTATTCAAATTTTTATTTATAATTTAGTATTTAATGAAAATTTTTAACAAAATATCAAATAAAATAATAATAATAATATATAATCAACGGATGTTAGTTGGTTGGAGTAACAAATGGTTCAGAGTTTAAGTTGATGTGTATGAAAAAAATCTTTAGCTCAACGATTGACTCATCCACCATAGATGCGTGACAGGATCTATCCTAAACTGAGTAGGAAACAAATAATAATAATAAAATATAAGTATTTTTATGTAAAAATAAATTGAAAATAATATCTTTAATTATAAAAATGATGAATTTGGTTTAAACTAGGGTAGTCCGGTAGTTTAGACTAGCTGGATAAATTTAAAAAAACAAACTAAATTAACTAAATTAATTTGGTTTAGTTTGGATTATATATTCCTGTTTAAACTCAATCAAACTCAAACAACTTTGATTTAGGTTTAATGAAATTTAAATTAATGGAACTCCGTTTTTTGTTTCCTAAATTAATAAATCAAAATTCTCTTTCTAGACACAGTGCAGTTTTATTTTGATTAAAGTCAATGGTTATCAAAATCAATCAACTCGAACTTCTTAGATTTTATTTTATTCTTTCTTATGTGCATAACAAACAGTGTCATTAAGTTTAATAAGAAAGATGGGTATCTAAACCAATCAATCTAAATTCCCTCTACAGTACCATTTGTGTATCAGTGAAATTTGATGCAATCCTTTTTAATTAGTTCACAATATTCTACCTTGAAACAGTACCAAGGTAATATATCATCCAACAATTTCATATACATATATAGCAACATTTTATTGAAAATAAATTTTATTAAACCAACTATTGATGATTAAACTAGATATTTATACTATTTAATAACATTTTAGAAAATATAAGATTAATACAACTGTATTTAAAGTTTCTTATCAAGTAGATTAATTTTTAAAAATAAAATTATTTGTTATTTCGCTGCATTATTTTATTTTATCAGATAATATGTACGTTTAGAGTTCACGCAATGAACTATAGTTAAATTAAACAATTGGACAATTGAATTAAGAAGATTAACTTTGAAAAATTAATTTTGCTGAACTTACAATGGATTGATATGGTTACACTTGAAATAAAATGAAAGACATGTTTCTGAAAAATACCAATTAGCAGAACATGATTTATTTCATGGGAAAGTACTGTCTAGCACAATGATCCATTTGGCTACTCTACTTGTTCATCCCTGTTGCATTCTTCACGGCATCAGCAGCTTCTTGTGCTTTAGCCTTCATTTGCTGCCCGGCCTATACATAATTAACATAATAGAAGCTTTACTTTTAGGATTCTACTTTATGAACAGTTATAAAAACAGAAAAATGTTTTTTGAGGACATAAATGGAATAAAAAGAGTTTTTTTCCCGGTATATATACTGTAAAATTGTTTACGATGTTGTCTATTATTTTTATGTTCGAATAATATAACTGTAAAATTGAACCAATATTTTAAAATTAATTTTCACCATATATTTTTATTAAAATGTGTGTGTGTGTTTTTTTTTCAAAGAATGATAAATAATTTTTTAAGAGTAAACCAACCGGAAATTGAACACGCGGGTACCAGTGTGTGTTGCATATACAAATCACATTATTATGATTAAGACAAATGGTAACGAATAAAACTAGGAACCTCTTGCATGGATTCTTGAGCAGACTGAGCAGCATTGCTAGCCTTGTCCATCAAGGTGCTAGCCTTTTCCTGAAACAGCACAAAAACCTGTCTGAGTTATCAAAATCGAGAACATGAAGTGACCATAACAGTGAAAAAATTAACAGACCTGAGCTTGGCCCTTGGCTTGTCCCGCTTGGTAGCTCATGTTTTGGGAGTCCATATCTTGATTCTTCTATTAAACTGTTGTAATCAGACCAAATGTTTTGAAAATCAGGTGTTGTTTTAGTTTTTCTGATGCATATTTCTTACTTCCTGTTGTAACTTATATAGTTTCTTAATGCACTGTAGCATTCAACACGTGATTTTTCTCATGTTTTCTTACATCAATTCCAATTCAGAGTTTGCTCCTTCACAAGCGTTTTCAAGGGCACATGTCATGCCATTCTTGGAAAGTTGCTAACCTTAGCTTAGATGGGATCTTATTTTTTTTCTCTAATAATAGGGCAATTTTGATTTGATGTTATGGCTGAAATATTTGTTGCAAAAGTGTTCACACGTGTGTGTTGGATATTATAAGTGAACCACGAAGCGTTAATTCATATAAGTATGAATGCTACCGTCAAATTAACAGTAAAAAATGGTAGTAGTAATTACAGATGTAAATGAGACAAATTTTATTTAAAATTGAAGGTTGATTTGTAAAAAAGAAATACCTTAACATGAGTCATTTATTTAAATGTGTAAAAATTAAATCTTAAGCTTCATTAGATTAAATTTTTTTGAAATTTTAGTTTGGTTTATTATTTTGTTTCCAAATTGTTTAGTTTAAAAAAAAAATATAATCATTTATTTAGAATATAATTTATTCAAACATGTGTCTAATATATAATAAGAACTTATATTTTATTGGAAATTATATAATTTTATAACTTAATAAAATATATTTATTATTAACTTCTTATCATTTATTATTGGATACACTATATATATATATATATATATATATATATATATATATATATATATATATATATATATAAGATGTTGGAGAAAGACTAAGAGTTTGTTGATTCTAATTATCATATTTTGATATTTATATTTTAATTTTTTTAACATAATATGAGATTAACTAATTTAACCGTTTTGTTTAAAATTTTTTATCAAATAATTCAACTTCATAAAAGTTCATATAAAAATAAAATTAATAGATATTTTATTATATTATTTTATTTTAATAATTGTTATATTTTTAAAATATAAATAAATATTAAATTTTGGATAACATACTTATAAATATATAAAATTTGATATATATAATCATAAAATTAATATAAAATAAATTAATAATTAGATTAATTAATTTTACATTTTATGGAATGTTATTAAGATATGTAAATGGTCAAGTTTAATACTTAATATCAATAGATGTTAACACTTAAATTGGTTCTCGAGGTTCTCTTAGATTATTTATTTTACATCAATTTAGTCTTTAACATCATTTATTATTAGAGATGAAAATAGATTAGGTTATTCAACATATGTCTATGATCTAGTTTTTTTAAAGTTTAACTTATTTAATTAATAAGCTTAATTTAGATTTTTTAAAAAGTTTAATTAATTAAATAAGACAAGAATGAGCTTTAAAAAAAGTCTATTAAGCCTATTAGAATAGCCTATTTAAAATTTATAATAATATATTAAATAATTTTATATAAAAATTATAATATAATAATATATTAAATCAATTAAACTTTAAAATAATAAAATCTTAAATAAAAAGTCTTAATCATTCTCGTCAGAGTTAAAGAATGTATCTACTACATAATCTCTAAGAGAGAGAGCTCTTGAGTTTTTTTTTTCCATATTTTATACACATAATACTGATTTACATTGTATTTTCTCGATTATGTCTATCGCTACTTCGTCTTATCTTATTCTTTATCTTCTTACAATCTTGCATACTTGTTTATATTATATTATTTTTTAATAGTTTATTTAGATATAAGACTTATGACTTTTAAAAATATATATGTTTAGATGATTTAATAGCATATTTATAAAGAAACTTAATGACTTATTGAATGTCTTGATATGAAGTAGGCCATTAAACAAGTTAATAGACCAAATCATACTTCTAAAAAGACAAAAATAGGCTTAATAAAAAGCTTATGACAGATAATAGGTCAGGTTTTAGTTTCAAAATTATTAGACATATCTGACCTATTCATGTGAAGTCTAATATAACCTAATTTATTTCTATTCTTATTCACTATTAAAAAATAATGGTTAAAAAATTACAAATAATCATGAGAATCCAATAAAAAATATTAATCCTTAACGGTTAGGATTATCACTAAGAGAATCTAACTCAATTTACCTTTATTAACTTGAAAAACTTTTTCTCCCCTTCGATAAAAGAAGAAGGAAAATAAGCTTTGCAACCACACACAATTAAAGATCTTTAAAAAAATATATGTTTTAAATTGGAAGATAGAACAACCTGTTTCGTTGCATATTGTTAAATTAAATAATTTTTCTTAATAATTAAAAGTATATTATATGATATTTTAAAATTTAATAAATGTTAAAAATTAAAAAAAGTAAATTTTTTAATTCTTAATAATAAATATTGTATTATATTAAATAAAATTTAATTTTTAAATTTTAAATATGATAAAAGATCTCAACTTAAATTAATATTGATTATTTAAAAAATTATTAATCCAACAATTTATTATTATAATATTATCGTGAATATCATATATTTAAAATTTTGACTGAACTTAAATATTTGTCGATTTTAGTCCAATAATAACATTTAGTTATATTTAAATAGTATATAACATGGTAAAATATAATCAGGTGGTGAGGTATTAATTAATATTTACAATGTGTGAAATATGTGTAGGGTTAATTTATTTTACAATAATATTAAGTTCAATAGTTGGGTTATTAAAATTTTCTTTTAATTAAATGTTATAAAAATATCATTCTATTAAGTCTGACATACAATGAAATTTCACATGATCTCGACCACATAATTTAATAAGTAATATAAGTAATAAAAAATGGATATTTCAACACTCAAATTTGAAACTTTAATGAAATCATTATTGTATTTGGTTTTGCTAAATGGTTACACTTGAAATAAAATGAAACACATGTTTGTCAAATATTTAAGATATTGTCTTTTTAGGCTCAAATATAATTATAAAAATAAATTGTGGGCCCGTATTTATTAAAATATAGTAAAATTAATTTTGATAGAATAAATTTGAACCACTGTTAAACATATTTAAACTATGTTAAAAATAATTTTAACCAAATATTGATATTATAACCTGTAATTTGTTAAAACGTATAAGAATTGGTTTTTTAACTGTAAGCCAAACAGACGCAAAACATGCATGTTTTTACTTTGTCTTGATTACTAATCACATTATTAATTAATTAGGAGAAATGTTACGAAATAAAAGTAAAAACCTCTTGCATGGAGTCTTGTGCAGATTGAGCAGCATTGCTGGCCTTGTCCATCAAGTTGCTAGCCTTTTCCTGCATTGGCACAAAAACTTGATTGAGCTATCAAAATTGAGCAAATGAAGAGACCATAGCAAAGAGAAAGTTGTGTCATAGACCTGAGCTTGGCCCTTGGCTTGTCCTGCTTGGTAGCTCATGTTTTGGGAGTCCATCTTTATTCTTCTGTTAAACGTTTGCAATCAAACCAAATGTTGTGAAAATCAGGTGTTACTTTAGTTTTTCTGATGCATATTTTTCACTTATGTTGCAACTTATATAGTTTCTCAATACACTACAACATTCGACACGTGTTTTTTCTCATGTTTTGCTACACAAATTTCGATTCACACGTTCTCCTTCACAAGCGTTTTCAATGGCACATGTCATGCCATTGTTGGAAAATGGCTAACCTTAGTGTAGATGGGATCTTATATTTTTCTTCTTCTAATAATAAGGCAATTTACATTTGATTTTATGGATGAAACATTCGTTGCAAAAGTATACACACGTACGTGTGAGCATATTATGAGTGAATTACTTAGCGTTAATTAATCTATCCAAGGTATATCATATAATCATGACTGCTACTGTCAAATTAAGTAAATGAAAATGAAGTAAATTGATTAATTATTTGAAATTGATCCTTGATTTCTAAAAGGGAAAATACTTTAACCTGAGTCATTTATTTAAATGAGTAAAAAGTAAAGCTCAAGTTTCACTTAGATTAAAAATGTTGAAATTGTAGTTTTTTTTTCTATAGTTTGTTTAATTTTTAAAATATATGGTTATTTACCTAAAATATAATTTTTTTCAAGTGTGTCTTGTAACACCTTACTTTATAAATCCTCAATTAGAGAATTAGTGATTTTCTTTATATACTAATAATCTTCCCCTCATATATAATAACAATGTATTAAACTATTAATCACAAAAATAAACTTTAACAAGCAAATTTTTAATAGCACATTTAAAAATTTCGTCGCTGCATAAAGTACTTAAGGTAAACTGTCATAAATATTTAGATATCCGTTCACAGTAATACAAAGGGCAAAATGGTTAGTAAGTTTCCCGCATTACACAACACTGCTTATTGGAGAACTCAATTACCATTTCACCTAGTAACATAATTACATTCAAATAAAATATTAGTTACAGTTCTTCAAAATTATAAAGGCAACACTGGAGATGGCTTCCTATAGAGCAGTATAACTAATAAAAAAAAGTAGCTTCTACCTGATATCATAAAGGTTTATGTACAACAAAATAATACCTACGACTAACCTTTGCCACTATACCAAAAAAAAAAAAAACAATATCAGTCCTACTCCGAATCCATATCTTCAGACTCATCGGTGTTTAAAGGATCATAATTCTCTGGAATATTAATATCCATTTCTCCCTCCTCAGTTGGAGGAGAAATTAGTGGTGGTATGGGCTGAAAAGGATTATTATTATCTAAGTCAAGGATTAGTCTAGTCCTTATGGCAATAGGGACACCACCTCCGGGTCCTGCCGCTCTCCTAAAAAATATAATAAGTATGCTCGCAAAAGTATGAGTGTGTCTATCCCAATCGTGCTGCCATTGATGTGGCTCTGGGCTAATGATCTTGATCGTCATATTCATTTGGTGTGGAATCTGGGCCATCTCTCTCTGCTACAGGTGGTAACTGATCAGGTCCAATGAATACAGCAGGTACAGAAAAATAAAGAAAATAGAAAAACGATAGGGTGAGCCATAGTTCATACATCACGTTCAAATCAAGCATCATAAACATTCACAGATCAATTGCATTCTAAATGAATGATGATAATGGTGCATGATTCTAGTTTGTTTTTCTAAAATGTTCATGCTGCGGGCCCGAATCGTTTCTTAAATCAGTGCTGGGGTAGTTAGGAGTTGACACTACTAGGTATGGAAATCCACCCACGGGATTGTTGAGACCCACACTCAAATATGAACCTAGTAGCTCATTAACCATGATATACGGCAAGAGCACAGTCAGGTGCAGGAGAGTTTGTACAGTGGGATCCCCGACGACAGGTAGCGAGCCTGAGCCTTTTAGGGCTTCCAACCACTATCATTCCTATCCCTAAGTCCTCCCTATCGTATTCCTAGAGTCCATAATCTCTAATTCCCCATTTTGCAGAAAATACTATTTTCGGTTGAGTAATGTATGAGTTCCTAAGTGGTTTTTCTTAGAAAAGTCCTATATTTCTAAATTCTTAAATTTGTTTGAGAATGATTAAAAAAATTTTCTAAGTCTGAATATTTTTCAAAATTTTGACAGAGTTTTCCTTGTAATACGGACTTCCCAAAATTTTTCAAATACCTTTTACAATCAGAAAACTTCCCAATACAGTTTATAAGGGTTTTCAATCCATCATTCAATCATTTCAATTTATTTTCGTTAAACTTTCCCGTGAAAAACCACCATACACATAAATGCTCACTCAAAGATAATTCATATCATATAACATAATTTATGTTTTAATGAAGTATCAAACATATATTTCCATCACCAAACACATAAGCCAACTATTATCAAAATTAAGCATATAAGTAAATCACAGTCATCAATCATAACAAAATTTAGATAATTTCAACAAATAAGGGTAAACAAGTTTATGATGTAATCCTTACTACATAGCCCACCCTTACCTGTTACGTCCACGTTTGTTCTCTCTAACGCTTGAAGTTGATTTCTGACGAAATCTATACACGTAATGAAACACTAGTTAGAACCTCATAGTTCTTTGATTTTATCTTGTGAGAATTTTAACTCATTTTGTTTTGTTAATTCATTTTTGGTAATATGTTAAGCTCACATTTACCTTACACTTAACTTAAAAAAATCATCCTAGTTGGTACACACTAAGAGTAGGAAGAATCCTAATAGCGAGTATGAATAAGGTTTAGTATTTTGGAATTTTTTAAAGTTATATAGACTTTTTGGCATGAGGTCAAAGCCCAAATTTCAATAACGTAATTATCTACAATATTGATGCAGAGGTCAAAGTATAATTGGAGATAGATTATACAATAAAGTTGGTTAAAGTCATGATAGGGAAATTTTTGAGCAGATTGCACAAGGTTCAGTGCCTTTGCCATAACTCAAAATATACTTAATAGTTTAACATGAGACCAGTTACTAAATTTCAAGGATTCATTTATCTACAAATTTTATGAAAGAATTAAGTTCAAATACCCTATAGAATAGTGCCAGTTTTCAGGTTACAGTGGCTGTTTCTGACAGGGCTCAACTATACTAACACTCTAAACATACCTTAGTAATCTGGCTATATCTCATGCTACACATAAGATATTGACATGAAACTAATTTCTAAATTTTAGGCATGCAATTTTCTACAACTTTTATGAGGAGTATAGTTCTAATTTTACACTCATAAGTCTCAGTAAATCAAAATCCGTGGCTGTTGGAATAGGGCAACTTCCTAAGGTGACAGCTAGAACACCTGTTGGTAAAATGGACATAACTTGAGTTACAAATATCCTTTTGAGGTGAAACCAGTGGCTAAATTTCAAGTATTAAAAGGGATACAACTTTCATGAAGACATAAACTCCCAATTCAGTCCAAACAAATCCCAAAATTTAGTGAACAGTGACTTGCGAATTTGAGTTCTTAGGTTTTTAACTCAATCACTTCTAATCCTCCATTTCAAGCATGATTCTAGTATCCTAGATGTAAAACCACAACAATAAAAGCAAGATAACAACACCCTTTCCATTCCTATTCAAGCTCATCCAAATAAGAAGAGAAAATTAAATAACACTATTTTAAAAAAATAAAATCATACAAGTGTAGAGGAGGATAAGGGTAACAAGTTTACCTCTTGAAGGTTCTTAAGAAAATCAAAGTTTGTCAAAATTTTATGGCTTTGTTTGCTATATAATCAGATTCAGTTTAAAAATTTATTTATTTTTGCTAAGATTCCCGCAGAATAGGCCAATTTTGAGTATTTCTTAAAAATTCCAGAAAAATTCTAGAAAATCACAATTTATCTAATGAATATAAAACTCTAAAGTCACATTAACTAATTCCTAATAATTTAATTTTTTTAAAAATTTTAACAAAAGTTCTGTCAAAATTCAACAAACTAGGGATACTGAGAATTAGGATGTTACATGTCTAAGTACATACAATAAGAACCTATACATAACAAGTTTTTATTGAAAATCACATGATATTATTGAATTCAATGCATTAATACTATTGAAGGCTATAAAATTCAATAAAAACTTACTAATTATATATTAAAGAGAGAGAATTAAAATCTATTGATACTGACGGTCAAACTTAGACATTTACTTCATAAAAACTTTCTATAGATTATGAAATTTACCAAATCAATTATTTATTTAAAGGTTTTTATTTAATAAATCAGTTTTATAAAATTTTGTATGATAACAAAATTGATAGGTATTTCATTACAATTTATTTTATTTTAATGAATATTTTGTTTGTATAATATAAGTAAATATTGAATTTTAGATAATATACCTACATATATTTAAATTGTGTAAAATTTGATATATGTGATCATGAAAATAGTATAAAATGATTTAACAATTAAATTTGTTAATCTTATATTTTATGAAACATTAAGATATATAAATATCCAAGTTTAATATTTAAAGTTTAATATTTAATGTTAATGGATCTTAACTATATATAATGTAAAAATATATTTGATTATAAAATGAATTTAATTTTTTTTACTTTGTCAATAAATTAAAACATATAAAGATAAAATTTAAATTAATTATTAGAAAGATTAATTATTCACCTTAAGATATGTATAATTGATTACTTAATAAAAGAACATCATTTAAAAAATGTAAACCATCAAGTTAGTCCGTGAGATTGTTAGGATTATAAATTTTAGTCTCTTATATTTTAAAATTTGTCAAGGGTTTATTAGGGTATCTATTGTCCATCTATTTTATTGGTAAGAAATAATGAATAACTGCAAACAATTGTGAGAATCCAATGAAAATAAATCATCCTCTAACCATTGTGAACAACCCAAGTTATATTATTGTTAAGATTTTTTCTTAAAACATAGTAAGTATATCGAGTATGTTGCAAATAATAACCAGTAGAGTATTGGGATATCATCCTTGGAGAGTAATTCAAATTGTATTAATTGTTAAAATAAAACTAATTAAGCTTATATACAATAAAATTGATTGATGATTTTTATAAAATTTGAGTAACAATTATAATGTGAAATAATAATGTAGATTGTAATAGAATTCAAATTAGAGAAACTATGATTGAATTTCATCTATCTCTTTCTCTGTATTTCAATAATTCAGTGACAAACATAACCATCATTTCTAATGAATTTGATGCAAAATACAAAAAATCATATATCTTAATTCCTTGAAAATACATTTTTAAGATAATTTCTTAAATATTAATCCCTCAAGCAGTTAAAAACTATTCAGTATTAAAATCAGGATTTAAAAGCAATCAATAACTTGAAATCTATTCTTAGAGTAACCAGTTATCGAGTAGTCTCAATCAGATCTGAATTTGAGTAATACCTTTCCAGATATAACTCAGATTTGAGTTCAAAAAGCTATCAGTTAGACAAATTCAAGTATTAACACATTGAAATCACCAAATCACTAAAAATGAAGAAGAAACAACTATATTTATATAAATTACTAAGAATATATCAAGTTTGAAGATTTACATTCAATCTCACAAAAGATTTAGTTGCTCATTGCAACCGTAGTAACAAAAAATGTGATACAAACGGTGTAAAACATTAAAAATTGAGTATTCATACTCTTTCTTCCAGCCCTTCGCCGCTCTCATTCTCTAAAATAATGAAATATAATAGTACCACTTTTAGCTGCACAAAAGTTGTGTTTTATACCATTCTGGACTAAGTTTTTCTCGTTACAACAACACCACCTTATTGTAGCGAGACATGGAGGCAAAATTAGGTCATTCTGCTTACCTCTTACTACAGCAATATAGGTCTCGCTACAACGAGAGAAAGAACTCTCGCTACAGCGAGGAATGCCTCGCTGTAGCGAGAGTAGCACAGAATCACCCTTTAAAATTGGGAATTCTCGCTGCAACGAGAGTATCTAGCTACAGCGAGAAACTTCCAGAAACTGCCTTTTCTGCAACTTCATGTTTTTTATGCCTTTCGCTTAATTTTTCATATTCTTCAACTTTGAGTGGTATTTATCTTCTGATTCTAACTACAAAATATATTAAAAAGGAATCAAAATACTTATATTTACATTCTTTTCCTCAAATATACAAGTAATTGTAAAATTCAAGTTTAGGGAAAATTTAACAAAAAAAATCTAAATATTTAACATGAAAAGTGCTTAAGTCATCATTTAAAGTTACCTATTTTATACATTTATCAATTATCGTTGAGAGAATTCAATGAATCAATTCAACTTTATCAACTTGAAAAGTATCCTATTTTTTTTTTCCTTTAACAATGGAATTTCGCATAGGAAAGGTTGGTAAAGGAGTAATTAGTGGCCAGAGATAATACCAATTGATTAATGATATTGAGGTAAAACAATTTACTAAAGTAATATTTCTTAAAATGAATTCAATTTCTCAAGAAGAATTTGATAAGGGAGATGGATAATCCATATTCAACAATGCCAAAAGCATTGGGTTTGGGTGATTGGAGATCTGCAACAATTAGAATGTGTGTTATACATTTTTTTCTACATGTCACTTAATAACATTTTGTCACTGTTCTCTAAATGTGAATAATATCAAGAACTAGATTAATGAATAAAAGACATTTTAAGGATCATTAAAAGCATTTTAAATTCTTAGAAGTTTCACTTTTATTACACAATATTTTTTTTTAGTATAATTAATCATTGACAATATTTTACTACTTTGTCATAGTTTCTTAATGATAAATTGTTTCTAGAATTGATTTGATAAATGAAGGACAATCTAAATTTAAAGACCAATAAAGAAATTTTAAATTCTAACAAATTAAAATAGTTTGATAAATAATAATATGTTAGCATAAGTAGAAGAGTCCATTAGTTTTTAGACTAGCTCAATAAACTTAAAAAAGCAAACTAAACCAATTAAGTTAATTTGGTTTAGATTGGATTTATATATTCGGGTTTCAACTGAATGAAATTAATGAAACTGAAACTTCTTTTATTTAGTTAATTTGGTTTAAACTTGTTGCCTGAATTAATAAATTCAAATTCTCTTTCAATTTTATGTACACAATGCGATTATGTTTTGATTAAAATGAATACTTACCGGAAACAATCAACTCAAACTTGTTAGATTTTATTTTATTGTTGACTGAATAATAAAGAGGGCTAAAAGTTCAAGTGAAACACAACTAGCTCCTACTAGTCCAAATACTAGAGATATCTAGATAGAGGAACAAAAACAAAGAGGACACAACTCTTAGCCTTAAGCTTAACAAGCCAATAAGTAATGAAGACTTTGAAAGAAGAACGGCAAAGGGATGGAAATGGAACTTAACATTCAAAACAAGGTTTAGAGTTTACTTAGAATTTCCTTCAATCCAGATGTAATGAAAATGTTTAAGGGAGACCAACTTAAGACCTCAAAAAAGAGTTCATAACTCAGCAACTAATTTTATTTTAACCGTTTGTTATTATAATATCATCATGGATATCATATATTTAAATTTTTATAAGTTTAAATATTTGTAGATATTTAATCCAATAATAACAATTTAATTATATTTAAATACTATATAATATGGTAAAATATAATCAGGTGAAGTATAATTAAATTAATATTTCCAATGTGTGAAATTTGTGTAGAGTTAATTTATTTTACCATACTATAAAGTTGACTTGTAAAATTAATTTCGTTCTAATGAAAAGTTCTAAAAAGTTATAAAAATGTGGACATACATCAAATATCACATGATCTGGAATATTTGTTTCAAAATTTTGCTAAACTTACAATGGAATATTGAAACGGTTACACTTGAAACAAAATGAAACATATGCTTCTGCAAAATACATCAATTAGCAAAACATGGTTTATTTCATGGAAAGCAGTATCTAGCATAATGATCCAATATTTAGCTACTCTAATTGTTCCCTGTTGTATTCTTTACAGCATCAGTAGCTCCTTGTGCTTTAGCCTTCAATTGCTGCCCGGCCTATACATGACAAACAAATAACCTTTACTTTTGGTGGTTCTGATTTATTAAAGATTATAAATATAGAAAATTGTTTTTTTAATCTGAAGAAATAAAATAACAAAAAATTATTCTTTTGATTTTAGAGTATAATTATATATATATAATATTTTTTTATTAGGTAATTATTTTCACATATTTACGATATTGTCTTTTTATGCACAAACAATTTAAATGAAAAAAAGTGGAGACATAGTACATGATTTATCAAAAATTGGTTTGTTGCATACAAGTCTTGCCCTTTGCTCAAGTTAGTTGACTTTGAATTAATGTACATCGCACATTTCTTTGTAGCACACAAGTCTTAACCCATTTTCAGGTTTAGCTGACCTGAACTATTGAGCATGGTTGATAAAGAGACATCTATTCACATGAGATGATCGTTAATGGCTAACATAGTTGGTGTTTTATTAACATAAGTCAACGACATTCACTTATCATGCTTGTCCTTCCAACCTGTTTTCACACCCAGAGAACAAATGTAGTAGTTTATAAAGAAAATTTTTCTGTTGTTTAATCAATTTGTAGATTCAATTTCTTTTATATTTGGGGAAAATTGTAACTATGAAACATGATTATTTGTTTCTAATGCTTTGCAATAGGTTATAGTAGAATACATAACTTTTATTTTACTTTATTGCTTTTTATGTTTAAAATGTTCATGCTTCCACGGTGTGAGTGTAAAAAATATACTTATGAACATTATTGTATTAACACAAAATAGTAATTATTTGATTTCTGTTTATTATTAATAGATATTTATTTTTTTCTAAATATTAAAAATAAATAACACGTGTTTTTAATAAACAAATAACCAAAGAATCCTCCTGGAAACGCATGGCATATTGGCATGGGACACACGCTACTATAATAATAAACTAAATATAAAGTAATACTTTTGGGGTCCAAAATCTGTTTTATGGAAGATTATGTAAAAGAATGTCTCAGTTGACTACAAGTCCATGGCAAAATTTAATGGTTTAATTGTTGTTTATAAATTGTGGACCTAACATGGTCTTGAGTTCATAGTTCATAATTGACTACACACATTTCTTACACATTCCTCAGTTTCAATATCCAAAAGCATTCCCAGAGAGTTTGAGATGATCACCATGCTTGGCAGCAATCTCTCTCTTGTTTCTCTGGTCACCTTTCTCTGCATTTGCTTATGTGTTGGAAGTTCCCATGCAAAGAAGTGTGCTGAGACGGACAGGCTAGCTCTCTTCAAATTGAAAGACGGTTTCATTGATGAATCGGACTCTCTTAACTCAAGGAATGGTGAAGATTGCTGCGAATGGGAAGGAATTTCATGCGATAATTTAAATGCTCATGTAACCAACTTGAATCTCTGTGATTCAATGCTTAAAGGTAAGATGGATTCTTCAATATGTGAACTGAAACATCTCACTTTCTTTGATCTCAGTGTTAATGAAGTAGAAGGAGTGATCCCAATGTGCATTGGCTCACTTGCTCAATTGATAGAGTTGAATCTTGGATATAATAATCTGGTTGGTGGCATTCCTCCAACTCTGGGGAACCTTTCCAACTTGCAAACTCTTGATCTTGGCTATAATTTCTTGCTTGCGAATGACCTTGAGTGGGTTTCTCGTCTTTCTACCTTGAAATACCTTGATCTGTCGCATGTGAATCTTAGTCAAAGTGTTGATTGGCTATCATCAATGAGCAAAATCCCTTCTCTGTCGGACCTTCGTTTAGATGGTTGTGGGATTGGTCAAGTAATTCCTAAATCTATTCCCCATTTTAATTCTTCCACTTCTCTCAAAACTCTCTGTCTTTCGAACAATCAGTTAAACTCTTCAACTCTGTCGCCGGTGCTGAATGTCAGCAAAGTCCTCACATATCTTGATCTCTCCTCTAACTCTTTGCAACATAATATTCCAGATGGATTTGTAAACATGGTTTCTCTTTCCCATCTGCGATATCTATATCTCTCGGGTAACGAGCTTGAGGGTAACATGCTAGAGTATGTTCCAAGTTTTTTTCAGCTCACAGAGTTGAGATTGGGTGGAAACAAATTGTCCGGCAAACCCGTTGACTACATACGACAGTTGTGCTCTACACAATATGGTTTAGAGGTTTTGGACCTCAGCTATAACCCGTTTAGTAGTGCACCATTTCCTGATCTTTCATGTCTTTCATTCTTGAAGACATTATCACTTCAATCTTCCAATATTACTGGGTCATTACCACAATCATTTGGTAAACTTGCCTTGCTAGAGGAATTGGATCTTTCCGACAACCATTTGAATGGAACACTTCCTTCTGCTGTTTGGCAACTTTCTAGTCTTAGGACATTGGTTCTCTCTTTAAACGAGTTGAATGGTATCGATGCCATTCGTGAGTCGCATCTGTCAAATCTATCACATCTAGATCTCCGTCATAATCAACTAAGTGGATCACAACCCTTGTTTGAGATTAGTAAACTTGCCTCGCTAGAGGAATTGGATCTTTCGGATAATAAGTTGAATGGGACACTTCCTTCTACTATTTGGCAACTTTCTAGTCTTCTGAGCTTGAGGCTCTATTCAAACAAGTTAACTGGCATGGATGTCATTCATGAGGCGCTTTTGTCAAACTTATCATACCTTGACATCACAGATAACCAATTGAGTGGATCACAACCATTATTCGAGATTAGTAAACTTGCCTCACTAGAGGAATTGTATCTTTCCAATAATCAGTTAAATGGGACACTTCCACGTAACATTGGGGGACTTTCTAATCTGACAATTTTGTATCTCTCTGCAAATAAGTTGAATGGTGTCGTTAATGAATCACATCTATCAAACCTGTCTCAATTGGAAGAATTGAATGTAGGTGGAAATGCACTTACATTCAAATTTAATTCAAATTGGGTTCCATCATTCCAACTCTATGGATTAGTTGCACCATCATGCATCTTGGGTCCTAAATTTCCAACGTGGCTCAGAAACCAAATAGAACTCAGTGACTTGGATATCTCTAACTGTGGTATTTCAGATTCATTTCCTAATTGGTTTTGGAACCTGTCTTCAAGTTTGTCATACTTGAATGTTTCACATAACAAAATTAGTGGAGCATTGCCACTGTCGTTACCAAGTACAAAAGGCAATAGCAGGGACTGGAATGCATGGGATTTTAGTTTCAACAATTTGTCCGGTCCATTGCCTTCATTCTCAGACCTACATAATCTGTTTCTCTCGAATAATATGTTTTCAGGGTCCATTACTTCCTTTTGTGCAACGCCACCAAAGATGTTAAATGTTCTCGACTTGTCTAGTAACTTACTAGCGGGAACACTTCCAGATTGTTGGGGGAGATTTCAAAGTTTAGTTATTCTAAATCTGGCAAAAAATAATTTATCAGGTAGCATACCCAAGTCATTTGCCACTTTACAACAAATTGAGTCTATTAATTTAAATAGCAACAACTTCTCTGGTGAAATTCCATCCTTGACCTTCTGTAGCCGATTACGATTTATTGACTTTGGGAATAACAATCTGCAAGGAACATTACCAGCATGGGTAGGCCATAACTTGCGACAATTGATGGTGTTGCGTCTAGAGGCAAATAAATTCAATGGAAGCATACCTACAAGCCTATGTAATCTTCTATTTCTTCAAGTGTTGGATCTCTCTAAAAATAATATTAGTGGGAAAATTCCAGTGTGTCTCAGTAGCATAATTGCTTTGTCAAATATGACGTTTTCAAGACAGAAAATGGTTTATCCAATAGATGATACTGAGGATACTACGTTTATGGTTCCTGATCAAATTCACAGTTTCATTGACAAAGCAATGTTGGAATGGAAAGGACAAAACCAAGAATATGAGAAAAATCTAGGATTTATGACAATCATTGATCTTTCTTGCAACCAATTAACAGGAGAGATACCCAAAAGTATAACAACACTTGGTGCATTAGCTGGCTTGAATCTCTCAAGAAATAATCTCACAGGATTCATTCCCGACAACATTGGTAATATGAAAATGTTGGAATCACTTGACTTGTCAAGAAACCATCTTTATGGAAGAATGCCAGCAAGCTTTTCAAATTTGACTTTTCTCAGTTACATGGACTTGTCTTTCAACAACTTGTCAGGGAAAATTCCACACAGTACTCAATTACAAACCTTTGAGGCCTCTGTATATAAAGGAAATACTGGGCTTTGTGGTCCACCACTCCCAAATCATTGCCCAGGGGATGCTGTTTCGCCAAATGGAAGCGTAGATAAAAACAATGTTGAAGAAGATGGAGACGAAGATGAACTCATAACCATTGGTTTTTACATCACCCTGGGGTTTGGATTTTGTGTTGGATTCTGGGGTGTTTGTGGAACTTTAATTGTAAAAAGTTCATGGAGACATGCCTATTTTCAGTTCTTCAACAACTTGAATGACTGGATATGTGTGACCCTAGTTGTTTTTATGGCTCGAATGAAAAGGAGATTTCAAGTTCAAGACTAAAAGGTAAAGCATTTGATTCATTGCCTATGGTGCACTCATGTCAATTACGATTTACAATGCAACTTTGTCTAAATAAAATTAATATCAATTAACAGCTTGCACACAACAATGCTAGTCGAGATGATGTCTTCTCTTCTTGAATATTTTGTAGGTGAAGCTCCTTAAAAAAGTTGTGTCCGTTATTGATATATGCTTCAGTCACGTTTTTTTCCTGTTTTAGTCACGTTTTTTTCCTGTTTTTTTCAAGTCAAAAGATTGTTTTTCAATAAGTCTTATTGTTTAGGAATTTGTTAGTAAATCATGGGTTGTCACCATTGATCAAGCAACATTATTTTTTTTTGTTAAGTTTTTTTTTTTTTCTATAAATGTATCGAATGATAAATAAAATAAAATAATGGAGCATATCGATTTCTCATTCTCTCATACTTGTTACTTCCACACTTTGATTTTTCATTCCTTTAAGTCTGAAAAAACAACAATTAGTATCAGAGTTGCATTCTTATTGGATCTGCGAGTAGCCATGGATGGAGAATCAAGCTTCTCCACTTTTTTCCAAGCTGCCCTACCCATTTTTTATGGAGAAAACTACCAGCTTTGGGCTGCAAGGATGCAAACTTACTTAGAGACTTTTGAAATGTGGGAAGCTGTCGCCAAAGATTATGAAGTCGCTCCGCTGTTAAACAATCGACGGTAGCTTAGATGAAAAGCCACAAAGAGAATAAGCTCAGAAAATCAAAAGCCAAAGCAGCATTGTTTGTTGGTGTTTCTACAACAATTTTCACGAGAATCATAATGCTTACATCGGCTCTAGAAATCTGGGACTACCTTAAAATGGAATATGCAAGAGATCTTTGTTGGCTATAGCACAATTTCTAAAGCCTACAAAGTATATCACCCTCAAACTGAAAAAATGGTGATTATGAGAGATGTTTACTTTAATGAGGATGATCGATAGAATTGGGAAGAAACACAGGAAACCACCAGACCTTCAAAAGAAATTAAAAGCAAATCCTTTCAGGAGGAGGAAGTCCCAGAACAATGGCAAAATGAACTGGAAGATGACTCATCAGTTAGAGGAACAAGATCTATTTCAGACATACATGAAAGATGAAATGTGGCTTTATGTGAATCTGCTGGCCATGAGGAAGCTCTTAAATATCCAAAATGGAAGAAAGCAATGGAGGAAGAGATGTCAATGATTCACAAAAACAAAACTTAGAAATTAGTAAACAAACCAGAAGACAGAAAAATCATTGGAGTAAAATGGGTGTTCCGGACAAAGTTGAATGCTGATAACTCCATCAACAAGCACAAAGCAAGGCTTATAGTCAAAGGATATGCTCAAATTTTTGGTGTTGATTATTCTAAAACGTTTGCTCTGGTTGCTAGATTAGACACTATAAGGTTGTTGCTAGCTCTATCAGCTCAACAAGGCTGGAAAGTATTTTAGCTAGATGTGAAATCAGCATTCTTAAATGTTGTCCTGGAAGAGGAAATTTACGTCAAACAACCCGAAGGCTTTGTTGTGCAAGGTGAAGAAGATAAAGTCTATTTTCTCAAAAAGGCTCTTTATAGATTGAAGCAAGCTCCAAAAGTTTGGTATAGCAGAATTGATGAACATTTGCTGAGTTTGGGATTCACAAGAAGCTTGTATGAAGCCACTCTTTATGTTAAGAAAAGGGGTAAAAATACTCTTATTGTATCTCTCTATGTCGATGACATTTTGGTGACAGGTGATGATGAAGAAATGGTTGAGGATTTCAAACAAAAAATGATGCAAGCCTTTGAAATGATAGACCTTGGTCTTATGACTTACTTTCTTAGAATGGAGGTCCATCAAAGCCAAAGTGAAGTGTTCATATGTCAAAAGAAGTACGCAAAAGAAATTTTGAAGAAATTTCAGATGGAAGAATGCAAAGCCATGAACACACCAATGGGTCAAAAGGAAAAGATGAGCAAAGAAGATGGTGCTGATAAAGTTGACGAAAGCTATTATAGAAGCTTGATTGGCTGCATAATGTATCTTACAGCAACAATGCTTGATATTTTATTTGCTATAAGTCTCTTATCTCATTTTATGCACTGTCCCACTCAAGTGCACTTAAGAGCAGCAAAAAGAGTATTAAGGTTCATTAAGGGCACTCTTGATCATGGTATCAAATTTGAGAAAAGTAAAAACTTCAAGTTGAGAGGTTTTTCTGATAGTGATTGGGGCAGTTGATGATATGAAAAGCATATCTAGATACTGTTTCACCTTAGGTTCAGGTGTTTTCTCATGGTGTTTAAAGAAGCAAGAGATAGTTGCACAATCCACTGCAGAAGCATAATTTATTTCAGCAACTGCAGCAGCAAACTAAGCTTTATGGGTTAAAAAAAATTCTATCTGATTTACATTTCGTGCAAGATGAAGGTACTGAAATTTTTGTTGATAATTAAGCAACACTTTCTATTTCACAAAATCCAAATTTTCATGAAAAAATCAAACATTTCAATGTCAAGCTTTACTATTTGAGGGAAGTGCAGCAAGCTAAAAAAGTCACACTTGTCTATTGCAAGTCCAAAGATCAAATGACAGATTAGTTTACAAAATCTGTCCCAATTGGCAAGTTTGAATTGTTGAACAAGAAGATAGGAACTTGTACTGCTTGAAGCAAGGAGAAGTGTTATTGATATGCTTCAGTCACGTTTTTTTCCATGATTTTTTCAAGTCAAAGATTGTTTTTCAATAAGTTCTATTATCTAGGAATTTGTTAGTGAATCATGGGTTGTCACCATTGATCACACAACATTAGTTTTTCTATTAAGTTTTTTTTTCTATAAATGTATCGGATGATGAATGAAATAAAAATAATGGAGCATATGGGTTTCTCATTTTCTCATACTCGCTATTTCCACACTTTGATTTTTCATTCCTTTAAGTCTAAAAAAACAACAGTGTCGTTATGCTTTGGTTAATTTTGTAGAGACAATTGTTTCATTTGGCAGATGCACCACTTCTGAGTGATTTTGTGCTAATTTTTTGTTCTTTTGAGTCATCGTCTATATTTTTTGTATTTGATTTTTTGTTAATATGTAAATTACTTAAATTTTAAATATTAGCCTGCATGCAGAATGGAAAGTAATGCTCAGGTATGATAACTATTTTGCAGAAATAAATACTTTGTTTAAATCTACTGGTTGGTCGTTGAGAAACTATTAGAGTTAAGCAATAAATCTCAGGATTTCAGACTATCCTGGATTCCCAGAAAGAGTAATAATGGTGCCTGGTTCTTGCAAGTTAGATGGACGTTCCTCCACTGCCCCTTGTTGTTCATTGTGTTTTTTGATATTTTTAAAATTGCCTTTTTGATCATAAGTATTGAGCATATTGCATGAGCTTTTTTCATGTTTAGCTAAAATGTATAAGAAAAAATATTAAAAAGTGCATTAGTTAAAGTTGAGAAGATTGTGCATGATTTCTTTCGGTGCTACCAATATCCAAATACTATATATTGGGCATCTAACTAATCTGAGCTATCAAGCTAGAAAGAACAAAAACTATGTTCTAGACGTTGCTAGCCACCTATTTAAGCTAGAATAACATGCACTAACTAAACTATGTATTTATTATGCGTAATTTAAGTTGCACAAAGCATGAAATGAAATTAAGGGGAAAAAAAGAGATATAAAAATGTTATTGTTCTTTGAGTGATAACAGAGTAATTCGTTTGTCTGTCTTAAGTAAAAGTATCTTAGGTGAATAGATACAGTTGACATGTAATAAACAACAAAAATAATAAAAAATAATTTTTATATAATTAAAGTACTGCCAAACAGATTGATTATATTATTTGTTTATACCTTTTAATTTATCATTCTAAATTTATTCTAATTGTAATAATTAAAATTAAAACTCTGAATTACAATTCAAATTTCATGCACAAAATCAATCTCAACGTTTATATATATCTATTCTCAAGGGATAACATCAATGGTTGACAATGATATACAGTAATTAATTTATTCCTTTTTTTGAAATCTAAAAATATATTTTCTCATCAAGTTACATATTATCATTATTTTTGGAACAAAATTATTAGTGAATGTAAAAAATATTCTTATGATTATTGTATTAACACAAAATAGTATTGAGTTCACAATTGACTGCACACATTTCTTACACATTCCTCATTTTCAATATCCAAAAACATTAGAGTTTGAGATGATCACCATGCTTAGCAGCAAGATCTCTCTTCTGAAATGGCTAATCGGTTAATAGGCTGATGAAAATGCTGATGAAGCATGCAGGTTAAGTACAATGTGAGATGCGCATTTAGCTTTAACGTTGGATGAGGTGAAATCTAAGCTTCTTCATTTTTGTCATCACCATTTTCAACTTCAACTTAATGTTCTTCTTCCTTTGTTCTTGGTTCTCCTTTCGCGACCATTGCATCACTCTCTGGGTATATACCGAATTCCAGTAATATTTTCTTACATCATTACTAATTATCATCTCAATAAAATTAGGGTTGTGTTTAGATAGGTAAATTAATTTTTTAAAAATATTTTAAAATTTAAAAAAATTAAATTACATTATTTAATTTTTTATTTTAAAATATTGTTTGGATAAAATAATTAAATTTTCTTCACTTCAGATATTTTTTTTGATAAAGAAATTAAATTGTAAATTATTTCAAAAACTGAATCACTCATTTAAAATATTTTGTCCAAACACATTCTAAAAATTAACAATTAAATTAGAAAATATTTAAAATGCATAAACTTTTCCACACTGAATACTTTAACTTTGTTTTCATTGTAATATCACTTACAACATAATGTATGAACAAAATATTTTGAAGAATGTCATGGTAATTCAAATTAATATAATATAATGACTATTAATAAATTAAATATTAAATATACTAAGCATTCTAGTTGATTCTACTTAAATATTTAGATATTAAGATGATAATTAGACCGAATTTTAAAATTGACCAATGATACCTATAAATAATATAAACCACATAACATTAAAATAAAAATTTAAGAAAAATGTTATTATTAAAGCAAAATTATTGTTTTGTTCTTACAAACGAGAGAGATAGAAAGATAAGAGAAAGAAGGGAATGATTAAATGGGTAATATAGTAAAGAGAAAGAGAGAGAAATTTATTATTATGTTTTGTTATAAAAAATTGTTACAGAAATAACATATTTTAAACTTTAATAACTTAATGTAGCCGTGAGAAAAACAGTGAATTTATAACTGTTGATATTTTCATATTAAAAATGTCCTTTGCATGCATTTGAGGTATGATATTGGAATTAAACCATAGAATTTTAATGATGGTATTCGTAAGATTTTTTAGAATTAAAATTACAAGTCTAATGTTTAATTTTATGGAATGTATATCCTTAATCCAAGATATTAAAATGGAATTAAAATTTAACTTAAATTACAATTTACACTAATTACTCACGCAATTTAAACATAACAATTATGATTCTACACTGATTCTAATTGTAATATTTAAAACTAAAATTCTAAATTACAATTGAAATTTCATGCAACGAATTAATCTCAATGTTTTGACAATTTTGTAATATATTTCGTTTTATGTTTACTTTAGTTTTTATTTTTCCTTCTATTTCTTCTTTTCCTTCCAATATATATAAAAGTATTTATCGGTTTAATTGAGTGACGAAATCAATTGCATTTCGATTCATATAAAATATTTAAAGTTACAATGAAAAGTTAGTAAAAACTTAGCAAAAAATTTGTAACAAATAAAATTATTATGAAATAAAGATTTGCATTAACAAATAAATAGATAAAACAAAATAAAAAGTCATTATTCAACATTTTTCATTAATTTTGATCCTTTTAACTTAAATATTTGTAAACAGGTTCTCCCCTTAAAAGGTAATTCTTCTATCCTCTCTCTTGTTTCAGTGGATCTTTGTTTCTATCATCTCATCATTCTCATGTCTCAACAATCATCATATTAAAAATGTATTTCTTATTTCTTATTTCAGTTGTAACTGTTGTAATGCTTAAAGTTCTGGTGAGAAAAACAGTAAATTTATAGTTGTTGATATTTTCATATTAAAAATGTCCTTTGCATAAAATTGAGGTATGATATTGGAATTAAACCTTATAATTTTAACGATGGTATTCGTAAATTTTTTTTTAATTAAAATTACAACTCTGGTGTTTAATTTTATGGAATGTATGTCCTTAGTCCAAGATATTGGACTTACAAGATGCTGCTACTCCATTGTCCCTTTCTTTTCTCCTTATATTCTTACCTTTTTCTTTTAATTTGGATTGTCATGTGTCAACCTATTATAGCGAAATTCCCATGTCGAATTCCTTGCATAATCTTCTAAATTTTAAGTATCCTGAATCAAACTGTAAGATCGAGACCATGCTCCTCGTGGGTTGAAGATTAGACATGCAGTGTTTTTAGATGTTGCCAGATAGTCAGTAGACAAATCAATTATTACACTGCATACCCCTAATGCTATCGTTCAAGATTCATTTTACAGTTTTCCCATAATTAATGAAGGAGCAAGTTGTTGAATATGAAGCTGTGTTCTCTCTCTATGCTTCATTAATATGTGACTGCGTTGGAATTAAGAGTGCAATCTTTGTACTTAACCAAAATGTACAAATTTTACTTTTCAAGGCAAACATTTACCATATTTCTCAATCTCAAGTTTGCTGAAATCCTTATTTACCAACCTTGATTGATTTGCATTTATAAAAAGTGTAAAATTCATATTGAATCAATTGTCTCATCTTCTTCTACTTTTTATATTGGCTATAATATTATATGCCTGGACTTCCCTATTTTTTCCCCCTTATTGTGATGTACTGGTAATTCTTATTAATTTAAACCACTTCATACTGTATGTTTAATTGAAATGTGAACTTGAAATACGTTTTTATCATTTTGCTGGAGAAGAAGAGACACAATGTGGTACATCACACAGTCCTTATTGCACACAACACAAGTTGCCCCAACATCCAAATTAAGTTGCTGTGCTGCTTTGCTCAAAGTCTTGCCCTTCGCATACGTTTAGTTGAAACATGATTGTTTAGGAGGCATCTATTCCAAAGGGATATCCATCAATGGTTTACTGTGCTATACACTAATTAGTTTATGATAAATACTTTCTTCTTTTAAATCTGAAAATATATTTTTCTCATGGAGTAACTGTTTTCCTATTTTTTGAATGAAATTATTATTGAAGCTAAGCTATTTACATGTAGAAGATGGGAAATACAGTATTTTTTGGGGTTCTCAGAATGTTATTATTATGTTTTTTTTTTTTTTAATTCCTAGTGACATTAAATTTTGAGCATACAAATTCGTATGCATTGTGTGAGGCATGATTTAACAATTAGATTGTAAATTCTGCCATGTGTAGTTAGCTTCAAATCCAATTTGACTCCACCTTTGGATAATACTTATTGTGTCCCTTAATTTGAATATCTACGAGTATAACATATATTTACCTCAATTCTGTCTCAAGTATATGAATTGTTAAAGCTAGATTTACAATTTTGCTTGATCTGCGTATTTACTAAATCATTTAAAATGGGTAAAAATTCATATGGAATCACTTGTAAATACGTTTGAATGCAGCCGGTTTGAAGAAGATGGAGACGAAGATGAACTCAACCATTGGTTTTTACATCATCATGGGGTTTTGGATTTTGTGTTGGATTCTGAGTGTTTGTGGAACTTTAATTATAAAAAGTTCATAGAGACATGCCTATTTTCAGTTCTTCAACAACATGAATGACTGGATATACGTGACACTCGTCGTCTTTGTGGCTCGAATGAAAAGGAGATTCCAAGTTCAAGACTGAAAGGTAAAGCATTTGATTCATTGCCTGTTTGCACCAATGTCAATTATGATTTACGATGCTATAAAATTAATGTCAATTATGATTTTGGGCTATTAATTTTTTCTCTTGAAGCATTATTTATATTTTTTTATTAACATATAATATAATTTTGTTAGTGATTTTTTATTATATTTATTTGATTTTTGTTCACCAATATAATATCAAAGGTTCATTTATATTTATTTGATTTTTTATGAATACGTAAATTGTTCAAATTTTCAATATTAGCATAGGTGCAAAATGGAAAGTGATGCTTAGGTATGATTACTATTTTGCATGAAGGAAGTACTTTATTAAAATCTATTGGTTGGTGGTTGAGAAACTATTAGAGTTAAGAAATAAATTTCAGGATTTCATATTTTTATAGATTCTTAGATGTTGAGATCATATAGTTTTATTTAATCTCACGTTGCTTACTTTTGAGCGATTTCTGTTTTACTATTATTATATAAGTAATGCCTAAAAAATTTTAAGAATCATCCGGTGAATAAAATATTTCTCTAGTATAGCCATAGATATAGGTACATATACTGTGTGTCAAACCACATTAAATTCTTGTATTTTCATAGTGCCTAGTTCTTGGTAGGGATGGAAAAAATGTGTTGATGGATCATCTTACAAGTTAGATAGATACTCCTTCACTTCTCCTTGTTGTCCTTTCTTTGTAATTTGTGTTTCATTATTGAGTATATTGCACGAGTTTTCCATGTTTAGCTAAAATGCAGAAAAGAAAATATATTAAAGTGTATTAGCTAAAGTTGAGGAGATTGTGAATGATTTCTTTATGTATAGTGCTACTCGTATCCAAATACTACATATTGGACAATGACAACAAACAAAGGTCAAGGATAATTATTAAATTATGCTAAACTATATTTGCCAAAACTTTTATTTAGTCATGGTTTATATGTTGCATTGTCTAAAGTAACGTCAATAAAAGAAATAAAAATTATTATTATTAAAAATAATGACAAATACATAGAATATATAAAAAATATTGTGGATAAAATATTTCATAATTTTTCTTAATGTAATTATATTTAATATAATAATTTTTTACTATATATATATTAAATTTAAATTATATATTTTTATTTTAAAATAAATTTATTTAATAAAAATAAAACAAACTTGTGTAACTTACGGGCTAATAAATTAAGATTGACACTAGATTTAGTTAAATAAAATTACACTGCATAAGCATGACTATGTGGCTAAACTTGTGCATTACAAGATTTTATCTTTTACAAATTTAATTAAGTTTATAACAAAACATTTTTATTAACACCGGTCCTTAAATTAATTTTAAAATTTAAATATACAAAAATAGACTTTTTAATTAAAAAATGTTGTTTATAATTTAATATTTTGAATGTAATAATATTTATTTTGTTCAATAAAATCCCACCACTTTTACTAATTAGCTTTGAAAATTAATGTTAATATTGTTCATAAAAAAAAAAACTATTTTAAAGAGAAAATAACTTTTAAAGAGTGAATATCTTCTTCAGACTATTTAATTAAATTACATATAAACAAATAAGTTTAATTTTACATTAAAGTTTTAAATAAATTCAACTTATTTAACATTTTAATTGTAAAGCCAAAACAATTTTGAGATTGTGCTTGGTTTTGAGCTTAAAAACAAATTGCTCTGTTCGAACAGGCCTATTTGGTGAGCATTATTTCCTTCATAATTCTTTTCACTTTCCCTCCTTTCTCATTTATTTTCATTCCATTATTTCCTATTTTTTTCCTTATATCAATTCTATCCAGTGAGTGTAAAACTTTAAAGTGAAGTTCATTGTAACCGAGCACTGCAATCATTAGTATATAAAATTGATTAATATCAATTAATGTCACAAGAGACGAAGTGACATTTACCAAAGGACACAAGCAAAGGTAAAAAAAATAAATTTCATTATATCAGACATGCTAAAGTTGGTCAGTCTTTAACATCTACAACTCCTTCAACCCACATCTGAAATCTTGCTTCAGCTTTGGCCAAACAAGGAGAACTTATCACTTTACAGATTCGCTCTTCCCCTCTTCCTTCCGTGAGAGCTAGCCTGTCATCAAGAAATTAGTTAACATCCAGAGTCAAAACAGGCTTTGAGAAGAAATAAAAAAGAAACATTTCATATTAAATATTAAATATTAAATATTAAATAAGAAATAAAAAGGATTTGACCTTGTTGTAGCATGAGCCATAATGTTGCCTCCAATAGGCTTGATTTGAGGTCCACCAAAGACTGCAGAACCGTCTACTTGTCAAACTACTTGATTTGTTATTACAACAGTCACACCAAACTACAATTAAAGAATCAGAACAAATTATTAGCTCCAAACTGATGATGTATATTTATCAAGAAAGTCAAATATACTATGTTCTGTAATTTAATATCCTAAGACAGAATCTTGAATTAGTTTGCCCGAGAAGGTTAGGTGCACTGCCAGCCCAATAATGAGTTTTACCTCATCTGCTAATTTCTGAAGGATCCTCAGAAACTTGTCTAGATGCATTTGCCAGGCTGAGAGCTCTTGCCTTCTAGAGAAATCTGTTCTATAGAGAGCAGTAGCACTGTTTACTATCACTGCAGCAAACCTGTGTATATCAATCAAAATTTAAGCCTCAAGAGCATGTTTTGCCACCCAAACAAAAAGAGCTTTCTCACTTGCAGAATCAAATATCACTATTTAAGGAAATCTAACAACTCTTGGTCAGGGCCCAAGAAAAAAAAAAACACAAAGGAATAAAACACAGCCACTTCATCTGGTAATAATGCTAGCATATGATAAATCAAGATGAGCATAATGCACTTGTGTATCATTATGTATATTTACAAGGCATATTATGTGATTTTGACAGATGTAAACAAAACTGAGCAAAGGGAACCATCAAAAAGCCGTGATTGATGATCAGTGTTATACGCTCTAGCATAAGCGACATTTTTCAACACATCAGGCCCATCCAATCCAAACCTGTAGCAAAAAGAAACATAAATATTGAATGGACATACCAACATATCACAGACACATGCAAGCAAAGTCATAATATCAAGAATCATTATACCTATCTGCTATCTGTAAGAGTCGTTGAGGCCTAAATGTGTCCCCTGCATCTATGTACATAGCTTTCCCCCAGCACCTCCTTTGTCTAGTGGCAACTACAACATCAACAATAAATTGAAACATTAGGCATAGGTATATCACACTATGTATGAACCAAAAGCTTCACAAACTCAAATTTCATGCCAAACATGACAAGACGAGTTTAAAACTGAATACACTACAACAACTTATTCAGCATGAATGTATTCTGACTGCCGTAAAGAAACCATTTACCTGGCAAGTGACGCAGAGAGTGAGACACAATTGTCTTCCCAGTTCCAAATTCACCATGTAACTCGGGTGATAGAACCTGTCTCAATTCCACCTGGCATAAACAGCAGTATCAAGTTAAAACACTTTAACAGTGAATTCCACACAGAGACATTAAACATGGTGTTATTGTTTCTGATTCTGACCTTCCAATATCTTGTCAAGCTCTCTTGATCCTGTAGTTATCTGAGTGATTGCCTTGCGATGGGTATGGAATTCACTAGCTCTAGTAAAACCCACAAGCTTAGAGGCTGTCAATAAAGAGAATAAAGGAAACATCACAAGACCTTCGTAACAATCAAAAGAAATAGCCAAGGGAAACAAAAACCAAGGTGAATAATACCTGCTTCAATAATCTTGTCAACTTCAGCTTCACTGATTCCTTTATTTTGTAAAAAGTCTTTCCTAAGAGTGTAGGCAACAGATTCAACCGTGCAAATACCAGCATCTTTAAGCTTTTTAACATCCTGGCTATATCCGATGCCACAGAAAACACAAAAAGGGATTTTTCCCCTAAAATAATAATTGTGATTAACCAAGAAATATTTATACCCATGCCTGACATTGTGATTAAGTATTAGGCTATACCCGATGCAACATGGCCCTCTACCTGTCGAGCAACTTCAGGTTCAAAGATCTCTTCTTTTTCATATTCTTACTCACCCCATTTAGTTTTTTTCCCTTTACATAGCTTTTTCGCATTTCAATTCACACCATTATTCTTAAATATGAAAAAGAAGGGACAAACTAAAGTTGCTCACAGGTAGAGGGCAATGTTGCATTTCTTCAGAACCGTCATGTTGTTGGACAGCTTTCTGCTTTCTTGAATGCTCCACGCTGGTTGACATCCCGTAAAGATTATTCTGATTCGATCTTTGAGAAGTGAGAACCAAGCAGGGGTTGCGTGTTCAAGAGACTGAAAGGGGGCCAGAACAATTTTTCTCCCACGGAAGTGATTGACACGGGAGCTCCTCTAAGTGTTCCAGTTGGGGAGCAACTCTAGGACGAATTTTCAACGTACTTGGGAGGCTATTGATAATTTGGGTCATGTAGATAACCTATTCATATATCTGCGCCTGCCTTTGTACAATTAGATACAATAACGGTACTCATGAAGGTGTATCCGTATCGCCCCTAATCGCCGTGGAGGGAAAATAGGACTTTTCGGCGGAGCTGGAGGTAAAACGGTACTTATTATGGAATTGATCAATAAAATTTTTGTTTTCTTTTGTCAGCTTTTGGGGTCTATTAGGAGGATCCGGATCCTCTACAGTCTTGGCGGGAACTGCAGGGCGCAGTGCGTTTTCGCTTAAGCTAATATCTCCGCTTAAGCGAAAATTTAAGACTTTAGAGAGCGGTTCATTTTCAACCGCTCTCCAAGAAAGACTTTAGAAAACTTTAGAATTCTCGACGAGCTTTATTCCACGATGCCCGATCCACAAATAACCTAAGGATGACAAAGGGCTCGCCAAAGAAGTGGCAGATTTGGATGGCAATAAATAAAAAAAGATTCTGTATTCAATGCTCAAATTCCACAGTTGCTCATGCGGTAGCTGTTAGCTACCCTTCGTTTTAGTCCTTAAAATGCATAAAAAACCAAATTTAAGAGTTGCATGAACTCAGAGAAATTTTATAATTACTACGTGACCGCTGACTAATACAAGAATGGCTTCGGGCATTTCATCTTTTGATATTATATCTTGCCCTGGTTGAAAATGCTCAACTTTGAGCTTTGAGGAGGCCTTGTGGAAGTAATGCAAACAGTAATCACTACAATTGAGATAAAAAATCTAAAGTATAAATGATAAGATAAGATAGAATTTTATAATTACCAATAATGGCTAAATTAAGTCTTCTGAAATGAACTTCTGAGAGCGGTTCAAATATAACCGCTCTCAGAAGTGACTTGGAGAGCGGTTATATTTGAACCGCTCTCCAAATTGTACTTCTAAGAGCGGTTCTCCAATAACCGCTCTCTAAAGTCTTTCTTGGAGAGCGGTTGAAAATGAACCGCTCTCTAAAGTCTTGAATTTTCGCTTAAGCGGAGATATTAGCTTAAGCGAAAACGCACTGCGCCCTGCAGTTCCCGCCAAGACTGCAGAGGATCCGGATCCCTATTAGGAAGAGGCAAAGCCTAGAGAAAGAAAGAGGCCAATAGTGATACGTTCAACACTGACTATTTGACTCAAAAGATCCCAACTTAAATTAATATTGATTATTTAAAAAATTATTAATCCAACAATTTATTATTATAATATTATCATAAATATTATATATTTAAAATTTTTACAAAAATTAAATATTTTTCAATTTTAGTACAATAATAACATTTTGTTATATTTAAATAGTATATAGCATAGCAAAGTATAATAAGTCAGTGAGGTTTTAATTAATATTTATAATGTATAAAATTTGTGTAGGGTTAATTTATTTTATAACAATATTAAGTTCAATAGTTGGGTTATTAAAATTTTTTTTAATGAAATGTTATGAAAATATCATTCTAATAAGTCTGATATACAATAAAATTTCAAACCACATAATTTAATAATTAATATAAGCAATGAGAAATGGATATTTCAACACTCAAATTTGAAACTTTAATGAAATCATTATTGGATTTAGTTTTGCTAAATGGTTACACTTGAAATAAAATGAAACACATGTTTGTGCAAATACATTAATTATTATTGGTGCCATGGAAAAGATATATTTTTAGATTTTGCATTTTAAATCTTCCTTTTTTAGAATATTTTTTTTATTTGATTCTAGTATTTATTATATGTATATATATTATATTCTTTTTTTCTTTATATACATATTATTCTTTATTATTATTATACTTTATATTTTTAATTCTATTTTTATTCTATTTTTGAATTTAATTTAATATTCTTTCTTTATTCTATAGAATATTTCTTTTTCGTATTCTATTTCATGGAAAGCAGTATCTAGCATAATTAGAGCTGTTAAAACGGGCAGCACAGCTTGACTTGGTTTGGCTCGATATGGGTAGCGGGCTCAAATGGGTCGGGCTTAATTTGTCCAAGGTAAAAATGGGCTTATATTTTTACTGTCCAAGCCTTACCCTATGTGGGCTATGGGCTTCTGCAAGCTGGCCCGACAACTCAAATAATTTTTTTTTTGTAATATGTCATTTTTTTTACTATTTTATAACAACAAATTATTGTTTTTATTGCTATTTTTAGTGTTTGTAACATACTATGTTAAGCTATTTTTGCAAGAACTTAATAGACCACTTGTTTTTTATGTCTAATTTTTGTATTATACTATTTATTTATTTATTTATTTAAGTTGTAAAAGGTCAATGATTTCGTTTTTTTATTGTTTTTGTAGCGGTGTAAAAGTATATAATTTAGACTTGTAATTTTAGGGTTTTGAACCTAAAATATATTTCCTTTCGAACTCCTTAAAACTCAAGGTTTAATCTCAATATATATATATATATATATATATATATATATATATACGGGCTACCCGAACCTGCATGGGCTAACCTGGTTAAAGCTTTATCGGGTACTGGGCTTATTCAGACCGAGCCAAAATGGCCCAAAGTAATTTTGGGCCTTATTTTTTAGAGCTCAAACTCGCCCATTTAATGAGTTTTTTGGGCCCAATCTATCAGGACAACCCATTTTGCCGGCTCTAAGCACAATGATCCATTTAGCTACTCTAATTGTTTCCTGTTGTATTCTTTACAGCATCAGCAGCTCATTGTGCTTTAGCCTTTAATTGCTGTCCAGCCTATACATGACAAACAAAAAACCTTTACTTTTGGTGGTTCTGATTTATTAAAGATTATAAATATAAAAAATATTTTTTTATCTGAAGAAATAAAATAAAATAAAAAAGTCTTTTGATTTTAGAGTATGATTTTATATGCATAATATATATATATATATATATATATATATATATAAACAATTAAGATTTTTTCTAAATAATTATTTTCAAATATTTAAGATATTGTCTTTTTAGGCTCAAACATAATTGTAAAAATAAATTGTGGACCCGTATTTATTAAAATATAGTAAAAGTAATTTTGATAGAATAAATTTTGAACCATTGTTAAACATATTTAGACTGTTAAAAATAATTTTAAACAAATGTTGATATTATAACCTATAATTTGTTAAAACATATAAGAATTGGTTTTTTAACTGTAAGCTGTAACGACCCTGAGGGCAAGGTCATGAACATAATCCCTTAAATTTCAGCAAATACACAATAATCACTCTTAATTAGGCATTCATGGTTAATCATAAAGGAAATCACATGTATTGATTGAGAATAATTCTTAAATAATAAAAGTATTACAAAATATGACTTAGTTTGGCATTACAAATAATAATTACAACAAAAGACTAATACATGAGAAAATTCCAATATAGCCTAATGTCTAAACCTCCACTTCTCCGTCAGCTATTCCTGTCAGCTTGGGAAGCCGAAGCCTCACCTGCCTGATCTGCTCACGTACCGAGGTACGATCATCGCAGCACAAACATCACAACAACAGCAAATGCAAGGGTGAGCTTACGAAAGAAACAGCATATCAAGTAAAATAATCACAACAAAACAGCAAGAAACAGCAATTTAGCCCATGCAGCCCAGCCCAGCCCATGCTCATGCAGAAATGAGAAATAGTGTCCATCTGGCCTTTATCAGCACATTCAGCAGGTCCAGAGGAACTATGCCGGTCCGAGAGCGACCCATTCTGGTATCTGGATCCAGATAATACAGCTCAGCTTTTCTAAAGTCACATGACTACCCACCTAGCATGTGACACAACGCCTATCATGACAGCCCTATTCAGCTCTAATATGATGCAGCAATCAACATATTAATAATTTTCAGCAGTTTTCAGCAATAGTAATTATGTAACAGCTCAGCTATTTTAGCAATTTTTGGCAAATACAGCATTATTAACTCAGTAGACAGCCCAGCAGTTTACCACACATCATATTCAGCGCATTGGATCATCCTCCCTAGGGTTTTTAACAGCATACAACCACAATACCCAATCATTCGGCTATCAAATTACTTCTCCTAGGGTTCAACAACAATCAATCACATCAATACAACACTTTCATTTCCAAAAACATAGTTCTAGTCCTCTCTCAACACCTCTCATCACTCCCAAATCATCAAAACGACCTAGGGCAAGCTCCCCTTACCTCAATTCGGTGATTTTCAAGGTGTTCTTCGTTATTCAAGTCTAGAATCCGTAAGAACTTCCCTACAAACGCAGCCAAGCTCAGAAAATTGAATGGGGATTGGAGGAAATTCAAGAAATCCCAAAGGAAATCATAAAACTTACCCAAAATGGCTTCAATCACTCCCCTTGGCCTAGAATCAAGCAAGAGGTTGAGGTTTTCTAGTGATTTGGGGTGGAAATCGACCGAAAATGCAAAGGGAAGAAGAGATGGGTCGAGGGTTTTCAAATAACCCTCGCGCATCTCTCTTCGAACCCTTAAATACAGTCTGAAATGCGACACTCTCGCTACAGCGACACCTCATTGCAGCGACATGCCCTCTCGTCACAGCGAAAAACTCAGAAGAAATTGCACTCTGGTTTCTGCAGAATCTCGCTACAGCGAGACCCTCTCACTACAACGAAACTGCACCTAGAAATGCAGCCTAAACTGTCACTTTCTCGCTACAGCGAGAAGGTGGCAGACGCATGTCTTTCTCCCTGGGACTTCTCGCTACAAGGAGAATCCTCTCGCTACAGCGAGAAGGCCCTGCACCAGAACTCAGACTATTCCTCTCTATTCAAATTCAGCCACTACTCAAAACATGTATACATATATATACATCCGCATTAGCTCAACACACAGAATATTTGGTTATAATTCAACAATCAACGCAATAAGACAAGGTAATTACATTCATGGTAAGCATTACACTCAACGCTTATCATTTCAATACATACAAACCAAGGCATTACATAAGCCAAACAGACGCAGAACATGCATGTTTTCACTTTGTTTTGATTATTAATCACATTATTAATTAATTAATTAGGAGAAATGTTAAGAAATAAAAAAAAGGATTAACCTACATATTTCTTTGTAATTTGTGTTTCATTATTAAGTATATTTCATGAGTTTTCCATGTGTAGTTAAAATGCAGAAAATAAAATATATTAAAGTGCATTAGTTAAAGTTGAGGAGATTGTCTAGTAACGCAGTACATTACTGAGTGAGATAATACTAGGGTTTCTCCAAGATTCATTTTCCCTCTTCAAGAAAAGGAGGAGGCGGCGCTACTAGGGTTTCTCTTCCTGGCCGTCTTCGAGATCGATCAAGACCTTCCTTTTCTGTGGATAGCCAACTCTCATCTTGGCTAAGAATCTCTTGTTCTCAGCATCTTCTTCTTATTTTTTCTGATCATGGATCGTCACGAGGCGAAGAAGTGCTCTACTGAAGAGCTTGACCAAATGAATCAAAGCACAAAGAAAGTGAAGATGGATCCAGAGATTATCATGGAAGGACCTTCCAAGAACATGAATGGAGCTTAATATTCTGCAATATTGACTCAGCAAAAGAGCAAAGAGGTGGAGCATCCGAAAGGGGAACATCGAGGTCTAGTTGACCCAGATCTGAAAGAGTGGGTTAAGGACAATGAAGAAATACATTCTCAGGCGCTGCTTAAGGAGCAATAGGGAAGCATTCATGAAGGATACTGTTCAGTAGACCAGATCCCATTCCAGGTGTCTTCAAATCCTATTTTTAATCATTCTGTTTCTTATAAAGATAAGGTGTTAGGGTCTAATGACCTAGATCTGACTCTGAACAATGATGAAATAATAAAATCAGTTCTTGAAGACTTTAATATACCCTTTGAAATGGATGATGCTGTAGAATCAATTTCAGACAAGCCCAATCTTTGTCTTGAACTAAAAATATCCCTTGACGACTATGAAGTCTAGTGTTCACCCTGGAAGTTCTCTGTCATAGTTAAATTGTTAGGTAAGTCAATAAGCTTTAACTACATAAGCCAAAGATTAAACAATTTGTGGGAAAAAAATGGGTATTTACAAATTCTGGATTTGAACAATGATTTTTTTCTAATAAAATTTGAGAAATAAAAAGATTATAAACTTGCTCTATTTGAAGGTCCTTGGATGATTCTTGATCATTATTTGCTTGTGCAGAGGTGGAGACCTCTGTTTAGAACTAAGGACTTTAGCCTTAAGAAAATAGAGGTTTGGGTTTGGATTCCAGACTTGCCCTTAGAACTTTATAATAACAAATTTCTTTGGCAAGTTGGATCTTGTCTTTGGTCCATGTTAAAAATAGACCCTTATACATCCCTTCGGTCTAGAGGTAAATTTGCCATAATTTGTGTAAAAATTAATCTAAACAAGGAGTTAATTCCAGCTTTCAAAGTCTTGGGACAGACTTTTAGAGTAAAATATGAGGGATTATACCTCATCTGCTTTAAATGTGGGAAGTATGGGCATAGGCAGGATTCCTGTGAGGCCCTCTAGGATAATAACCATGAGGAGATGGATATGGATAGACCTCACCCTATAAATCAAAGAGATAACAAGGAACCTCTTAGGGGTAATTTAAATGATAGGAAGGACAGTCCTGGGATTGTTAAGAGTCAGGAAGCTGAGAAAATGGATGATCCATTTGGACCGTGGATGTTAGTAAAGAAAATGGTTAGGAAAAAATTCAATTATACTAATATCACAAGGTCCATCCCAAAACCTAAAAAGGTAAAAGATTACCTAGCTGGGTCTAGGTTTGATATTCTAGGTGATTCAGATAAGAAAGTAGACCAAGTTGTAAAAGCAAATGACTTAAAGGTCAATGAACAAACTGTAAGTAGTAAGGTTAGTGATAAGGGCCTTAAGTATAACATGGATAGGAAAATTCCAAACAGTTCCAAATTAAGTAATAATGGCAAGAAATTTCCCAAATCTAAGTCTGTTAATAAATTGCCTATTTCAGTGAAGGAAAAAGATGCTAGTATTAAGGTAGATAGCCTTAGTAATTCTTCTAATACTCAATGAAAATGTTAATAGATCCTCCTAAGAAAATATGGAAACCTTAAGACTTATGTCTATTATTCAGAAAAGCATTCAAGAAAATTGTAAAGGGAATCATAATACACTTGATATTATAGGACTCAACCCTGATATTAATTGGCAGATTCAAAAATAATCTCTCCAACCTCATTTAGAAAAACCTCCAGACCCACCTTTATTAATGGAGGTAGATAAAACTGGTATAAAGAACATAATCTCTCCTAAGCATAGCCCTATTAGGACAAGTTTTGCTGAGTATCCTTTAGATACTCTACAGCTTTGAGTTTTGTTTTTATGAACTGCTTGTTTTGGAATTGTAGAGGTGCTGGGGGAAAATCCTTTCTCAAAATGATAAATGACCTTTCCAGAATTTATCACTTGGATTTTATTTCTATTTTTGAACCAAGGATCAAGGCTGATAAAGCTATTTTGGTCACTAAAAGATTTAACTTTGATAAAACTGTTAGAGTTGATGCTATAGGATTTTCTGGAGAAATTTGGTGTTGCTGGAATTCTAAGAAAGTGTGGTTCTTCTTATCTATATATGCTAGCCCTCAAGAAAATAATAGAGCTGATGTGTGGAAATTACTAGTTGAATTTAGTTTAACTATTAAGGATTCCTGGTGTCTTGCTGGTGATTTTAATTCCATTTTATTTGAAAAAGAAAAATTGGGTGGCAGACCTGCCAATATTTCCTTAATGAATTAATTTGCTGATTGTCTAAATGCTTGTGGCTTACAAGATTTGGGGTGTAAAGGGAATCCTTTTACTTGGCAAAGGGGAAACATTAGAGAAAGGATAGACAGAGTAGTGGTTAATGACCTTTGAAAAATGACTTTCCAAAATAGTTTAGTGATTCATATTCCTTTTATGAAGTCTGACCATGTGGGGTTATGGCTTAAAATTAGGAATGAAGATAGTTTTAAACCTAAAAATAAAAATTTCAAATTTCTCTCTTCTTGGTTATCTCATGAGGATTTAATAATCAGGTCACTAAGTCTTGGGTCAGCTCTAAAACTTGGGTTGAGAATGTTTCTAATTTTCAAAATAATATCTCTGAATGGAATGCAACGATTTTTGGAAATATCTTTAAAAAGAAGCAGAGAATTTTAAACAGAATTAGGGGCATTTATGGCAAGATTGAGTATGAGGATAATCCTTTTCTCAGTAAGCTTATGAAATCATTATGGATGGAATATCAGGAAATTCTGGACCAGGAGAAAAATTACTGGTTTCACCAATATAAATCTAGTTGGATAAATCAAGGGGATAGAAATACTACTTTTTTTCATAGAGCTATTATTAGTAGAAGACAAATTAGAAGTTTTGAGGCCTTTAGGGATGATAATAACATTTGGGAATATAATCTTATCCAACTTCAAAATCGTGCTATTGAGTACTTTATAGATATATATACTGATCATAACCCTGAAGGCCAGTTTCTATTTTCCGAGTCTAGTTTTCCTCCCCTTAAGGATATTGACAGAAATACTATAGATTCTGAGCTCACTCTGGAAGAAGTAAAAGCTGGCCTGTTTAGTATAGGAAACCATAAGGCCCCTGGCCCTGATGGCCTGCATTCCATTTTTTTTTAAAAAAATTATTGGGATAGGTTAGGTCCTTGTATTTTTAATTTGGCGCATGATGCCTTTAATAACCCTAATAATATTGCTACTATAAATGACACTATTATAACTCTTATTCCTAAAATTAGTAACCCTGAACATATAAAGCAGTTTAGACCTATATCTTTGTGTAATATGAGTTATAAGATAATCACTATAGTCTTTGCTAATAGAATTAGGGGGACTCTGCCCCATATTATATCTGAAAACCAGACCAGTTTTATCCCTAGCCAGCAAGGTATAGATAATGTTTTAATTCTACAAAAGCTTATTCATTCTGTTGATAAACTTAAAGGTAGCTCTGGATACATGATCATCAAGTTGGATCTAGAAAAAGCATATGATAAAATAAGATGGAGTTTTATTTATGATACTTTGAAGTTAATTGGTTTTAATCATAAATTTTCTGAGATTATTAACACCTTTGTGACTTCCTCCTCCTTATCTATTAATTGGAATGGTAATAGGACCGATAGTTTTAATCCAGGAAGAGGCATTATGTAACGTCCTTATTTCATATTTTGTACATATAATTAATTTTTCATTTCAATTCAATTCCAATGTGAAATTTGAATACCATAAAATTTCCTCGGAAGTAATTATTACAATAGTGCAATAGCATAAAACTTTCAAAATTACCATAATCAAAAATAAAGAAAAAGGCTACACATAAACTTCACCATATAGTATATTAATTTACAAACTGTATGTTTGAGTATTTAAATATCAAAATAATAATTACAACACCAAACACTACAAAAAGGATTCCAGAGCAGCCTCAGTTATACTCATCTCCAGCATTCCAACTCTCTATCTCGGCTAGGTCCTCGGAGTCTAAGTCGTCATCCGATCCTAGATACCCATCGCTAAAGTCAGCTCTGACCTCTGTTCCCGTGACGTGCTCAAAGGTCCAATGGGTAGGTCTTCCTAGATAGTCGTGGTCATGGTACGTGTATAAGTAAGGGCTGCTGGAGTTCTAATTGTACCCCTATACATATATACACATAAGGTTTGGTGTATCCTACTCCTAGGGAAGTCGAATGGAATACTACAAGCAAAATCCATCTCTATCATGACATAAACCCTAGGGTCATTCTCTACCAATACAGCAAATTTAAAATGATTTACACCCTGATATTCATTAAATACGTAATTTAATCTAAAGTCTACAGAATTATCTACCAGCCTAACTCTTCCCTGCAGATTCGTTATTTTGGTTCCCTGAAATTATCAGTAAGGATGAACACCTATCTTATCACTTAAAACATAATATTACTTTAAAGACTAACATAATAGCACAATCATGATCATGGAATACAAGGAATCATAATAACAAAAATCTCAAAGCAATATAGTAAACATACACATATTCATAATTATTATGTTACTCTCTCTCGGAAACGCACATTCAGTACACTGTGATCATAATTATACGCTGCCTCCAGCAGTTCTTGAGGTCTTACACAACTAGGTAAATAGTCGCCGGTTAGCCCATGCATACGGATACAACGTATACAATAACGGGCCCCTTAGCAAAGGTATAGTCAGAAGTCTAGTCAGGAAATGAGTGTGAGGCCATGTGGCGCATTCGCTCTCAGAAAGAATGTGTACACATGCGCGAATGTCGCTCACAACCATACATTTCCCTCAGATTTCCTATTGTCTCCAGACTCTATACCCCCAATGTATCTCTGTAACTATTCACACTAGAACCATTCAGCTTCTTACACTTATCTCATACTCCCTTTCGTACTAACCTCATTATTCAAGTAAGATATCGTGCTTAGTAAAGCACTTCCAAACCAAATTCCAAACAAACGGACTACTCGAACATATCATTAATACCCAAAATCAGCCAAACATATTTTTCATAATAATTCAATGTCAATCAGTCATAAGAATCATACTAAAACACATACATAAAGCACTCTCATGGTTACAAAATAATTATTATGCTTAAAATAACAAAATAGAGCCCTACTTACCTTGAGACAAAGTTTTGAAAGAGATTTTGTGAAGAGTTTTAGGTGAAAGAACCAAGATCTTCCTAGATATCATAAAAGAGAGCATTTTGAGAAGGAGAAACTTAGAAAACACCCAAAAAGAGAAAACAAAGTTCCAAGAACTTACTTGGAGTTGATTGATGAAGTTCCCAAGCTTGGATTTGAAAGAAAGTTGAGGTTTTAGAGAGATTTTCTGAGAAAAGAGGGTTAGAGGTCGAGAGAACAAGGGAGAGCTCAAAACTTGGATTGTAATCCAAGTTCTCTAACTTGGAAACCCTTAAATACCCCTAGACGCTCGACATTCTCACTGCAGCGAGCAACTCTCGCTACAGCGAAAAAATCAGATGAAATTGCACTTTGCTGTCTGTCATTCTAGCTACAGCGAGAGCTCCTTGCTACAGCAAGAGCATCCTCACTACAGCGAGAGAATTCTAGCTACAGCGAGAAAGCATCAGAATGCCTAATTTTTGGATGCTCTTCTCGCCATAGCAAGAGATATCTCGCTACAGCGAGATATCCTGCAACCTACATCATTTAAACTCTCTAAAATTCAAATAACTTCACAAATATAACCAACATTCAATGCTATAATAATATTTATATATATATATATATATATAATGAGGATGTTACAACTCCTTAACTTGGAGCAATTATGGGATAGGTGACCTTCTGGAAGTGTGTGAGTGAGGACAAAGCACATTGAAAAGTCTCGTGTTGGTTTGTGGGGACAGTCGTCAGTCTTGAATAAGTTGTCGGGCTATTACAATAATGGTATTAGAGCACTGAGCAGGCCTCTCTCCCAGTACGGTGTGGTTCGAGGACGAACCAAGCGGAAGCTGGTGGGCATGTGACATCCAGGCGCTAGGTAAGGGCGGAGAGTGATCGCCGGTGCAATGTGGCATGAACAAGGAGCGGCTACCTGAGCAGGCCTCTCTCCCAGTACGGTGTGGTTCGAGGACGAACCAAGCGGAAGCTGGTGGGCATGTGACATCCAGGCGCTAGGTAAGGGCAGAGAGTGATCGCCGGTGCAATGTGGCATGAACAAGGAGCGGCTACCTGGCAGGCTTCCGGCGGTAAGGGGCACATGAATGAATCAAACTTACACCAGAATGAGAGGGATCTAGAGGCTGTGTAGGTATGGGACTATACAGTTGAGGATAGCTTAAAGAAATTGATTAGGACTACCTATACCAGCAAAATGCATTTACTTTTCGGTTGCCTATCACTTAAGAATTCCAAAGTTAAGCGTGCTTAACTTGGAGCAATTATGGGATGGATGACCTTCTGGGAAGTTCCCGAGAAGTGTGCGAGTGAGGACAAAGTGCACTAAAAAGTCTCGTGTTGGTTTGTGGGGACAGTCGTCGGTCCTAAATAAGTTGCCAGATTTCTCCTTATCTTTTTCTAATGTGTGTTGAAAGGCTTTCCCATTTAATTCAAGATCAGGTTGTTAATGGCAACTGGACTCCTTTCCAGTTTAATAATTGCCAAAGCTAATGAGAAGAATGTTAATACTATGAATTCTGTTTTAAATAAATTCTGTTCAGCCTCTGGTTTTTCTGTTAATAAGAATAAATGTTCAATATATTTTTCCAAAACTGTAACTATACTGTTAGGAATAATATAAGCCTAGCCCTAGGGTTTAAAAGTTCTTCTCAGTTTGGTAAGTATTTAGGCATTCCTGTCAGTTCTGCTAGGCTTTCTAGAGAAGAGTTAGCCTTAATTACAGACAAAATTAAAAAGAAGCTATCTAACTGGAATTGTAATACTCTTTCTTTTGCTGGCAGAGTCACTCTCACCCAATCTTGCATTATGAATATTCCTAATTACTTCATGCAAACAATGCTTCTTCCTAAAGCTATATGTAATGATATTGATACTCTTTGTAAAAAATTTATTTGGGGTTCTTTAAAGAATAGAAAATGTCACCTGATTGGTTGGGATAAGATTGGCAAACCTAAATGTGATGGGGGCTTAGGTTTTAGGAACATTAGTATGGTTAACCAAGCTTACATTATGAAACTTTGCTAGAGACTGCTTACTTCTCCAAATGATCTTTGGGCCAAAATTTTGTGCAGTAAATATAGATTCTTTTTGGTAAAAACCCAAAGCATAGCATCAACCATAACTCTTCCCTGAAAGAGTATAGGGTCTGTTTGGGACTATTTTTATAAAGGTCTAGGTTGGATTATTGGGGATGGCATGACTGCTAGGTTTTGGCAAGATAGCTGGATCCTTGACAATAAGGTTCTGTCTAGTATTGCTGTCCAGCCTATTCCTGAGAGCTTAGTTAATGACCTAGTGGCTCTATTTATCACCCATAATAACTGGGATTGGAATAAATTTAGGAATCTCATCCCTAGGTCTAGTTGGGATATGTTTGCTTCTCTGAACCCTCCATCTCTAAATGATGGTCTAGATCAGGTGTATTGGAAATTGACTAACAATGGCTTATTTTCTATAAAATCTGCATATAATCTAATTTTTAATAATGTTGTTCCTGCTACTTATCAGGATAATATTTTTGATCTGGTTTGGAATTGGGGAGGGCCTCCTAGATTAATTTCCTTTTTATGGAAAATTGCTCATGGTCGGCTTTTGACTAATGAGGAAAGGTTTCATAGGAATATGACCGCTTTTTCTCTTTGTTCCCTTTGTATGGAAGCCCCTGAATCTATTGTTCATGTTGTTAGGGACTGCTGGGCTGCCAATGATATTTGGAATCAAATTCTCCCTTCTCTGATATGTGGTCTTCCTTTTTTAGTTTGGGTTTGGATAGATGGCTGGTTTTTAATTTATCCAAACAGAATTTTTCAAAGTACCCTATTTAGCATATAGTTTTTGGTTATGTTGTCTGGAATCTTTGGAATAATAGAAATAAGGCTATCTTCCAAGATGGTACTCTGAATAATAAAGGTCTGCTGTATAAAATCTTGGTGGATATTGATTATTTTCTCTTTACTTGTAGGCCTGTTAATCAGTCTTATTCTGCTTTTGGTGGTTGCAATCGTGAGGTGAAATGGCAGCCGCCGTTGGAGAACCAATTCAAGCTTAATGTTGATGGGTCAGTTTCTCAGGATGTGAGGATGGCTAGCTATGAGGGTCTTATCAGAAATCACAAGGGAGATTTTATTGCTGGTTTCCATCAGTTTTTGGATTATTGTCATCCGACAGCAGCTGAACTTTGGGGTATATTGTGGGGTTTGAAGTTAGTTATTTCTAAGAGTATCCATTCTGTTTGGATAGAATGTGACTCTAAAGATGCTTTAATGCTTGTTGCTAATATCCAAAACTATAATCATCCATTTTATCCTATTATTAGTAATATTAGGGATCTTCTTAAAAAGATCAAGTTTGTTAGGCTTAGTCATGTCTTTAGAGAAGTAAATCAGTGCGCTGATTGTTTAGCTAGAGCTGGCGTTGATCATGAGTTGCATGCCTCTGTTTTTGATAGGGCTCTTATTTTTCTGTTGCCTTTCTTTAGACTTGATGCGTTAAGTACTTTATGGCAAAGGCCTATTGCTTAGTTTGTTTGTTTTGGGCTTCTAGCCCTGTTTTAAATAAATAAAAAAAAAGTTAAGGAGATTGTGAATGATTTCTTTTTGTACAGTGCTATCAGTATCCAAATACTATACATTGGGCATCTAACTAATCTGAGTCATGCTAGAAATAACAATTTTAGGTGAAAAAACTCCCCTTCTGTGTTCTAGACGTTGCTAGACATCATGTATTCATTATGCGTAATTTAAATTGCACAAAGCATGGAATGAAATTAATGAAAAAAAAAGAGAGAGATAAGAATGGTGTTATTCTTTTAGCGATAACAGAGTAATTAGTTATGTCTATCTCAGGTAAAAGTATTTTAGGGGAATAGATGCAGTCGATATGTAATAAACAAATAAAGCAATAAAAAATAATTTTCATATAATTAAAGTACTACCAAAGGAGACTGATCATATTATTTGTTTATATCTTTAATATGACATTACTTGTTCAGCATGAAAATATATTTTACAAGATATATGACATAGGAATCATAATCCTACCTGACTAAATAAACATTTGATGTGAAATTTTGGGATAATTTTGATTTGGTTCTAGCATGGCATGCCATAGTTTTATGGTTTTTGCTATAACACTATATTGTATTGTAAGTAAGCAAAACCATTAGTCTCCACTGTTTCTTCATCCATTTGAAATTTATTTGCAAAATGAAGTCTTGGGGAACCAGACTAGCTTTAGTGCAATTGTGAGATGTTCTACATTGTGACTGGGAGGTCAAAGGTTCAAATATTGAAAATAGCCTCTCCACATTATAGGGTAATTCTATGTATATTTATGCTCCCTTGATCCCATTAGGTTACTCTGTTTAGCAGTTGCTTGCTACACCAACAAATTAGAACAAGGATGAGACTGTTGAAGCCAAAAATCAAAATGCTCATAATTAACTTACAAATTGCTTAAATGTTTTCCATTCAAGAAGTAAGAAAGGGTGTAGGAAGTGGCAAAACTCAAAACTAAATGAAACCAATGCTAATAAAGAGGAAGTTTGCAAAGAACATGCTGTTTCGTTGCTGACAGGTCTAATCATGAAACATATAGGACCATATGCTTACTTCCTATCATAGGGTATTGTGTGTAGTTATGGTTGCTATTATGTTTTAAGAATATTTTTCCTATTCTTAGTCGTCAGTCAGAGATTAAATGAGCTTGATCTATATTTTAATATTTTTAATATTGTTTACATTTTACAAACAAGGTTTAATGCTAGAAAGCAGAACAGCAAAGGAATGAAAATGAAACTGAATATTCAAAACAAGGTTTAGAAATTACTTAGAGTTTCCATCAATTCAAATGTAATGAAAAGACTTAAGGGTGACCAACTTAAGATTTCTAAAAAAAAGTTCATAATTTATCATGAATTTTTTTTTAACCGTTTGTTATTATAATATCATCTTGAATATCATATATTTAAATTTTTATATAATTTAAATATTTGTAAATATTTAATCTAATAATAACAATTTAATTATATTTAAATATTATATAATATGGTAAAATATAATCAGGTGAAGTATAATTAAATTAATATTTCTAATGTGTGAAATTTGTGTAGAGTTAATTTATTTTACCATACTATAAAGTTGACTTGTAAAATTAATTTCGTTCTAATGAAAAGTTATAAAAAGTTATAAAAATGTGGACATACATCAAATATCACATGATCTGGAATATTTGTTTCAAATTTTTGCTAAACTTACGATAGAATATTGAAACGGTTACACTTGAAATAAAATGAAACATATGCTTCTGCAAAATACATCAATTAGCAAAACATAGTTTATTTCATGGAAAGCAGTATCTAGCACAATGATCCATTTAGCTACTCTAATTGTTCCCTGTTGTATTCTTTACAGCATCAGCAGCTCCTTGTGCTTTAGCCTTCAATTGCTGCCCAGCCTATACATGACATACAAATAACCTTTACTTTTAGGGATTCTGATTTATTAAAGATTATAAAGATAGAAAAATATTTTTTACTCTAAAAAATAAAATAACAAAAAATTATTCTTTTAATTTTAGAGTATAATTTTATATGCCTTATATATATATATAATATTTTTATTAGATAATTATTTTCACATATTTAAGATATTGTCTTTTTATGCTCAATGGAATTGTAAAAATTAATTGCGAACCCGTATTTTTTAAAATACAGTAAAATTAATTTTGATAGAAAAAATTCTTACCAAATATTGATATTATAACCTGTAATTTGTTAAAAAGTATAATAATTGGTTTTTTAACTGTTAGCAAACCAGACACAGAACATGCATGTTTTCTTGTGTCTTGATTAGTAATTACATTATTCATTGAGTAGGAGAAATATTGAGAAATAAAAATAAAAACCTCTTGCATGGAGTCTTGTGCGGATTGAGCAGCATTGCTAGCCTTGTCCATCAAGTTATTAGCCTTTTCCTGCATTGGCGCAAAAACTTGGTTGAGTTATCAAAATTAAGCAAATGAAGAGACCATAGCAAAGAGAAAGTTATGTCAAAGACCTGAGCTTGGCCCTTGGCTTGTCCTGCTTGGTAGCTCATGTTTTGGGAGTCCATCTTTATTCTTCCTTTAAACTGTTGGAAATAAACCAAATTATGTGAAAATGAAGTGTTGCTTTAGTTTTTCTGATTCATATTTCTCACTTTCTGTCATAACTTATATAGTTTCTTGATACACTACATCATTCAAACGGTGTTTTTTTCTCATGTTTTGCTTCACAAATTTCGATTCACGTTTTCTCCTTCGCGTCCGTTTTCAAGGACACATGTCATGCCATTATTGGAAAGTGGCTAAGATTAGCTTAGATGGGATCTTATATTTTTTTTTCTAATAATAGAGCAATTTTGATTGATGTTATGGCTGAAATCTTTGTTGCAGTACACGTGTGAAGATTATGAATGAACCATGTAGTATAAATTAATCTATCCAAGGTATATCATAGAAGCATGAGTACGTGCTACTGTCAAATTAACAGTAAAAAATAAGTAGCATTTAGAGATGTAAATGAGGCAAATTCAATCTATTATTTGAATTTCAACCTCAGATTTAAAAAAGAAAGACTTTTAACCCAAGTCATTTATTTAAATGAATAAAAATTAAAGCTTGAGTTTGACTTCAATTAAAAATTTTATAGATTTGGTTAGATTTATTATCTTGTTTATAGTTTGTTTAATTTAAAAAAAAATATGGTCATTTATGTAAAATATAATTTTTTATTAAAGTATGTCAATACAAGTACATGCATAGTGAGTTTTATTGAAATCGCATGATGTTAATTAATTTAATGAATTAATAACATTAAAATACTATAATTTTTAATAAAAACTTTAAACAATAATAAGAAGAGCTGATATCGAAGGATAAAAAGCAAAGTCACTATAGATGCTTAGATGTAACAGTTATTTATGTGGTAATTTTTTTACGCTTTTTTATTTATTTCTCAATAAATAAATAAATAAATATATATATATATATATAGATAGATAGATAGAATTATAAAATAAATTTAATTTTGATATATTATTTGTATAAAATTTTTACATTGTCAATAAATTAAAACATGTAGAAATTATGTTATCATTGAGAGAATTCAATGAATCAATTCAGCTTTACCAACTTGAAAACCATCCTTTTTTTTTTATCTTTCAAAATTTTCATAATAACCATCATATTTAATTTGATTTATTCATTCACTGACCTCAACTAAAATTGCAACTACTTCAATGTCTCTTTCTATTTGTGAACTTAGGAGTGAAATTTTGCATAGGGGAAAGGTTGGCAAGAGAGCGGTGGATAGAGATAATTCCAATGGATTAGTAATATTGAGGTGAAACGAATTTTTAAAGTAATATTTTTTGAAATGAATTCAATTTCTTAAGAAGAATTTGACAAGAGATGGAGAATCCATATTGGACAATGTGAAAAATAATTAGAATGTTTGTGTTACACAATTTCTTTTTTTTTACATGTCATTTAATAACATTTATCACTCTTCTCTAATTATGAATAATGTCAGGAACTAAATTAATGGATAAAAGATATTCTAAAGACCGTTGAAGGTATTTTAAATTCTTAAGACTTTCATTCTTTTTACACAACGTCTCATTTGCCATATAATTAATTATAATATCAACGTAATATTTTAGTATTTTGTAATAGATTTTTAACTAATAAAATTATATTGATAGATGAAGGGAAATCTCATGAACCATTTTTATGTTATCTTTGTATTCTAATTATACTCTTATATAATATTCTATAGTTGTATTTATTTATAATTTTATCATAATTAATATAAAATAAACGTAAAATTATAAATAGTAAGAGAGAAAATAAAAAAAGCAATATAAAGAGAAAAAAAGAATCTCAATTTCATTTCACCTTACATCGTCTCAATACAAATGAAATATTTTTATATGCCTAAATCTATAACCAGATAATCTCATCTTTTTAAATAAGACTTAAACAAAATGATTATAAAATTCTAAGTTATAAAGAATATGAGAAGTTAGAAACATGGACATTCATTTATATAATAATTCATAATAATAATAAATATATAATTAAGTGTTTTAAATATATTGACTAAGATTAGGGATGAAAATAGGTCAGACTGTCAAACAGGGACCTATGGCCTAACCTTTTTAAAGTCTAGCCTAACCTAACCTATTTAATTAATAAGTTTAATTTATATTTTTTTTTAAAAGTATAATTAATTAAATAGGCTAAGTTTGAGCTTAAAAAAAAGTCTATTAGGTCTATTAGAATAGCCTATTTAAAATTTATAATAATATATTAAATCAATTAAATTTTAAAATAATAAAATCTTAAATTAAAAACTTTAATTCTTTTCGTTAGAGTTGAAGAAAGTCTTTACTACATAACTTATAAGAGAGAGCGCCCTACTTGATGGAGTCTTTTGCATATCTTATCTTATATGTATAACATTGATTTACATTGTACTGTATCGATTATGTCTATGTAGTTTGAAAGTGTAAATAGGAATATATAATTTTATTATACATATTTAAGGTGTTGAATCATTTCTTTAATAGTTTATTTATATATAAGCCTATTGACTTTTAAAAAGACATACATATTTAGATTGTTTAATAGCCATTTACAAGAAAACTTAATGACCTATTGAATGTCTCAATACGAAGTAGGCCGTTAAAAAGGCTAATACGCCGAATCAGGCTTTTAAAAAGGCGAGACTAGGCTTAATAAAAAGCCTATGACAAGTAATAGGCTAGACTTAGGCTTCAAAATTATTAAACAAGTTAGGCCTATTTATGCAAAGCCTAACCTAGTCTTGCCTATTTTCATCCCTAACTAAGATGAAAATTATATTTATTTGAACAATACATTTGTCTTAAAAGAAATTGACAACTGATAACTAGTCACTAACATTTTTAGTACATTAAAAAATACATTAATATATATATGGACAGGATCTTCTCATACTAGTGTAAGTTTAAAAATTTTTACACTCAATTTGAGTCTTTATTAAATTTACATATAACATATTATAATTTATTATTTTACTGACTATTGATGTAAATTAAATAAAAAGATCAAATTGAGTGTAAAAAATTTTAAACTTATACTAATATTATGAGAAGATATATATACTATGTTTTTGTTAACTTTGTTTTTAAAAGTTGAGTTTAAATATTATAAATGAAAAGTTTTTTTTATAGAAAATATGTATATATTTAATATATTAAAATCATAAATGTACAATAAATACTTTTTTATTAAAAATTTTAATATTGTTATTAATTATTTATCTTTAACCCGTACTATTGAGTTTAACACAATTCCGGTAATTAAATACTATGTTAGCATAAGTGGAGGAGTCATTAGTTTAGAGTAGCTCCATGACTTGTTGCCGGAATTAATAATTCCAAATTCTCTCTCAATTTTAAGTACACAATGCAATTTTGTTTTGATTAAAATCAATACTTACAGAAACGAATCAACTAAAACTAGTTAGATTTTATTTTATTGTTCATTGAATGCAGAATACTATGTCATTTTGGTAAAAGAAAAAGAAAAAACTGGCTATCTGAACCAATTAATCCAAACTCTCTCTATAGTTGTTAATTAGTTTAAGATCTATGTGTATGTGTGAAATCATATGCAACCTTTTATTACACACCTTCCAATATATATACATAGAGACTTAGTATTTATCTGTTTAATTGAGTGACAAAATTATTTGCATTCCGATTCATATAAAATATTTAAAGTTACAATAAAAAAGTTAGTAAAAACTTAGCAAAAAAAATTGTAACGAACAAATTAGTAAAACTTCACATATGAGATAGCATTAACAGATAAAGAAGGAAAATGAATTCTCTTTCAAATTTTATTTTTCATATGTTCACTTTATATATATGGGCTTGTTTGTTTCTATTTTTCTTTTTAATTTTTAAAAATTATATTTGTAAAACAATTTTAAAAAATTATTTTTAAGAAAAAATGAAAATAAAACTTATGTTAATAAATAACATTTGTTTTATTTTATTTTTAAAAAGAAAAACTATTTTTAAAAATAGAAAACGAATAAAATTATTATGAAATAAAGATTTGCATTAACAAATAAATAAATAAAATAAGATAAAAAGTCATTATCAACATTTTTCATTAATTTTGATCCTTTTAACTTAAATATTTGTAAACATGTCCTCCCCTTAAAAGGTAATCCTTCTATCCTCTCTCTCGTTTAAGTGGATCTTTGTTTCTATCATCTCATCATTTTCATGTCTCAACAATCATCAATACTCCTCTCGTAATCCAATCAAGTTAATATAACTATATTCCCACATTTCTCATTTTTCTTCATTTTCATTTTTATTTTGTAATTCCCACTCTCCTTAGTTCTTTTTCTAATTTCTTTTGCATAACCTTGTTTCATGTCTCTTATTTCTCTTTTGCAGTTTACGTGTATGTAGAGTTTTGAAATGAAGGAAGGGGAGCTACACTTGTATTGCTAGCTCATGGAATGCTCGTAAATGTCCATGCTCTGTTCTCTGTTCCAACAAGTTCATAACTAGTTACTTGCTAAAACCTTTTTAATTGTGCTCTATTTTGACAAGAGAAGAGAGTTTGCGAATAAAGGATTGTTTCAAAACTTAATTGTGATCATATAAAGGACTTTTTGCCAGTCATACTTACTATACTTGTGAATTTAATTATCTCAATTCCAAAGAGTTCTTCTTGAGCTTTTGAACATTTCAAAATTTCTTTTAGAAGGCAATAGAATACATGGGAGTTGGGGGGTTGTTTGGGACTGTGTGGCCAGATTTAATCATTGGTGAACTGCACTCTACTTTTTCTTAAGTAGCTGGGATCTTTTCTACTTAAGAGTTAAGATTTATTATATATTATTTTCTTGATTATGTTTCCGTTGCATTTATACATCACTAAGCTTCACGATTCATAAACAGAAAAAAATGTATTTCTTATTTCAGCTGTAACTTGTAATACTTAAAATTCTGGTGAGAAGAAGCAAAGAGCGAAGGAGAAGTTGTTAGCAGTAGAATGGCAGTCTCCTGTACCAATCACCACAATAAGGAGATAGCCATCAGGAGAAGGATTGCTAGCATGCAAATATTTCCCCTCTTTTCACATTGTATCCTCCTTGCATGTGCATAATATGTATCTCTGGTTCTCAACTTGTAATAAAAGAATAATACAGATGCTTTTAATTTATGCTAAAATAATCCTGCATAATTTGTGTGATAAATTATCTGTTATTTTTTGGGCAATATTGATAAAAGTTCATTAGTATAGTGTATTTTTGGTGTGTAAAATTTCATTAGGTATTTCTTTTTTTTTATTTTGTGTATTTAGGATTTAGGGTTTTAGAGTTTAGGGTATACATGTTGACTTATTGCTAAAGGGTCTACTCGTTCAACACATAGGACCATCTACTTAGTTACTTTGGTTAGTTAAGTGGCTGGGAAATGAGTAGCAAGGAAATTGGCATGATATGTATGACTTATACGTTATTCTTCTAGGATCCAAGCCTCCCAATCATAAAATAAACTTCATTTTGAGTTCATAATTAAATAGATATATTAAGAATATGGATTTTGTCAATACTTTGAAGGTCTTTATTACATACTTTTTAAAAAGAAAAATATATGGTCATGACTTTATTTCAGCATTTCAATTCTCACTACGTTATGACCCTTCTATATAAAGGATCGATGACATCATGCATTCTTGCTTCTAATACAGAATCTGTTCATGATATAAAATGAGTATAGTACATAAGATATAATATTCAGAAATTAAATTCAACATATCAACAGAATAACAGAGCTGCAAGGACATTTTTATACAACTCAAAGTTTATATATATATATATATATATATTTACAATAGTTGCTTCACATAGAGCTTCACTATGCAAGAAATAGGTTTTGAAGCGCAACTTTGGATAGCAATTAGCAAAAATCGCTTTGTATAAGACACTAAGAGAGTGGTTAGCGGTGAACAGATATCCAATGTAGCCTTATTAGAGCGGTTCCATAGGAACCGCTTTCTAATATACACTTCTGAGAGCGATTCATTTGGAACCGCTCTCTAATATATACTTCTGAGAGTGATTCATCATCTGGAACTGCTCTCGTAAGTCTACTTTGGAGAGCGGTTTTAAATAACCACTCTCAGAAGTGCTATAGTTTAGAAAGCGATTCACACGTGGAACCCCTCTTAGAACTTTATAGAGTAGTTGACACGTGAAATCGCTCTGAAAGGTGTAGATTAGAAAGCGATTATTTTTTAACTACTCTTAAATGTTGTATTTCAAATTAAACCCTAAGCCCTAAATCTAGTTATCCTTGTCCCCGCGCCAATCTGTACCTCTAAATTTGTCTTTGTTCAGTGTTTTCTAAGAAGTTTTTCCAAAATAACAAACACCATTGACATCATATTCGCAATTTTAAGGTATATTCATAATTGTTTCTTTGTTTTCTGATTATGTTTGGACATTCGCACTCCAACTTTGTTTCTGTTCACTGAAACGCATCTGTATTTTTTATGTTGAACAGTTACAAACGTCCCTCCTCCATCCTTGGCTTCAGTTGAACGACGACAAATTAGTGAAACTACATTGCTTCCAAGTTAGTGCTCTTGTGTTTGTATGAACTAATTATATTCAAATGTTGACCATTGTTGCGTGACAGAGAGCATAAAATTAGTTTTTATTTAGTAAAAATTGATTTTAAAATATTGAACCTTAGGTTAGTTAACATTTGAAATATTATTGGAATGGTTATTTAGAATTTGTTGAACATAATATTAAGACACTGTTGAACTGTAATGCAAGAGATTAATGTGAAAATACAACTTATGATATTGTTAGAATAGTTATTTAGGGTTTGCTGAACATGATATTAGGACACTAGTTGACTATAATGCAGGTGATTAATATGAAAATACATTTGATTGTTGTGAAAATTGATGTTGCGAATTGAAAACATATTCTGTTGTTTTTTTTTGTTGTTGTTCCAATATAAACAGAAAGTAGGGAACATGCTATTATGTTGTTCTAGGAATTGAAGTTTATCTATTGAACATGATATTGTTGTGTTTTTTGCCCCCATTATCTAAATTTATTGTGTATGAATAAAATTGATGTTTTTCCTTATGGAATGTTATGAATGCATGATTATTGTTAGTGATTAAACTTTGTAGGGTATGATTTGAAATCTAAAATTGAGTGAAACTTTAGTTTCCGTTTGAGATTAAAAATAATGATTAATAAATCATTATTTTCAATCTCAAATTGTCCAAGTTGGACAGTTTGTGAACAAAGTTATTCATTTATTGGTTAGTATTTGCTTCTCATAATGTTATATTTAATACTTGACAAAATTTAAGTTTGGAGCATTTCTCATTATCTCTTGTTGCATGCTTGATTGAGGTAAATCATCTCATATTCAAGTTGTGTACTAGGAGACTACTGCGAAATTCTTCCAAAATTTTGTCAAGTAAAAAATACAACATTTAAGTAGCAATTGTTAATTAAGGTATGAAAAAGTTTCCTACCATGTGAGAGTTAATAAGATATTCACATTTGTAATTATCGTAATTGTAGTTAAAGCAAATATGAATCGAAGTTGGATGGTAACTGATCGTTTAAGTGAAGAATATGAAGACGAAGTGAAGAAGTTTATTATATTTGCAATTAAGCATGCAATTGATGTCAACTTTATTCCTTATTTTTGTTGTGTTGTTTGAATATGTTGCAAGTAAATATGAAAGAATTGGAAGAACATCTAATGTGCATGGGATAGATGAAAAATATACTTGTTGGACAAAGCACGGTGAGATACAAGGTGAAAGTACATCAATTAACATGGAATCAAGTGTCAATTACTCAGAGACATTTAGAACAGATGAGAGTGATCATGCTAAAGACATTCCAAATGTTGTTGAAGAATATCTTAGAAATTGTCCAAAGATGTTTGAGAGGCTAAAAAATGATGCAGAAACATCATTGTATAATGAATGCACAAAGTTTACAAGATTGAGTTCTATGTTAAAGCTTTATAACTTAAAAGTCTTGAATGGATAACTGATAAGAGCTTTATATACTTGTTAAGTTTATTACATGAGATGCTACTAGAGGATAATGTGCTACCAAGAGAACATATGATGCTAAACAAGTACTCGCTTCCATTAGATTGACCCATAAGAAGATATATGTTTGTCCTAATGACTGCATTTCGTTCCAAAATGAGTATGCATCACTAAGTCAATATCTAAGGTGTAATACTTACAATACCTAAAGAAAGAATCAACACTTGACCCAAAAATTTGCATTTGGGCTAGCACCATCATATTCATACCCATCATCTACCGAGTAGTAAAACATGAAACATGGGGTAGCGCATTTGACCAATATAGTGACACAATTGACATGGGATTACGGACTACCTCCATTTATGTTAGTCAGATGTTGTTCAACCCTACTGCCTCCCCACCAACAAGTATGCCACCCCATTTCAATATTGTTCCTCAATTGCAACTAATAGCAGAGGTAGGTCCCAAAATGCCTGTAGATGCACCTTCTAACAGCCATAGAGGCAGCTGCACATCAATTGCATCTATTGAGATTCTAAAGGTATTTAAACTCCACTAAATCATTATTTACCTTTTAATGTTTACTACTTTTGATTTAATTAGAAAAGAATATAACAAACTTGTTTTTATAGGGTGATCATGACTATATGTTGTACATGAACACCCTTTTTCGTGTGGTTGCAAGAGAGAGAGATATCATACAATGGTTGGGGACTCCTTACACAATATGACTTTTCCTCCAGAGCATGGTAAGGTTTCAATAAAGGTAGTACAATGACATGAGGAAAAGTCTGCATTGGCTATCCCAAATGAGAAAGCAAACCTAATTTGCCTGAGAGATGTCATTGGTACTTATATTGCTTAGCTATTGTCCCTAATCACTTTATGATCCAAGGTATATATGCAAGCTTCTTTATAGTTTGAAAGATTGGATGTTATAGTACATATATATTCTGTTTAGGTATATAAAGAAGTACTATGATATATTTAGGTTGGCCCTTCATCAAGTAAAGGGTTAGGAAAAGAGACAGGCTACTCAAAAGAGTTGATTACTGGTCCATCCAATAAAGGTAGCAATGCTTGTCAATCATCAGAGATTCTTGAGTTGGCACAAGCCCAAAGTGCTGCATGCTTGGATATGATGAAGCTTTTTATGAGAAGTGATCAAGCTGAAGCTTTTTGTGAGAAGTGATCAAGCTATTGATACAGTTACAATTCATATGACAACTGAGCACTGAGAAAAAAGAGTTTTATGACATTGTGGAGAAGAAAAACATTTTAGAGGTCATACGTCGACATTGATTGAGTGCCTCTAGCATTAACCTTTACATTCGGCAAATTACTTTACAAATTAAATTATAACACCTTAATTTATTTTCAAATATTTTTCAAATAAATTAATTTCCCAATAATGGTTACTAAAAATTTAACTCAAATGGTTTCCAATACATGGTTTCAATAAAGTATTACAAAATAAGGATGGATTATAAGTTTGAATGAAATAGTTGTTACAGGACTTATTTAATACATGACAATTTTCAAAATTAATTTCCTAAGTCTTATAGCAGTTTCATCCATCCCTAGCCTGGTGCTGATTATCTTGATCACTTTAAAAATAAATGTAAGGGTAAGTACTCTACACTATTACACACATACACAAGCATAGAGACTTATCTTGTATGTCCACACATTTCTAACATAATTCAAATCACGCATTAAAAGAATACAAACTCATACTTTTGAAGATTCTACTCCATACATGCACAAACACACACATGCACTCATTGCACGTTAGTCACACTCACTGTGGCACTGTGATCACAGTTTTTTCTGATACCCTTAACTTCAGGAATTTACTCAATTTCACACCATGGATGGTCTCCAGTTAGCCCCCGTCTCATGGATACAATATGTGCGGTCACGGGCTCCTTAGCAAAGGTGTTAATCAAAGAAGAGTGTGTGGCCTGTGATGTATCTACGCTTATTGTTAGTGTCACCACCACCTTCTTTTTCTCAAAATATTTCTATAGTCCGCATCTTCTGCACCCCAGTGTATTGTTGTAACATTCATAGTTTCCAACATCCTTAAACACATTCACATTTATCATACCAATCGCATACATATTTGTCCACATTCTCAATCACATTAATAGTTTTCATTCTCACACATGGCACATACACACATAATCAATCACATTATATTCGGACACCCAACTTTCCACCACAACACTATTACACAAGAGGCATTTTCATCAAATACACATCATTCTACGTCATATCTTAACCACATTGCATTACATATCATAATAAATGAATTTTAGATAGAAAGAGATAGGATAGAGTCTTTCTTTACTTTGGAATGAAGACCCACTACAAAATAATGGTAGGAGACGTCCCCCACACAGTGTTTTGCCCTAGACATATTTTAAAAATTCCATGGGAACTCAAGAGAATGAAGAAAAAAGAAAAAAATATCAAAATCCTAGCTCATGGAACCTACCTCTTAACGTTCCAAACGTGATGTTAACCCTCAATCTAATGCACAAAACGATTTTGGAGACAATTTAATCGATGAAAATGGGTTGAGGGTTGAAGGTTGAGAGAATCGAGAGAGGGTTCAGAGGAAGAAGTAGGAAATGAGTTTCCTAAACCCTAGCCCCTCAAATACCCTAGGATTCGCGATATTCTCGCTATAGTGGGACATCTCTCGCTATAGCGAGACCCATTCTCGCCAAAGCAAAAATATCAGATGAAATTGTACTCTAGTTTCTGCATAATCTTACTACAGCAAAACCTTTTCGCTACAGCGAGACTGCACTAAAAAAAACACCTCCTCTCTATTGCTTTCTCGTTATAGCGAGACACCTTTCGCTGCAGCGAGAACGCGACAGTGGCCCCCTCATCACCTGCACCTTTCTTGCTACAATAAGAATCTGCTCACTACAGCGAGATACTCACAAATTTGCTCAAGACCTTCTCGCTACAGCGAGAATGCTCCTGCAGTTCAACCTTAGCCTATATTTCCAATGATTCCAGCACAATCACAAGTCCACATTCACATTTCAACCATAATATACGCATATATACACATCTATATATATTTGTATACATATCCATATCATCACACAAAATTAAATGTACATTCAAATAACAATCCACATATTTATATTAATATTCAAAATAGATTATAAAACTCAAGGCGTTACAATATAACTCTATAGCAATTTATAACTTTTTGTCCATTTCATTGTATAATGCATTTCAATTCTTCTTTTGCACTACAAGATATTTGTGTGAAGCTTACTTGCATGGGATAACTATGGCAAATAGATTCTCATTTATATCTCTGTATGAAATGGTAGAAAAGCTCAATTCGAACCCACATCAACATATAGCTGAAAGGTTGAAGCGTCATATAGGTGAAGATCACTTTATTTTTGTACCTTACAATGTTAGGTAAGTCAATTTGATTGAGCATTGCTTTATGTTTTATAATTTAGCATATAACTTTTAATTCTTGTAATCTTATATTTATATTTTTGCTAGGCAACATTGGATTTTGGTTGTCATCAATACCTCTAATAAGACTACGTATTATATGGATCCTTTATGCAAGCAACTGAAGACCAGAACACATATGCAAAACCTATTTAATAAGTAAGCATGCATTTATGTCAAACAACTATGATTAATGTTAAGTGATTCAAATGTATCTAACTTCTTTCATGCACCATTGTTAGTGCTGTTGTCACGTATCGAGTAGAGAGGGAAGTGCAACCCTCTAGGACAAATATGCATCAAACAAGATGGGTCACTATACAGGTGACACTATGATATAATGTGTTTTAAATTTTTAGGTTAATACTAATTACATTGTATATCTTTCTATGTTAATGCTAGTTTATTTTTATTTTTTTATCTTTCACATAGTATCTAAAGCAAACAAATAATGATGATTGTGCATATTATGTGTGTCTATTCATTAGAGATGTTTTGTACCATAGACAAACTATAATCCCAGTGAATGTAAAACCCTTCCATATGCTAAACCAATAGCACAAAACCTATTTCATCATGTTAACTGTCTGCCATATGCTTATTATTTAACTTAATTAATTAAGTTGTGTTTTATGGTTTTGTCTTTTAGTATTTTCTAGAGTTCCAAATGTCAATTTTTCCTGATAATAGAATTTATCAAGTGCAAAAAGAGTGATGTGCATATCTGTACCATATATATTTAAAGGACACATTAAGCACAATAGATTTGTAGTCTTTTTTTTACAAGACTTAGATAATTTTTTTTTTCAAGGCATTAGACAAAAAGTATATATATGAGATTATTTTTCTCCTGTCAATGTAAATTTTGTTTATAATTTCTATTTTGATTGTACTGATTCTGAATACTATATAGTTTGTTAGGTATACTAAAATTTGAAGCACTTCATACTTTCATGAACTAGCTGTTTAATTGAAATGTGAACTTGAAATACGATTTAATCATTTTGCCGGAGAAGAAGAGACACAATGTAGTACATCACACAGTCTTTATTGCACACAACACAAGTCTTGCCCCAACATCCAAATTAAGTTGCTGTGCTTCACACAGTGCTTCTTTGCTCAAAGTGTTGCCCTTTGCATAAGTTTAGTTGAAACGTGATTGTTTAGGAGTCATCTATTCTAAAGTGACAACCATCAATGGTTTAGCGTGATATACACTAATTAGTTTATAATGAATTTCTTTTTTTTTTTTAAATCAGAAAATATATTTTTCTCATGGAGTAACTGTTTTCCTTATTTTTTAAATGAAATTATTATTGAAGCTAAGCTATTTACATGTAGAAGATGGGAAATGCAGTATTTTTTGGGCTCTCAAAATGTTATTATTATGTTTTTTTTTTATTCATAGTGACAATAAATATTGACCGTACAAATTCGTATGCATTGTGTGATGCATGATTTAACAATTAGATTGACCATCTCTGTAAATTCTGCCATGTGTAGTTAGCTTCAAATCCAATTTGACTCCACCTTTGAATAATACTTATTGTGTCCCTTTATTTGAATATCTATGTGTATATCATATATTTAACTCAATTCTGTCTCAAGTATATGAATTTTTAAAGCTAGATTTACAATTTTGCTTGATCTGCTTATTTACTAAATCATTTAAAATGAGAGAAAATTCATATGGAATCACTTGTATAGTTGTAGTACGTACGGAATGCCACTGGAAACTTTTACCACAACGTGACACTGGGAAGACTTTTCATTCACCGTATTTTCATTCTTTAAGAAAAATAAGCAAGAATTGGAGAAAAAGTGGGGGGAAAGCTAGTAAATAAACCTGTCAAGGGAAATAGCTTATACTACTGGCAGGGACACTTTAAATCAGAAAAAGTGGGACATAGTGATTTACAAGGATTATTTTGGTGGTGTTCCTCAAGGACAATATACATTTCCAGCCAAGGCTCTCAAGCATGGCCCCACAACCTATACCACTAGGAGGGGGTGAGATGCATGGCTATGCAGCTGATGAGGAAACAATGAATCTAAGAGCTAAGAGAGGATTAAGGATTGGAGGATAGAGTCTTGAAATTAGTCAGAAATGGGCTCTTCAATAAGCCTTTGGAAGCATCATTTTCAAGGACTTGCAAATTTCAATGTCAGTCTATTTTTTCATGGATCTTCCATGTGTAAATTTTGTAGCAAGAGCTTTGTCTCATTTTTCTTTTTCAAGAGTATATCTCTCTTTCAATTTTTTTCCTGAATGTAATTTGCTAATGGATTGAATTTCAACAAAATGTTGTAGCTGTGGTGCTTTTGGTCTTATATATATTCTGAAAGTGAATTAATTTAATATTTTCTGAATACTCAAATGAGTTCAGATTCATTGACACTAAGTGTCAAACTTAAATTATTACATCTCTTAATAATTTTTCATAAAATATAAAATTTACTAATCTAATAGTTGAATCATCTTATATTATCTTTACGATTATTTATATCAAATTTTAAATAATTTGAACATTAATATGTTATTTAAAATTTAATATTTATTTATATTTTAAAACACAAAACCCCTTAAATAAAGTATACAAAGAAGTACATATTAATTTTGTTTTTTTCTTGTAAAATTTTATAAATTTGATTTACTTATAAGAATCTTTAAATTAATGATTAGATTGATCAATTTTACATTATATAAGAAGATATTAAACAGTATAAGTGTCCAAATTTACCATCGGATATCATTAGATATGGATTCTACTAAAATTTATATGCTCCTATTCTATTATCCCCTTTCGTTCTCCTTATATTTTACTCTTGTTTTATTTAATTTTGGTTGTCACGTGTTATTTTATCATAGCAGAATCCCCATGTCGAATCCGTTGGATAACCAAATCATAAATCTTAAATATCTTGAATCAAATTATAAGATCAAAACCATGTTCTTCATGTGTAAAGATTAGACTTGCAGTGTCTTTAGTTGTTGCAAGTATGTACACAAATCAATCATTACATTGCATGTCCCTAGTGCCATCGTTCAAGTGGCATGATGCACTTCTCCCCAAATAAAATCGAGGAGCAAGTTGTTGAATACGAAGTTGTAGTCTCTATGCTTGATAAATGTGACTTTGTTATTAAGAGTGCAATCTTTGAACAAAACCAAAATGTACAAATTTTACTTTACGAAATAAACATTACCATGGTTCTCAGTCTCAAGTTTACTGAATCCTTATTTACCAATCTTGATTGATCTGCATTTAGAAAAGGTGAAATTTTTATTTTGAATCAATTGTCTGATTTTCCACGACTTTTATATTGGGTTTGCCTTTTTTTTTCCCCCTTCTTTATCACTCTTTATTTTATAGGTAATTCTGATTATTGTAAATTATTTCATTCTGTTATGAACTCAGTTTTATTGAAATTTGAACCTAAAATATAATTTTATTTTTATGCTAGATAAAAACAGAGACATAACAAGTTTAGTTTACTTGGAGCTGTTATGGTCCACACATTGCTTATTTGCTCAAAGTCTTGCCCTCTCATAAGTTTACTTGACATATTGAACATGATTGTTTGAGAACATCTATTCCCAAGGGACAACCATCAATGGTTAATTTACAGTGATATGCAGTAATTAATTTATAATGAATTTCTTTTTTTTTTAAATCTAAAAATATATTTTTCTCATCAACTTACATATTTTTGTTATTTTTGTTATTTTTGGAACGAAATTATGATTGAAGCTAAGCTATTTACATGTAGAGGATGGGTCATGCATTATCTTTTAGGGTTCTCAAAATGTCTTAGTACACAAATGAATCATTATGTACATACATCATAAAAATTATTCACGCATTATGCTTTTTTTTTTTTCTAGTGACATTAAATTCTATGGGTGCAACTTCGTATAAATTGTGTGACGCATTATTTAACAATTATTGTCGATCTTTATTTGCAAGTAACCATGCAAATTCTACCTTATGTAGCTGCAAATCTAATTTGATACTTATTGTGTCCTTTATTTGAATATTTGTGTATATATGATATATTTGTCTTAATTCTGTCTCAACTATATGAAGTGCTAAAGGTAGATTTACAATCTTCCTTGATGTAAATATTTACTAAATCATTTAAAATGGGGCAAAAATTCATGTGGCATCACTTGTATAATTGTAGTACGTACATATGCCGCTAGAAATTTAAATACTTTACTACAAAGTGACACTGGGAAGACTTTTATTGACCAGACTTTCATTCTTTAGAAAATAAGCAAGAATTGGAGAAAAATTGGTTTGTTGCAAACAAGTCTTGCCCTTTGCTCAAGTTTAGTTGACATTGAGTTAATGTACATCACACATTGCTTTGTTGCATCACACATATAGGTTTAGCTGACTTGGAGGGTACTGTACATCACACTGGGGATGATCATCAATGGCCACCATCGACAGAGGCAATTTCCTATACGTTTGTGTTTTGCAATGTCTATTAACAAAAGTCAAGGATAGTAACTATTTCATGCTGGCCTCTTCCATCCAAGACCAGTTTTCACCTGTGGACAAAATAATTTTTTTCCAATATTTGATTAATTTAGGAAAAATTGTGACTGAAACATAATTATTTATTTCTTATCATTTGCAATAGGTTATAGGTAGAATACATAAGTTTGTTTTTACTTTATTGTTTTTTATGTTTAAAATGTATTTTTTTTCTTGGTCTTACAAAACTTACACGGTGTGAATGTAAAAAATATTATTATGAACATTATTGTATTAACACTAAATAGTATTTATTTGATTTCTGTTTATTATTCATAGATATTTATTTTTTTCTAAATATTAAAAATAAATAACACATTTTTTTAATAAACAAATAACCAAAGAATCCTCTTGGAAACGCATGGCATGAGACACACGCTACAATAATAATAAACTAAATATATAAAGAAATGCTTTTGGTGTCCAAAATCTGTTTTATGGAAAATTATGTCACAGAATGTCCCAAATTTAACGTTTTAATTGCTGTCTATAAATTATGGACCTAACATGGTTTTGAGTTCATAATTGACTTGACACATTTCGTACACATTCCTCAGTTTCAATATCCAACAACATTCCCCCAGAGAGTTTGAGATGATCACCATGCTTAGCAGCAATCTCTCTCTCTTTTCTCTGGTCACCTTTCTTTGCATTTGTTTCTACGTTGGAAGTTCCCATGCAAATAAGTGTGCTGAGACGGACAGGCAAGCTCTTCTTAAATTGAAAGACGGTTTCATTGATAAATGGAACTCTCTTGACTCATGGAAAGGTGAAGATTGCTGCAAGTGGGAAGGAATTTCATGCGATAATTTAACTGCTCATGTAACCAGCTTGGATCTCCGTCATTTCTCGCTCAAAGGTCGGATGGATTCTTCGATATGTGAACTGAAACATCTCACTTTGTTTTATCTCAGTCATAATGAATTAGAAGGAGTGATCCCAAAGTGCATCGGCTCACTGGCTCAATTGATAGAGTTGAATCTTCCGTTGAATAATCTGGTTGGTGGCATTCCTCCAACTCTGGGGAACCTTTCCAACTTGCAAACTCTTGATCTTGCCTATAATTTCTTGCTTGCGAATGACCTTGAGTGGGTTTCTCGTCTTTCTACCTTGAAATACCTTGATCTGTCGCATCTGGATTTTGGTCAAAGTGCTAATTGGCTATCATCAATGAGCAAAATCTCTTCTCTGTCGGAGCTTCGTTTACATGATTGTGGGATTGGTCAAGTCATTCCTAAATCTATTCCCCATAATAATTCTTCCACTTCTCTCAACACACTCAGTCTTTCGAACAATCATTTAAACTCTTCAACTCTGTCATTGGTGCTGAATGTCAGCAAAGTCCTCACATATCTTGATCTCTCCTCTAACTCTTTGCAGCATAATATTCCAGATGGATTTGAAAACATGGTTTCTCTTTCCCATCTACGATCTCTAAATCTCTCGCGTGATGAGCTTGAGGGTAACATACTAAAATATATTCCGAGTTTGTTTCAGCTTGAAGAGTTGCGATTGGAAGGAAACGAATTGTCTGGCAAACCCGTTGACTACATACGACAATTGTGCTCTGCACAAGATGGTTTAGAGGTTTTGTATCTCAGCTATAACCCGTTTAGTAGTACACCATTTCCCGATTTTTCATGTCTTTCTTTCTTGAAGACATTATCACTTCGTTTTGCCAATATTGTTGGGTCGTTACCACAATCAGTTAGTAAACTTGCCTCGTTAGAGGAATTGGATCTTTCCAATAATCAGTTGAATGGGACACTTCCTTCCACTGTTTGGCAACTTTCTAGTCTTAGGACACTGGTTCTCTCTTCAAACGAGTTGAACGGTGCAGACGTCATTCGTGAATCGCATCTGTCAAATCTATCACATCTTGATCTCCGTGATAACCAACTAAGTGGATCACAACTGTTGTTTGAGATTAGTAAACTTGCCTCGCTAGAGGAGTTGGATCTTTCCTATAATCAGTTGAATGGGACACTTCTTTCTACTATTTGGCAACGGAGATTGGTGCTCTATTCAAACAAGTTGACTGGTGGGGATGTCATTCGTGAAGGGCATTTGTTTCAGATTAGTAAACTTGTCTCGTTAGAGGAATTGGATCTTTCCAATAATCAGTTGAATGGGACACTTCCTTCTACTATTTGGCAACTTTCTAGTCCTCGGAAAATGGGGCTCTCTTCAAACAAGTTGACTGGTGTGGATGTCATTCGTGAGGGGCATTTGTCAAACTTATCAGAGCTTGACATCGCATATAACCAATTAAGTGGATCACAACCATTATTCGAGATTAGTAAAATTGCCTCGTTAGAAACGCTGGATCTTTCCAATAATCAGTTGAACGGGACACTTCCGTATAATCTTTGGGGACTTTCTAATCTAACAAGTTTGTCTCTCTTCTCAAATAAATTGGATGGTGTCGTTGATGAATCACATTTATCAAACCTGTCTCAATTGGAAGATTTGAATGTAGCTGGAAATGCACTTGCATTCAATTTTAATTCAAATTGGATTCCACCCTTCCAACTCCAAGTATTACTAGCATCATCATGCATCTTGGGTCCTATATTTCCAACATGGCTCAAGAACCAAAGAGAACTTAGGGTCTTGGATATCTCTCACAGTGGTATTTCAGATTCATTGGCTAATTGGTTTTGGAACCAGTCTTCAAGTTTGTCATACTTGAATGTTTCACATAACAAAATTAGTGGGGCATTGCCACTGTCGTTACCAACTACAAAAGGAAATAGTATGGACCGGAATGTATGGGATTTGAGTTTCAACAATTTGTCCCTCCACCCCCAAACTACATACTCTGTTACTCTCGAATAATATGTTTTCAGGGTTCATTACTTCTTTTTGTGCAACGCCACCAACGATGTTAACTATTCTCGACTTTGTTAGGAATGAAGTCTCACATCGGTGGAAACTTCAAGTGGGAGTCCCTCCTTTTTCTTATATAAAGGGTAAGGGTCCATCATACATAATTATCCCAAAATTTCTTCTCTCCCTCTCTCGTATCACACTGATTATATATATTTAGTAGTGGTGGTTCTTTATTTTGAGAGGTAAATTTTAATGAAAAGAATAGTATATTTTTTTTTCTCTGTGATAATTTTTTGTTGCTTTTATTATCTCTCTTTTAGCTCTTATTTTTCTCATCTCTTATTTTTAGTTGTGTTATTATACCGTTACTCTAGTCCTAACAGTGGTATCAGAGCTATTGGTTTGGTTTATTCTGCTGCTATTGTCATTAGAATAGTGTTGGTAAAATTCTGAGTATGCTCTGTGATTGCGGTTTAATCCGATCTTTCACATCAAAAAAGAGTTGTTACTGGAAAAGTTTGGTAGTGTGAAACTGCTATTTGAGAAAGTTCTGACTAGGAAAGATTTGGTATTTAAGAGTATCTATAGTGACCCACCTCTCTTTCCTGGGAATTTTTTTTGGTGTGTTAATTCATGGTCTACCTGTGTTATTCCAGTAGACAATACTATTCATAGTGAGAAGTGCATAAATCGGTATAATAAAGAGAGAAAATATGGCAGCAAAATATGAGATAGAGAAATTTAATGGGAGTAATTTCTCCTTGTGGAAGTTGAAGATAAGAGCAATTTTGAGAAAAGACAATTGTCTTGATGCAATTGAAGGCAGACCTGCAGATATTTCAGAAGAAAAATGGAAAGAAATGGATAACAATGCTGTTGCCAATTTGCACTTGGCATTGGCAGATTCAGTGTTATCTAGTGTTGCAGAGAAGAAGACTGCAAAGGAGATTTGGGACACACTGATCAAATTGTACGAGATCAAGTCACTTCACACCAAAATATTCTTAAAAAGGAAACTCTACACTCTTTGAATGAGTGAGCCACACCTGTGACAGACCACATCAACAATCTGAATACGTTGTTTGCTCAACTTACAGCTTCAGATTTTAACATTGTAGAAAATGAACGTGCAGAACTTCTACTCCAGAGCTTGCCAGATTCATATGATCAACTCATCATTAATATTACAAACAACAACATCATTGGTCATCTATCCTTTGATGATGTTGCCGGAACAGTTCTTGAAGAAGAATCCAGGCAAGAATAAGGAAGACAGACTGGAAAGTTGTAAACAAGCAGAAGCTTTGACGATGATGAGAGGGAGATCAATGGAGCGTGGTTCCAGTGGGAGCCAAAATCATGGTAGATCAAAATCTCAGAGAAGGAAGAACCTCAAATGCTACAACTGTGGCAAGAGAGGGCACGTGAAGAAAGATTGTTGGAGCAGGAAGAGTGAAGGAAGGAAGAATATGGAAGCATCAACCTCACAAGGTTGTGTTGCTAGTACCTCAGATGATGGTGAAATTCTATACAGTTAAGCAGTAAATTCTAGAGGCGGAAGACAACTCCATTAATGTTGGATATTGGATTCAGGTGCAACTTGGCACATGACTCCATGCCGAGATTGGTTTTCTACTTATGAACCTATCTCAGAAGGATCTGTATTCATGGGAAATTATCATGCCCTAGAAATTGCTGGAATTGGTACTGTCAAATTGAAAATGTATGATGGTACCATTCGAACAATTTAAGGGGTACGACATGTGAAAGGTTTGAAAAAGAATCTATTGTCCATTGGGCAATTGGATGACCTCAAGTGCAAGATCCACATTGAAGGTGGGATCATGAAGGTAGTTAAAGGCAATTTGGTAGTAATGAAAGCAGAAAAGATCACAACCAATTTATACATGCTTTTGGGAGATACGTTGCAAGAAGTAGATGCATCAGTTGCAACAAGTCAAGAAGATGAAACACTGATGTGGCATCGTAGACTCGGTCATATGTCAGAACGAGGTCTGAAAATTCTTGCGGAACGTAATCTCTTACCAGGGCTCAAAATGGTAACCTTACCATTTTGTGAGCACTGTGTGACAAGTAAGCAGCATAGATTGAAGTTTGCCAAAGTGACTACAAGAAGCAAACACATACTGGACTTGATTCATTCTGATGTATGGGAATCACCGGAAGTATCCATTGGAGGAGCAAAATATTTTGTATCATTTATTGATGATTACTCCAGGAGATTGTGGGTGTACCCAATCAAGAAGAAGTCAGATGTGTTTCCAGTATTCAAGGGGTTCAAAGCACAAGTAGAACTTGAAACTTGAAAAAGAATTAAGTTCTTAAGGACAGACAATGGAGGAGAATATGTAGATGGTGATTTTCTAGCTTTTTGTAAGCAAGAGAGTATTTCAAGGCAATTCACAGTACCTTATACACCTCAGCAGAATGGTGTAGCAGAGCGGATGAACAGAACTCTCCTAGATAGAACAAGGGCTATGCTGAGAACATCAGGAGTGGCCAAATCTTTCTGGGCAGAAGCAGTTAAAACTGCCTGTTACGTGATAAATTGATCACCATCAACAGCAATTGGTTTGAAAACACCAATGGAGATATGGAATGGAAAGTCATCTAATTATTCTTCATTACATGTGTTTGGATGTCCTGTGTACGTAATGTACAATTCCCAAGAAAGAACAAAACTGGATCCAAAATCCAGGAAATGTATATTCTTGGGTTATGCTGACAATGTTAAGGGGTATCGCTTGTGGGATCTCACTGGCCACAAAGTAGTTGTTAGCAGAGATGTAGTATTTGCAGAAAATGAGCTGCAGAAGGAGGACAAAAATGACAGTACTGTTAAAGACACTGCTTCAGTGATGATAGAAAGGAAGTATAATGACAATGACACCTCTGAAGCAGAACAAGAACATGAAGAACAAGAACCAAATGATGCCAATAATGGAGAATCTCAACAAATAAGACGTGAGATAAGAAGACCATCTTGGCACTCAGACTATGTTATGGCAAGTCATGATGCATATTGCCTTCTAACAGAAGAAGGAGAACCATCAACCTTTCATGAGGCTTTGAGGAGTTCAGATGCTTCTTTATGGATGACAGCAATGCAGGAAGAAATTGAGGCCTTACATAGAAACAATACATGGGAACTTGTTGAGCTTCCAAAAGGTCGAAAAGCTATTGGTTGTAAATGGGTTTACAAAATCAAACGAGATGGCAATGATCAAGTGGAGCGGTATCGTGCCAGATTGGTGGTTAAAGGATATGCTCAGAAAGAAGGCATTGATTTCAATGAGATATTCTCGCCAGTTGTCCGATTAACCACAATCAGAATTGTTCTGGCAATGTGTGCTGCACATGATTTACATCTTGAGCAACTTGATGTAAAGACTGCTTTTCTCAATGGAGAACTTGAAAAAGAAATTTATATGCTCCAACCAGAAGGCTTTAAAGAACAAGATAAAGAAAACTTAGTTTGCAGATTAACCAAATCTCTGTACGGTTTAAAACAGGCGCCGAGATGTTGGTACAAGAGATTTGATTCCTTCATTATTAGCCTTGGTTACAACAGACTAAAGTCAGACCATTGTACGTACTACAATAAGTTTGATGAAAATGATTTTATCATTTTGTTGTTGTATGTAGATGACATGTTGGTGGTAGGCCCTAACAAAGATCAGATCCAAGAATTAAAGGCACAATTGGCTAGGGAGTTTGATATGAAGGATTTGGGATCAGCAAACAAGATTTTAGGGATGCAAATTCACCGAGATTTAAAAGACAGAAGATTTGGCTTTCTCAGAAGAATTATTTACTGAAAGTCTTGCGACGCTTCAACATGTAAGATTGTAAGCTAATTTCTACCCCACTTCCTGTAAATTGTAAATTATCCTCAAGTATGAGTCCCAGCGATGAAGCAGAGAGGAAGGAAATGTCGCGAGTGCCGTATGCATCAGCGGTGGGAAGCCTTATGTATGCCATGATTTGTACTAGACCAGACATTGCACAAGCAATGGGAGCAGTCAGTTGGTTTATGGCAGATCCTGGTAGAGAGCATTGGAATATTGTAAAGAGGATCCTTAGATACATCAAAGGAACCTCTGATGTTGCATTATGTTTTGAAGGATCAGAATTTATTGTGAAGGGCTATGTTGATTCAGATTTTGCGGGAGATCCGGATAAAAGGAAATCTACTATCGGTTATGTGTTTACACTTGTTGGAGGAGCGATGGCTGGTTATCTAAGTTCTGTTGTTGTGGCTTTATCTACTACGTAGCCGAATACATGGCAGCCTGCGAGGCATGCAAGGAGGCAATCTGGATTCAAAGGCTATTGGAGGAACTTGGGCACAAGCAGCAGACTACTACTGTGTATTGTGATAGTCAAAGTGCTTTGCATATTGCAAAGAATCCAGCCTTTCATTCCAGAACAAAGCACATAGGCATTCAATATCATTTTGTTCGTGAAGTAGTAGAGGAAGGTAGAGTGGATATGCAAAAGATTCATACCAAAGACAACGTAGCAGACATAATGACAAAGCCAGTCAACATTGACAAGTTTATATGGTGTCGATCCTTGTGTGGCCTATTAGGAACATAAGCAACATGTAATTGTAATGTATTAGGAATGTGAAGATATGATTAACTTAATCATAATCTTCAAGTGGGAGAATTGTTAGGAATGAAGTCCCACATTGGTGGGAACTTCAAGTGGGGGCCCCTCCTTTTTCTTATATAAAGGGTAAGGGTCCATCATACATAATTATCGCAAAATTTCTTCTCTCCCTCTCTCGTATCACACTTATTATATATATTTAGTAGTGGTGGTTCTTTATTTTGAGGGGTAAATTTTAATGAAAAGAATAGTATATTTTTTTTTTCTCTGTGATAATTTTTTGTTGCTTTTATTATCTCTCTTTTAACTCTTATTTTTCTCATCTCTTATTTTTAGTTGTGTGTTATTATACCGTTACTCTGTTCCTAACAGACTTGTCTAGTAACTTACTAGCGGGGACACTTCCAGATTGTTGGGGGGAGATTTCAAAGTTTAGTTATTCTAAATCTGGCAAAAAATAATTTATCAGGTAGCATACCCAAGTCATTTGCCACTTTACAAGAAATTGAGTCTACTAATTTAAATAGCAACAACTTCTCGGGTGATATTCCATCTTTGACCTTGTGTAGCCGATTACGATTTATTGATTTAGGGAATAACAATCTCCAAGGAACATTACCAGCATGGGTGGGCCATAACCAGCCACAATTAATGGTGTTGCGTCTAGAGGCAAATAAATTCAATGGAAGCATATCTACAAGCCTATGTAATCTTCTATTTCTTCAAGTGTTGGATCTCTCTAAAAATAATATTAGTGGGAGAATTCCAGTGTGTCTCAATAGCATAATTGCTTTGTCAAATATGACGTTTTCAAGACAGACAATGGTTTATCCAATACATGATGTTGGTTTTACGGATCCTGATCCAATTCAAAGTTTCAATGACAAAGCCATGTTGGAATGGAAGGGGCAAAACCAAGAATACGAGGAAAATCTAGGATTTACGACAATCATAGATCTTTCTTGCAACCAATTAACTGGAGAGATACCCAAAAGTATATCAACACTTGCGGCATTAGCTGGCTTAAATCTCTCAAGAAATAATCTCACAGGATTCAGTCCCTACAACATTGGTCATATGAAAATGTTGGAATCACTTGACTTGTCCAGAAACCATCTCTATGGAAGAATGCCAGCAAGCTTTTCAAATTTGACTTTTCTCAGTTACATGGACTTGTCTTTCAACAACTTGTCAGGGAAAATTCCACAAAGCACTCAGTTACAAACCTTTGATGCCTATGCATATAAAGGAAATAGTGGGCTTTGTGGTCCACCACTCCCAAATCATTGCCCAGGGGATGCTGTTTCGCCAAATGGAAGTGTAGATAAAAACAATGATGAAGAAGATGGAGACGCAGATGAACTCATAACCATTGGTTTTTACATCACCCTGGGATTTGGATTTTGTGTTGGATTCTGGGGTGTTTGTGGAACTTCAATTATAAAAAGTTCATGGAGACATGCCTATTTTCAGTTCTTCAACAACATGAATGACTGCATATGTGTGACACTCGTTGTCCTTATGGCTCGAATGAAAAGGAGATTTCAAGTTCAAGATTAAAAGGTAAAGCATTTGATTCATTGCCTGTGGTGCACTCAAGTCAATTATGATTTACCGTGCCACTTTTTTAAATAAAATTAATTAACAGCTTGCACACAACAATGCTAGTGGAGATGATGTCTTTTCTTCTGGAATATTTTGTAGGTGAAGCTCCATTTCAGAAGGTGATATGTTGGATCGCTTTGATTAATTTGGTAGAGACAATTGTTTCTGCACCACTTCTGAGTGATTTTGTACTTTTATTTTCTCTCTCAAGGCATCGTCTATATTTTTTTATTTGATTTTTATTAATATGTAAATTATTTAAATTTTCAATGTTAGCCTACATGCATAATGGAAAGTGACGCTAAGGTATAATTATTATTTTGCAGAAGGAAGCACTTTATTAAAATGTACTGGGTGGTCATTAAAAAACTATTAGAGCTAAGCAATAAATCCCAGAATTTCAGACTATCTTGGATTCTCATAGAGTTATAATGGTGCCTAGTTCTTGCAAGTTAGATGGATGTTCCTCCACTTCCACTTGTTGTCTTTTGTGCTTTTTGATCATTTTAAAATTGCCTTTTTAATCATAAGTAAAATGATTAGCCTATATGTTCCTTTGTAATTTGTGTTTCATTGTTGAGAGTATATTTCACTAATTTTCCCAGTGAAGCTATAAGTGAAAAAACTCCCCTTATGTGTTATATAAGGGAAGCTATAACTAGGAACGAGCATTGCCCATTTTTCATCGGGACCTACTCTCATACAATACTAGAACTTGAAACCCAATAGTTTCGTTATTTTTTTCCTCATCATTTTCTGAACTGATTCTAATTGTAATAATTAAATTTAAAACTCTAAATTACAATTCAAATTTCATGCACAAAATTAATCTCAACCTTTTGACAATTTTTTTCATTATAAAAGCTAAATTTAGTGCCAATTTTAATACAGCTGACTTTTTGTTTTCTTTGCTATTTATTTTTCCTTCCAATATATATATATATATATATATATATATATATAGATATATATATATATATATAGACTTAGTATTTTTCTGTTAAATTGGGGTAACGAAATTAATTATATTTTGATTTATATAAAAAATTTAACGTCACAATAAAAAATTTGCAAAAAAAAAAAATAGTGAAAAATTAGTAAAAATATTAAAAATATTCACTTATAAGTTGGGATAACATTAACAGAAGTAGAAGGAAAAGGAATACTCTTCCTAAATTTTATATTTTACATATTCACTCTAAACATTCTGCTATAAAAAAATAGAAAATGAAAAAAGAAATTACTAACATTTGAAAAACTTATTTTCTTACTAATTTTTTTATTTTAAATTACTTTTGTAAATTATTACGATCAATTTTCAATTGACAAATAAAGAAATAAAACAAAATAAAAATATTTTTAACTTAAATTTTGTCCTTCAATTTATTTATTTATTATTATTTTGGTACTCTAACTTAAATGTTTTTAAAGGCAATTTTTGTTTCCTCTTTCTTATTTCAATGGATCTTTCACACACTGCTTATTTGGTCAAAGTCTTGCCCTTCACATAACTATAGTTAACATATTGATTGTTCACGAGTAGGGATGGAAACAGACCAGGCCGCCTGACAGGGGCTTATGGCCTAGCCTGGTTTAGGTCTGTCCTGACCTGACCTTTTTAATAAACAAATCAGGCTTAGACTTTTTTTAAGGCTTGTTTAAGTAAATAAGCCAAGCCTGAGTTGTTTATAAAGTCTGTTAAGCCTGACAGATCGGCCTGTATAAATATATATATATATATATATATATTATATAATTTAAAAATAGAGCTGTCAAAATATATTAAAATAATTAAGTTATTTAATAATATATTTTTTATATTCTTAATTCTGTTATTATTAAATTAATATATTATGTTATAATATATATATTTATAATTATAATAAACAGAAATTATATTCTATTAAAAATTAAAAATATTTTAAGGCCTTTATAACAGATATTTTAAAAAAAAAATTGTGTCATGGTCATGGCTTTATTTTAGCATTTCAATTCTTGTTGTCTGGGGCCATGTTATATCAAATTCATTTAATTGTCTAATTATGCTACTTCGATTGTAAATTTATTGATAAAATAAACGTGAAAAAGATTTCCCATCTTTAAGAGAATACTATGATTACTTGGAAGAAGTAGAAGATATGGCACTTGAAGAAGTCTTTGGAAGCATGTTGGTTTGTTGAGAATTTTTATTGAATCAATGTGACTTCAATATTTCTCAGATAAATCTTTATAGAATCAATGTTCTTGACAGCGTTGCAACACTAAATTGATGTAAAAATAGTATAACTCATGTTTTCCTACCTTATCCTTGCAATTGTTGTGTATTAACCTGATGAGAATTAAGCTTTTTGATGTGTTCATTTATGACTCTTCTTCTTACTATTCACACTGTAATCCACTTTTGTTCTTGGTAAGATTTATTGAAATGATTTTTTGTTAATTTATCCGTTCATTTGTAAATCACCTTGTTAATGTGTGTATTTCTTTCTTTTGATAAGAACTTTTAATTGGTTTGGTTCTCTGAGCTTGTGGTTGGAAAGGAAGCCGGTGATTTAGTTATTGCATTGAATTGGAATATAAAACCCCCAAGAGATAATAATTTTTTAAATTAAGAAATAAATGTTGGACGCAGTAGAACCTCCGCATGATATAATGAGAAAGAGAACAACTCCTATAAAGTCTCATTTAAGAAAATTCTTAAAAACACACTCGTTTAAGAATGATCACTCACATTTAATATGCAAAAGTATATTTAATATTTAAATGAATACTGAATTAAAAAAAAAAAACTAATCACTAAATACAAGAGAAGTCACATGAACGAGAAAGAAAATAACTTTTAAAAATGCTCTCAGTCAACATAGCTTCTTAAGATGCTTTCGTTTAAGAGCAAGAGCTCATAGTTAATTGAGCTAGATTATAAACAATTGGTTTGTATTTAAACCCATTATAATGTCAACATAACAGTACTCAACGTGCACTTTTATATGAATGTTTATTTGAATAAGCATCAAACCCAGTTCATTTGTAGTGATATGTGGATATAGGAAGATTTTGCAAACCTGGCTTAACTAAAATTGAGAGTTTACTCTAAAATTTAACGTGGTTATGACCAGAATATAAATTTATTAATGAAAAGATATTACTTTTTACACTACCCTATTTTGTTATTCATACTAATCCTTTTATTGTCATTTTTGGAAGTTAATTTTTTAAATTTTAATTAATAAATTAAATTTTAGAAGTGATTTACAAATGACTTTCAAAATTTAATTTCTGAAATTAATTTAATACCTTCTGAAAAATAAATTCCAATAGTCATTTGTATATCACTTCAAGAAATTAAATTTCAAAAGTGATTTGTAAATAACTTACATATTTAATTTTCAAAAGATATTAAAGACAATTGGAGAATTTAAATTCTAGAAGTGACAATAAAAAGAGTGGTGCAAATACCAAAAAAGGTAATGCCAAATGTAATATCCCATAATTAATTAGGTTGGACCAATCATTGTAACTCATTCATTGTTTTGTTGATTTTTGTTGTCTTTTCCTTTGAATTGCACCGTATTCAGCCAACAGGATTAAGGTTTCCTTTCATTACACAAAGTTATCCATTTTCACTTTTCTGAGATATGATTGAACGGGGGATTGTAGGTGTCCTCCTCCATTAGATTTAGAGCATATCTATTAGATCTCTTTTTCACTCTGAATATATCTTTGCCTTTTGCGTCTTTGATCAAATATCAGTTATCTTCAAATATAACTTTGAAGCTCTCTTTCACAAGTTGTGCAACACTAAGCAAATTTTGATCAATGTTAGACACATATAAAACATCAGAGATATACTTCAAATTTGTCAAGCTTTCAATAGCAATGGTTCCTTTCCCTTTAATTGAAATAAAATCACTGTTTCCAATTTTTACTTTGGAGATGGTGGTTTTGTCAAGCACTTTAAAAAGCTTCTTGTCATTGGTCATGTGGTTTGTGCAGCTGTTGTCTATTAACCATGAGTCACTAGAACAGTTGGTTGTAGCAAAACATATTGCAACAAAGAGTTGTTGTTGGTGCCTTCTAGCTTTTTGTTCTCCTATTTGTTGTTTTTGCCACTTTTTGAATTTTGTGCTTTTACACAAAAAACACCTTGTATAGTCTCCTCTTGTGTCATCATTCTTCTTTACTCCTAGGCTTGTAAAGCATTTACCAATTCTCCCAAGGTGATAGTTGACAAGTCTTTTGACTCCTTCAATGCTGATATCTTTGATTCATATTTTTCTAGTATAGTAACCAAAATATTTTGAACTATATTTTCATCGAAAAAGTCTTTCCTGAGAAGCTGCATTTTATTTTCTATACTCATCAATCGATCAACATATCTTTTAATTGTTTTTGTCTCTTTCATGCTCTGCATTTTGAATTCTCTAGCCAAGTTGAGCACTTGTATGCCTTTAGCTCTTTCATAACTAGGATATTGTTTCTTGAGATAATCTCAAATCTCTTTGACAGATTTCAAAATTCATAATTCTTGTAAAAATAATTTTTGACACATCAATAAAAAGGCAACTTTTTGTCTTTGCCTTTTTTGTCTTTCTCTCCCTGTGATACTTTATTTGAGCCACCATTGGATTTTTAGGCAATACAAAAACATCATAATTTTCTTCTACTGCTTCCCAAAGATCTAATGCTTCAAGACGACAAATCATCCTTGTAGCCCATAACTCACTCTTCATCATCAAAAATTGGTGGTGAACCTACTATGTATGTGTTTTCCTCCATTGGTGTTTTTCTCAACTCACAGATCCCTCAAAGATAAAGGCTCTTGATACCAATTTGTAGTTTTGAAAAATATTAAGAGAAGAAGAACAAATATATTTTAAGGAAGATGCATAGCTGTTATTCATTTGCTCTTTAAATAGAGCTTCAGTCAAACATAAAAAAAAAATAAAAAATAGAATATGCCTTATTTTCAGGCATGACTAAAACAATTTCTAATCTAATAAAAACAGAATCAGAACTCCTAAGCAACAGAAAATTAAATTTAAAAACTGAATAAAACATCCACGTATGCAGCTATTGCAGGCACACTTTCAACAGTGGCCCACGACTCCCAAATCATTGCCCAGGGGATGCTGTTTCGCCAAATGGAAGCATCGATACAAATAGTGTTGAAAAAGATGAACTCATAGCCATTGGTTTTTATATCATCCTCGGGTTTGGATTTTGTGTTGGATTCTGGAGTGTTTGTGGAACTTCAATTATAAAAAGTTCATGGAGACATGCCTATTTTCAGTTCTTCAACAACGTGAATGACTGCATATGTGTGACACTCGTTGTCCTTATGGCTCGAATGAAAAGGAGATTTCAAGTTCAAGATTAAAAGGTAAAACGTTTGATTCATTGCCTATGGTGCACTCATGTCAATTATGATTTACCGTGCCACTTTGTCTAAATAAAATTAATTAACAGCTTGCACACAACAATGCTAGTGAAGATGATGTCTTTTCTTCTTGAATATTTTGTAGGTGAAGCTCCATTTCAGAAAGTGATATGTTGTAACGCTTTGATTAATTTGGTAGAGACAATTGTTTCATTTGGCAGATGGACCACTTTTGAGTGATTTTGTGCTTTTTTTTTTTCTATCGAGGCATTGTCTATATTTTTTTTATTTGATTTTTTATTAACATGTAAATTATTCAATTTTTCAATATTAGTCTACATGCAGAATGAAAAGTGACGCTGAGGTATGATTACTATTTTGCCGAAGGAAGCACTTTGTTAAAATCTACTGGTTGGTCATTAAGAAACTATTAGAGCTAAGCAATAAATATCAGGATTTTAGACTATCTTGGATTACCAGAGAGTTATAATGGTGCCTAGTTCTTGCAAGTTAGATGGATGTTCCTCCACTTCCACTTGTTGTCTTTTGTGTTTTTTGATCATTTTGAAATTGCCTTTTTGATCAGAAGTAAAATTGCCTATTTCAGACTATCTAAACATTGGTTTTTATGTTTATCAGTTAGTGGGTCTTAGGATAATTTTGTTTGTTATTCAGTTATTTAGTGGGTCTTAGAATAATTTTGTTTGTTATTCAGTTATTCAGTGGTCAATTATTTCTGACACCAAATCTGATTGTGTGTTTATGTTCTTAATTTTTAGTAATTTTAGTTATTACTAGCATTATTTAAGGCATCTATTTGGTATTCATATGATGAAGCAAGAAAGAAATAGAATACGAAGTTGATGTCATTTACTTATCTCTTGGCTGTTTTACCAACGTGTATCAAAGTTAAAAAAGATAAACTAGGTTTTGGTCATTCAAAATAATATTTGAGTGTAGCGAGTGAAGCACTAAAAAAATCCTAAATTGAGAGAATAATGGAAAGTAATGGAACCAACCCAGTAGCACAGATCCTAATTCCAATTTTCAAAGGTGAAAAATATCATCTTTAGAGTCTCAAAATGAAGACGATGTTCAAGTCTCAAGAACTATGGGATTTGGTGGAAAACGGGTATGAAGAGCCAGATCCGACACCAGAACCCGATCAGTAATTAAAAGATGTTATGGTGAAATTTTGAGTAATGAAATTTTTGTGAGCAAAGTGTCAAGAATCTTAACGTCAAAATTTGATTATGTTGTTGCTGCAATTGAAGAAACTAAGGCCCTGTCCACTTATACTTTTGATAAATTAATGAGTTCCTTGATAGCCCATGAAGCTAGAATAATTGGCAAGTCACATGAAAAATCTGAGTAAAAAGCTTCTAAAGTAAAGGAAGAATCCTCCGAAGGTTGGGGTGAATTTCATGGACGCAATGGTAGAGGCCAATATGGTGAATCTCGCCAATACAAAAGCTCAATCCAGTGGAGGTATTGTAGTAAAATGGGACACAAAGAAGCTGATTGTTGGGCTAAACAGAGAGAAGAGCATAAATAGGTAAATTTTACAGAGAATGTAGAATAGGAAAGCAAGTTGTTCATGGCCCATTATCCAACTCAGCATGACAATAACAACAACAAAGATGTATGGTTTTTAGATAGTGGATGCTCTAACCATATGTCTGGAAACGAATCCTTATTCAAAGAGGTAGACGAATCACAGAAAAGTGAAGTCTGACTTGGAGACAACAAGCAAATGAAGGTTGAAGGAAAAGGTACAATTGCCATTAAAACTATGCAAGGGAATGTCAAACTTTTTTTAATGTACAGTTTGTGCCTAATTTAGCTCATAACTTATTGAGTATTGGACAGTTAATGACTAGTGGGTATATATTGTTGTGTTTGATGATGATTCATATGTTATTCACGATAAAAAAATTTGGTCAAACCATAGAGACTGTTCATATGACTCAAAATAGGATGTTTCCTCTTGATGTTTCAAATATAATGAATAAGGCCTTAATTGTTAAGAGGAATAATGAGGATAACTTGTGGCATTTATGTTACGGGCATTTGCATCTGAATGGGTTGAAGCTTCTTAGTAAAAAAAGAAATGGTTTTTTGGCTTCCCAAAAATTGGTGAACTTGATTTTTTTGAAGGGTGTGTTTATGGGAAGTAGAATGGAAAGCCATTTCCTACTGGAAAATCATGGAGGGCATCTCATTGTCTTGAACTTGTGCATACTGATTTATGTGAGCCCATGAAAACAAAGTCACTCAGTGGAAGTCGTTATTTTTTGCTGTTTATATATGACTATAGCCGCATGAGTTGGGTTTATTTCATGAAATTCAAATCTAAAACTTTAATAATATCAAGAAATTTAAGGTGTTGGTGAAGAAGCAAAGTGAAAGAAGCCTAAAAGCACTTCGAAGTGATTGTGGTGGTGAATTTTTGTCTAACGATTTCAATGTTTTTTGTGATGAGAATGGCATTTGCAGGGAACTTATTGCATCATTCACACCAGAACAGAATGGAGTTGCAGAATGAAAAAATCATACCATCGTCAAAATAGCTAAAAGCTTGTTGAAAGCCAGAAAACTCCCCGATCAGTTTTGAGGAGAAGCAGTTGCAACAGCAGTGTACCTCTTGAACATCTCACCAACAAAGGATATTCTTAATCAGACACCTTATGAAGCTTGGATGGGTAAGAAGCCTCAAATAAGCTACTTAAAAGTCTTTTGGTTGTATTGTGTATGCTTTGGTTACTTCTCGATCTAAGCTTCATGAAAAATCTGAAAAATGCATTTTCATTGGCTATAGTCCTCAATCTAAAGCATATCATTTATATAATCTTATAAGTGGCAAAGTGATAACTAGTAGGGATGTTGTATTCAACGAATAAGCAAAATTGAAACTAAATTATGACAAAGGAGGCATGGAGAATGAAGTTCCAGCAGATTTTTAAGATGAACAGCTTGCAAATCCAGTTTCTTCCTCTCCCAATACTACTGCAAATTCTAGTTCAAATTCTCTAGCAACCAGCTCTTCCAACAGCAGTAGCGAAACACCACCAAGAATATTCAAATCTCTTAGAGAAGTTTATGAGTCCTATGATTTTGCCTTATTAGTCACTGACCCAACTTCTTTTGAAGAAGTTGCACAACAACCTGAATGGCAGATTGCAATGAAGGAGAAAATGTATGCCATTGAAAGAAATTCAACATGAGAGTTGGTTCATGTTCCAAAGGCAAGAATGTTGTAGGATTGAAGTGGGTAATCCAAATAAAGTATAATGCTGATGGAAGCATCTAAAAACATAAAGTTCGACTTGTAGCAAAAGGATACTCACAACAATAAGGTATTGATTTCAAAGAAACATATCCTATTGTTCGATTTAAAACAGTGAGAATTGTTTTGGCTTTGGCTGCTCAATTGCAATTATTTGTGTATCAATTTGATGTAAAATATGCTTTTCTGAATGGTGATCTAATGAAGGAGGTCTATGTCTCATCACAACCACCAAGTTTTGTTGTCTGTGGTAATGAAACTAAAGTTTACAGGTTAAGAAAGCTCTTTACAGGTTGAAGCAAGCCCTACATGCCTGGTATAACAAGATTGATTCATTTTTCTAGGACAGTGAGTTCATTAGAAGTGAAAATGAGCCAACACTTTATTTGAAGAAAAGAAGTAATGGAGATTTTTTGGTGGTCTGTCTTTATGTGGATGATATGATCTATATGGGTTTTTCAAAGTTATTAATTGATAATTTTAAGTTATGTATGGTGAGAAATTTTGAGATGACAAACTTGGGCATGTTGTAGTATTTTTTAGGACTTCATGTTATGCAGGGTGATGATGGAATTTTTGTATGTCAAAAGAAATATGTTGCAGATCTTTTAAAGAAGTTTAGCACGGTAAACTGTGAGGAGGCAACCACACTAATGAACATCAATGAAAAGTTACAACATGAAAATGGGACTAACAGAGTTAATTCAAAATTGTTTTGAAGTCTAGTTGGTGTAAAGGATTTGGCAAGTGTACCAAATTTTTGATGTAGTATAAAAAAATTTTGTCGTATCTATAGGGATTGGTAGATATATCAATACTTTCTACTATCCTATATACAACTCTTAATTAAAAACAATTAAATGTTTGCAAATTTGGTTTTAAATTGAAATATCTCGCTTGAGCGAGAAATGATTTGGCTTCCATTTGCCTTCCTCTTCAATAAGCTCCTAAAAATAAAAAATTAAACAAAAAAGAAATAAGAATGAATCTTCATCTCAATTGTTAAATCAGGTAGGCTAACTAACTTAAATTTCTACAAATAAAAGGGGAATTGACATTCAAATTCATAACTTTGAAGCAATTAAGTACTCAAATTAGTGCAAACATTTATTCAAATTAGGCACTTATCAATTGGTGGTTTGAATTATCTAACACACATTAGACCTAATATTACTTTTTGTGTTAGTGTTGTGTCTAGATTTATGTAGAGTCCTACAAAACAATATTTTGGAGCAGCAAAAAGAATTCTTCGTTATGTCATAGGAACTGCCAATTTTGGTATTTGGTATTGCAAAAGTATCAAATTTCAGATTAGTTGGTTTCACTGATAGTGATTGGGCAGGTTGTTTAGATGATCAGAAAAGCACTTATGGCAATGTTTTTAGCTTTGGTTCGGGAGCAGTAACATGGAGTTTAAAGAAGTAAGAAATAGTAGTTTTATCATCATCTAAAGTTGAATATGCAACAACAACAACAGTGACACAACAAGCCTTGTGGATCAAAAAGATTCTTAGTGATTTCAGTCATGGCATAACTAAGCACATTAATGTGTATCATCATTTTATTCAGAAGCTTGCAGTTGATGAAAAGATAATTCTAAAATTTTGCAGCACAAATGAGCATCAATTTTTCAAGTCACAGTTAGGAGTGTGTGATTTTGAATCAAGAGGGAAGTGTTGAACAGATGATTCAAAATGTTATTGTCCGTTATCATTATTTGAGCATATGTTTTTATGTTTATCAATTAGTGGGTCTTAGAATAATCTTGGTTGTTATTTAGTTATTTAGTAGTCAGTTATTTCTAACACCAAATCTGATCGTGTGTTTATGTTCCTAATTTTTAGTAATTTTATTTATTACTAACATTATGCAAGGCATGTACTCAGTATTTGTATTCATATGATGAAACAAGAAAGAAATAGAATATGAAAGTTCACGTCATTTACTTATCTCTCAGCTGTTTTGCTAAAAGAGAGTAATAATGGTGCCTGGTTCTTGGTAGGGATGAGAAAAATGTGCAAATGGATCATCTTGCAAGTTAGATGGCCCCTTGTTGTCCTTTGCGTTTGTTGATATTTTTTAAATTGTCATTTTGATAAAAAGTAAAAAGATTAGCCTATATGTTTCTTTGTAATTTGGGTTTCATTATTAAGTATATTGCACGAGTTTTCCATGTTTAGCTTTAATAGATAAAAATAAGGGGTTGATATGTAAAAAATAAACAAAAGTATCTTAGGAGTCAAAATTAGAAAACTGTTATAATGGTTATAATTTGTAAGCAGATAAGAGCGGAGACTAAGTAAGACCCTTTGTGTATGACATTGAACATAATGAATAGAATTGTGATATTGTGTTCCTCTTCAACCTTCATTGTTGAGAGTGAGTGAGTGCTGTTAAGGATAATTGATATTGTCTTTGACAATTTGGTATTAGCTAAGCCGAAGATGATGGTGACAACAAAAGAACTCGAGACATGCATGGACACAATGGAGAAGACAATGGTGGATTCACCAGATTTAACACAAAAGACCTTGGAAGCATTGCAGAAATCAATTGAGGAATTAGTTTCCTCAACAGCAGCCTTGAATGTTGGTCGAAAAATCACACCGGCGAATGAATCACACAACAAGATGTCAGAAACTCCCTCCTCGGTTCTTGATAGAACCCACCTGCAATTTCCATCTTTTGATGGCTCCAATTTCCGTAAATGGCGCACGAAAGCAGAACAATTCTTCAAGCTCGAAGGCACACCAGAAAACCAAAGAGGTCGTCTACTTCTTCTTTCCATGGATGGCAAGGCATTCTCATGGCAACGCTATTACATTAAGTCACTAGATTTTCAGAGCAAAACATAGATTCAGATCTTGCAAGATGTTGGAAACAGATTTGATGATGGAGCATTTGATGACCCAATTATGGAACTCACAAGATTGAAGCAAGACAGTTCTTTAATCAAATATCTAGAAAATTTTGATAATTTTTTGGCTCGTGTTATGATCTCTAAGGAGATAGCATTAATCTTTTTCCTCTCAGGATTACGTTTGGAGTTGGAGAAATCAGTTCGTGTAAGCTGTAAGGTTGGCACATTTACAAGATGAGGTGCTTCAAGAAATTACAAAGAAACTCAATGGGAACAAGTTGACCACCTCTGAGACACAATTCAGATACTCACGATCCTGGTCTAGTGCAAATCAAAACAACAAAATTCAACCTATAACTACACTGCAACAAAATCACACAACATCATCACAAAACTCAACTTTTGTTGTAGATTTAAAAATTACCACTTCAAGCTCAATTTCTAGGAAAGAGGTGAGTGAGCGTATTTCTAAAAGATTATGTCATTTCTGTGGTGAGAAATAGGATAAGAACCATAGACTTAAGTGTAAAGTTTGGGAAAAATTAAATGCCATTTTTTCCACATAAGAGGAGTTTGATGAATGTGTCAATTCAGATTCAGAAAAAGAACAAGATAATGATTTCATGGAACAAAGTCTAGAATTAGTCAAAGATTTAAAAGTTAAAATTGAAAGGACTAATAAAAAATAAGAGGTTCCCTTCCTAATGGATATAGGGAGTACACACAATTTCATCAGTGAAAAATGGATGAAGCTTTTAGAATTAAAAATCACTTTCTTGAAAGACTTTCTTATAATTGTCACATCAGATAAATAACTCATGATTACAAGAAAATGTCCTCAAGTGACCTGGAAATTCAACAATCATTCATTTATGGCTGATTTCCTAGTAGCCATTTTGGAGTAATTCTTGGCATGCAATGGTTTAAGACATTAGGTGAAATTTCTTGGAATTGTGCCCATTTGACCATGAAGTTTTAGCATCAAGGTGAAATAGTCACATTACAGGGTGAACAGCATCAAAGTGACCACATACAAATCTCAGGAAATCTAAAAATAGCACAGTCCCAAACCATGTTACTTGCTATACAAGTTGCAGTTTGCTTCCAAGCTACAACTAATCACAATGCACCAGAATTAACTGCAACACAACAATCTCAATTGGACACTTTTCTACACCAATTTCAGAATTTATTCTAAGAACCAACTCGATTGCCTATAAATAAAAGGTATGACTATAAGATCACCTTAACAAGCAACGTCCCTATTTATTTAAAACCATACAGGTACCCACATAACCAAAAAGTAGAAATTGAGAGGCAAGCCAAAACTTGGCTATCCACTGGCTTTATCAGAGAAAGTTCAAGCTGCTATGCATCACCTCTAGTCTTAGTCAAGAAGAAAGATGGTTCCTAGAGATGCTACATAAACTTCAGAAAACTTAATGCTCTCACTATCAAAAACAAATTTCCAATACCCTCAGCTGAAGATCTCTTGGATGAATTACATGGTGCCAACTACTTTTCTAAGTTGGATCTAAGAAGTGGCTACGATTAAGTGAGGATGGCTGAGGAGGATACCTACAAAATAGCCTTCAGAGCACATGGTGGACTTTATAAATGGGTGGTTCTACCCTTTGGCCTCAGCAATGTTCCTGCAACTTTTCAGAACTTAATAAATGATATCTTTCGACAGCATTTAAGAAAATTCATTTTAGTATTTTTTTTTATGATATCCTAGTCTACACTAAGACCTGGGAAGATCATCTAAAATGCTTGCAAACAACTCTACAAATCCTACAAGACAACTCCCTAGCAATAAACCTGAAGAAATGTAGCTTTGGCAAGTCACAAGTGGACTATTTGGGACATCAAATCTCAAAAACAGGTGTGCAACCAGATCCTAACAAAATTGTAGCTGTACAACAATGGCCACAGCCAAAAAATCTAAAAGAACTCAGAGGCTTCTTAGGATTATCAGGGTATCACAGAAGGTTTATACAAGGATATGGAAAAATTGCAACACCTTTAACTAGTCTTCTACAGAAGGATACAAAATACAAATGGACTGAAGCAGCAAATAAAGCATTCAACAAGTTAAAACAAGCATTAACTTCAGCACCTGTTTTGGTCTTACCTGACTTCACAAAGCCATTCACAATAACGACAGATGCTTCAGGCATTGGCATTGGATCAGTACTGATGCAATCACACCACCCAATTGCTTATATAAGCAAGGCTATGGGGCCAAAGTATCAGCTTTTATCGGCTTATGAGAAGGAGTTTTTTGCTATTCTATTTGTAGTAAAAAAGGTGGCAAAACTACTTCTTAGATCAGCATTTCATTATAAAGATAGACCAAAAAGCTCTTAAGCATCTCCTTGAACAACCTCCTACTACACTTATGTAAAATTGGGGTCTAGAGAAATTAATGGGATTAGATTTCAGTATTGAGTACAAGAAGAGAAAATAAAATATTGCAGTAAATGCTTTATCCAGAAATGAAGGTTAAGGGAGCTTAGCAACAATTTTAATTTTGACATCTCAGTTGATAAATGAGGCAAACGATTCCTGGAAAATAGATCATAGATTACAGAAGGTAGTGGACAAAATCAGAATGACACAACAGCCTTGTAAGCAGTACACTTATGATGAAGAAGTCCTCAGGAGGAAAGGCAAGCTTGTGGTCGGCAATGATTTAGGTTTGAAGACTAAAATCCTACAACACTTTCACAACTCAGCCTTTGGCGGCCATTCAGGTTATGAGCTAACTTACAGGAGAATCAAAGAAAAATTTCATTGAAAAGACATGCAAAAGGAGGTCAAACAATGGGTACAAGAATGCAACACTTGTCAACAAAATAAACCCTTATTGCAAGTACCTACTGGTCTTCTACAACCTTTATCAATCCCTAATGGAACATGGAAATCTATATCTATAGATTTCATAGTTGGTCTTCCTAAAACCAAATCTATGACTGTTATTTTTGCATTAATAGATAGATTAACTAAATATGCTCATTTTTTACCTTTGGCTCATCCATTTGGGGCTGCGAAAGTGGCATAAGTCTTTATGGACAATGTGGTAAAATTGCATGGATGGCCAACAGAGATCATCTCAGATAGGGACTCAATATTTATGAGTGAATTCTGGTCAGAACTTATGCGAAAACATGGGGTAAAGTTATTGCGGTCTACTACATTTCATCCTCAAACTGATGGCCAAACTGAGACCTTGAACAAGTCTATTCAAGCATATCTAAGATGTGTTTCTAGGAAAATGCCTAAGAAATGGACTACTTGTCCTTGGCAGAATTGTGGTATAATACTAAGTTTCATACAGCCACTAAGTTAATCCCATTTGAAGCCATATATAGGTACCCACCTTCACCCCCAACCATGATTAGGACTGCAAATTCATTGGTGAAGGTAGTGAACTACACAGTAAGAACTAGGAAATGAACTAGGAAATAAAGGCAAATTTAATCAAAGCTCAAACACGAATGAAGTGGCATGCTGATTAAAAGAGAGTGGATAAAGTGTATCAATGTGGCGACATGGTGTATTTGAAAATCCAACCTTACAAGCAGCACACATTGGCCAATATCTCTTTTCACAAATTAGCAGCAAGCTATTATGGTCCTTATAAAGTGTTAGAGAGAATTGAGAATGTAGCCTACAGATTGGAACTACCAATGGAAACAAAGATTAATAATGTCTTTCACATGTCTTTATTGAAGAAATACCAAGGCAACAAACTAGTATTTGCTCACTGACCCTTCCTGCCACGACCTTTGGCAGTATTAGACATAAGAATTAAAAAGAAAAATAATCAAGCTGTGAGTGAGGTTCTAATTCAATGTAGGGAGACAAATCTAAAGGATGTTGTGAGGAGAGAGCTACATGACATGCAAATTCAATTCCCAGACTTTGATTGGAGTTGCTAAAGCCACCTTGAGTGCAAGTCCAATGTAGAAGGAAGGGACAATTGTAATAGATAAAAATAAGGGGTTGATATGTAAAAAAATAAATAAAAGTATTTTATGAGTCAAAATTAAAAAACTGTTAAAATGATTATGATTTGTAAGCAGATAAGAATGAGAGACTATATAAGACCCTTTGTATATGACATTGAATATCATGAATAGAATTGTGATATTGTGTTCCTCTTCAACCTTCATTGTTGGGAGTGAGTGAGTGTTATTAAGGATAATTGATATAATTGATATTGTATTTAACATTAGCTAACATGTAGAAAAAAAATATATTAAAAAGTGTATTAGCTAAAGTTGAGAAGATTGTGCATGATTTCTTTTGGTAAAGTGCTACCAATATCCAAATACTATACATTGGGCATCTAACTAATCTGAGCTGTCAAGCTAGAAAAAAATAATTTTTTAGGTGAAAAGACTATGTTTTAGACGTTGCTATAGCCACCTATTTAAGCTAGAATAACATGCACTAACTGAACTATGTATTCATTATGCCTAATTAAATTGCACAAAGCGTGAAATGAAATTAAAGGGAAAAAAAAGAGATATAAGAATGTTGTTATTCTTTGAGCGATAACAGAGTAATTCGTTTGTCTATCTTAGGTAAAAGTATCTTAGGTGAATAGATACAGTTGACATGTAATAAACTGTTCCTGCTTGGGAAACACTAATCTTCTGATCTTTGCTTGGGTAGAGTGACGTCTTTCCGTATGTTGCTTACGTAGGGAGGGTACCTGCTAAAGGCACTCTGATGCTGAAGTCAGGTCTCGGTTCTAAGCAGTAAATACTATTCAATAATTAAAAGTTAATCTTTTACTTGTACCTCTTACCTTCTTTTTATAGGAAATATTATAGGCTAATGAGCCTTGTGGGTCAGCCCTGATCTTGATAATTAGGCTAATATTACTCTTGGTTATTATTTATTAATTTATAATTAACATGCTTTGCGAGGTACCCGTCCTTCGTAGACCGAGTAGGTATTCAGTTTCCTCTTTCTATAAGTAAGGCCAAGTAGAGTCCTATCCGATACATAAAAAATAAAAAATAATTTTCATATAATTAAAGTACTGCCAAAGAAGTTGATTATATTATTTGTTTATACCTTTTAATTTATCATTCTAATTGTAATAATTAAAATTAAAACTCTAAATTACAATTCAAATTTAATGCACAAAATCAATATCAACGTTTACACTTTTTTTTTCATTATAAAAGCTAAATTTACTGCCATTTTTAATATTGCTTTTTTTTCATTTTCTTTGTTCTTTATTTTTTTCCTTCTATTTCTTCTTTTCCTTCCAATATATCAATATATATATATATATATTGGTATCAGAGCCTGATGAGGAAGTATGAATATTACTATTGATTATTTATAACTATGTTCTTCTAGATCTGGACTTTAAATTTCTTTTAAATTTCTGAAACCATGGTTTATAGACTGGACAGCTGACAGGCCCCTCGGGTGAGACCGTTATTGGTCGTCCATGGTTCTGAAATACTACTTTTGTATAGTTCTTCATTTTATGAAATGCTTTTACTGGAAGTACAGCAATTCTTAGTTCTTTTGAATAGAGCTGTAGCAGTAAGTCTTGTAGATGAAGGGAAGTAAGGCTAATTCGACGATGCTGTATTTAAAAGAAACAAAGAACATAAGAAGCTGGTGACTATAGTAAAAGAATTTCCGATTTTGCAAGGCAAAAAAAAAGTCCACACATAACCAGATCTAGTTGGAAAAAAAAGTTATAAATAATTAACAAAAGTATTGTTATGGAACCAAATGAGGGTGATGTGCCAGATTTAATTTTTATGATGTCTTGTCTCCTGTGCTCATTCTTATCAGGCTCTGATACCAGATAACTCGAAGTGGATCAAAGGAAAATAAACAAGACTGAAAGGAAAGTAGGCAGTAGTAGGACTACTAAATGAAATGCAGAATGTAAAAATGCAGAATATAAATGTAAATTAAAACATAAGAAACTAGAACGGAGGTAGAACCAGCACAGATCTAGTGGAGGGAGAAGAGAAGAAAGCCGGATGACGGTAGTCTAAACAGAACCAGCTAAGAGGGAGAAGAGAGAAAATAAACTTGAAATAGCAAACTTTTATTTAGAAATCTCAAAGAGAAAGGCTTACAAGGAAATTATCACTCGGAGCTTCTCTCTCTAAAACTCTCTTGAATTGTAAAATGAAAGGGTGCCACACAACATGGTCGAGTACTCCTTATATAAAAAATTAAAATACTATTTGTACAGTTCCGGTATGTAAATGGAACTATTTATACAAAATAGGTCATAATTCATGTATGTCTATCCCAAAGCAATCGTCTGTCATCATCTTTGTTTGGATTGGAATCTTATTTTGTAGAAGATTCAGCTTCATCTTTATTTAAAAGGAGAAGTACTTCTTTTAAATTTTTCTTCATTTTATCTTTGGAATCACATTCTGATAGGAAGGCTGCAATCTTTACTTTCTGATTCAAAAATTGAAAGGTTGCTGGAACAGCAAGCTTTAGGAGTTTTGGATTGTTTCCAAAAAATTCATTGACTCCTTGTGGTCTTGCATGTTCTGCATTAAATTGATTCTTCCATTTCACAAAAGCATGTCTGTGAATCATAGGAAGAATGTCATCGTCTTCTATCTTGCTATATCTGTATTGCCATGAGAATACCAAGGCCATAGCAAAAGCAGAGAAATATTTGAGATCTGCACTAACCCTGTTAGGGGCATATCTAGTTTTGAATATTTCAAACCTTCTTTTATGGGAGAATGAAGGATGGCTTTTATTAGTCCAAAGAAGTCCCACCATTGAAGGAACCAGTTTGGAAAATTATAATTTTGATTTTTCTTAAAATAAATCAACCAAGAGTGTCGATTGAGTTTATTTTGGAACCAAAAGGTTCCTATCCAAGCATCAATGTAATCCCAGTAATTGTATCCTACTAGATCAAAAGGTTGGAAAAATTTTTTGAATGAATTTAGGTTGTTTCCAAAATTCTTTGGTGACAAAATTTTTAATATCTATATTGTGGAATGAGTAATAATTGAAGGATCTTTTTGGTCCTTGTAATGTTTAATAGAAACATAATCTGAATCTATTAGAATGAATTCATAAAATTGTCTGGTTTTATTTAAGGCATAAGGTCTGAAATGAAAACCAAAAGAGAAAACTTTGGAAATGGATTTGTAAGGATTTTTGTCCCAAAATTCGGGTTCCATTTGGATGACAGAGGAGAATTTTCCTTTTGCCCTATAATGGTTGACATTTGAGGCTTTTAGCTTATCTTTTTGAAGGCTAATAGCTTTTTCTGTTTTATCAGGGAGGCTGATTGTTTTTTGAGATTGACTAAAAGACTGGATTATAGTGTTTAGGTTTGCTAAATCGATTTCCATGTCTTCATCAGAGGCAATGTTAGCCCAAGATTTTTTTGGTAGATTGTTTAGGCTTCCTTGTTGGATGGCTAGGAGTGTATTAACAGGAAAAGTATAATTTGCTTTAGTTTGTTTAACACTTTTGTTTTGTGATTGTGAAGAATCAGCCTTGTTGGATAAGTCTTTTTAAGGAATCGCAGATTGTTGAGTTGATGACTCTACAATCTGGATGGCTTTCTCGGTGGATGACCCAGTCGGAGTGGATGATTCCAAAGAGTTAGAACAAGAGTCTGCCGAGACAGACTTTGATTTTGATTTATTAAGAGTCAGGGGGAGCCTAACTCTTCCTCCTCTAGAAGTTCCACCCTTAGATGGGGTTGTTGCCTTTCTAGGTATCTTACTTATCCTGTAAATATTCACGGGTAAGATAATCAGGAAGGGAATTAGAAGTGTCTTTGAGATATTCTATGTCAAAATCAAAAACACTTAAAATTGCTTGCCATCTTACAAAGATTTGTTTTGAGGCAAGATTTTTAACATCTTTTTATAAAATTTCTTTAGCAGACTTGCAGTCTACTCTAATAAGGAATTTTTTATTCAATAAATCAGATTGAAATTTTGAAACACATAAGACAATTGCTAAAACTTCTTTTTTAACAGTTGAATAATTCTGCTGCGCAGAATTCCAATGTTTTGAAGTATATGCAATAATATGCTCATGCGACACAACTCTTTGTTTAAGAATGCCACCATAACCTATGTCAGAGGCATCAGTTTCAACAATTTTGAAGGCTTGAGGAACAGGAAGATAAAGACAATTTATCTTCTTGACTCTATTTTTGATTTCTTTGACGACATTGGTATGAACATCAGTCTAAGAAGGAGGATTCTTTTTAAGCCTATCATGTAAAGGCTTAATAATATTGTTGAGGTGTGGAATAAAATTACCCACATAATTAAGACATCCTAAAAACCTTTGTAGCTGGGTTTTATCTAGGATTCTGTCAGGAAATTTATCAGTAAATTCAATGGACCGGCTAATAGGAATGATATTTCCCTGATAAATATTGTGACCAAGGAATCTAATATTAGTTTGGAAGAGAATAATTTTAGACTTGGAAACAGCAAGTCCGTTACTTTTGATAACATTAATGAAAACATTTATATGTTTAAAATGTTGATCAATGGAGTGAGAAAAGATTAAAACATCATCAATGTAGACAATAACAAATTTCGAATATGGATTGAAAATATCATTCATAATTTTCTAAAAATTAGAAGGAGCATTTTTTAGGCCAAAGGGCATAACATTCCATTTGTAATGCCCAAAGGGAATAGTGAAGGTAGTCTTATACCTATCATTTTCACAAATTTGGATTTGCCAAAATTTAGATTTCATGTCAAATTTTGAAAAGATCTTAGCAGAATTTAACCTGTTAAGGAGATCTTTTTTGTTGGGAATAGGATGTCTGATCCACTGGAGAGCTTGGTTAAGGGGTTTGTAGTTGATGACTAATCTGGGAGTACCCCTTTCTATCTCTGCAGGTTTATTGACATAAAAAGCAGACATGACCAAGGGCTCTTACTTTTTCTGATGAGGTTTTCATCTAAGAAATCTTTGACTTCTTTCTGGCAATATTGAAGGAGTTCTTCATTCATTTGGATAGGCCTAGCCTTGGTAGGGATTTGGCTATCCTTAAAGTCTGGCTCATAAGGAAGACTAACAATGTGTTTCTTCCTATTCCAGAATGAGCTGGGCAAGTCAGAACAAATAGAAGATTAAATGTTTTCTAAAAGAGATCGGATTTTCTTCTGGAGTGAAGGATTTTTTAATTGTTTTTCAATGTTGGCAAAAGAAACTTCTTCTTTCAAAAAATTAATTTGATTGATTTTATTTTGAATGGAATTGATATTTTTAGTAAAGGATTTACTAGAAAATTTGAAAGTTATTTGTTTTCCTAAATGATAGGTAGAAATTCCTTCTTTTTGAAATCTGTAATGGGAAGAGGGCTTTAATAAAATGTGTTCCCAAAATAACTTTATTTTTCAGATTTTTTACAAGGAGAAAGTTTGTTTCAACCTTAAACCCTTGATTTTCTATCACAGCTTTGGATAACTTATAATTGATTTTGAGCTTTGAACCACTAGCAGTGTTGAGTTTTTCAGAAGTTTTCTCAAAATAATTTGTAGGGACTAATCCTTCTAAAATACAATTTGAATCAGCGCCTGTATCAAAGAGGGCTAAAGTATCAAGAACAAAATCATCAATAATGATTCTGATATTAATGTAAAATTTTTAAATTTTGACTTTGTTGATCAAACACATAAAGGTTTCTTCCAGATTACCAGAATCAACCTTTTCAGAATTATCTTCAGGAAGTTCTTCTTTCTCAATGTCAAATTCATCATCTAATTGGGAAAGAATAACTTGGTGAAGTTGTTGGTACTCTTTAATATCTCTAATCTCTTTTTTGATATTATTAATCTCAATCTAGAGATCCTGAATAGTAGTTGGTTTGATATTAGAATTTTTCTCTAATCTTTTGAAAATATTTGTTATGTCAAATTTATTTGTAGTAAAATACTCTCTGGGTTTGGGTTTTGATTCCAAAACTTCTTTTTGAATTTGTTCAAAAATTCTTTTCTTTCTTGAAGATCAGAAATAGAACTTAGCGCTTCAATAAGAAGATCTTGTTCTTTTGTCAAAACATTGATTTCTGGAGTATTATCATTGTCAGAAGAAGAGATTTGATCATTATTTTGGATTTGGTTGACATCCTCATCAGATTCTTTGACAGAATCTTCTTCAGATGACTCAATAAGGAGGTTGTTGATCTGATCTTCAACAGAAGGATCGAGGTTAAGGCTGCTAATTTTCATTTTTTAACCTACTGTATTTACTGATATGGTCGAGTTTACCACAGTTGTAACAAGCTACACTTGTTCTGGGTTTCTTGGAAATATTGTTAGGGATAACATTTTTCCCTTGTTTCTTAGAAGGAAGTTTCCTATTATACTTTCTTTTGTAACGTTTCTTATAGTTTTCAACAGTCTCTTTCTTAGGAGTCTGTTTCTTCCTTTTGGTAGAGCAAGATGGAAGACCAAATTGCTCGCAGAAAGATCCTAAATCTTTCTTGTTCAGGGCTCTCTCTTTGACAAGCTGTTTCTGAAGTTTATCTTTTTGACAAACTTTAATGGCATTATGGATAATAATGGCAGTCAGTTAACCATAGTCATAACTGTCATAATTGATTTCTCAATTAGGAGAGTTACTTCAGAGTTTACTTCTAATTAGATCTCTGAAAGACTTTGGAAGCCCATCAAGATATTTCTCTTTCCAATAGGCTTGGTTACAATCTTCTCTGGTTAGTACCCTAGACATAAAGGTATCTTTATACCACTTAAAATTTTCTAAGGATTTACATCTAAGGTTAGAAAGAAGCTCACCAGACCTTTCTCTCCATAGAGAAGGATCTCCAAGAAAATGTTGGGAGATAGTGTATAATAAAGTATACACTACATCAGGGAGCTGCTCATTATCACTGACAATGGTTTTTCCTTTATCATCAATTTTTACTGCAGAGAGAATATTTTCTCTATTAGTTTCAGTGAGATAATTATCCCACCAACCTTTGAGTTGACCAGTAAATCCTGCAACTAGAATGTAAACAATGGTATCTTCAGGCATATTTTGATTAGTAAAATAGCCCATAGCGACCACAGACATGTTTTGGAGTTTGGCAATGATATTATATTCAAAAAGACCATCAATATTCCAAATATAAATATCATTAGAATTAAAACTTTGAATATAATCTTGCTTTTCTACTAAAACAAGATCAGGAGTAGTAGCTCTATTATAATAAAGCTTGGAAGAATTTTTCCAATTATTGATAGGATTAATGGCTAAGACAGAATCTGTTTCAGAATAGTGTTCTGAATCAGTCTTATAAATGGCATTGACAGTTTTGATAAGAGATTTAGTTCTAGGTTTGGTGTGACACCCTTACTACTTACTAAGCAATAAATATAAATACAATCATAAAATAACCAAGCAATAAGAACATCACATGCATGGGTCTATATCTATTCAGATATAGTGAAATTAAATACACTACCATTACTAGAAGTATTCATTTCATATATACACATCATCTGTTAAGTACAATCCTTAACTTTTTCTTTTCTCAATAAAATTCGACAAAGTCTCCTCTGTAAATCAGATATTCCAAAATTTTCTTCTTCCTGTAAACCAACCAGAAAAAAATCCAGAATACTTCTAATTCATTAAATTCCACCTCCATCACCTCAAAATCCATGGAAATCGTATCTTCCCCTCTTTCTTTAAATATGTTTTTATGCTTAAAAATTTAAGACTTAATCATTTTTAAAAATGATTCAAGCCTTCCAAATATCCAATACTACTTTTTCAGTAATATAATTTATTTATTTATTTTTTATTAAATCCATTTTCCAAAGAAGTCAAAAGATACTTGCACTATATATAAAATACATAATTATATATATATATATATATATATATATATATATATATACCTTAAAAACATATTTTCTTCTTTCCAACAAGTCTGAATGGACATTTAGATTATATCAATCTATATGCTCACACCACATGAAACTAAATTACTTCCAATCTTTACCATTATATGGCATTCATACCAACAAGAATATCTACACAAGCACATAATGAGAATTCAACCAATTATAAAGAAATAATTCAATACAGCACTTTAACCTAAATCATTCCAATACATTAATTTAAATACACAAAAGACCTTACATATAAGGGAGAGTCCTTGTTCAATCAATTTCCTGGTCTAAGGCAACCTTTCACACATGTCAAGTACTATAACAAAATCTTCTAAAAATTATGGGATAGCTCTAAAACAACCCAAATTCATTTTATTTGATTACAACAATAGAGAATCATTCCCTTATGGTTCTTAATGCCACCTATTGAAATAAAATCATCCTACCCCTTACCTCACGGATGTTCTTTGATGAAGGTATGGATGAATTTTTTTCTGATTATTTAGAAAAACTTGAACAATCCAATCTTCGAAACGATCAACCTAATCAATATAAGCCATGCATAGGCTACATATAGTATAAAAGAAAACAAGTTTAAAAACTAATAATTTTGAAGCAAAGTAAGACCCATTTTTACTATTCATGACAGCCAAAAACAGGGAAAAATTAAAATTTTAATCGGATGAAATGATAATTAACAACTAATTAAAGATATATATTAAAAACATACCTTAAAACAAGCTTAAATGAGTGGAAGAAAATGAAAATGGTGAAAGGGAGAAGAAGGGGTTATGGACTTGGAGAAGAAGAAGGTTCACGTAAGAAAGTGGTCAATTTAGTCAAATAGGTAAAGAAATAATAATATAATAATCAATTATTTTGCTATTTTAATGTAATTAAATAAAATAATTATGAATAAAACTAAAAAATAAAAATAATTTATGCCAAACAATTAAAATAATTATAACATAATTTTTTACATCAATATCTCTTTGGTTATCACTTAAAAAGAAAAAGAAAAAAATAATAATCACACAGTTCCTGTGAACATATAAAACAGTATCAACCAAAAATTAAAAAATAAGCAATATTGATGTAAAAATATAAATGCTCTACGAGGATAAAAATAGCATTTTTAATCTAATTAAAATATAAATTTTTATTATTTAAAATAATTCTTCTAGATTAAAAATGCTATTTTTATCCTCGTAGAGCAATTTTAACCGGTATAAACGAGCATTTTTTTTTCCAAAAAATTGAAGAATTATAATCTAAATTATAACTATATTAACAAATTAACTGTTTAGGAAAAACGAGGATGTTACATTTGGCGCTAGACTCTTCAAAAGTTTGGGGAGTATCGGGAACAGTAGTGAGAAGACTAATAATTTTACTCAATAACTCATTCTGATTGTCATCAATAGCTTTGGTTTTTTCTTTTTGCCTAAGTTCTAAGATTTTCTACTTAGCTTTGGCACTAATCTTAAAGGGATTGAAAAGAGGTTTTTCTAATTGAGGTTGGGAAGAGGAGGAAGCTATTTCTTCCATCTTTGGTTGAACAGGATTCACAAAGATTTTTTCTCCTAAGACTTGAAGGTATTTATTAGTATAATTGGCCTGTTCTATGAGACCTTGGATATCAATGGGAGTGATAGGCTCATCAGGGTTCTTGGTTTTGAAAGGAGTGGCAGTAACAGAATTACCGCTCTTGTCTTTCAAGTTTAGTAAATGATATTGAGTTGTGGGTGGCAAATCGCTTTGAATAATTTGTCCATCTTTAATCTGCCAAGATATAACATTAGCAGAGGAGGTACTAATAACATCCTATTGCTAGGGATAATCAATATTGTTATGAATGGTATAAGTATGATACCAATAAAAAAAAAGATATTTTGTTTGACCTTTTCGAGAAATTGATAGAATTTCTCTTAGATATCAGACCTATTTTTTCCCTATAATTTTGAAAGAACCACTCTCTTTGAGGTTTCCAATCCTCAGAGTAGAATCTTTCCTAAGGGTTTCTTTATCTATAATGAATTTATGAGATAACATCATAAGACTCATTAAGTGAAAAGTAGGTTGGAGATTGGATACTCTAGTTTTCTTCTTCTTTTTCAGAGGTTTGATAGACATTTTTAGGTATTCTAGAATAGGTATCTAAACCCTGTAGGTTTATGGAAGGATCATGATTAATAGATCTGGGTATTTCAGACATAGAAGCTTGAGATCTGTAAGAGAATGACCTCCTAGCAGAAGCAAAACTAGAACGACTACTATAAGCATCGACTCTGGAAGAGAATGAGTTTCTCCTATCAAAGGTTATTTCAACTTTCCCAGAATTGTCCTGAGAAATATTTTCGATTTGAGAAGCAGGTCTTGGGACACAAGGTGAGGCCTTATCCAAAACCCACTTTTCTGGGAGAGAGACTTCATCCCATTTAATGACTCTAGGAAGAGAGACATTAGCCTTTGTCATATCAGTGATAAACAAAGTGGTCTTACCTCTATGAGGTTTGAGAAGGACTCTCGAAGCACAGAAGTTCATGGCTTTATACTGAATCCTATAGATTAAGGCTGCGGGAATAGATCCCTCTTTCATGTTTAAACCATGAAAGTAAATATTGAGAAATAGAGAGTCAAGGATATGATCATCCAAAAGACTCACAGTTTTATTTGGGAAATAATTGAAATAAATTGGACATTGGCCAAGTCTAGTTTCAACTGTACCTATAAGGGAATCGTTGAAATCATTATGGCGGACATCTCTAAGACACATTAGGATAGCAGCATCTATACCTATGTCTATAAGAGGCTTGATAGCAACTTGAACACATCCTATGTGAAGGTATTTGTATTTTCTTTTGTGCTCATTGATGGAAGATTTGGATAGGAGATGAAATTCTTCTCCTAAATCTTTTCCTAAAGGAATATTGTTTTCAACGATCTTAATAATGTAATCAAAACTATTTTTCTTGAAGTGTTCTTCAGGAACATATAATGTATCCTGAGGGATTTCTGGAAGGTCCAGTCATCCATACTTTGATTGATTTCTTCGAAGCGAACTTCTTCGTCGAAGAGGTTGTGTTTGGGTATGATTTCAGGAGACTGTTTCTCTTGATCATTGAAAAGAGTGTTTTTGGTTGGAGAAGAGGAGGATGAGCTAGAGCCAGAGCAAAAGAAAATACGAGAGAATGAGCGCAGGAGACGAGACATCATAAAACTTAAATCTGGCACATCACCCTCATTTGGTTCCATAACAATACTTTTGTTAATTATTTATAACTTTTTTTTTTCAACTAGATCTGGTTATTTGTGGACTTTTTTTTTTACCTTGCAAAATCAGAAATTCTTTTACTATAGTCACCAGCTTCTTATGTTCTTTGTTTCTTTTGAATACAGCATCGTCGAATTAGCCTTACTGCCCTTCATCCACGGGACTTACTGCTACAGCTCTATTCAAAAGAACTAAGAACTGCTGTACTTCCAATAAAAACATTTCATAAAATAAAGAACTATACAAAAGCAGTATTTCAGAACCATTAGTTCGTGGCGTTGTTACAGACAGGGACGACCAATAACGGTCTCATCCGAGGGGTCTGTCAGCTGTCCAGTCTATAAACCATGGTTTCAGAAATTTAAAGTTCAAATCCAGAAGAACATAGTTATCAATAATCAACAGTAATATCTGGTATCAGAGCCTGATGGGAAAGTAGGAATATTACTATTGATATATATATATATATATATACACTTATTTTAAAGTTAAGATTTATTATATATTATTTTCTTGATTATGTTTCTATTGCATTTATACATTACGAAGCTTCACACAAATAAGTACTTACAACTAGCTAATACATCAAAGCAATACACTTCTAATTTAAAGATCTAAGAAGAAGAATTTTAAATCAGAGTAATTGTACAAAATTAATTTCTCTAATCAAAGACTTCTAATCTACGATGAACAAAGCAGGAATCGCAATTTTACTTAAGCTTGTATGTGAATATATAAATTAGTTTTTTTGTCTTCTTTCTCTTTTTTTTTTCCTCTCCAAAAGCTATAAAATTAACACCCTCTCTTGTTTTAGAAATCCTCTCTACTTAAGTTAAGTGAGACAAAATAAACTTAACAAGTTTAAACTTTTTAGATATATAGTTGGTAGCCCAACCTAACCGAATCCCCATAATAAGTTGTCATTCTATCATAGCAAATTCCCCATGTCAAATCCGTTGCATAACCAAATCATAAACCCTAAATATCCTGAATCAAATTATAAGATCCAAACCATATTTTTCGTGTGTAAAGATTAGACTTGCAGTGTCTTTAGTATTCATTAACTGAATAATGACGTTGGTTAGTAAACTCAAATCCCATTGGTCTGGACCGTTTACTGTGCATGAAGTATTCCCTTATGGTACAATTGAATTAACTCATCCAGAAAAAGGAAACTTTAAGGTAAATGGACATACGGTAAAACTATACCAAGGAGGTCAAATTCAAACTTTTGAGAATAAGGAGTTCAAACTCCTCTATGTTGAATGCTGAATCACATTGAGTAGTTTAGGTTAGGTAGGTTTAGTTTGTTTTAATCTGGTTAATTATTTATTTAGGTTAGGAAGTTTTAGTTTATTATAATTTAGTTGTTATTTGGTTCATTTATTTTTAATTATTCATAATCATAATCATAATAAAAAAATAGAAATTAATTAAAAGAAATAATAAGAGAGAGAAGGTAGTGAGATACACGGTCATCTACATGGCCATGTACATGGCTGTATACTTTTGTTTCATGATATCTCTATTATGCAGAGATGTACACGGCTAGATACACGGCCGTGTACTTCTATTTTGCTTATGTGAGGCTTGGGCAGGGATGTACACGCATAATTACACGCCCATGTAGTTTTATTCTCTGTTGTGCAGAGATATACACAGTTAGATACACGGCCGTGTATCCAACCGTGTACATGCCCAGTTTCGTGTTCTGTTTTAAAATCCCTTAGGCCGAGATTTACACGCCCAGATACACGGCCGTGTATCTGGCGCGACAATTTAAAAATTGCCTCCCTCCCCTGTCTTTAACCCTGCGTGTTGTGCCCTCTATTTTTATACACCCTCAAAACCCCTCTCTCCCTTTCACACTCTAGATCACTCTCTCCCCTCTCTCAATCCCAAAAACCCCAAGCTTCAACGCCCCACGTTGTTCCTTTCTTTCTCCCTTTACGCAGAAATTTCTGCAAACTTCTTCTCATCCCTCTCCACGCCTAGCTTTTCTGCAGTCCACCATGGCTAATGGGTCTTCTTCCAGAACGCAAAGAAAAGGCAAGGAACTAGTGAGAAAGTGCCCTCGTTCCCAGACTGAATGCCCACCACAACCTCCCTCATCCCAGCCCCTACAAGTTATGATAAGCTGAAAACAAGGGTTTGGGGCCAAAGCAAATATATTGATTGGGAGGTTCTACAACATTATAATTTGGTTGACAAAGTGAGAGAATTAGTAGAAGTAGGGCATTGGGAAATTCTGTTTTCTATTATTGAGCCTACATATAGGGAGCTCACATTATAATTCCTCACCACCCTAGTTGTTAAAACAAAATTTTTTGGTTGGGATTCTGAAGACTCTATTCAATTTCGGATGATGAACAACATGTACAAGATGAGCTACTCTGAATTTTCTTTCTGAATGGGGCTTTACACCTCTGATTTTGTACTCACTGAAGAGTACAGAAACCTAGCCCATATCCCACTTTTAGGTTGCTCTAATAAAGATTTTTGGAATAGGATTAGCTCTGTCGATAAGGATTGGAACCCTGCTCGATCCAAGGCATCCACATTGAAAAAACTGGCTTGGAGATATATACATGCTCTGTTAGCCCACACTCTTACTGGGAGAGGTCATAGCTTTGGGGTTGTGGGTACAAAAGACTTAGAATACCTGCGTAGCATGATTGATAAAATACCAATTCACCTCGGTATTTGTCTAGCAAAATTTCTGTTTTCTCAAGCCAGTGATGATCGAGTTGGGAGTATTTGTGCAAGTCCATATGTCACTCACCTGGCTAAAGGATTAGAAATTCTGCAAGATGTCTCTGGTTTAACACTAGCTAATCACATGACCTCTATCCTGCACAATACAATGAAGGCCATGCACTTCGAACCAGTAGCCAACATACCCACTGATGCCCAAGATGACCTTTTTGATGAACTCCCCTCTCATCCACCTAGGGTCGACAGTCCCCTGCACCTCCTGAAGATCACAGCCCCATTCACCATCAGCCGCAACAGATCGTTGCATCCCAGCGGTCTTTGAGGAACAACCACCGAGACTACATTCATCGTTTGGCTAGACTGGAATCCACAATCGAAGCCAACTTTGTCGCTTTGTTCAGTCACTTTGGCATCTCAGCACTGACAATTCTCCATCCATCTCCATCTCTGTCCGATCACTTCCTCAGTACAGATAATGAAGACTCAAGCAATACTAGTGCAGCAGTTTAATTTAGTTTGAAATTAGGATAGGCTTAGTTGTTGAATTTTTTTACTTATGTTATTTTTAGGATTTAAATTACTTTTGGCTGTTTATTGCTTCTGTTTCTTTATTGCAGTATTTTGATCGTTTATTCCTCTTGTCATTCTGAACTGAGTTAAATCTCCTTATATATCAATTCTAATCAGGTTTCCTCTCCAATTGAGTCCCAGATTCGCTTTGTTTCTTGTCACGACCCCTTTTTATAAGAGACCGAGAACATTGTTTCTACACCACATACTTATTTAAAATAGGTAAATAAACAGAGAATATAAGCATAAAAATTCACTTCTCATTCAAAGTAAAAAAAAAAAAGAAGTTCCTTACAACAAATATCCAACAGATCAACATAATATTACATTTAGTTTATAATATTCAAAATACCAAAAAAAAAATTATAATATGTGATTCCCTCGACATGAGGTCTCATATATAAAGAAAAAGGACTTTGATGCATTATTACTCAACTCCAGCTTCTAACTTTTCTTCACTGGCCCCTTAGCCTGTGAAATAGATGCAACACCTGCTACATCTGCTCACGTACCACCGTACGATCATCGCAGTACACACGCACACAGCGACATAGAAAGAAATGCAAGGGTGAGCTTACCAAACATAAAATAAAATTATATATTTATACAGCAAAATATTTCTCACAAAGAATAACCCCATGCATTTCCAGCCATCTAATGCACAGCATGAAAACGGTTTCCAACCGGTTTCACGGCCTAAGTAATCCAGAAGGAACCGAGCCGGTCAGGAGCGACCCATTCGATCTCGGATCCAGACAAGACAAAGACAAAGACTCGGCATGAACTTACCGTTACATGTCTACCCACCTAAACATGTAACTCGGCTCTATAATGATGCAAAACATATATCTCAGCATGATGCACACCACCAAAATTATTTTAACAGCTCAACTACGGCAAGTTTATAATAGATCAGCCAAAATCTCGGCATTTTAAACTAATTAACAACGATTCTGACTTAGAAAATAGCTTTTATTCAATAGATCTAACGAAATCATATCAAAATATCTTGAAATAGCATATTAAACCGTTCAAAACATAGTTCATAGGTTAAAGTAAACTCCCCTTACCTCAGAAAGATGATTCACACTAGATCTACCGAATATTACTTGATTATAACAAAATTCACCGAAGATTCAGCTTTAGAACGGAGTTTCTCCTAAGAACACCATGAATTTCTATAAGAAAGAGAAGGAGAAGAGAAACGAATGGTAAATCTAGCTTCAAACTTAAAGAAACTTACTTCCAATCCTTCAGAATAGATGTAGAATCTCAGATCTGGCGAGAAATCTAAGTTTAGGAAGGTTTAGTATGAGAGAAATGGTGGTTTACGGCCTTAGAACCTTTGAGAACCTTGGATAGAGGTGAAGAAATGAAAATTTCGTGTGAAGCCCCCTTTTTATAGAAAATTTTCGAAATTTACTGTTCACGCCGGAATTTACTGTTCAACGCCGGAAACACTGTTCACCGCCTTACTGTTCATACCGAAAAATACTGTTCAGGGCACTATTCACGCCGAAAAACACTGTACACACGTACTGTACACACACTGTACGCGTATGTGACGTCACCGATGACGTCAGCAGTCACTGTACATACGCGGTTGGCACTGTTCATACACGGTTTGTACGCGGTTTGCACTGTTCATACGCGGTTTGCACTGTTCATACGGTACTGTTCACTTTTTTTAAAAAAAAAATAATAATTTCAACTCCATCTAAATATATTCCAATACCAAATAATCCTTCAATTAATATTGAACAAGTATAAAATATTATAGATTACTCAATAATAAATTAGAAGCCTGACATTTCTCACGACTCTTTGCTTAATTATTTACTTTTCAGGGAAGTCTCAGTTTGCACTTTAATTCTTATATTTGATTGAGGACAATCCAAATCTTAAAATGTGGGGTAGATAATTATAGATGTTTGAACTGAATTTTTGTTTTATCTTTGAGTAATATTGAGTCAATTTTACTGTTGCTTTAGAGATGATATTCCTGAATAATCTATTAACAATATATATATATATATATATATGTATATAATAAATAAATAAAGTTCATATGCAGTATTCTGATTATTTGAATTATGTTTTTTTATTGTTTCTCGATTGAAGTTTCAGTAGACTTCTCTGAATTGAGGACCTTTAATCTATGCCAACTGTTTAAACAATTTTATGAAATTAATAGAATAATTAATATCTGAAAAAAATTAGAGTTTTGCTCAGAAATAAAAGAGCATGCCATAGAAGCATATCTAGTTGAATGTTGATTGCAGGCAATATCCGAATACCACATCCTAGAACCCCGAAATTGTTTGAGGTACCGATGTGGAAAGCAAAGGGTGGAATTTCCATTAATACCTTGTGCTAACTGGGATGGAGCATAAAATGCACCCTGTTAGTCGATCATGGCTCAAAGTGAAGAGAATTAAACAACACCTTGTGGAAGAATTCAAAGTTTTGAATTAAATTTTAAGAGCTAATGGTGGAGAGGTCCTTATTCAATTCTGTCTGAAGTTACAAAGGTTGAGAGCAAAAGAAAGCACAATTTGATATTTAAGAATTACTGTCCCTCTAAAAAAAATTTGAAAAATAAAATAAAAATAACAATAATAAAAAAAAATATTCAGGAATTTGATTCTTTGTTGTCAAGGGTAAAATTGATTCATTTCTTTGCTTGGGGACAAGCAATCGTTCAAGTTTGGGAGAATTTGATAAATGTTTTATATACTTGATCTTACATTGAAATTCATGAATGATAATTGAGAGTTTTAAGCTATTCATTGAAAGAATTTACTATTATTAATTTTATTTTATTTATATTTCAGGAAAAAGGATCAAGAAGTGAAAGCTTTAAAAATGTTGGGAATTAAAGAAAGAGAAGAACTAGAGATATACACGGGCAGATACATGCCCTGTATATAAGCGTGTATCTCACTGGATGCAAAAGTTAAGCACACAATCAAGCCAGAGATATACACGGGTAAGTACACGCCCGTGTATATGAACGTGTATATCACTGGTGTCGACAATTGAAAGGCATCATTTGAACTAGAGATGTACATGGCCAAAGTACATGACCGTGTACATGGGCATGTACTTCCTATAAAATTTGTGAAGACCAATTATCAAAGACCAGAGATGTACAGGCCAAAGTACATGGTCGTGTACATGAGCATGTACTTTTCAGAAAGGCTTTAAAGGGCATCTATTAGAAAACAGAGATGTACATGGCCAAAGTACATAGCCGTGTACTTGGGCGTGTACTTTCACGAACGTCAGAATTTAAACTTCTGCGAGAAAATAAGCCCTAGGACGATTCTTATAAAAGGGAAACTTGACACAAAATTAGGAGTGTTTTTGGAGGAGAAGAAAGACTCAGAGACGGGTGGAGGATGGGATCAAGCACTTTTATTCATCTCTTTTGTAATTTTAGTTTCAAGATATTTAGGTTCTAACTTTCCTTTGAGTATCTAGACGTAATAAATCCTAATTGACCAAATTTTCTGTAATTCTTCTAATGTTATTTCATGTTCTTTTCTCTTGGGTTTAATTGAGTAGTATCAATTTTCTTCCATCTTGTTTTCTTGTTTGAATTTGAGTAAAATTCCTACATGAAATTAACATTGCTCAACTAAAAAGACTTGAATGTATTTCTAGATATAGAAAGACGTAAGTTTTCTGTATTAGGATTAACCCTAATTATGGAATTCATAATGAACTTAATGCAACCTAAGAGTATTAGTTAAGGAAGAGATTCTGATTGATTAACTGAGGGTTAGAAATCATTATCCTTGAGAAAGGTATTGATTTAATTCAGAATTTCTTGCAGCGATAAGAGTTTGGAACTAAGTAGTTGAAGAAGAATTCAGTTATTTGGACACTTAGGAGGATTTACAGTCTAGATACTTGCTTATTTCCCTTGAATACCTTTAGTCATACTTTTTTATAATTTATTATAATAAGAAATTTATTATTCTTTTATTTTTAACAATTTTATTAACAAAATTTATTTTTTATATTTATTAACAATTACACAATTAAAGAAGTAATTCTTAATAACAATTTCAATAGATACAATATTTAATACTCTATTTTTTATAATATTACTCTGACATTTACTCATTAATCAATTTTTACACACCAATGTTAACTGTTATATCTCGCATGATATAGACCACGAATTTATGACGGAGATATAGATGTGATAGATTTATGTAATAAAAGGATTCAGTAAACTTGAGACTGAGAGCCATGGTAATGTTTATCTTGTAAAGTAAAAGTTGTACATTTTGGTTTTGTTCGAAGATTGCACTCTTAATAACGAAGTCACACGTTTATCAAGCGTACAGACCACACCTTCAACAACTTGCTCCTCGATTTTATTTGGGGAAAAGTGAAACATGCCGCTTGAACAATGGTTTACACTCATATGCAGTAATTAATTTATAATGAATTTTCTTTTTTTAAATCTAAAAATATTTTTTTTATCAAGTTACATATTTTTGTTATTTTTGAAACGAAATTCTTATTGAAGCTAAGCTATTTACATGTAGAGGAATGGGAAATGCATTATTTTTTTAGGGTTTATTTGGAAGTTATATTTAAGAAGAAAAGGGAGAGGTTAGGAGAATTTAATTGTTGTTTGGAAGTTAATTAATTTAAAAAAGAAGGGTGTGTAAATTTTATTTTTTGGAGGGTTTTTTAGTTTATTAGAATTTTTTATATTAATTATTAAATAAATGAGATAGAAAAAATAAATATTTTTAAAAAAGTTGATGTTAATTTTAAAAAATAATAAAAAATTATTTTTTAAAAAATATTAATTTTTAGAGTGAGAATTTTTTAAAATATAAAATATAGAAATATGAATTTTAAAAATATTAATTTTTAGAAGGAGAAAATATATAATTTGTGTATTTTTTTAAAATAATTAAAAAATAATAATAATAAATTAATTTTTTTTAAAATATATTAATTTTTAGAGTGATATTTTTTAAAAAATTATAAAAAGTAGAAATATAATTTTTAAAATATATTTTGAGTGTTAGTTTTAAAATATATTAGTTTTTAAAAATATTAATTTCTAGAAAAAGAAAAATATTTAATTTTTATATTTTTTTAAAAATAAAAAATAAAAATAAAATATATAAAATACAATGATATTATTTACATTATTAACCTTTATCACCCTCTCCTCTCCATATTTAACATTTAAACAAGGGAGAAGCCTTCCCCTCCACTCTTTCTCCCTTCAAACCCTTCACTTCTCTTCTCCTCTAAACTTTCAAACAAAGTCTTAAGTTCTTAAAATGTTTATTTACACAAATGAATCATTATATACATACTTCATAAAAATTATTCATGCGTTATGTTTTTATTTCTAGTGACATTAAATTCTATGGCTACAAGTTCGTATGAATTGTGTGAGGCATTATTAAACGATTATTGTCGATCTTTATTTGCAAATAAGCATGCAAATTTTACCATATGTAGCTGCAAATCTAATTTGATACTTATTGTGTCCTTTATTTAAATATTTGTGTATATATATGATATTTTTGTCTTAATTTTGTCTCAAGTAATATGAAGTGCTAAAGGTAGATTTACAATCTTGCTTGATGTAAATATTTACTAAATCATTTAAAATGGGGCAAAACTTCATGTGGCATACTTGTATAATTGTAGTACGTACATGTGCGCTAGAAACTTAGGTACTTTACCATAAAATGACACTGCGAAGATTTTTTATTCACTATACTTACATTATTTAAGAAGTAAGCAAGAACTGGAAAAAAAAAAGTAGGGGAGGAGGAAACTAGTAAAAAAATCTGTCAAGGGAAGTAGCTTATGCAACTACTGGCGAGGACACTATAAATGAGAAAAAGTGGGACATAGTGATTTATCAAGGATTATTTTGTTGCATACAAGTCTTGCCCTTTGCTCAAGTCTAGTTGACTTTGAATTATGTACATCACACATTTCTTTATAGCACGCAAGTCTTGACCTATTTTTAGGTTTAGCTGACTTGAAATATTGAGCATGGTTGATAAAGAGACATCTATTCACAAGGGATGATCGTCAATGGCTAACATAGTTTGTGTCTTATTAACATAAGTCAACGACAGTCACTTATCATGCTTGTCCTTCCAACCTGTTTTCACACCCAGAGAACAAATGTAGTAAGTAGTTTATAAAGAAATTTTTTCTAATTTTTAATCAATTTGTAGATTCAATTTCTTTTATATTTGGGGAAAATTGTAACTATGAAACATTATTATTTATTTCTTATCATTTGCAATGGGTTATAGTAGAATGCATAACTTTTTTTTATTTTATTGCATTTTATGTTTAAAATGTATTCTTTTTCTTGGTCTTACAAAACTATTGAAGTAAATGTTCATGCTTACACGGTGTGAGTGTAAAAAATATTTTTATGAACATTATTGTATTAACACAAAATAATATTTATTTGATTTCTGTTTATTATTAATAGATATTTATTTTTTTCTAAATATTAAAAATAAATAACACTTATTTTCATAAGCAAAAACATTAATAAAATGTCTCAGTTGACTAGAAGTCCACGGCGATATTTAATGTTTTAATTGTCGTTAATAAATTATGGACCTAACATGGTCTCGAATGACCTTACAGATTCCTAGGGAGTTAGAGATGATTACCATGCTTAGCAGCAATCTCTCTCTCTTTTCTCTGGTCACCTTTCTCTGCATTTGTTTGTGTGTTGGAAATTTCCATGCAAAGAAGTGTTTGGCAACTTTCTAGTCTTAGGACGTTGGTTCTCTCTTCAAACGAGTTGAATGGTATCGATGTCAAGTCGCATCTGTCAAATCTATTACATCTATATCTCCGTGATAACCAACTAAGTGGATCACAACCCTTGTTTGAGATTAGTAAACTTGCCTCGTTAGAGGAATTGGATCTTTCCCATAATCAGTTGAATGGGACGCTTCCTTCTACTATTTGGCAACTTTCTAGTCTTCGGAGATTGGTGCTCTCTTCAAACAAGTTAATTGGCGTGGATGTCATTCATGAGTCGCTTTTGTCGAACTTATCATACCTTGACATCACAGATAACCAATTAAGTGGATCACAAACATTATTCGAGATTATTAAACTTGCCTCACTAGAGGAATTGTATCTTTCCAATAATCAGTTAAATGGGACACTTCCATGTAATATTGGGGGACTTTCTAATCTGACAACGTTGTATCTCTCCTCAAATAAGTTGAATGGTGTCGTTAATGAATCACATCTATCAAACCTGTCTCAATTGGAATATCTGAATGTGGCTGGAAATGCACTTACATTCAATTTTAATTCAAATTGGGTTCCACCGTTCCAACTCCATGGATTAGTTGCATCATCATGCATTTTGGGTCCTAAATTTCCAACATGGCTCAGAAACCAAATAGAACTCGGTGACTTGGATATCTCTAACAGTGGTATTTCAGATTCATTTCCTAATTGGTTTTGGAACCTGTCTTCAAGGTTGTCATACTTGAATGTTTCTCATAACAAAATTAGTGGAGCATTGCCCCTATCGTTACCAAGTACAAAAGGAAATAGTATGGACCGGTATAGATGGGATTTGAGTTTCAACAATTTGTCCGGTCCATTGGCTCCATTCCCAGAACTAGATACTCTGTTACTCTCGAATAATATGTTTTCAGGGTTCATTACTTCTTTTTGTGCAACGCCACCAACGATGGTAACTATTCTCGACTTGTCTAGTAACTTGCTAGCAGGGACACTTCCAGATTGCTGGGGGAACTTTCAAAGTTTAATTGTTCTAAATCTGGCAAAAAATAATTTATCAGGGAGAATACCCAAGTCATTTGCCACTTTACGACAAATTGAGTCGATTAATTTAAATAGCAACAACTTCTCTGGTGAAATTCCATCCTTGACCTCCTGCAGCCGTTTACAATTTATTGATTTTGGGAATAACAATCTCCAAGGAACATTACCAGCATGGGTAGGCCATAACTTGGGCCAATTGATGGTGTTGCGTCTAGAGGCAAATAAATTCAATGGAAGCATACCCACAAGCCTCTGTAACCTTTTATATCTTCAAGTGTTGGATCTCTCTAACAATAATATTGCGGGGAAAATTCCACAATGTCTCAGTCGCATAATTGTTCTGTCAAATGTGATGTTTTTAACCCCAACCTTTTCGCATGGAGGATACGGTGCCATCCTCGGTGAAGAAATTTCCAGATTCCTTGACAAAGCAATGTTGGAATGGAAAGGACAAGACCAAGAATATGAGAAAAATCTAGGACTTATGACAATCATTGATCTTTCTTGCAACCAATTAACAGGAGAGATACCAAAAAGTATAACAACACTTGCGGCATTAGCTGGCTTGAATCTCTCAAGAAATAATCTCACAGGATTCATTCCCGACAACATTGGTCATATGAAAATGTTGGAATCACTTGACTTGTCAAGAAACCATCTTTATGGAAGAATGCCAACAAGCCTTTCAAATTTGACTTTTCTCAGTTACATGGACTTGTCTTTCAACAACTTGTCAGGGAAAATTCCTAAAAGCACTCAGTTACAAACCTTTGATGCCTCTGCTTATAAAGGAAATAGTGGACTTTGTGGTCCACCACTCCCAAATCGTTGTCTAGACGCTGTTTCACCAAATGGAAGCATCGATAAAAACAGTGTTGAAGAAGATGGAGACGAAGATGAACTCATAACCATTGGTTTTTACATCACCCTGGGGTTTGGATTTTGTGTTGGGTTCTGGAGTGTTTGTGGAACTTTAATTATAAAAAGTTCATGGAGACACGCCTATTTTCAGTTCTTTAACAACTTGAATGACTGGATATGTGTGACACTCGCTGTCTTTGTGGCTCGAATGAAACGGAAATTCCAAGTTCAAGACTAAAAAGGTAAAGTATTTGATTCATTTCCTGTGGTGCACTAATGTCAATTATGATCTACAGGCCAACTTTGTCTAAATAAAATTAATATCAATTAATAGCTTGCATACAACAATGGTAGTGGAGATAATGTTTTTTCTTCTTGAATATGTTGTAGGTGAAGCTCCATTTCAGAATGTTATATGTCATAATGCTTTGATTAATTTGGTAGAGAAAATTGTTTCATTTGGCAGATGCACCACTTCTAAGTGATTTTGTGATAAATTTTTTTTCTCGAGTCATCGTCTATATATTTTTTATTTTATTTTATATTAATATGTCAATTACTCAAATTTTTAATACTAGCCTACATGCAGAATGGAAACTAACGTGACACTGAGTTATGATTACTATTTTGCAGAAGGGAGCACGTTGTTGAAATCTACTGGTTGGTCGTTGAAAAACTATTAGAGCTAAGCAATAGATCTCAGGATTTCAGATTGTCTTGGATTCCCAGAGAGTAATAACGGTTGCAAGTTAGATGGATGTTCCTTCACTTTTCCATGTTGTACTTTGTGTTTTTTGATCTTTTTGAAATTGCCTTTTTGATCAAAAGTAAAAAGATTATATGTTCCTTTGTGATTTGTGTTTCATTGTTGAGTATATTTCACGAGTTTTCCAAGTGAAGCTATAACTATATAAGTGAAAAAACTAGGAACGAGCATTGCCCATTTTTCATCAGGACCTACTCTCATATAATACTAGAACTTGAAACCCAAAAAGTTTTGTTATTTTTTTCCTCATCATTTTCAACTCCAACTTCATGTTCTTCCTCCTCTGTTTGTTGGTTCTCCTTCAGCGACTAGTGAAAAAACAACGAATATTTTTTGTCAATAAAAAAAAAAACTGAATTATTTTGTCAATAAAAAGAATTATTATGACACGGTTAATTTATAGCTGTTGGCATTTTCATATTAAAAATGTCCTTTGCATGCAATTGAGGCATGATACTTTAGAATTAAAATTACAAGTCTAATCTTTGAGTTCATGGAATGTATACCCTTAATTAAAGATTTTAAAATGGAATTAAAATTTAACTTAAAATTATAATTTACAGTAACTATTTACTCAATCTACACATAAAATTTATGATTCTAAACTGATTCTAATGGTAATAATTAAATTTAAAACTCTGAATTACAATTCAAATTTCATGCACAAATTTAATCTCAACGTTTCGACAATTTTTTTTCATTATAAAAGCTACATTTAGTGCCATTTTTAGTATAGCTAATTTTTTGTTTTCATTGGTCTTTATTTTTCCTTCCAATATATATATACATATATATAGACTTAGTATTTTTCCGTTAAATTGGGGTGACGAAATTAATTATATTTTGATTCATATAAAAAAAATTAACGTCACAATAAAAAATTTGCAAAAAAAAAAAGTGAAAAATTAGTAAAAAAAATTCACTTATAAGTTGGGATAACATTAACAAAAGTAGAAGGAAAAGGAATAATCTTTCTAAATTTTATTTTTTACATATTCACTCTAAACATTCTCCTATAAAAAAAATGAAAAAAAAATTTCTAACAGACTTATATTCTTTTAGTAATTTTTATTTTAAATTAATTTTTGTAAATTATTACGATCAAGGTTTCAATTGACAAATAAAGAGATAAAACAGAATAGAAAGATTTTTAACTTAAATTTTGTCCTTCAATGTATTTATTTTTCATTATTTTGGTACTCTAAAATGTTTTTTACGACAATTCTTGTTTCCTCTCTCTTATTTCAAAGGATCTTTTTTTCTATCATCTCGTATATCAATAATGAACAATACTCTTCTCATAATCCAATTTCAAATTAATAACTGCTTTTCTATATTTCTCATTTTTCTTCATTTTCATTTTAATTTTGCAATTCCTACTCTCCTTAGATCTTTTTCCAACTTTTCATAGTTGTGCATAACCTTGTTTCATGTCTCTCTTTTTTCTTTTGGAGTTTATGTGCGTGTGAAGTAGGAATAGCAATAGATAAGATACTATAGCACCTATCACCATATTAGTATTTTAAATAAATGCACGTACTTGACCTCATACTTGCTTTGATAATAATTTTAATTCTTATACCTATATTAGCTGAGTACTTGCATATTTATGTCTGGACATATTATTTGTGGTTGTTTATAAATAAAAAAAAACACTTATAAATAAAAATATGTTTATATAACTTCACATAAATAGCATAATAATACAAAAATTCAATACGTAGTTGCGTAACAAAGTTTAAATATAGATAAAAAAATAAATATTTAAAAATCTTTTAAAACAACTTATAAAATTGAGAGTCTTGTACTACACTCTTCAAGACTACTAAAAAGACATTAGTTAGTTATTTATTATAAAGTTAAAATAATAAAAATTGTTAGGCTATTTTACCTCTTCATTAGAATCAAAGTCTCTAACTGACAACAAACGTTTATTTTTAAGTTTACATGTTGCTTTGGTCTAGTAATACTAATAGAAATCACACAATTACATAACAAGAAAATGAGTAATTAAGCTATCTAATTAAAACTAACACCATTTAATTGAATAAATATATTAATAGAGTTTCAACTAACTTTATACACATATAAGTGCCTCCAAGGTATCTTCATGAAGTTGAGAATGATGAGAACTCAACAATCTACCTCTTGTGATAAAGTAGATTCTGAAGCGACGATTAAAATTGGGATGGTCAAAATATACTTAACAATTTTTCATAATATTAGATATTTGATCCCATTTGATTTCCATCACTCAAGGATATCAAAACTAACACCTTTAGGCAAGATCTTCTCTTCCAAGTAGAGATCCATTAGACTTTGATTGGATATCATTTGTGACATTAATAAATGAATCATAATCACTTAGAAAATTGTCAACATTAAGTATATTCAAATTCATTTCCATCTTATTGGACTTTTCGACGATTTATGATTGCTGCAACAAGTTTGAATGACGCTGATCCAGAGAATGAGAGTTGAGCAGAAAAGCTCGTACTTGATGAACAGAATTTTTTTTTTTTTGCAAAAAGATTTGTCGTCAACCTTCATCAAAATATGCAGAAAAATTTATATAGTCTAGGATGCAAGCCTAAGTTGTTTCTAATAACTTTGGTTTGTAACATACATTGAATATGTTGTAAATATTTACTATAAAAGCAATTAAAACAATGGAGTTTTATATAATTCCAATTTTTAATGTAAAGGCAAGTAATGAAATTAATGAGTCCAATCAATGAAATATATAATTCTTAGTTTGTTCATGTAATTCTATCCCTATCCCTCTCAAGATTCAATACTTTTCCTCTTCCTCTGAATTAGGGTAACTCAAAAAGCAAGAATTAACCTTAAAGTCTCATACGAATTAAGCAATTTACATGGGCTCCAACTCTCTTCCCCAAGATTACACAACCGTAGAAATTAATTTAGGATTAAGCAAACTAAGTTAAGAATTTCATTAAAACGAATTAGGGTTAATTAAGCAATGTCCCCCCCATTCAACCATTAATTCAATTCAAAGAGTTGGGAAATATAAATTCATGAAGAAAAGGGAATTATATTGACATTTATATCCAAGAATTCAAGAATCCATGAACTCACTAAAGATTACAAAAAAGTTTAGCTCTCCATAAGGATGGGTCTTACAAATTCAAGATGAAAACAAGGATCCTAAGCTCTGCAAAATTAAAGAAAAATGAAGAAAAATTGTAAATCAAATCCTAAGATTGGCCTTAGCTGTCACCCAAGGATCCTAAGCTCTGCAAAATGCTCCCAAAGTGGTAAAAGAATCTAAAGTTATGTAAAAAGCTTTATACCCTAATTTCTTAAATCCTATTTATAGTGCAGAAATTTTTGCCTAAAGTAACTACTATGGTTTCATAGTGATAACGCGCAGTGCTCCATAGTAGTTACTCTCACTCCATAGTGGTTACGCGCAAGTCCTGTGATCTGGGCCTCTCTAGAGTTGTTACTTTGGTATCAGAGTGATAACTTTAGCTGCTCCAGAGTGTCTACTATGGTTTCAAAGTAAGCACGCGCAGCAATTCTTCAAAATGGGTCTCTATAGTTGTTACTATGGGTTCATAGTGATCACTTTAGTCTGTCCTTCTAGACTTAGCTTGCTGTAGTGTTCACTATGGGATCCAAAGTGATCACTTTCATCTCAAACTTTCTCAAATGGTGAAAATCCATGGAAAAAGTCTAGAAGTTCCTGCATAATTATTCAAATAATCAAAATTGTAAATTATATCCATGTAAATCAATGTAAATTAACCAAGAAATAAGAAACCTATGATATTTGACCAAAATGATGTTTTTATGTTATTTACACTTCCTAAATTTACTTTTTCTATTAAGAACCATCAAAATGATAAGTAAAAATCCAATAAAATGTGGATTCATAAGTAGTCTACAAAGACTAAGAGTGAATACATAACACTTTTTTTTTCTAATTTTTTAACCTAAAATTGAAAGAAAAATAATAGATTTAATTGAAATTATATATATATATATATATATATATATGTGTGTGTGTGTGTGTGTGTGTGAGAGAGAGAGAGAGAGAGAAAGATAGAGTACTTAAGTACACATAATCGTACTTATTCCCATTAAAATTTACAGATATTTTTTCATACTCGTACTCGTTTAAAGGATAAATACCTTACATGTTGCGGGAAAAATAAAATTACAGGTACCTATCGAGTATTTTACTCGTTATCATCCCTAGTATGAAGGTTTGAAATGACAAAATCAAAGCTAGATTAGTAATGCTAGCTCATGGAATTGTCACAACCAAAAAATGAGTCAATAATTGGCACACAGACTAAATTACCTAGAAACACCACTTAACCTGACAAGCCTATTTAGAAACAAACAAACAAAACAATAAATATTTTTAATCAAGTAATACCACATTTTTGCCAAAATTTTGGCAGACTTTCTTTTGTATTTTTATTATCTCAAAATAAGTACACTTGTCAAGATTGATTTATAATTCAATCAAAGTCAATCAAACTCCAACATATTATAATATCAAAACTATAATATCTAAAACATATCCAAAATAAAAAGTCTAACTCATTAATGTCCAAAATATATATATATATATATATATATATATATACATATATATATATAAAACAAGGTAATCAAAACAAACGAAGGCTTATCAATAGAGATTCTACTAGGTTGGACTAATTTTTTATCCATGCAACTCTACTATCTGATGATCTATAAATATTAAATAAATAAAGAATGAGTCATACAGACTCAATGAGAGCATAATAGCAATAATGAACATGAAAGGAAAATAAATATCACACGAGTAGTTCGCAACCATAGGAATTACTTAAAACGTATCATTTTTAACAAAAACTCATTCTAGTTACTCAAACAAAAGCCTCATCATACTTAAAAGTTTACAAATCTATACTGTTAAGAAAAATATTATTTCAATCACGAGTACTATATATTAATAAAATACACATATACCAAAATTAAATAATATTAGTTTTCTCAAAATATTATTAAAATAGACATCAATATAATGTTATAATAGTTACTAATGAGAGAACCAAATTCTAAGTCAATTCCACCTTATTGATAATCCTCTCCTTCCAAGGGCAGCTTCTCCCATTGGAGTTGCTAATGGGTAGTCCTCTCTTGACATACATCATGTATGTGCCCTGGCAACTCCATCTAATTGATAGCTCTTACTTCCCAAAGTATAACTAGATACACATAGCATTGTCTTATAATTAAATACCATCAAATAAAATTAAAACAACTAATTCTTTCACAATTTTTTACATGATCAATAAAATACATGTCCCAATAACTTTCACATGATCAAAAAATAATTTAAGACTTCTTTTTCTCTAGTTCAAATTTTAAGACAATAATAATATAATAAATAATTAAAATAATAATAATATTTAAAATAAGTTACTATAATTATTATTCACTCACAAATAATAAACATTAGTTAACTTGGTTCAGGACTAATCTGAAAAAAGTGCAAGCCTACAATTTTAAATACCATCTTTACCAGTCCTAACAACCCATGAGAAACATACATACTAAATTTTGCTACTTGAGGCATAACCAAGCCAGAGATGCCGTTGGTGAATATAGGAGCTAAATGTAGCTGCAGAGACACATTGCTGAGGAAGATAGAGTGATTGAAGCTCAAATAGCCGACCAACCTTACAACCTGTCCCAAGAATATGTTTTGTTGGTGGATCCTACGCCTGAACACTAGAAGGATAAAAGAGAACATTTAATCCTTTTCCTCACAGTTGACCAACATAAATAAAATTGAGTGTCAAAGTTGGGATATAATAAATATCAAGAAGATTGAGATATGAGGTAGATATATGACCAGTATGATTGATGTTCATTTTAGTACCATTTGTTGTGTGGATTGGTGGTAGAGAAGGAACAGGTGTTGGAGAAGGCAAGAGTTTAATATTATTAGTCACGCGGTTACAACACGCAATGAGAACTTGAATGAGCTTTATACTATTCTAGTTTTTACTCCATGGGTCAGTTCCGAAGGGTACGTAGTGGTAACCCCATTATCAATTTTATTTAATTATTTTTTGTCGAGACCCAAAGAATTATTTTTTTTTATTGTCAAAATCTAAAGGGCACGAATGAGCTTTATACTATTCTAGTTTATAGAAAGCTTGTTATTTGGCCATTGCATGAAGGTGATTTTGATGTACAGGAGGAAAATAATCAAAACGCTACGGAAAATAAAGCTGAACTCGTTAAGAGCCTAAACATGCAAAGACAACGTACGTGCCATTGCAGCAGCTCATAGGGGACGATTGGACGAAGACTCTTGCATCCAGGAATTCCTACAAAGACAAGGGTGGTAGGTCATCTCACAACTCTACAATCCACAAACAGTTGAGCAGCTGGTCAGATATAGGAGACAAAACCCATGTGATTGGCCCATGAAGTAAACTGAAGAAGATTTAGGTCTAGTTTAGAAACTTCTTCAAAAACCTTATACAAGAAAAAAAAATAGAAAAAAGCTTTTTTTTAAGTTAGACATAACTTATTTCAAATTTTAAGTAATTAATTAATTCAGCTCACCCTAATTCAAAAAAATAAAAAATCAGCCTACCCAATTTTATTCAAGCAAATTATGCACATTTTAAAAATAAATTAAACCCTTTTGTGCTAATGTTGCATTTGGATAAGGAGTGAAATAGAGAAGAAATAAATAAAGGAGAGAAAAATAGAATAAAAATGGAGTAAAAAATATGTATCCTTTAGATGCACAAAATTATTGAATGTATTCAACATTAATTTGATTTTTTCAACATATATTATTTTAACTTAATTAAACTGTGTTTTACTTTCTGTATAGAACATGGTAGTTATGAAATTGTAAAGGACATTTAGGAATTAAAAAATAAAAAATATTAAAGTGAAGAAGAAGGTTGGAACAGCGACGAATAAAGGTCTCAAGGAGTTTTAAAACTAACAAGGATAGTTTTTAAATGAAAAAAAAAATGCTGTCCAAGAAGTGCAAATAAAAACAAGGGAGTGTAAAAAGCAAAGCCCAAGAAAAGAAGATGGTTATGGAGTAAGGCCTTTCTTTGTTTCTTTCTATTTTAATTTTATAACGTTACTTTGATTTTTTTTTTTTTTAATATACTTTGTTTCACTTTCTGTTTAGAACATGGGAGTTATGAAATTGTAAGGGATATTTAAGAATTAAAACACAAAAAACATTAAAGTGCGTAAATAGTAACAAAAATGTGAAAAAGTAATTTTCAAAATTCAGTTAAATTTTATAAATCATGAATTAACTGAGGTCCATATTTTATTTCTCCTTTATTTTCCCTTTTTTTTCTGAATAAACATTTTCTTCAAAACTATGTGTAATTACCAAATCAAAAAGAATTTAGGTATAGTTAATATTTAACTTTAAAAGTATATTTGGATAAGATATTTTAAGTGAGTAATTATTTTTAAAAAATTATAATTTTATGAATTAAAATTTTTTATTTGAATATTTAATTTTAAAAAAATTAAACTTTAAAAATTCTATTGAAGATTTTGAATAAATAAAATCAAATTTTAAATCTAATAAAAGCGTAAGAATTTGAAATTATTTTTTTATTTATTGTGTATTTTAATCAAATTTTTATTTATAATTAATTTATTAATTTAAATATCATATTTTTAATTAATTTTTGTTAAATATACTGATAATTTTATTTTTTAAAATATAAATAATTAATTATTTTATTTAAATAAAAGTATTTAAAATAAAAATCAATTATTATATTCAAAAAATATTTTAAATAATAAAAAATAAATAATGTAATTTAATTTTTTAATATTTTTAATTACCCAGTTAAAACACAAGAGAGAAGGTTGATGTATAATTAAATAAAACGAGAAAAGAAAAAAACAGTTTTATTACCAAAAGTTTGGGCGTAATCTCACGGCGATGGTCACGTCACGGAAGCGGAAGCTGGAGTATCTAACGATTTCAGATCCTCAAACCCCTTTGAACCTCTCTCGTTCCCAATTTGATTCCCCTTTTATTTTTCAATTATTATCGCATTTACGAAGTGAATCAGAGTAAGAAGAAAAACGAATGGTTTATTAATTGAATTGAGATGAAGGCAGGGAGTGCTGCCAAGTTGATTGTGGACGCTCTGCTTCAGCGCTTCCTCCCTCTCGCACGACGTCGTATCGAAACCGCTCAAGCTCAGGTACACACATTGATGCCTCTTTTTTCATTCTCTGTGTTTTTCTTAGTGAAGTTCCGATTTCATGCTTTGGATTTGGTAATTGGCGTGCGGGTTCACTCTAGGATGGGCAGTACCTCCGACCATCTGATCCCGCCTACGAGCAAGTGCTTGATTCGCTCGCCATGGTTGCACGCCACACACCAGTTCCTCTGTTGGAAGCCTTATTGAGATGGAGAGAGAGGTTAATTTACATTTCCTCTTCTCTTTGGCTCTCCCAATCTTAATTAATCATTAATTAACCATTATTATTATTATTTTGCCAAGTATTGCTTGTGCTTGCACATATCCGACTCTGTTGTAGTTAAATAAATAAAACTGAATTTTTTTTATTTTTTTATATTGTTGTAGTGAATCTCCAAAGGGTGCCAATGATGCGTCTACGTTCCAAAGAAAGGTTTGTGTGCAAGAGTTTTGAAATTTTATTGAATGTTTGGAAAATTTTGAATTTTAGCACATATGATTCGGTTTTGTTTACGAAACTGCGGTTAGTTAATTCCTAGGTTTATGATAGATTTTTGTTTTATGTCGAGTTCAGCTTGCGGTGGAGTGTATTTTTTGCTCAGCTTGCATCCGCTTTGTGGAGTGTTGTCCACAAGAGGGGCTTACCGGTTTGTACTTCGTTTGTAACTATATTATTGTGTCTGCGTGTGTGGTTTATAACATATTATGTGCGTTATTGTCCAGTGAGTTTTTTATTTCTACTTATAGCCCTCGTTATTTGCTACAGAGAAGCTGTGGTCTGGACTTGAAAATTTTGTTTTCGACTGGTTAATAAATGCTGACAGGTAATGCTGTTGTAGATGGAAAAAGCAACTCTGTAGTGTGCTCGTAGTTAGGAAAAATAATTTTTTTTTAGTAAAACTGTAATCACTCCTGCAGCAATTGGGCCATTTGCATTTTATTATGTCCAAATTATATTATATAGGGTTCACCTTTCAAATACTGTTCCACCTTTTTTTGTTCTCACCGTAGAAGTTGATATTAGGCTCTTAATTGCTTAAGTTGCCAGTATTCTGGTTACTTCATTCTAAATTCACAACTGGTTTACATTTTTCCTATATTATTACTCTTTGTAATGTAGAGTGCTTCAGCTGCGAAAGAAAGAAAAATAAAATTCAAACTTCTATTGTCTCTCGGTCTCTCCAATGGTTGTTAATTGTATCTTCTGTGAAGTTTTTCCAAGCATTAACATAGTAATTACTGATAGTTGATGTCACTCTAAAACACTCTATCCTAAGATCAATGACAAATCCACTTGGTAGTCAATCAGTTCTGCAGTGTCCCTGACCTATATGTTTAAAGAGCTCATGCATCTTTTTATATGTGCACTAGAGAAATAGAAAGCCCCTTTAAAAAATCCATTGGTTGAATCTCACAACAAAATCAAAGGGCAACTTTGTCCAATAAGAAATGCTAATAGAAAAACTTCTTATTCAAAGTAGAAGCTTCGGCATTTCAATTCAGCTGAAACCACCACAAACCTGAAAAAGCAGCACACTTCCTCAAAAGATCTTGTTGAAATTGCAGGGATCTAGGCTGGGGAGGAGGAAGAAAGAGAATAGACATTTGAAATAAATTATCTTGTGTATAACAACTTGATGGATGTGATATAATATGATGATATAAGATTCAATCAGATGTGATACAGAAGACATAACACTAAACTAAGGAAGCAAATAATGAAACATGTGGAAACCAATCCTAAGAAATCATGTAAGGTACTTTAATATATTCTAGCATAAAATAACGATATTATGAGATATTACCTACATATTGTATTTCTAATGGATCTTGTGCTATTTCTTTAACCAATACCTCCTAAATGAATATATAGAAATGGTCTGATTCTGACCATGCTTTGCCAAACCCACTGTCCTAAGAAATAGTTAAAATCCATTGCCAAAGCACCTATTAGTCATTGAATTGTTAGTCTACTACTCGTGTAATGCTCCTCTTATTGGGTACATTGGTATACTTTAATGAAAAGTTGAAAACTAACTCTTAATGCTGTTAGCTGCAGTCACTTGTGGCTTCTGTTATTACTTATTAGTCAGCAAGAGAGAGAGAGAGAGAGAGAGAGAGCTCTAAGTATTTATTGTAATTGTTCTCAGTTCAGAGATAACTTTTCCAATAATCAAATACCAGTTCAGTTGCATCTCAGAATTCTCTGTTTTCTCTAGCTCTTTCATTTCTGTGAATCTCCAACTTTATCAGCCGAGCAACTTGAGAACGATAACAAAGATTATTATTTATCCACTACTCTGATTACTCATAACATAAACATAGCTGGAATATCCCGTGGTGTCTTAAAGCCTGTAATAATTGTGTAATCCTCAAGCAGCTCTTCTTCTCATTTTGATTTTTGGGTATTCAACATTGGTTTCACTTTCAATTTATTTAAGATGAATTATGGATAAGATTAAATTGAAATCATTATTACTCTCATTCAGACTAGAATATTTTATTTCAGAAACCAATTATGAAGAATCATGATTAAAGTATCAATAAACTTTTTTATTCTCATATTCTTTCATAAACTTTGTGTGAGCTTAGTCAACTCTTGTTGCAGGGTTGTTAGCCAGGTTGAATATCCCTCGCTGGTTGATCTGAGGGGGCTTCTTCTGGACTTAGTTGCTCAACTATTAGGTGCTCTGTCCCGCATAAGGTAGCTGACTTATCACAGAGTTGTATTTATAACTTATCTTGCATGATCGAAAATTATTTGACCATTATGAGGCTAATACATATTTCATGATTATGTCTTCATATCAATCAGATTCATTTGTTTTTGAGATACATTGAAATCTGATTGGTCTTAAACTTTCTTTTATTTTTTTTCATAATATGTAGTTTTCTTCTTTAGGAATTTAAAGTTTCATGGCTAAGGGAGAAATTCAATCTTTTTATGTTAATTCTTGATTGATTTGTAGTATGGAAATTTATTGAACTTTCATCATATGCTGCTCTTGATATATGTATTGGTTTTTTTCTGATTTCCTTGTTGATGCCTTTATACTAATTTTGAATAAAGCAATGGCAATATATTATTTAGAAAATGCAAAGTACTAGAACACTAGTACACAAATGTTCTCTTGTAACTTGAGTCCTCTTTGGCACGCTTAGTTTTGGCTTTCCTTGTTAGGAAAGCTACATTGGATGCCTGTGGGACTGACTTCTTCAAAGAATTCAATCTTAATTTGTCAATATGTTCCATATTGGTTAGGAATAGAGATAGAATATTTCTTATAACGGCTAGGGCAATTTTCCTCCTATGAGCTAGCTTTTGGGAGTAAGTTAGGCCTAAGTTTCTTAATATGGTATCAAAGCCTATCTAGTTTGAATGTTGAGCTACTCACAGATGTCTAGTCCCGTTGGGCCACCCGTGTAGATGTCTAGTCCTACAAATTTCACGTACCAGATGTCTAGTCTTGGGCATGAGGAATGTGTGTTAAGATGTCCCACATTAGTTAAGAATAGCGATAGAATACTCTTTATAAGGGTTAGGGCAGTCTTTCTCCTATGAGTTAATTTTTGAAAGTGAGTTAGACCTAAGTTTCTTAATAATTTACTGCCTCTTTCATTATGTATTGGGATTACTGTTGTTCTTTTAGTGCCTGAATCACCTTAGTTGCAGTAAGGCGGCAAAAGTGTATATAAATATTATCAGACCTTAAATATTAAAGCTTTGCAAATTTTACATGGTTAACTTTTGGTTTGTTTGTGTGTATTAAATTTTAAAATTTTAGGGGTGCTTCTGCTTCAGTCCATTTTTACTACGGTTCAGTTTTGTCATTGCTAAGAATATGAAGCTGAGTCATTGTTGTCTTCCTTTGCGTCTTAACTATGGAATCTTTATGTTTTTTCATGGTATTCCTCTCTTGTTCTTGTAGGTTTAGTTCTGTTACTGAGCGGTTTTTCATGGAACTCAACACTCGTCGAATTGACACCAGTGCCGCTAGAAGTGAAACACTTAGTATCATAAATGGGATGCGCTACCTGAAGCTTGGGGTATGTATAAAAATTAAATATTTCATGGAAAGCTTAAAATTGGTATAATTTAAATATAAGCTCCTTCTCAGGTTAAAACCGAGGGTGGTTTAAATGCATCTGCTTCCTTTGTTGCAAAAGCAAACCCTTTAAATCGTGCTCCTCATAAACGGAAAAGTGAGCTTCACCATGCTCTGTGCAATATGCTTTCAAATATCCTAGCACCTCTTGCAGATGGTGGGAAAAACCAGTGGCCACCTTCTGGTGTAGAGCCAGCACTTACATTGTGGTATGAAGCTGTTGGACGAATAAGAGGTCAGCTCATGCATTGGATGGATAAACAGAGCAAACACATTGCAGTAAGTGATTCTCACACAATTTTATTATTTTTCAATCTCTATTGCTAATTATGCTAAAGTTTTATTTCACGTTGTCATGTAGGTTGGGTACCCATTGGTAACGCTTCTTCTATGTCTTGGTGATCCTCAAATATTTCACAACAACTTAAGTCCTCACATGGATCAACTGTACAAACATCTTAGGGTAAGTTCAAATTTAATTTGCACATGCTAATTTACATTTGAATCATGGAAAACAATAAACTGAATGGAGTTTATTATATAGGAGGTTAAATGAGCTTTGAGCATGAATTTATTAACAGTTACCTCACTATTGAAAGTATTTGTGGTTCATGTGTCACATGCTAAAATGCATCTAAAGTTCATGGATATTAGTGTTTGGGAAGTTGCATAATTTTTTATAATCCTAGGGAATAGTCTCCTCTAACTCTTTCAAGAGCTTATATATATGGATGATATGCTAAACTTATGTACTCCATTATACAAGAACAAAATGCTTTTTATTTTATAAATTCTCTTGAAAATATTATGTTCTCTTGCTATCTCTCTCTAAAAATCCCCTTGATTTGACACTCATATAGTATTCTTGGTAAAATGCTCATGTTTCAGCTAAGTAGTACTCATCATTGTTAAACTTACTTTTTGCATGAGAAAGAAATATAAAATATATATTTTCCAGAAATATAATTCTCATTTTTTGTTTCCTTTTGATTTGCTTACTTCCTCTTCTCTCTAGTTTTGGGGATCCTTCACTTAAGTTTGTTTTATTGACATTAAGGTTTTATTTGATTGTGGTTTATTGACATAAAATCTTTCCTATAATAAACAAATTAAAGTATTGCCATCTATATTTATATGCTTTATTGAATTTCTAGTTGTGGTTGTCTTTTTTAACTGTATAATTTTGTTTCGCAATAGCCAACATTTGTTTTATGAAGAGTTAGGAGCATCTTATCATCTATAAAAGTGGGGTTGCATGATCTCAAGCCATACTTAGGGAAAGCTTAACCACCCAACTTAGAGTCTTGGTCGTGGATGTAAGAGCAGACAAGAGAGGAAGGAGGAAATACCAAGGTAGGCTTTAAAAGTTCAAGTGGTGGCAACTGAAGGTGAAAAACAAAGGAACTTTCAGCAAATATTTTGGTGGAAGAATATTTGGGAGGGACATGAAAGTGTAAAATGGTTTGTGGGAATACTTGAAGGGTTAGGAAGGGTGCAAAAAGTGACTAGTGAGTCAAGGGGCTCTTACTTGAAGGTAAAGAATCAAGGTGGTGGAATGCTAGTGTGCATGATATGTGAAGTTTAAAAGGGAATATTATGAAGCATGGTACTTATGTAAAAATGTGAAAATCAGGAAAAATAGGATGTACCTTAGAACAATACTTAGAAAGTGGTGGGTAAGTTAGGCACCAAAGATGGAGATAGAAGTATTTATAGGCATGCTAAAAGTTGGGAAAAAGAGTCAAGAGACTTGGATCAAGTGAAATGCATTAAAGATGGAGAAGGTAAAGTCGTGGTTAGAGAATAAGATATTAAAGAAGCAAAATGAGGACCAAACACTGGGAATGAGGACCAAAATGATACCTTTTATTGTAGAATGTGAGAGCCTAAGGTTAAAGCAGCATTGAAGAAGATGGCAAATGTCAAAGTGGATGGATTCGATAATGTACCCATTAAGTTATGAAAGGGTCTAGGTGAGAAAGGTATTGGCTGATTCAAAATGTTGTTTAAGAAAATGTTGGATGAATAGAGTAATGATACTCTAATTCCTATCTATAAGAACAAAGGAGAATACAGAATTGCTCAAATTATAAGGGGACAAAACTCATGAGTTATAAATGTGAAGTTATGGAAAAGGTTATGGAGCGAAGAATAAGACAAGACTCATATTACTAAAATTTAGTTTGGTTTTATGCTGTGCAGGTTGACCATGAAAGAAATATACCTATGACAAATTTTGATGGAGCAATATTGGAGGAAAAGAGATTTACGTGTGGTTTATTGATTTGGAAAAGGTGTAAATTAGTGTGCCAAAAGACATATTGTGAAGGGCCTGAGAGAAGAAAAGAATTTCTGTTGCATATATTTGAGCAATTAAGGATATGCATTAAGGGGTCATAATATAGGTTCAGACACAAGATGGGACCACAGTCCTACAATTGTGGGATTGTTCCAAGGGTTAGCTTTGATCTTTTATCTCTTTGCCTTGGTCTTCATTATGCTTATTGAGCATATCCAAGAAGCGGCACCATGATGCCTATATTTTTTTTGCGTAGATGATACAGTTCTATTTGGAGCATAGTTAGAGATGTAGAAATGTTAGAGCTACAACTGAGTACAGTTATTACCAAGTAATATAGAGAGTTATCATATTCACAGAAACTGTGCTATTAAGTACTAAAAAATTACAATTTAAATACCTAATATAACCAATTAATTAAACGGATTAAAAAGAAATTAGGAAAGAGAAAATAATTAAAAAAGAAATTAATTAAAACTCTAACAAACTTCTAGCCTTCTAGGGATTACTTTCATTGCAAATTAGAATACAAACTAAACTAAAATAGATCCTATATTATTTTTTTATTTTTCTTGCAGGTGAATTACCCTAAAGTGATTATTGTTTTCTTTTGTAGTACAATAACATATCTATTTAGACTAACTTCTACTTTCATGATAATTTTATCTAATTAAATACATCAAGTTTTATAGCGATTCATAATTTCTCAAGAAATTTAGCCTACTTTTGTGGTTACAAATCTCGAGCTTAATCTTGGGATTGTCAACGATAAGGTTCATTTTTCAGTCATTCCCTTAACATCTAAAATCATGTAAATAGGGGACTCAACAAATTCAATAAGAAAACTCCATTTTTTAGAATTTTATAGATAAGCTTTCAATGCTTTTCTTTGGACCTTTAGAAAGAAAACTCAATCTCTTTTAAAAAGTGTTGTCAATACTGTGAAGTGTGAACACAAGTGTGTCCTGTCACATAACTGGGTTGTGTTCACTGTTGCCTTGCTCTTTTTCAGCTACTTTAGATTAGATAAGAACACAGGTATGTTTCTTAACACAGGCAGGTTGTACACTTTGTTGTCTAAGACTTATTATTTCAATTTTAAACCCCAAAAATCTCCTAAGCTTCATTCTCTTCATTCCAACCTCCAAATTCTATCTTCAAAATCCACTCTTCTACATAAAAAACATATAAAACAAGTAACTTGAACAAAACAAGTAAAATACTTGATAAAATTCAATCTAAATGAAATATTATGCATAATTAAATAGAAATAAATCCTAAAGCTAATGCATGAATTGCTTACATCAAGAAACAAATTTTGGAAGCTCGTAACTTTTATTTAAGAAGTGAAATAGAGTATATAACCCTAGTATAGAGGTAAAACTTGGAGGAGAAGTTATTTCGCTACAAGTTATATGGCTTAAGTATCTTAAGTCCATATACATAAAGATAGAGAAATAAGGGGAGATCTAAACCATAGGATTCAAGTGGGATGGATGCAATGGAGGAAACAAGGTGCTTTATGTGTTATATATGACTAAAAGGTGACACTCGAGCATAAAGGAAACTTTACTGCACAGCCACAAGAGCTATGATGTTTTATTGAACTGAATGTTGGATAGTAAAAAAAAAACTAAAGAGACAATAAACTCAATGTAGTACATATAGAATGTCACATTGGATGAGTGGACAAATTAGACAAATTGAAATTTGGAATGAATGCTTTAGAGAAAAAGTTGGCGTAGCACCTATGATAGAAAAGATGATAGAGCTTCCTTAGGTAGTTTGGGTGATCAAATGGACAATAGTCCAATCACTAGAGGCAAAGGGTTTAGGAAAGATTTATTGGTCAATAGTTTGTCTATAGACATTATTTACAATAAGAACATTATGTTATTTGATTTATGTAGTTGATTGCACCTAGTAAGAAGACTTGGTTTGTTGTTATTGTTGTTTTAAATAACTATTAAATATATGAATATATTTTTAGGATCCAATTGCAAGGTGTCCTACATTGGAAGTATGGGATTCTAATGTTGAGTTTATAAGGTTTTGACCTCTCCAACTACAATGGCTAACTTTTTTGATGTGGTTCTCCCAAATTTCTTATTAATTGGTATTAGAGCCTCCTAAGCCAAAGGCCCTAACTCTCAAAATTGACAAGTTGATCTCTCTCTCTTCCTCCCTCTTATTTATAGAAGTATTATTTATTTCTTCTGAAATCTCAACCTACCCAACTACTAACTAATTCAAGCTAACTACATAATATATTGTAACTAACTACTAATATGTCCCTAACTAACATATCATAACTAACCATGAATGGGGGTTACCTAACATATATAAAGTTGGGTCATGCATTAAATATATGAATATCTATATAAGGTGTTTTTTGGTCAAGGGATTGTCCCTTAACATCCCTATTCTAAATTCAAACTCAAGGTAAAGATAGTTGCTCTTTGTTCAGGCTTTTAGCCCAAAGAACTTTCACTTGTTTAGTGATTAAATCCTTCTGGATCCATCATATGGTTTTAAGCATTTAGGGATGGATTAAGTGATTCGCATTCCTAACTATTTTGTTAGAGTCCCCAAGGGATGTAGGCAAATTCATATTTGAGTCCTTTTGATATAGTACAAGCATAATAATAATGAAAAAGTGGGGAGGCAGGGACAGTGCAAGTGAGAATCTGGCAGGAGAGAAGGAGAAAAGAATTAACTGATTGTAAAAAAATTATTAGTTCATAAAAAACGTAGGCCATATACTAAAGTACGTAAGTACATTGTAGTATTCAAACAGACAAGCCAACAATTGTATTAGACACCAATGGATGCCTCTACTATAAAAACTGCAAAACTACCAAAATGATACTCATATTCCTAAATTTTACGTATATTGTGATATTCCAAATCTATAGACCATCATCCTCTCTTAGTTAGGATGCCTCCAAATGCATTTCTTCCAAGTAACAGGCAACTCAAAGAAGGGTGCTAAAATGTCCTTTGTCAATCCCTGATGAAAGCATGTAGATAATTTGTCTTAACCCTTTAGGTCCTAATATGTATAAGTGGTTCACTGGAGTTGATAGTTTCTTCATTATTTCTCACCATTATGTTTTCTTTTTAAGTGTGAAGAATCTATTCCCTGTTTGACCATGCAGGATAAGAATCATCGTTTCATGGCTTTGGATTGTCTTCATCGAGTTTTAAGGTTTTACTTGAGTGTCCATGCGGCTAACCAGGCCCCAAATCGTATATGGGACAACCTAGACAGTGTAACTTCACAACTTTTAACAGTTTTAAGGAAGGGATTGCTTACTCAGGATGTTCAACATGATAAACTTGTTGAATTTTGTGTAACAATAGCTGAACATAATCTTGATTTTACCATGAACCATATGATACTAGAATTGCTCAAGCAAGACAGCCCTAGTGAAGCAAAGGTTATTGGTCTACGTGCATTGCTTGCCATTGTCATGTCGCCTTCAAGTAAGCATTTTGGTTTGGATATATTTAAAGGTACAATTAGTCATATACCTAGAATAATTGTACATGGTTACATTTAATTGAAACAATTGTTTGGAGGTCTATTTTCTGCAGTAGACTGACAGTTTGTTGAATGAGCAGGTCCTGATATTGGCCACTACATTCCAAAAGTAAAAGCTGCAATTGAGTCAATATTAAGATCATGTCATAAAACTTATAGTCAAGCACTTTTGACATCTTCACGGACCACAATAGGTAATTGCTTCTGTTATATGCCAGCTTGATTGAAGGTCTACTTTATGTGGAAGCATTACAGTGAAAAATGCTGAACCAAGCCTCAAATTATATTGTGGCAAACATGTTTCTTTATATATAACTTACAGGTTTCATTAATAAAGAATTTCACTTGGATCACATGTTATATTTTGTAGTCTTCTGCAAAATTTTCTCTTTATATATATTATTATGTACAAATGCATTTCCCTTAGCATCCAAAATATAATTTCATGGATTAGTTTTGTAAATATATAAAAGGAGGATGGTGGAGGCATTAAGGAGAGAAGATAGCGGAGACAAGGAATGGGAAGAGTGAGAATAAAGGGGACAGAAAATGGTGAATCTAATTATCCAAAAATATATCATCAATTAAATATATTTAAGAAAAAATATAGTATTTTACTTTACAATTACCTTTAAACCTCACAAACTATTTATTTGACTAGCATTCAAGTGGTATATTCATGACAAAAACCACAGACTGAATAGCTGAAACTTTTAGGAGAGTTGATTTATTGACATGGTATTTAAAGTGTAATATTTATATAATCAAATTGTCAGAAGTTAAATCCTTGCTACTGCATTCACTGTAACAATTTAGCCACTCATTCTTCATAATCAAATTAATTTTAGCACTAGATAAAGTGAACCTATGTATTGTCCACACTTCAAGCCTAATGGGATCTTGTGTGAAGGAGAAGTGCTTGAGATATAACCCTTTCACATGCCCGCACGCAATGGAAAAAGCATTAGGATTGATTACTAATAATTGTGCACCACTTTGGTAGTTATTGATTTGCTCTTTTAACTTTTTATACAAATCATGAAGCTAAGGGCATTATTGTTGTTAGAATTTTAGCTTATTTTGCACATGTAAATAGTTTGTCAACTTTATTTATTTGATCACTTTAAATTAGCTTGCAATTAGCTCCCGGACTGATTGTAGCTACACTATAAACAGCAGATCTGTGTGAAAATCTAGGGACAATTTTATTTAATACTCCTTGTTTCTTGAATCAGAAGCCTACCTCTTTAAGAACATTTTGTTCACATAATAATTTATGTTTAATCTAAAATTTATAAGATTTGAACTATGCATTTTAAAAACCCTGAAAAGTGAAAAGAAAAATCAAAGCAATTCTTTTTGGTCCATAACAAATATTACTACATCTCTACTTTTATATTTGATTGCTTTTTAAAAATTTTAAAGTGAAATGGATAGTTGTAAATCTAGAATTATAATAATATATGTTACCTTGATAGTCTCTTGATCTTGTATTTTAAGAATATTTTTCTTTTTTCTTTTTTCTTTTCAGCATGTCATGAAATAATGTATAAAAAAATGTGTACTTTTGATACTGAAAAGAGACGTTCTTTACAATATAAATTTGAAACAATTGCATTGTCTATTTTAACAATCACAACTAATGCGTATAAGCATGCACCTTTAATTGATCTACAGAGAGATTGGAGAACATTGAGTGTCTACTTTTGTTTCCACTTGTTTACTTTGTTTTCTGGTTTGCAGGGGTGATATTTATCATCTGCTTCTCCATTTATATTTCCTTTCTCTTAATAAGTTTCTTTTCTAATTAAAAATGGAATAATTGATTTATATATTTGTTGTAGTAATTACTTGTGTGGTAGTTAGTAACTGTAGTTGGTTACTGGACTTTATGCAGAGTCAACTAGGTTGTTGTTACAGGCTACAGCTGTTGAGTTATGAAGCAGTTAAACTTAGACAGTTAGCATTCCCTAACTATAGATGTATTTCTGGTCTTCCTTGCAAAGAAAGTCAATTCATTCAGTTACTTTAATAGATCACACTCAAATTCTTCAAATTCTCGTTGAATATATTTAGACTTTGTCTCATATTCCTTCTCTGTCCTGCACATACTGATTTCTATCAATGTAAGTTTACTTTGCTAGTTGCTTTGGAACACTAAGCTGAAATAGATGAACTGCAAGCAGAAGTTGAAGAATATGTAGTTTAGATTTGGGATCTTGGAAGTCATTTAGTCTTTCCTCAAAGTTTGAGTAAAATATATGGGAACTGTGGATGCAGACTGGTCTGCCTTTCAATTTAATTATGCTTGTTGGTATTACAAATTATGATAGGATTAAAATGATGCAAGTTGGAAAGTACTACTTATTTGCAAGGGGAATTCCTTTTTTCTTTTTCCAAATTTAGGATGTTCTATGTTTGGTTGACTATTGAATTTCTTCTTGTTATCATGACTCAATAAGTAACCATTTGCAGATGCTGTAACCAAGGAAAAGTCTCAAGGGTATCTGTTCCGCTCTGTGCTTAAGTGCATTCCAAATCTAATAGAAGAAGTTGGGCGAAGTGATAAAATTACTGAAATAATACCACAACATGGCATAAGTATTGACCCTGGTGTTCGTGAAGAAGCAGTGCAAGTACTAAACCGTATTGTAAAATACCTTCCCCACCGTCGTTTTGCAGTAATGAAGGGAATGGCCAACTTCATATTAAGACTACCTGATGAATTCCCTCTTCTGATTCAAACATCATTAGGGCGCCTGCTGGAACTCATGCGCTTTTGGAGATCATGTCTAATAGATGATAGGATACAACTTGATGCTGACGCAAAATCTCTAGGGCATGAAACTGAGAGATTCAGAAAGTCCTCCTTCCAACAATCAAGTGAAGCTATTGAATTTCGTGCATCAGAAATTGATGCTGTTGGCCTCATATTCCTTAGTTCTGTCGATAGTCAAATTAGGCATACAGCATTAGAATTGTTGCGTTGTGTTCGTGCATTAAGGAATGATATTCGGGACTTGAGAATACATGAGCAACCAAATCATATTTTGAAATATGAAGCTGAACCAATATTTATTATTGATGTTCTGGAAGAACATGGGGTATGCACTTGCCTTTATTTTATTTTTTTTATTTTAGGACTCAATTTTGTCACAAAGATCCTTGTAGTCTTATTATGGGCTTCACTCTGTCCTTTATTTTGTGGTTCTAATTTGTCATATTAAGTTTTTTATCCTTAAAAGAGTTAAATATCTGGGTGTTACAGGATGAGATTGTTCAGAACTGCTATTGGGACTCAGGGCGACCATTTGATTTGAAACGAGAACCTGATGCCATTCCTCCTGAGGTGACTCTTCAATCTATAATATTTGAGAGCCCTGACAAAAACAGGTGGGCTCGGTGTCTTAGTGAGCTAATCAAATATGCTGCTGAGCTTTGTCCAAGCTCTGTTCAGGAAGCAAAGTAAGTACATGCTCTTTTTCCTTTTTCTGCCTTCACTGAGATCCAAGCTCTATAGCACTAAAATATATTTTAATGGAAAATAGTGGGCAAAGATATCCACGAAGCAATCAAAAGGAGACTGGTCTTTTGTTTAAGCAGCCAAGAAAATATACTAGATTTATGTCTGCTGATCCAACAATAATCCTGTTAAAACTGTCAAATCTCTTTGCATAGCATAGGAGCCTAACAAATAAAACGAGGTCAACCCTTAAAATAAATCTTTTTTTTTTATAATAGAAGAAGATAACAAACATGAATAGAAGAAAAGTATAAGGAATTTGGAGAATAAGGAATCCTCCAAATTGAAAAAGGGAAAATAAATAACAGACAAAAGAGAAAATCGTAGAGCAATGGACCCTTGCTCTAAATAGAAGCCAGTGACTTAATCTTGTTTCAAGTTAGCTGCTTTGCAAATGGTACATCCTTTAAAATATGAGCAATATGCTTCAACTGAATGCTCAGATTTAGCAGCATAAATGCACATTGCCATGGAAATTTAGCCTCTCCCCTTCTGCTGAAAACACTGAAGGTGGGGAAAAAAATGGGTTGAAGGGCGCAAGGCACACTCCACATTCACCAAAACTGCCTTATCACATATATAGACAGCATGAAAACACTGTAGGAAGACATCAACCAATTTTGAACAAGATCACATATAACACATTTGGACTTCCAAAGGTTTATCAAGATTTCCATGTTGCTCTATTAATGTAGAATGGCTTACCAAGAATGCTTATCTTGGCATTTTATTCCCTTTGTAAACAAAGTTAGAGTGCTCCCCAAGGGTGAAGTGTTCTTTCAACAAAATTTGGACCAACATATTTTGGCTCCTCTTCTCCTTTAAAGGAGAATTTAGGCCAAATGCAATTCAACAACAACAACAACAACAACCAAGTCTTATTCCACTAGATAAGGTTGGCTACATGAATCACACAATGTCATTGAGATTGGTCAAAAATTCAAATTTTTATAAGTTTGATTAGTCAAATTGTCTCTTTTAATTCATATAAGGTTCTTTTAGGTCTCTTTCGATCCCTTTTTACCAGATTAAAAGTCATGCAGTCCACTCTTCTCTCTAAAAGTTTTCTTTGCACATGGCCAAATTACCTTGCATGGTTTTCAATCATATTTTCTATTATAGGTATTACTCCAAAAATTCTAACATAATATTACTTCTTATCTTGTTTTTTTTTTTGTGCGATCACTCGTTCACTTTAATATTTTTGTTTTTGTCACACTCACTTTAACATCCTGTAAGGTCTAACATTCACTACCATATAGGATAGCTAGTTATATTACAGAATGATAAACGTTCTTTTCAGTTTGATAAGTATTTTACAGTAACAAATAACTAATGATGTCTTTCTCCACTTTAATCGCTCAACTTATATATTATGAGTAATATTTTCATTAATTTCTCCATCATTTTAGAGAATCGATCCCATGTACTTGAACTTGGAACACTTTTAATATAATATCATCTCCAATTTAACTTCCACTACACGATTTTTATCTTGTTTTTTCCCAAACTTACAATGCATATACTCTATCTTACTTATACTCAAGTGAAAAAATCTTTAGATTATAAATTCACTTTCCATAACTCAAGTTTAGCATTAATCACTTGTTTTGAATTCTCAATCAATACTATGTCATCCACTAAGAGCATGCACTTAGGGATAATCTTTTGCATGTCACTTGTATTTACATTTGAGCCTAAATTAAACAAAAGCACAAAGCAGAGTCTTGATATAAATTTATCTCTGTTAAGAAGTCTTTAGATACACTTCTAGAAGTTCTCATACATGTAGTTATCTCCTTATACATGTCTTGTATAGTCCGAATATATGTTATACAGTCCTTTCTTTTTGAAAGTATTCCATAACACTTTGCTTGGTTCCTGATTATATATTTTTTCTAAGTCAATAAAAACCATATGTAAGTCCCTTTTTTTTAAGCGATACTTTTTCATCATCTTTTGAAAAAGATCTAAAAAATAAAAGGAGTGATTTTTTTTAAGAAAACATCTTTTTTTTTTTTCAAAACGTGTGTTTTTTGAAAATTCATTTCTGGAAGCTTTTGTTTCACCTTTGCTTTCTCTACTCCAAATCCCAAGATCCCCTAACATACTAACCTGACAGTTTTTAACTTAAAGTAACTTTTAAGCTAAAAGAATATTAAATTAGCAAATGAATTTTTTTATTTTTTGGTTGCAAGAAGGGGGAAAAAAAGCAAAAATGTAAAGGACATAGATAGAAGGTAAAAAAAGGCATGGACAGTAACACAAACAATTTTTTTTGTTTTCTGCCTTAATCGTTTTACTTTCACTTATTGAAATAAACACAAGGGATAAAGATTGTTGTTGATTTTTTTTATATTTACTTTTTGGTAGAACACATGTTGTCGCTTGATTCATGTAGCTGATCCCGCCTAATGGAAAAAAGGCACTTGTCATATAATCAGAAAATATTAATTTAACCTATTTAATTTATTGTGGTTTTGAATACTTGAAGCTAACAATACAAAGTAAGGTCTTAGTTTTTATAGCAATAATTTTCATATGAACTACTTTAAGAAAAAAAAGAAAAAGAGAAACTTCCATTGAATGATGAATGATTATTGCAAGTGAATAAAAATAGATTTTTACTGGCATTGCTTCCTCCCCACCCCCAAGAAAAAAAAAAAAAAAAAACCTTCACTCGGTCTGTTTACAATTGCTAGCCAAAATTTTGTAACATCTCTTAAATTTGGGCAGGAAAGAGGTCATGCAACGTCTTGCTCACATCACACCTGCTGAATTGGGTGGAAAAGCTCATCAGTCACAGGATGTTGATAATAAACTGGACCAGTGGCTTATGTATGCCATGTTTGTCTGTTCTTGTCCACCAGTTGCTCGAGAATCTACCAAAGATCTTTACCATCTTATTTTCCCTTCACTAAAATCAGGATCTGATGCATATGTTGTAAGTGCATCTCACTTATCTTATCTTAAGTCTATGCTCACAGTCTATATCATTAATGAAGAGCTGCACACATACTTGATACATCGTTTAGTATTTGTTGCCATCAGAAGCTGAGAATTTTATTTATTTGTCTTACTATATTCTAATTTTGCTTTCATTTGATTAAACTAATTTTAGTTCCTTTCTTGATTGAATGGTAAGAAACACTAATCAAGTCTCATTTGAAAAAAGAAATTCATGGTGAAGTTAGATGTGAGTTATTTAGAGTATATGCTACACTGTCGTGTTTAAATTTTACTTCTAAATATAATTTTTTGGCCACTGGTTTAAAAACACTTTTACAACTAAGTATCCAATAATCCTTTATTTTACATATCATGATCCCATTGATTTCCTTTATAATTTTTCTAACTGAAATCTTTTGATTCCATTTCTTGCATTTGTGCCTGTTTATTATTTTTGAGGTTTTACTATTGAAAGGGATCCTTTTAAATTTGCTAGTTTTGATTATCTTGCATAGTGGTAGAGTTATTAGGACTTAGTAGGATAGATGGCTTTTAATTACTACAGTGTTATTGATATAAAGGCATTTAAATTCCCAAGTTTCTGCTGTCATTCTTTTGTCCTTCACTTTTGATGTCTCTATCTAATGCTAAGGAGGTTTCTGATATAGCATGCAGCCACCATGGCTCTTGGCCGCTCACACTTAGAAGCATGTGAAATCATGTTCAGTGAACTTGCGACTTTTATTGATGAGGTTTCTTCTGAGACAGAAGGAAAACCAAAGTGGAAGGTATTGTTATGGATCTGTAAAATTTGTTTATATTTCTATCAGCCATTGAGATAGATAGTAATCATAAATTATAAATGATAAGGTATAGTATGATAGTGAAAGAAATTAAAAAAAAAAATCCATATACCTTTTGCAGCATATGTAAACTGTCATCTTAGAAGTCATGAAATGATTAATTCTTTTATTGCAGTATTCTTTTTGTTGCTGCTTCTTGATTTTTGAACTAGAGTTTGACGCTTACAATTATAATTTATTGATAGAGTCAAAAGGTTCGCCGGGAAGAACTCCGTGTCCACATTGCAAATATTTTTCGTACTGTTGCAGAAAATATATGGCCTGGCATGCTAGCACGCAAGCCAGTGTTTCGCCTCCATTATTTTAAATTCATTGATGAGACAACCAGACTGATATCAACATCTCCTGAAAGTTTTCAAGACATGCAACCATTTCGCTATGCACTTGCTTGTGTTCTAAGATCCTTAGCCCCAGAATTTGTTGATTCAAAATCTGAAAAATTTGATGTTAGAACTAGGAAGCGTTTATTTGATCTTCTTCTCTCCTGGTGTGATGAGACAGGCAGTACATGGGGTCAAGATGGTGTTAGTGATTATAGACGTGAAGTTGATCGTTACAAGTCTTCTCAACATGTGAGATCAAAAGATTCCGTGGATAAAATCTCATTTGACAAAGAATTGAATGAACAAGTTGAAGCAATCCAGTGGGCATCCATGAATGCAATAGCGTCACTTTTATATGGACCATGTTTTGATGACAATGCAAGGAAAATGAGTGGGCGTGTGATATCTTGGATTAATGGTTTATTTTTGGAGCCTACACCAAGAGCTCCATTTGGTTTCTCACCAGCCGATCCAAGAACTCCATCATATACAAAGTATCAGGGGGAGGGTGGCCGAGGAACTGCTGGCCGGGACAGGCTTAGGGGAGGCCATCACCGTGTATCTTTAGCAAAATTGGCTTTGAAGAATCTTTTGCTTACAAATTTGGACCTGTTTCCTTCCTGCATTGATCAGGTAATATTTTTTTCAGACTGTATTGTGCATCACATGTAAACATTGTTCTTCTCCTGAAGTATATTGCCTCACAATGTTGGAGGACACAAAAATTCATTTATGAGCTATTGAACTTTCATCTAGTAGCTTAACAGCATGTTTCTTTGACATTTTTCATGATGCCAACCTACATTTGCACATTTACCAATGTGAACTCACTGTTATTTGACGCTGTCTTTTCTGCTTTAACTCATATTCTGTTTGCCAACTCCAAAATATTAAACAAACTTGCACTTGATCCTTTTTAAGAGTTGTTGGTCCTTGACAGGGTATCTGAACTTCACGACCAAATGGTTTTAGTAATTTGATCTTCGTTATCTTATCATTGTTCTTCTCCAAAAAAAATTGACTCTGTATACAGGCTAAAAAAATTAAAATAGGTCTGTGCATTGTCTACACTTTTAAGTCTAGAGGGCTCTTGTGCGAGACAAAACAAAAATCTGCTGGGCTAAAATTGAGTGGGAAAGATTTTTCTTGTTTGAAATCGGGAAGTGTAATGTGGCATTACAAGTAATCCCTTTATTAGAATATAATACATAAAGTCATTATTCAAGATTCTCTGTATGTTCCACCAACAAGCCAATGCACAATAGTTATGAAGAAATCAAACAGATAAATGGAACATATATGCAGAAAGAACACCAGGATTTGAAGCATGTTTGTATTTGTTTCTGTTTTCTTTCTACAAGGTCTAGGCATGCTTAACTTCATTAATCTGAAAGGTCTTTAACATTTGTCACCAAACTCAATCATACTTCCTCTTCTGGTCATCAATGGTCTGGAGAGTGCCCCATTTGTATGTGGACTCCATATGACACTAGGCTCAATTCTTCACCTGTGCATGATTTTTTTTAGCTGATAATTATATAAATTTTAAAAGTGGAAAGTTAAAGATTGAGAGATCCTAAGGAAACTACAAACTTGGAACACAGAACATGTATTGCGAGGAAAGATTATTTTGTTGTATATGCAGTTTTGTTTTTAATATTTTTTCAGATCTAATTCCTTAATCCATGCCCTTCCAATCCTTGGCTGAGCTATTTATTTTATCTACTTGATGTTTCCTGTTTTTCATCCAGATCATGCTTCCGTTGTATTATTTCTCATGTGGAGTTGTCTGTTTTGTCATACAGGCATTATAGCTTAATACAACTTTATTGTTTTCTGTAGTGCTACTACTCTAATTCTTCTGTAGCTGATGGGTACTTCAGTGTACTGGCTGAGGTCTACATGCGCCAAGAGATACCAAACTGTGAAATACAGAGACTGTTGAGTCTGATCCTTTACAAGGTGGTAGATCCATCTAGACAAATTCGTGATGATGCCCTCCAGATGCTCGAGACACTTTCTGTTCGTGAATGGGCTGGGGATGGCATTGAGGGCTCAGGAAGTTATCGAGCTGCTGTTGTTGGTAACCTTCCTGATTCCTACCAACAATTCCAATATAAGCTTTCCTGTAAACTTGCCAAAGATCATCCTGTGCTAAGTCAACTTCTTTGTGAGGAAATTATGCAGAGGCAGTTAGATGCTGTTGATATAATTGCTCAGCATCAGGTCTTAACATGCATGGCTCCATGGATTGAGAACCTTAATTTCTGGAAACTCAAGGAAGGATGGAGTGAAAGGTTGTTGAAAAGTCTTTACTATGTAACATGGCGACATGGAGACGAATTTCCTGATGAAATTGAGAAACTATGGAGCACAATTGCTAGCAAAAATAGGAATATCAGTCCTGTTTTAGATTTCTTGATCACAAAAGGCATTGAAGATTGTGACTCAAATGCATCAACTGAAATAAGTGGTGCATTTGCTACATACTTCAGTGTTGCAAAACGGGTAAGTCTATATTTAGCACGAATATGCCCTCAACGCACTATAGATCACCTAGTTTTCCAATTGTCTCAGCGACTACTAGAGGATAGCATTGAACCAGTTGGGCCAAGTGCAAGTAAGGGTGATCCCAGTGCAAATTTTGTGTTAGAATTCTCACAAGGTCCTGCTGTGGCCCAAATGGCTTCTGTCATGGATAATCAACCTCACATGTCCCCATTGCTTGTAAGAGGTTCTCTTGATGGCCCGCTAAGAAATGTTAGTGGGAGCTTGAGCTGGAGAACAGCAGGTATGACAGGGCGGAGTGTATCAGGCCCATTAAGTCCAATGCCTCCAGAATTGAATATTGTTCCAGTTAGTGCTGGAAGATCAGGACAGCTCCTTCCAGCATTGGTTAATATGTCAGGACCCTTGATGGGTGTTAGAAGCTCAACAGGGAGTTTGCGTAGCCGCCATGTTTCACGGGATAGTGGAGATTATCTTGTTGACACTCCAAACTCAGGTGAAGATGGACTCAATGCTGGGGGTGCTATGCATGCTGTGAATGCAAAAGAACTTCAATCAGCTTTACAGGGTCATCAGCAGCATTCACTTACACATGCTGATATAGCACTGATTCTTCTTGCTGAAATTGCGTATGAGAATGATGAAGATTTCCGCCAATACTTGCCTCTACTCTTTCATGTTATCTTTGTTTCAATGGATAGCTCAGAGGACATTGTACTGGAGCATTGCCAGCATTTGCTAGTTAATCTGCTATATTCCCTTGCAGGCCGCCATTTGGAGCAGTATGAGGTGGAAAATAATGATAGAGAGAATAAACAGCAGGTTGTGAGCTTGATAAAATATGTACAATCAAAGCGAGGAAGCATGATGTGGGAGAATGAGGATCCAACCGTTATCAGAACTGAACTGCCAAGTGCAGCACTTCTTTCTGCCCTAGTTCAGAGTATGGTGGATGCTATCTTCTTCCAAGGAGACCTTCGGGAGACTTGGGGAGAAGAAGCACTTAGATGGGCTATGGAGTGTACATCAAAACACCTTGCTAGTCGCTCACATCAGATCTACCGAGCACTTCGGCCAAGTGTAACAAGTGATGCTTGTGTATCCCTTCTTCGGTGCCTCCATAGATGTCTGGGAAATCCAGTACCTCAAGTTTTGGGATTTGTAATGGAAATTTTAATGACATTACAAGTTATGGTGGAGAATATGGAACCAGAGAAGGTTATACTCTATCCTCAGCTATTTTGGGGGTGCGTTGCTATGATGCACACAGATTTTGTTCATGTCTACCGCCAGGTTCTAGAGCTCTTCTCACACGTGATTGACCGTTTATCTTTCCGTGATCGCACAACGGAAAATGTGCTCCTTTCAAGCATGCCTAGAGATGAACTTGATACTGGTGATTTAGGAGAATTTCAACGTACAGAATCTAAAAGTGGCTATGAACCTCTACAAGAGGGGAGTTTGCCAACATTTGAAGGGGTGCAGCCTCTTGTTCTTAAAGGACTTATGTCAAGTGTCAGTCACGGCGTCTCTATTGATGTCCTCTCTCGTATAACAGTGCATTCATGTGATTCTATATTTGGTGATTCTGATACGAGACTACTGATGCACATCATAGGGTTACTCCCTTGGCTCTGTCTTCAACTTAGCAAAGACCTAGTGATAGGTCCTGCTTCACCACTTCAACATCAATACCAAAAGGCTTGCTCTGTTGCTGCCAATATTGCGATTTGGTGTCGAGCAAAATCTTTGGATGAATTAGCCACTGTATTTATGATTTACTCTCGAGGTGAGATTAAAAGTATCGATAATTTTCTGGCATGTGTTTCACCACTCCTATGCAATGAATGGTTTCCAAAACATTCAACTTTGGCCTTCGGACACTTGTTGAGGCTACTAGAAAAGGGACCAGTTGAGTATCAACGTGTCATTCTGCTCATGCTTAAAGCCCTCCTCCAGCACACACCAATGGATGCTGCCCAGAGTCCACATATCTATGCAATTGTATCCCAATTGGTGGAAAGCACTTTGTGTTGGGAAGCACTAAGTGTTTTAGAAGCCCTTCTACAAAGTTGCAGCTCATTGACTGGTTCTCATCCACATGAACTGGGTTCATTTGAGAATGGAATTGGTGGTGCTGAAGAAAAGTTGCTTGCCCCACAGACCTCGTTCAAGGCCCGGAGTGGCCCTCTGCAGTATGGTTTGGGACCAGGACTAGGCTCAGTTTCTGCACCAGGACAGGTTGGGTCAACTGAGCCTGGAACTTCGCCAAGAGAGGTAGCTCTGCAGAATACTCGTCTGATTCTCGGTCGGGTATTGGACAGAAGTGCAATAGGTAAGAGGAAGGACCAGAAAAAGTTAGTCCCTTTTGTGGCCAATATTGGTAACCCGTGATTGTATAATTCCATTTGCTGTATATATTCTGTCCAAAGATAAAGTAGGGATTGCTACAGGATAGTGGTTGTCCATAGTACATAGGCATCTATAGACTTGGATGAGTTTTGTAACTTTTCTTAGTTGTAGACAATATCCTTTTGATGTCAAATATCATGCATAATTTAACTTCCATGGTAACATTGCTATACTGTTCAGTTGTGCCCCTCTATCTTACAAATTTTGTTCTATTTATTTTTTTTCCTTTTCTTTATAAATAGAACAAAATGGTTGTAAAAGGACAAAATATTTTTTCTTGACTTAATTATATTTTTGGTTCTTATACTTTAAATTTTATGTACAATTTTAGTTTCTCTAATTTTAATTACTCACATTTAGTGTTCTTTACTTTTTAATTGTTCAAATTCAGCTTTTCTCTTCAAAATTTTGTCAAATAATTGACAAATATAACAATGTTATTTATCATTGATTTATATAAATTTACAATGAAAAATTATAAAAAACTAATTCAATAAAAAAATATTTTATTTAGTTTATTTACCATTTTACTTTAATATTTTATACAATTTTTTTACTAATTATACTAATTAATGTCACATCTTCATTATAATTTTGTTAATTTATTGCATGAGATTTTGGGACTAGGGACTAAATTTGAAGTATAAAAACCTAAAATATAATTAAGTTTTATTTCTTTTGATAAGGTAATTGAAGATTGTTCTCAAGTGTCGTGGCAGTAAACCAAGTGAAAAGAGGAAATTTGAATTCATTGATATTTGTGTCTTCTCGCCAATAATTCATTGACAATTGTAATTACTATTTTAGAAGCTTTTTCTTGTTTTGAATATTCAGTATGTTATACAAGCAATGAATTAAATTTAAACACAACTTAAAATTATAACATGTAAGTATTTTAAAATTTTGATGATAACTTTGGTGCTATATATTGATCATGAACTTTTTGTCTTATTGCATGACTTGAGCATGATGATATTTTTTAGAAATTATTTAGCAAAACAACAAAGAAAAAAATTCATTTTATCACTCTGGGTCCATTTTGTTACCTATCTAGCCAATTCTATTTATTTTATTTTATTTTGTTGCTACAAATGTGCATATGTGTACTTGACATGGTGCTATGTGCAAATACGCAAACATTTTCTTGACGCAAATGTCACATGACAAACTAACAGAGTTGTGGCTGTTCATGTTCATGTGACTACAAAGCTATTTCACAGTCCTACTTCTTGTTGAGGCAATGCATGTTGTGTGTATTGTATTTTTAAATACACAACACACTTGGAGTGTCACATGGTGTTCTCTACCTTTTTCTCACCCTTTGTAATTTCCCAACTATTCACATTAATAGGTCCTTATTCCCTTTTCTCTGCTTAAATTGAGTGATCCCTCATTTTTATTTGCTCTTTCCATAAGCAAAGTATCGCTTCTTTTCAAACTTCTTTTTAACTATGTATTACAATAAAGTATTCTAAAACAAGGATAAAAATCTAATGTCCGCGTAAAGATAGAAAAGATTTTATCTATACTCGTGAAAATATTTTTAAGAATACCAAATGCATAGCATTTCTAGATAACATTATTCCCAAAAATTAGAAGAAAAAAAGAAAGATTTTACATACCAAGCTTCCCTTAAATCAATTTAGTTCTTGAAAAAGCTTAATATTAGTTCTTAAAAATATCATTATTTTTTATTTTAGTATTGATAAAAAAATTATTCAATGTTAGTCCCTAGATTTAATAAAAAAAAACGTGGTTTTAGTCGTACCACTAAAATAATGTATTTTTTTATACTTTTTTGGACTACAATTGAATAAAATTTTTATAACTGAAACCAAAAGTGGTGATGTTTTGAGAGACTAATTACTTAATTAAATTAAAAAAGTGACATAACATCACTCTTGCTGTTACATCATGTTATAATGTGGTAAAAGAGAGTCCCACATTGATTGCAAAGCATTCTTGTAGCATTTTCCTTGTCGCTTTGTCCTCAGTGGTTGCATTCTTGTGGATGTAGTGATTGAAAAATCATACCAAACCAGCTGATTTTGATAAATTAACGTGGTCACTGGTCAAAACATCTCATAAAACCAGCTGAACAAAAATTTGTTAATTTTTTTTTTTTATGTACAAATGCTCACATATAAGGTCCAGATATGACTTGCTATTTGTTTTGGGAGATGAAGCCTATGAAATAGATAGAGGCACATCAACAAGAACCTCTACAATTACAACAGCAAAAATCACATTACAAAGAAGGGTGAACATATTGCAGGCCTTTACACGCTTTTAAATAATATTTCTACATAGGGTAAAGTTTATTCTAGAATCATAATACCCTGATTTTTGAGTTGGCCTGTAACCCTACCAATACTCTTCCTTTCATCTCAAAGTATGAACATACATGTATCGTGGGCTTTGAAAGAAAATTCATGTTATGTCTTATTCTTCTTGATCAAGGCATTGGCATCACTGTATATAGCCACTGCATTTGACAAGACTGCCAGGACTAACATAAAGACAGATAGAATCTTGTCGGTTTTAGTTGCTATGTTGTGTCTATCCCTGCAGTTAAAAAGAAAATGCTTAATCATAATTGTTGAGTTAATTAATTAGCAGCAAAGGCATAATGAGTCAGAAATTCTTCTTGCATGAGCAAGTTTCTGTTAGGCAGCAAATAGAAAAATAATGGTAACATTCAGATAACATTAGCAAGGGTTTTGTTGTCTTTTATAATTTTTATTTGGAAAATGCTATCCAGTGCCTTAAGGAATCAAAAGTAAGAATATTTTGTTGAAAATGTAAAAATATACTTACTCCATGTTTTTTTTGTTGTATTTCAATATAATTTTTAATTAAAAAAATTACTATTTATTGATTTCTTAACCAATGCTTTTAGAATGCTGGGTAGCAAGACCATTTTTACTTTAATATATTAAGCCTTTTATTATGATCATTGGTGTTGTTATTCATGCCTAAAGGACACTGTTCACTCTAGAATAGCTCACCACATAAGGGAATGATACCTATCTCAAAATTCAAAATCCTTAAATCATTATTTCCCCTTTCTTTAGTGAATTTTTAACAATTGGGTCTTGGCATGGACTAGTTAAAAAATTAATAAATAATTTTTTATTAAAAATCATGTTAGAAATGCATTGCAAATCTCAGTAAAAGTATATTTAGAACAATTTTTAAGAACAAAAATTATTTTTATTCCTTAAATAGTGCTCTTAGAACACTTGGTTATAATTTGTCATAAATATTCCATTTAATTTCTATCTATGGACTCTATGGTGGTAAGCTTGTAGAAGACCATGACAAAATGTAATTACAAGCTTTTTGTTCATTTTTCTATGTCAGGGTTTCTGACAATTCAGAAATCCGATTAACATTTACCATATAAAGTAGGTTAATTATCCCTGGCAATAGTCTGACTATTTCCTCTCACTGTAACTTATAGAGCAAAATCCTACAATCAAATATATGTTTCTATTTACTTTTACTATTTCCCTCCACTATGGAACACTTATCTAAAAGACAAGAAGAAAACCATAGTGGAAAGACAAATTCATTGCTGAAATAAATAATTTGTTGACTAATCTCACCTAAGAGTGATGGCAGCCGGAAATATGAATCCTACACAAGCAGCAGCTGTTGCTCCAGTGAACTGGAAAATATCCCAAATGCTGGGTATGAAATTAGCTCCAAGGAAGATAACACCAATAAGGGAAATAGTAATAGATGAAAATCTGAATTTATCTAGAACCAAAGGCCTAGATGATGAAAATATGAGACCATCAAGGTTGATCCTCACTGCATAGAATACTACAGGAAATACAAGCACAATATGTGCAGCATAGCTAAATCGAACGGCATCATTGAGCACAGAACCAAAAGGAATTCCAAGATCAGCATCAAAATTGGCAAGAACATCATCAAGAGTTCCTTCACCAAATAGAAGGTACCCAAAGAAGCTTGTTAATAAGTACACTGAAGCACATAGAGCAAGGGAAGTTCTTACAACCCCATGCATCTGTGAAGAGTCCTCAAGTTCATTATCTATGCTGTGAACTGCAAATAAAGAGTGCATACTTTGCAACCATCAGACTATTTATCAATGATGCAAACAGGTAGATATAGATAGCTAACTGCAGCCATGTTTTGCTTCTTCATAACTGAATTTTTACACGAATGAACTATACCGTCTTTCCTCTAGTCCTTTTTATACGAACAACTACCAGTATTGTTTTAGTCCTAATTATAAAAAACATAGATCCATTTTCAAAATTAGTAATTGATAAGTATTTTTATTCCCTTATTTATTGTCATATTTATGTTAACGAGACACTCACTCATTATCTATATAAGTGAATATATTCAATTATTTAATATATATATATATATATATATATATATATATAGGTCACCAATTTGGCCATGTAATACTGATAATTTTTGGAATACAATATACATTTATAACATAAAACTACTTCTTATTGGTCTTGATGAATTAGTTATTTGTTTCTTATAAAAGGACTCAAGGGAGTATATGACAAGCATGAAGATGGAATTTTACCGTGCCCTGGTTGGACTCATTTAAAGCTAGTAGCAAACCAAAATAAAATGAATATAAACTTTAGCCTGTTATAACTTGACCTGTATGGTACAAATCATCTTACCTTGATTGATATTTTATTTTCAAATTAGTTTGACATGGGCAGGGAAAGGCTTGAGTATGGAGCTGATAGATTGACCTCACAACATTTTTCATGCAAATCATTAACCAACTTATAGTTACATAAGTATCTATGCTTAAAAACATTTAAAAAGGGAAATTAATTCAGCACAAGGTCCAAGAAATCTTCATACCATTGTAGTGGCAGATATAGGCATTCACTAGCACAGGAACTACAGTGAACAGTTCAAAAACTGATGATAGATCAGTAATGATTGGGAAGAGTCTGGGCATCCCAATGCCTCCAATTATAATCTTGAAGATTGATATTCCCACAGCAATGACGAGAAAAACAACTGCTAGTCCAACTGATAATGCAGATGTGAATTTCAATGAATCTGCAACAACCATAGAGCAGGCCTGTAAAATCTTCATAGATTTGTTATAAAAAAAATGAGCATATATCTTGGTAAGAAATATCCCATGATCCCATCACATAACTTCAACATACACAAAAAATATTGCTCAAATGATTTAATTTGTTGGTATGAAGATGCTAGATATATTAAGTATCAAAGCAATGGAACGATCCTAACAATATAAATACATGCCTATTATTTTGCATCATTCAGACATCATATTCTGCTCTAAAATATATATTTTCAAACCATGACAAAACTGATTAATATAGAAATTAGAAGAATTAATGTGTAGTTAATATAGATTCCTACTTTACCTTAAGCCATACACTAGATTGGATTAAAGGAAAGCAATGAAATGAAGGGAGGAATAGAATGGATTGACATTAGTTGTTATTTTATAGATTCTTTAAAATACCATGGAAAGGAAATTCCACCCAATATTTATATTTTCTTTTCCAATTTGGGGTACGAATGGGACGAATATTTTGTTTATAAATCTCCTCCTGGTTCCGGTCGCTTTCCGAACAATGGAATGAAAACTCATTCCCATTCCATGATAAATATCCAAACAATAACATGATAATCTTTATTCCATTCCACACCCAACAATATCCACACATAGCATATATTATGTTAAATAACTTGGTCGTCAACAATTCCAACAAATACTTGAAAGTATTTGTTGAAAGAAAAGAACACTCACCGATTCTCTTAAAGCTGACCAAAGGTGCAAACACAGCAAGTGTAGTAAACAAAAGAACAAACGTACGCCCAGTCCACCAGTGAACTCCAAACCATCCTTCAAGGATACCAGAATGGTGAGTTCCACCAGAAGATGTACCAGAAATCACATCACCTGCAATATAAACAATACAAAATTGAATTAGACAACATTCATTGGTAGATAATGATAATTGCAAGTCCAACCAAATAAATTTTGATGTCCTAAGCTTAAGAATATAATTCTTACCAATAATAATCATGTAAATAATCAAAACACCAATGTTATTGACTATAACACATATCTGCACCAAAGCTTTTCCATATTTCCCAAAAGCATCACCCATGAGACTTCCATAAGAACAAAGACTCCCTGCCCTTGAAATCTTAATCATAAACTCAATTGACTTCTCTGTCAACAAAGCTGTTAAGATTATTGCAAGAAGACCAGGTACCATCCCCAACTTTTTCACACATGCTGGCAACCCCATGATCCCAGCACCAATAATTGTAGTGGATAAGTTGAAAACAGCTCCAGAAAATGAAGCTCCATTGAAATCATTAAACCCTTCAGCATCAGTGTCCTGAGTCTTTGGTATCAAGGGAGCATTCTCATCAACAGCTGTCTTGTTCTTTCTTAATTTTGTCTTCTCTACCTTAGGTGCAAGACTTCCACTTCCCATCTTCAGCTTTTAATTTTTCTGCTTTTTCATGAAAATTTACAATCACCTTAGCAACTTTGTCAAAAACAAAACACCCCCATTTTTTAAGCTGAAGAAAAGACTCAATATTTGGAGCAATTAGTTAAGGTGAATTAACAAGCTCAGTAACACAAAGCTTAACAATAATAATTCAAGAAACCCCAGAACCATAAAATAATTAAAACATAATAAAGATTCAAAATTTGAAACCAGATCACCAAATGAGTCACAATTCAGGATACAAACACCTCTAGCAACATAAGCACCAAATCCAGATAGATTTTGAGTGTGTTCCCAAAAGCATAACAAAATTAAGAAAGGAGGAGAAATTAAAAGCCAGAGACTGTAAGGTGAAGATTATTACTGTTTGAAGTGTTGATTGATATTGTTGTAGTGTATTGAACAAGTGTTGAGGATACGATTGAAGTAAGCATCAACTGTGTAAGCAAATTATGATGATGTCGAAAATGGAATTGACATTGAACAACATCACAACTACTTTTTTTTGGAAGAGAACTTCAAACAGTGTTTCATGAGGAACAATCATTATGTACTTCGAAATTTACAGGACAAATGTTTTCTAATTTTTCCGAGCTTATAAAGCTTGGCTAACAAAATGTCGTTAAGAATACATAAAAAATAAATAAATTCTTAATATATTAAATATTATACACATTAAATGATTTTTTTTTATTTTCTTAACAAATATTTTTAGGTCTCACACTAACAAGACTTTCAAATTTTTATACTAATAGTGACTAAATTATAGCTTTGATCTTGAGACTTTTAATATTTAAAAGTTTTATTTAATTGGTTCAAATAGGTTTTTTATTCTTATATTTTTATAATTTTTTATTTTAGTTTCATATTTTTCATAATTTGATATTTTAAATTTTTAATGACTATTAAATGATAACGAGATTAACTAAAAAAATTATTATGTATCGATTTTTATATTACATGTTAATCTTTTGTAGTCATGATAGTGTGAAAAATTAAATATGTTAAATTTAAAAAATGAAAATTTTAAATGCTTATTACATTTTTATATTCTTATGTAATAATGCAAAAATTTATTATTTTTAGATATTTAAAAAACCAATCTATAAGGTTGATGTTAATAAGATTGTTAAAAAAATTAATGTGAATAAACGTGGTTTTTATTTTAAACATTCATTAATTAATAATTAAAAAATTGAAAGAGTTGCTTTAGCTGTAATTTTATGATAGTCGTTCCAAAAAATAAAATAAAGTAAGTACAAAGGAATAATGGGAGGCGAACAACCTATTACCTTCGCCACCGCGTTAGGAGTTACTTACATTTCAGTTGACATTTATTTTTCAAACTTCCATTTCCTCTTTTGTACATATAAATTAATTGTATATTAGTATTCAACGTTATATTTATAGAAAATATTATATCATTAAATTTATTATTCAATATTAAGAATATAATTAAAAATATTTAATAATTAATTATAATATATTTATTAAATAACTGATTTTTATATAATAAAATTTATTAGAAATGTGTTATCAATTTTTTTTTACAAATTTAATATCTGAAAATATGCACTAACTAACATATGTACAAAATTTTATTATATTTATTTAAAATAAAATTAATTTACAAACATATTTTAACATAATAAAACTCATGCGTTAATATAAAAAAAATATAATAATAAATATGTGTGTGGGGTGTACACACACATATATATATATAACAAATTATTTAAAAAAATTTAGTCCATATAATAAATATAAACTGATAAATATATATAATTATTTATTTTTAAAATTTTTTGTCTAATTATTATTGTAAATAAAGTATTATGAGTTTTTTTAAAGTTAAATATTTTTATAATTTTTTTATTTTTAACTATTATTGCTTATAAAACATTGTAAGGTAACAAAAATGGGAACGCCCATCAATATAATTTTAAAATTACTTAAAATTTTACTATATGTTAACAATTTGATCCAAATACTATTTTCTTATTGTACATTTGTTTTATGCATTTAGTTATATTAAATTGCATTTGGTTTACCATAAATAATTAAATAAAAAGTATACATATTATACAACATAATTATATCATTTTTTATATATTAAATAAATTAAGTTACGACATTTTATATGTATAAATAAAACTACAAGATTAATAAAATTAATTTACAAATCATGTTGTATTGAAAAATATTACAAATATAAAACTTAAATATTATGATGTTAAGACTTTATTGTTTTAGAAAAAAAAAGCATTAAGCTAAAATTAAGCTAAACAGTGATTTTCTTTTTTTATTATTTATTTAAAATAACATAATACACCTTTTCACTTTATATATATTACCTCTTAAATAATTTTATAAAAATTATTTATGGTGTATTATTACTACCTTATAAGGTAAAATAGCTTAGAATATATTAATATTATAATATAATGAGATATATTCTACCTTATTAAGCTCAATAAATTTTTATTAAATAAATGCTTGATTAAATTGTGTCCAAAAACATTTTCAAACTCCAATATGACTTTACCAAAAGGCCCAAATTTGTTTATACTGTTATGACTTTTTGAGAAATTTCAACTTTTTAATCATCCTGTCAATATATACCATAATTATGATATTCACAAGTTTGGCTGTACATGGGACATATTGAGACGAATTTATCTTTATTCTTACTTTACCCGAATTTCTCAAAGTCATTTTTTCTAAACCCAACCAAGACTTGATAATACTGGGATCAGATCAGATCAACCCAACTTATAAACAAAATATATCAGTTTTGATATTATATATAACAAAATTATAAATTTAGTTAAGCATAAAACTAAAATTAAAGTTTAATATTAATATAAATATGATACCATGATGCGCAAAATATTATGGATTAAATTTTGAAATATTATTACTAAATACATGATTGCTTAAAAAGTATAAATTTATATATATATATAAACACTAAGTCTAGGTTGCAACAACCTAGACTCATCCTCAAAATACATCAAATCTAGTTTTAAAAATTTGAACTAATCAAAATTAGTATCATTTCTAACACATCTCATGTCTGCGCTCTTAACTAAACTAACATTCTATAAATTCTCACTAAATAAAACTTCCAAAACAATGTTTGTAATTTCATAATAATAATAAGATATCACATGCTAGAAATATGATCAAAATATTATTTATAACAATCCTTTCGCGTTGAACTAACTTTTGGTATTAAATTAGATTCAATCCATTTCCAACATAGAATTAGAGCTTAATCTTGATGTTGTGCCACTTGGAGATATTTTGTCTTAACAAATTCACGCTCCATTTGTGCAATTTTAAGAGTTAATATGTAAACAGATAACTGTAATATCAGTAAGTGCCCAAAATGTCTATTTCTAGGGACATTTATGATGCAATCTACAAACAACACGTTACCAAGGGGATTGAGCATATTGCAGGCCTTTACACACTTTTGAAGCATAACTGTACAGAGCGTAGCTTCTTTGTTTATTTTACAATCAACTCATCAGACCCTTCTAGAAGAAATTATTTTTCTTGTAGGCCAATAACCCTGCCACTCTTTCATCTGAAAGTACGAACTTACCTGAAATGAGAGCTTCTAAAGAAATTTTCAAGAAATCATTCGTGTTATGCTATATTCTTCTTGATAATGGCAGAGGCATTACTGTATATAGCCATAGCATTCGAAAAGACTGCAAGAACTAACATAAAGACAGATAGGATCTTGTCTTTCTTGGTTGCAATGTTGTACCGATCCCTGTAGAAGAAAAAACAAAAAGTTCAATAATGATGTTGAGTTAATTAATTAGAAGCAAAAGCATAAACAGCAAGCATTTTTCATGCATGACCAAGTGGCAGTTAGGCACAATCAATATAAAACACAAAATAACTTCAGCAAGGATTTTGTTATATTTTTCTTTCTCTTCTTCTTTAGGTGCGCACTCTGTGTATTTCCTAGTTGACAACCCAAAGACTATTTCATTCAATGCATAGAGATCACCAAAACAGGTTAGACTCCCCCAGTAAAGCCTTTTTTGTTGTCTTTTTAAATTGTTATTTTAAGGAACCTTGAGTTCTTCATTAGTTGTGTGGCTAGTGCATCTAATAGACATTGTGCTCATTCTAGAATTGCTTGTTACACAAGGAAATGATAGCTATCTCAAAATCCTTAAATAATTACTCTCCCTTTAGTATAGTTTCAATAATCTCACTTAATTTCTTTGTATAGACTATATTGACTATAGTTGTATGCTTGTAGTTGACTACACAACTACCAGTATTTTCTGCAGTTTTTTATATCAGGGATTCCAAAAAGTTCAGAAAATTGTTAGTATTTATCACATAAAGTAGGTTACGATCAACTTCTCTTGCTAGTTATTTTCTCTCTGGTAAGTCAAAGAGAAAAATCCTACAAGCAGACACCAGAAAAACCATGTTGGAAACAACATTCATTACCAAACTAAGAGAATTCCACACCAAACTCACCTAAGAGTGATGGCAGCTGGAAATATGAATGCTAAAAATGCAGCAGCTGTTGCTCCAGTGAACTGGAAAATATCCCAAATGCTGGGTATGAAATTTGCTCCCAGGAAGATAACACCAATAAGGGCAATGGTAATTGATGCAAATCTGAAGTTATCTAGAACCAGTGGCCTTGATGAAGAAAATATGAGATCATCTATGTTGATTCTTAATGCATAGAAGACAACAGGAAATACAAGCAGAAGATGTCCAGCATAGCTAAAACGAACGGCATCATTAAGCACATAACCAAAAGGAATTCCAAGATCAGTGTCAAAATTGGCAAGCACATCATCAAGTGTTTCTTCACCAAATAGGAGGAAACCAAAGAAGCTTGTTATTAAGTACACTGAAGAGCATAGAGCAAGGGAAGTACGCACAATCCCATGTATTTGTGATGAGTCCTCAAGTTCATTTTCTATGGGGTGTACTGCAAATAAAGGGTGCACACAATGAAAACATCAGACCATATATCCATGAAACAAACATAGATGAAGATAGCTAACTACAATCATCTCATGCTCCCACATAACTGATAACAGCACTTGAAAATTTCTATGAACTTCTTAAGCAACCAACAATAGGATGCAAAATGTATACTTCCTTTCATCATGATCTTAACTCAGAATAAAGTATATGGTTTGTTCGATTACGAACTTTTAGTGTTTTAGTGTTCCCAGTTTAGTATCACGTTGTACTGACAGAACGAGCCAAATTAACTTTAGCCAGTCATAAATTGACATGCAAATTACTAACCATCTAACCTTCATTGATATTTATTTTCAAATTAGTTGTACAAGAACAGGGATGAGGCTTATGGAAGGAAGTCAGACTGAACTGACAAGTTTTTTCATTCAAATTAATAACCAACTCACATAGTTACATACGTCTGTTCTGCATAAAAGCATTGAAACAAGGGTAACAAGTTCCAAAAACAGGTCTGAAAAACACTCATACCATTGAAGTGGCATAGATAGGCTGTCACAACCACAGGTGCTACAGTGAAGAGTTCAATAATGGAGGTTACATCAGTAATGATTGGAAAGAGCCTAGGCATCTCAATGCCTCCAATTACAATCTTGAATATTGAAATTCCCACAGCAATGACAAGGAAAACAACTGCTAGTCCAAATGATAACGCAGAAGTGTATCTCAAAGAATCTGCAAGAACCACAGGCACAAAAATCTTCATGGTTTTGTCATAAAAAAATGATCAGAATCCTAAGTATGTCATGATAATACCTCTCCCACAGTCCCATCACAAAAATATATTTCTTGAAGGATTCTGTTGGTATGAAAAAAGATGTGGAAAGTACCAAAGCAATAGATTGATCCGAAAACTATAATACATTTCTACTATGACATGCCATTCATGTGTCAAACTCATAATATATAGCATATATGGCAACAAAACAACATAAATATTTCGAAAATTTCAAATTTTCATTTCCTTAATTTCTGTCATAAAATATATTTTCTCAAACCATCACAGAACTAGGAAATATATAAATTAAAGCAATTAATAAGGATTCCCAATTTATATCAAACCATATGCTAATTTAACTTGGTTGTCAACACTTCCAATGAATACTGAGTAATTTAAGATGACAACAGCCACTTTAGCAACACGGAGCATTGTCACAAGCAGAACAATGGGTGGTCAAAAGCCAAATGTGTGCTCATATATTGCTTTTAATTTTTTCTTCAAACAATGGAGGAAAAGAGCACTAACCAATTCGCTTGAAGCAGGCCAAAGGTGCAAACACAGCAAGTGTTGTAAAAAGAACAACAAATGTACGTCCAGTCCACCAATGAACTCCAAACCATCCTTCAAGAACACCGGAATGGTGAGTTCCACTTGAAGATGTTCCAGAAATCACATCACCTTCAACATGAACAATACAAAACTGCCTTTAGTTCTTTTGATTTTGTCTGGACAGAATAATAACTAACAAGTTCAACTAAAACCTTAACCTATGAATTCTAACAACTACGAAAGTCCACCCAAATAAAATTTTCCGTACTAGCCTTAAGATATGGTCTTTACCAATAATAATCATGTAAATGATCAGCATTCCAATGTTGTTGACTATGACACATATCTGCAACAGAGCTTTTCCAAATTTGCCAAAGGCATCGCCCACTAAATTTCCGTACGAAGAAATATTTCCTGCCTTGGAAATCCTAATCATGAACTCAATTGACTTTGCAGTCAACAAAGCTGCTAAGATTATTGCAATAAGACCAGGCACCATCCCCAGCTTTTTCACACATGCTGGCAACCCCATGATCCCAGCACCAATAATTGTTGTGGATAAGTTGAAAACAGCCCCAGAAAATGAAGCTCCATTGAAATCATTAAACCCTTCAGCATCAGTCTCCTGAGTCTTAGGTAACAAAGGTGCGTTCTCATCAATGACTATCTTGTTCTTTCTTGATTTTGTTTTCTTTGACTTTGGTTCAAGACGGTTTGTCATTTTCAGTCTTCAACTTTTCTTTTTTCTCTGCTTTCTTTTCTCTGCCAGGAACAAACATAACACACCCATTTTTCAAGTTGAAGAAAATATTCAAACTTTGAAGCAATTAGTTCAGCAAAGTTTACAATCTCAGTGATACAAACCTGAAAGATAATTCAAATATAACCAAGAAAGGTTCAGCAAAACCCAGATCACTAAATGGCTCAAAACTCAGAACCCAAATCTCTCTTATCAAAACAAGCACCGAACCCAACAATCAAGAGAGATTTTGGGTGTGTTGGAAAAAGCTATGAAAAATGGAACCAAAAAGCAAAATGAAGCAAGAAGAAATTAGAAGCTAGAGAAAATGAAATATAATGTGATTATGACATCTTATTTTATTTATAACCCAAAAAGAAGAAGAAAAGAAAGGAACAGACGTACAATTGATTGATTGATATTTGATATTGTTGTAGCCAAATTGGTAAGTGTGAAGAATACAAAATAAAATTGACTGAATCGCCAATTGTATGACCAAATCGTGAAGCTGTGGCGAATTGAATATGAAAGTAAACATAAGAAAACTCCTTATTAAGATCAATTCACGAATACGACAAGATTGAATCATTTTATATTATTTCACATGTCATAATTTTCATTTTGAATCAATTTTCCACGTGCGTAGCTTTCATGAAAATAATTGTGCTCAAGAAGGAAAATTCGCAAATACTATATAAATAAATCATTTTTTTAAATATTTTATGTGTCTTTTATATTTTAACCCGTCATAATTTTCGCTTTTAATAGATTTTATTCATGAACAATATAAAATACATATAAAATAATAAAAAATAATACATTCGAGTTGTATGTATGAATTATTTTCGTAACATTTAACATTTGTGTTCTATTATTTTACTCAGTATTTTTTGTACTATTAAGCGGTTTTCAAGTATAAAAGGTACTTATTAAAATAAAACAAAAATGAAATTTTGGTACAATTTTTTTTTTATTTTTAGTATTAATTTTGTCATAATTTAATAAAATAATTTGAAAAATAATATTATAAATATTTATAAAATTACGTCTAAATTTTGTCCTAACATAAATTGTATTTACACTTTAAGCAAAACATACCTTTTTAAAACAACTTTCTCACAAATTAAAGTTAGCAAAACAATTTTGTTAGTGATGAATTTCAAGACGATAGATAATAAAATTATTTTTATTGTCGTTGAATGTGTTAATTAGAAGTATAGTAGAAAAATATTTTAAAGCATATTCATTTTAAGTATTTTAAATTACTTAAAAAATAAATGTTGAATGAGTTTCATAATTTTGTTACGACAAATACTTTTCATATTTTTTTTATTTTTTATTTTTAACATGCACTCATAAATACATTAAAAAAGGTATTTTTGAAAATATAAATTTATAAAATTTGTGTATAATAAAGGTATATGTAAAACAAGAAACAGTACTTGTGTTTCAGATTGATTAATCTCAAAAGAATATTAAAAAATTCATAATATTATATGCTCAAAATTTGAAATAATAAACGTATAAAAAAAAAAAACATGTGAAATAACAATTCTATAGTGTATCATCATAATGAAAATTTAAAACTAATATCAAAGTGTGTTTGCATGCTTTAAAATATAAATTTTACATAAACATTTAAGAATAATTACTGTTCTGCTACTTAGTTATGTAAATTAGTCAACATAAATTTGTTCATAATTAATATGTAACCAAAGTAAAACCGTCTCATAAATATTATAGACACTTATTATTTAATTTATAACTTTTATTATTCAATGCATAACTTTGACCATTTATTTTATAATTGTTCTTAATTAATTTTAGGAATTTTTGACCAAATGGAGGCATTTTTTTAAATCAAATTACCAAATTGAGGTGATTAGAATTTATTATTAATTTGGATGTTTATTTTTTGTATAATTAATTTGAGTGGATTTTGTCTCCAGCAGCTAGGGTGTCACATAAAAAAAATATATGAAAATGGTCACAGGAATTGCTATTAATAAATAATAATATATATATTTTTTTAACGATATTGTCGTAAAATAACACCAGAGTGGCGTTTGTGCCCATGACTACTCCTTCTAAATCGATCCATTACACAAGGTCAGAAAAAAATGCAAATATGAAAAGAAAAGCTAACCAAAAAAGTATATTTCATAATAATAATAATAATTTAATTAGGTTATTTAGTCTCAATATTTAATTTTTTTTAATTTACTCTTTTACGTAAAAAAAATTACAATTTAATCTCTACTTGAATAAATATTTATAAATTAGTTCGTATTATTAAAAATATGTCAACGATTTTAGATGAAAAGGATCCAAACATAAAAAAAGAATCTGTATAAAGATTAAAATATAAATATTAACTGTATAAATTAATTTATGAATAAGTGTTAACTATAAAAATTAAATATATATTTTAAAAAAATAAATATAAATTATGAACTTATTTAAAAATAAATAAATGAAGTAACAAATGAAAATTTCACAAAAATTTAAGAGATAATAAATTTATATTTTCAAGCAAATTTGTAAATAACCAATTTTATATGAATTATTCATAAATAAAAATAAATATTTAAAATTTAAACATAAAAATTAAAGATAATGATTTAACTTTTTTTTGTGAGTTGTGAATGGACAAGACAATAGATAAAAATTTATTTTAAAAAAATAAAAGTTAATTTTTTTAAATTCCTACTAATAAAGAAATGGATAGATATTTCTTATACAAGTAGATAGGAAATAAAAATTGATTTGAATAAATTTAAAACGATAAAAAATAATTAGTAGATATGGACAGTTGATAGGATGGTAAAAAAAATGATCAATAATTTTAAAAAATAAAGTATAGAGAGACAATGGAAGTCTTTTATTTTTAAGAAAGTAAAAATATAAAAAAAATGATTAAAGAGAATGTATAAATATGAGAGAGATATGTAAAGAGAAAGATGAATAATATATATATGGGTTAGGATCCATTAACACAAAATGTAAGTCTCTCAAACGTACAAATTAATAATTTAATAATTGAAAAGTTATCTATTGTTTGATCAAAGTAATAAAGTACCAGTACATAGAAAGAGATAATTTTTTAATCGTTAGATTATTGATTTGTATAGTTGAGATTTCGTGTAAATTTTTTAAACTTACATATGGTGTCAATAGATCTTATTCCTATGTATGTATTAAATGGAGAGGAGAGAGTAAGAAAAGAACAAAAGTTTCAAAAACATTAACAAATAAAACCTCTTTATTCTCAAAGCCTAAAAACTCTAAATTATTATATTATTAAAGAGTTGAAAGGGTTAAAAATCTCGTATCATCACAAAGAAGTTAAAAAAAATAAACAAAAATAAAAACAAATTTATCTTATTTATTGGATTAAATAAAATATTCACATTATGCTTATTTTTATAATCAATTTTTTCTAGAATTATTTTTTGTTTGTTTCTTTCTTTATATTCTTTGTGTTCAAAAACCAATAATACATATAAAAAATAAAAGTTCAAATATTGTGATAATTATAAATAATTAAGGAATAATAATTTTTTTAGTGATTTTTTATTTTATTTTATTTCTATTTTGTTTCTTTTTAAACCAATGAATAATAATAATAATAATAATAATAAAAAAATTTGTGTGGTAAGTTATCAAAATTTACTAGGAGTGGACATCAAACAACTTCAGACGGGTTCGTGTTAAAAAATTAACAACCATTACAACCTAATTATATAAAATTGTAAACCAATTCCATCTAAATAAATTGTTGAGTTGATTGTATTTGGGTTAGGTGGGTGGATTAATACATGCTATAACAAAAATGTCTAGAAAATTCGTCTTCTTTGTTTTCGTTAGCTCTAATCTTGAGGATTGAAACCATAACCATATCCATCGGTGACAAACTCCATTAGTGATGCCTATTTTGCTCCCGTGTATGACACCCACTCACCTCTTAGAAGAAGTTGAAGTTATGAGTCAATGGTTATAATTTTCTAAAGGAACTATTGTAACATCTTAATTTTATTTTCTAATTAAATAAATTATTTTTGCAATAAATAGGAATAATAAAATTTTCCTTCAAATGGTTCCCAACACATAATTTCATTAAAGTATTTCAAAATAAGGATGTATTATAAATTTAAATCAAATCATTGCTACAGGACGTAATTAATACATCATAATTTCAAAGAATAATTTCCTAAGTTCTATAATAGTTTCATATATCTCTTCACTCAGTTTGGTGCTGATCGTCTTGGTTACCTGAAAAATAAATATAATAGTGAGTACTTTACACTGTCACATATACAAGTATAGAGACTCACCTTGCACATTCTGCATATTTCTAACATAGTTCATGATATAATTTAATTCATTTATTGAACAATCATAAGTCAATTTATTATATTAACACACACATTAATCACATCAAATTACACACGAATGCGCTCACTACATCTTCAATCAATCCACAAACACATGTACGCTTATTGCACATTAGCCACGTTCATTGTGGCACCGTGATCACAGTTTTCTGATGCCGTCAACCTTAAGGATTTACTCAGTTCCATACCATAAATGGTTGCCGGATAGCTCCCGCTCCACGGATCAATGTGTGCAATCCTGTCCCCCAAGCAAAGGTGCACCCATGCTCACTATTAGTGTCACCACCACTCTTTCTTCCCCAAAATATTTCTACCGCCCCATGTTCCTCAATCCAGTGTATCGCTGAACTATTCATAATTTTTTTAACATTTCATAATCACAATTACACTCAACATGCCATTCACACATTCTCATCCATTTCATATTATTCATCATCAACCAATGGCATGTCAACACATATTTCAACCACATTGTAGCCAATCATACGATTTTCATCACCATGTCATCACACATCATGCTCAATATCAATCACATTATAATTAATCATATAATTTTCATCCTAATTCTATGTCAATCAAGTTCATTTAATCATACACATCACTCAATAACTACCATATCATGCTTCCTACGAAATTTTCATTAAAATACACATTTTCCTATGTTCTATCTTAACCACATTGCAAACCATAGCAAAATAAATGGATTTTAAGCAAAATAAGATAGGATAAAGTCTCCCTTACCTCGAATCGAAGACCCAACACGAAATAAACGATAGAAATACTTCCCCACGGATTTTCATCCTAAGTATAGGGAAAAAATCCATGAGAAACCAAGGAGATCAAAGAAAGAATGAAAAACATAAACCCTAGCTCTTTAAACTCACTTCTAGACATTTCAAACGTGATTCTAACCTTCAATTCTGCACACAAACGGCTTTAGAGGTAATTTAATCAGTGAAATAGGGTTGAGAATCAAGAGAATCGAAAGAGGGATGAAGAGAAAGGGTAGAAAATGTGTTTTCCCAAATCCTAAACCTCTCAACTACCCTAGAAGTCGCGATATTCTAGCTACAGCAAGACATCTCTCACTATAGCAAAAATATCAGACCAAATTGCACTCTAGTTTCTGCATAATCTCGCTACAGCGAGATAACATCTCAGAAGTGCATCTCCTTTGTTGCCCTCTCGCTATAGTGAGGAGACTCTCACTACAACGAGAACGCAACATATGCACACCCCTTGCCTAAGACCTTCTTGCTACAGCGAGAATGCCCTTGCAGCACCCACTTAGCCTACATTCCAATCCAATCACAAGTCCACATTTACCTTTCAACCATAATACACAAACATATACGCTTCCACATGTATTTACACACATATCCACATTACCACGCAAGTTAAACGCACATTCAAATAGTAATCTATATATTTATATTAATAATTAAAACACTATTACAAAACTCGATGCGTTACAACTATGATGTATTCAAAGAGGAAACGTAGGAAGATAAGACCATGAAGATTGAAGTTTTAAGGAAGTTGAGTTTCATTTGAAAAAGTGATTTTTGATGGAAGAAAATGATTGCAGATAGTGGTGGAAGCTAAGTGAATAGTGTGTAAAGAGGGTGAGTTCGGTTTAATAAGATTTGTTTGGACCAAAACAAAAAAGTGGAAATAATTTTTTATGACCAAAATACCCCTAAATATTAATATTAATTATCTCAGACTAAATTACAAAGTTTTCCTTTTTATATATGGTAATTAGGGTAGCTTTAAATTTATATATATATATATATATCCGCATGTGAATATTTCTTTTTCAATTAAATTTGGGTACTGACAATTTTATATTTTTGCAATCGAAGCTAACCAAATTTCACCAAATAACTCTATAAAATTTACTCATCTAAAACTATTAGGTATAAAACTTTGATTTTACTATATTTTTTATGGTTCAATCTTATCAGTTACGTGTAGATATATTATTTTTGCCCACTCCTAACATTTAAGGATAATATTCATCTTAATAAGTTAATAAAATAGAAATAAAATGAAATTTTGTGAAAAGTTATAAAGTTGTTTGTGTTTATACTATTATTATTGTATGTTATTGTTGCTATCGTTGTATAAGTTTGCTTGTAAATAATATTTTTTATTAATAAATTGTGTCTACTTTGCATGAATGATAAGTGCCTAGTTTGAGTAAATGTTTATACAAATTTAAGCACTTAATTGCTTTAAAATTATTAATTTAAATGTCAATTCCCTTTTTATTTGTAGAAATTTAAGTTAGTTAGCCTAGTTGAATTAGAAATTGAGATAAACATTCATTTTAATCTCTTTTTTATTGATTTATTGATTTTTAGGAGCTTATTTAGGAGGGGGGCAAATGACATTCAGATCCTTTCTCCCTCAAGTGAGAAAGCACACACCAGAGTAGAGTTTCTACCTTGTTTTCGCTTATAACACCCTTATTTTATTATTTATTATTGTTACAATTTATGTTAGTTGTTTATGTGTGTTATTTGAAATAAAGAGAGTTTAGTTGGTGTAAACTGTAGGATATCCTGGTGTAACAAGAGCTGCTCATTGTAGCAAAAAATCCTTGCTTGAGCGAAAATTCATTTATTCCAATTTTAAATAAGGAGAATCAAAAGAGAAGGACATCGAGAAGAGCGAAACAAGCATAGAAGAGAGATTTAGGGCAAGAAAGATTGTGGAAACCATCGACCTCATCTCTTTTCTCTTTTCATTGCATTATAGTGGCTACCATGAATAGCTAGAACCCTTGTGGATTGGATAAAATCTTCTACTCTAAAGTATTTTAATGATTTATTTATAATATCTCTTTTTTCATATATATAAATATTGGTGGTTTCATTGGTTCTTAATACTTGATTATATTCTAGGAAACAGTCTTTTTATTTAGGATTTGAGATTAGTTGGAAAACAAATTTTAAAATCAAATTTAATGGAACTTACTCAATGTGTTGTGATTCTAAAGATAAGTTTTAATATATTAATTGCTTATTAACTCTTGTTTTTAATATTAAAAGCTTAATTGAGTAGTTAAGGAATTATTATTTATTTAATTTTTTTAGAAATCTTATATGCGAAAATTGATATAAAGAACTTTGAGAAAGTTAATCTACATTTATATATTCGTACCTAAATATTTGATCATCAAAATATGGAAAGGAAATAATAATAAAATCTAATTTTAGCTCAACTCATAATCCTTTCTCTACTAAAATTTACTTTATTTCTTAGTTAATTATATTTTAATTTATAACCAAATTGTAAATACTTATTTATTTTTAATTAAAAATTTTATATACGATAGTAGAAATTATTGATATGTCTACCAATATATAGATATGATAAACCCTTTTTTATATTACATCAGAAACTTGAAATGCTTACCAAAACCTTAACAATAAAAAATAATAGTAAAATAAAAATTATCAAAATTAAAAAATATACATTTAAAATATTATTTTTAAATTTATCTCATAACTAAGTAATGTTAATTGAGTAGATGATCTATCTTTAATATTATTTAAGTAGTAAGAATTTATTAAGTAATCAATTATTAATCTTAATTTTGTGAAAGAGTAAATTTATATCTAATAATTAAAATAATAAAAGTTTAAAATTAATTTCATTTCAAAATAATTTTGAATTTACACAAAAGCGGTCAAGTAATATTAATTGAGTTGATTTATCTCTATGGTTATTTGAATCCTAAAAGTTTATTAATTAGTGATGTACTTACTTAAACACAATATAAAAGTAGATATATTTATAAAATAAAAAATTGATTTTTAAATTATTGTCTCAATTCAAATTTAATATCTTTAAAATTAAAAATATTTTCTTTCATTGTTCAAGTTAGTTATTAAAAAAAAATTAATTTAAGATAAAAGACACAAAAAAAAACAATTTTTTTAAAACGAAATTAATACTTTTCAAAATAAAATATTTCCTTTCATCAATAAAAAAATAATAATTTTCACACAAAAGGTATACTCCTTTTCTAATATGCAAATTTTTAAAAACCAAATAAAAAATAAAAAAATATTAATTCTAACTCTTAAAAATACATTTGAGCAAATAATTATAATAATTTTTTATTAAAATAAAAAAACATTTATTTACAATTTTATCTTTAATAGTATTTATTTCTTTTAATAAAAACTTCTTAATTTTATATGTTTAAACTCAATTTAAAGGATTGAGGTAAATAAACTCTTATAAAATAATTTAAATTTTTGTATTAGTCAATAATTATATATTTTGAATATAAGATTAACAAACTCATCTCAAGAATTTAAACTAATATTTTTAATTTATATATTTATCTTTTATTATACATTCAAATAAAAATAAAATATCAGCATTTATATTTTTTTTTATAATTTTTATTTGTATAAAGTATTTAAAAATATTTTTTTAAAAAAATTACTATCTTTCAAATGCGAAACTATATTACATATAAATTTATTTGAAAGTTTTAATTTTAATTTTTTAAAATTTTATGATTTTTTAATTTGATATCTCACTTTTTTTTTCCTAAACAAGTTTATAGTTTTTTAATTTTATTTTGTATATTTAGTCCCTCTAGTTAATATTTATTCACAAATTAGTTTCTATAATTAATATTTATATTTATTTTTTATATGAATATTTTTTTTATATTTAAATATATTTCTTGTAATGATATTAATATATTTTTAACAGTAAAAAATAATTTAAAAATACTGGCCTGAGAGTTTATCATATTAGTCTTCTAAAAAAAAGTTAAAGAATAAAATAATAAAAATATTTAAATTTAAAATGTGTAATAATAATTTTTAAAGATATAATTTAAAATTTAATATATATATATATATATATATATAATTTACTTCTTCCATTATTTTATATATACACATGAAACAGTTATCTATCATATAAACAACTAAATTTAAAATAAAGCTCCAATTTATTTATTTGATGAAACAAACAAATTAATTGTTTAATTTGTTAGCATGTGTATAAAGATCCATGGTAAAAAATTATGCAACATAATTTTTAATTAAAATTACAAGATATTATAAATTTTAGTATATTATAATATTTAATAAATATGAAATTATTTATTAATATTTTATCATGTATCTTCATATACACATCAACTAAAACTGCTATATAATTTAAAATAACTTTTTTTTTTGTAAGTGAATAATATTAATTAAAGTGATATAATTGAGTCTTTTTTAAATAGAAAAATTTGGAAAAAATTACTAACATATAGGATTTTAAAAATAAATTACTAAAATATCAGGAATTTTGACAATGTTTGAAATGTAATGGTTTTTTTTTTTTTTTAGCAACTGGTAGATTTAAATGCATTAGTATTTTAAAATTTTAATAATTTTTAAAAAAGTTGCTACTAACATTTTAATATTTGTAATATAATTTTTAAATCACTCATAACTATTTTTGATACTTTAAAATTTTATCCACTTTTAAAGTAATTTTTAAATTATTATATTTTCATAAATTTATCTAATGTTTTGATAAATATTATTTTAAAAAGCATATTAAAAGAAAACCTATAATTAATCTCATGTCTTGTAGTTGACAAGGCACCGGGGCCCACAAATTTAAAGAGCAGTCGCAATCAACCGCTGTACCGAAAAGCTGCGAGAATGACGTGCCACTCAAATAAATATGAAAATGGTTGATATCAGCATTTACCTTTGTTTAAATGAGAATAAAGAATTACAGAAATTTCTAAAATTTAAATAAGAAAAGAGAGATAAAATAATTATATTTTTAATTTTATAAGTTATTTATTTACTAAATAAAATTTACTGTATCGGAATATAAAAATAAAAACTCAATATATATTGATTGGAATTAAATATAAAATCCAATGAGTAATACGATTCACTATAATTTTTGATAAAATTATTCTAATCATTTATATTTTAAAAAATTCTTTTTCAATTAAAATTTGAAAGAGTATAACATTAAAATATTATAAACATAATATATATATATATATATATATATATATATATATATATATATAATATTTGGTTATGTTTATTGTGTCATCTATTTCAATGAATTCTTAAGACGTATGAAAATGTTATATCTTTTTTTTTTCTATCATTTGATTAACATAAGAATAATTAAAACGAGTATATTATTATAGAATAAAATAATATTTATTAAGCATTGTATTAAGTGAAATTGACATGTTACCAATAACTTAAACGATATCTTTAAATGTATTTTAAATACCTAATATCATTAACTATTACAAAAATCAATTAATTATTTGTATATAGTTAATATTATGTTGTCTAGTTTTTATTTCCCATTATTCTCCCTTCAAGCACTTCTTATCTTTTCATTATTGCATGTAGGGGTGAAGGATTGATTTGCCACTTATATTGTCAATAATTTGTAACCAAATTAAGAAAATTATTAATGATTTGATTATTTTAAATAGGGGCGTAAATTTTAGAGTTTAAACTATAGTTATCTTTTAATTAAAAATTTAATGATTAAAATTATAAAAAAAATACACACGTATAACATAATTTGTGAATTTGTTAAAATTTTGACTGCTAATTTTTAAATTATTAGGTATAATTTCACTTTTATAGTGCACCTTTCACATTTTAAAGGAATTAATTCAGATAAGATAATACTATTAACAATCTAATTATTTATTTAGTCATTTTATTTTTTAATCATGACTTTATGCCATGACATGTGAAAGCATTTATCACAACATTGATTTGCTCTTGATCTGCTTCTATTTTTCTTTCTTCATTTTTTTTTTTGTTGGGTCCTTTAGCTTTGTTTGGATCTAAATGGTATGTCCAGGATAAGATTCAATATATAAAAATATCTCAAATATAAATATTAGTATGTCAAATTCCAAAAATATTTATACAAGTTCAGGAAAATGTTGTGCATCACTAGGAGCTTAAGGTGTCCCTTTTTATATTTGAAGTGTGTTTTTAGATACAGAAAATATTCAACAATGAAAATAAAAAAATAATATATGATGTCAATTGTAGTGGTTAAACTTAACTCATTTGCATTATTAGTGGACTAAATTAAGCATTGATAGATCAAATGATATTATAAATTATGCCCAAATAACTGCAATTATGGGAGTTATCAGCAGTGTCTTTTTAAAATAGTATAAGATATATGAACTTAAATGATTTTGCCTTTTAAAAAAAATAGATAGAGGAAATGCCACCTAATTGAGGGTAGAGGAGGCCCTCATGCTTAAAGAATATTTATAATTATCCCATCACAAAAAATAAAATAAAATAAAATGAATGAGAACATGATCTACTTGACTAATTGTTTGGAGTTAAATGATTTTGACATTTGCTTATAATTAAGTTAAATAGACAAATTTAGAAGTATAATAAATGTTGAAGAGAGAGTATGCATAGGGTGCTTCTTGATTCATTCATTATTCAATACACAATGTTTAGCCACTTAATATATTATTAATGTTTTTCAATCAAACTATATTCTCACAAATTGTAGTTGATTTTTCATTTCATGTAAATAAAAATGTGTCTATTTTTATTATATATTTTGTCATATTTGAGATATATAAAACAAGTAAACCTAAATGCAAGTTTTAGTTAGACTTATAAAGATGAAAATAGATAACTAAGTACCTTACAACATTACTTAAAGAACTAAAATGTAGATTAAAAAAAACCCTAGAGAGACACTAACACCCATTATTGTCAATGCATTTTAAAATAATTTTTTTTAAATTATTATTTATTGATCCTTAAATAGTGATCTTAAAAAAATCTTATAAAAATATTTTGAAAAACTTTTAAACATCTAAAAACCATCAACAATATTCTAAAAAATCGTGATTTCTCTAAAATATAATTCCTAAAATTCATAATTAAAAAAAAAAAGTTTGACTAACCTTTAACTTTAGGATTGAGTTTAAATATTTAAAAGCAGTAAACTTTTATTAAAAAATAAATTATTTAATTTTAATGTTTAATCTTTTTAGAAAATAAAATTTAAATTTAATATTGTAAATACTTTTAGTGTTGTATTTTTTTTAACTAAAATTAAAATTTTATTTCAACAATGTATATCAACTTTTATGATATGAGTTACCAAAATAAAACATTTAATTAATAAAAGATAACAACAAAATACTTATAAAATTGCACTTCGATTTAATTTTTAACAAAGTAATGAAACAAATTATACCTACCAAAGTGCCTCCAACAAGATACATTTGTTACATGCACAAATTAAAAAAAAATGTTATTATTAAGAGTTTTTATTAACTTTAACCCTTAAGATTAAGTTTAAATATTTAAATGCAATAATTTATATTAAAAAATTATATTAAATTTATAAAAATATAATAAATATAAATTTTTAATATTTTTTTATTATTAACACCTTAAATTTAACATGTCTAGCTTCGTATTATACAAATATTTTAGTGTACCTAAGAGCCCACTCTATATATATAAGAATTTATATAATAAAACTTACATACATTACTAAATTTAGTTCATTAATGACAATGAATGTTATAACTTTAAATGAAGATATATTATTTATCAATTTTTTATCCTATATCTTTGAACACACATTGAAAAAAACTGCGTATTAAAAGCCATAGTCTGGTGGAACTATAAAACAAAGCCGTGAAAGAGAATAAGGAAAAATAAAAAGAAAACAAGAAATGGTTTGTTTTTGACTTGTGACAGTGTTCCTTTCATTTGATTCCTCTTTACATAATTTGCAATCAAACTCAAAATTTTTCATTTTGTTCAAACCTTCTAAACTCAAAGCCCGCTGGAGAAGACGGTGTAGATGTTATACAGCGGTTTTTTTTTTTTTTTTAATCTAAATACAGTTTTTAAAATCAAACATTACACATATGTCCTAAATTGCATCGAAAAATTATACATTTATTTGTTAAGAAGGTAATTATAATTAATTTTTTAATTTTTAAAATATTCTTATACATAGTCGATTTAAAAATTAATAATCAATTTTTGTACGAATGAATTTTAAAAATTAAAATAAAATCAATTATAATCAACTTTTACAATCATAATGACTTCTATATAATTTAAAATAAAATATTTTTATAAATTTTTTAATTTAAGGTGTATTAGCAATATTTAATTTTAAATATAAAAAATTCTAAGATAAGTAATTGGTTTTTATCACAATTAAATGTAATAAATGTGTTTATTAAATTATATTTTTAATTTAATTTTAAAAAGTTAAAATAACTCTTTACTAATTAATGTACATATTTAATGATGCTTATGTTATTTGATATCTCTTTTAAAATTTTAATTATTAGTTAAAATTTATAAAAATTAAGAATATATGAATCTTATTTTTAATAATTTATACTTTTAATATAATTATTTATTCTCTAATACATTTTTAATATACTTTTAATAATTAATTACAATTTATTAAAATTACAAAATACGAAAAAATCATTAAATTAAAAATAAAATTCAAATATTTTTTTTGTAATTTTAATAGATTTTAATCGATAATTAAGAGCTAGTTAAAAAAATATGTTATTAGTTTTTTTTAAACAAACTTGTTAACTTAATTAATTTTCAACGTATTTAACTTTTTTCTTAAAGAAGGAGTTTTATGAAAATATTTTCTCTTGTAGTAAATTAATATTAATATTTACGTTAATATTAAGGGACAGAATTCGAATTCGTATAAATACAGTTACAATAAAATTTTATTAAAAAGCTTTATCAGTCATGATAATTTTATTCAGTTTGATTCAAATTAATAAAGTATATATATCCAATATAGTATCTGTTATCATTGGCAGTAGACGAAAAAAAATTAGTATTTAGTATCCTTGGGAATTGTTTATTACATTTAATTAAATTTTATCTATTATAAGTTAATCATTCAATTTATATATCTTAAAATCATAAAATAAAAAATATTATAAGATTTATTATATAGGGTTGTCTATTGTGTACCTGCTAATTGGTATCCTTAAATTATTGATGAAGAATAAAAATAAAAAATATTTTTTTAATTCTTTAACTTTTTTATTTTTATTTTAAAAATTTACTTTAATGCTTTAATTATCAAATATGTTAAATATTTTTTTTATTAACTTCTGTTAAATATTTTTTCATTTTTTTGCAATTCTCTTCCAGCACAGTATCTTCTTCTTCCTCTCTGCAATTTGCTCATGTTTTACAAGTTTTGGTTTAATGTCATTTACTATGCACAGACTCAGAGGCACCATGGCAGTGTCTTTGAAGAGGTTCAGTTTAGAAGTGATTTTGAAGAGTATAATGCGAATGCGACACATTTGTGGGTTGTGCCTCCTATTATTCTTTTGTCGTTGTCGTTTGAAGCATGGATTGGTTGGTTCAAAACGTAGATATTCTGTCGTTTCGAAGCATATGAAGTCTGGTGCTGATCTGATGGAAGAGGAGGAAGATAATAAAGCAAAGGTAAGAAGAGGAACTAGTGAAGGAAGAATAAATATATATGACAGAAAAAAGATAAATGATTTTTTTCAAAATTAAGAATAAATTGTAACTTTTAAAAGTTAGAGAATAAAATAAAGTATACCTTTTTCAATAAAATAATAAAAGTTTCCAAAATTTTATTATATTAAACTCAAATTATTTTTTTAGCACAAACTAAAAAATATAATTATAATTTCATGACTTTTAAAGTTTATTAATTTTTAACGTATATATTTAAGATTTGTACATTAATTTTTCTTAAACTTAAAATTGTATTTATAACATGAAAATAATGCAACTTAATTTTTTTAATAATATTATTAATATATTTTAAAAAATTAATTTAAATATACAGACAAAGTAAAAATTATTCACTTTATTATCAAATAATCATGAATTATTATATAAGTAATAATTATTAACATTATAACAATTGATTTAAAAATTATATTGTTCTAATTAATTGATATCTTAAAATTAAACTCTCATTTTAAATAATCGATAATATAAAAATATTATTTTATAAATTCTTATATTTTACGTGTACGGAATCTAATTTAAATACAAAGTATAGCAAAAGACAGAAGAGAAGGGATAGAACAGAATAATGTAGCCAGTGATATGAATAAAGAAAAAGTAAAAAAAAGAAAAGAAGATAAAAGCACTAATTAAAATTATTAGAATTAAAATATATTTTTATTTTGTTCTCAAATTTTTTTAAAGTTGAGTACTTTTTGTGTGTTGGTAACTATTAATTGACATGATTAACTAAAAAAGTCTAGTGTATCGATTTATGTAAAATGACATTTAAGAGAAATAAAAACTCTCACATGAACGGTTCAACCAAAGCTTAAGCTTTTGGTACAAAAACTATGGTCCCCAGTTTGAGGAAGGACTTGCACCCTTTCTTTTCTCATCCACACACTCAAAGAGCAACTTGCGTGGCCTCATCATTCCAACATGTTAGCCACATTCATAGTTGTGGTTGTTGTGAAACAACACTGTACCATACTCTTGTTCTTTTGTTTCTCACTTTCCCACGTTACACGCCTTTGTTAAGCACTCTCTTTCTTCTCTTCACAAAAAATCACTTCTTTCTCTCTCCAATAACGTCCCATTTCCCACTATAGCATGTCTCTAACCATCAAACTACACCTTGCTTCTCACCTCAACCTCAACAACAACCATGCAAACAAGGACAAGTTAAGCCACAGCAACACTTGTTCAAACTACAACAAGATTCGTCCTAAACCCATTTACGCCACCAACCCATTAATCATCACCACGTGTAAAGTGAAGCCAAGAGTGCAGTGTGGTTCTTCTTGTGGTAACATGGTGATCAAGAGTTCCTTGATTGAGCCTGATGGAGGGGCACTGGTGGATCTTGTGGTGCCAGAGAGTCTGAGAGGTTCTAAGACACTGGAGGCTGAGTCACTGCCTACGGTGCAGCTCACGAGGATTGATCTTGAGTGGGTGCATGTTATAGGGGAAGGCTGGGCTAGTCCCTTGAAGGGGTTCATGAGGGAAGATGAGTATCTGCAGAGTTTGCATTTCAATTCCCTTAGGATGAAGGATGGTTCTGTGGCGAACATGTCACTTCCCATTGTGTTGGCCATTGATGATGAGGCTAAAGAGAGAATTGGGTCATCTTCACATGTGGGGTTGCTTGGCCCTGATGGGGATCGTGTTGCTATTCTTCGAAGGTTAGTGTTTTTTTTTTCTTTTCTGATTGGTGTTTTCTTGTCGATTGATCAATTATTTTGCTGTATGAATTCTAGTGATTACAATTGTAAAAAGGAACAAATACTAGATTTATGGTACCTCCATTTGAATCCCTAATGAGAAATTAACATTGATATGCTGACTTGAGTAAATTTATGAAGCCCCCAGCAAAGGGTCTTGGTTCAGTTGGTTATTGTAACAATGTAGTTAAGAGTACTTAGGTTTGGTTTCTGCTGCCAGAAATTAGCTTTGGTAGATGATTTTAATTATCAATGTAACCATGGCTGAGGCTTATGGCATGCCCTGCCACTAGAACGGGGTGGCCTCGCCTCCTGCTCGCTTCCTTCTCCACTATCTACTGTAAAATTGAACCGTGAGCTTTAGGGAAGGCCGAGTGAAAAGCTTAGTCAATGGAACAATTCACAAAAATTATATGTTGAACTTTCTTGGTCACAAAAATTATTGAACTATCTTTGTCAAATTACACATATTTTTCTTATGTTAATATGTCCCTCTAGTTGGAACATATAGATTCAAAATGCCCAACTTGCTGAGCAAGAATGGGAATGGTTTCCATCTCAGTCCTCTAGTGAAGATATTGATGAAATGCATGTAAGTGGCATTGTGTTGTGGAGGTGTCTCTTGTGTTTGCACTTGTTAGCAGACAGTATGGCAGGCCAAAACAGTATGTTTGGTGTGTTTGTGAAAGATTTGGAAGATATATGGAATGCTGATTGATTCTTAAAAAAAATGCATGTAAATGGAAGTTGAAACACCAGAAGTAGATTTTAATCTTTAGTTACAACTTATAACCAAATGGCTACGGAATGATTTCAAATGGGCACTAGTTAAGTTAGTAGTTGTCATGTGATCTGAAACATCACTATTTAGTATCCATTATTTAGAGACATGGATTTGAGTTTGAAGGGTCTTACCAGCATTGCTGTGAGTGAGGCTTTCCGCTTTCCAGCACTTAATAAAAGAGCTGGAGAGCTGCTCATGGTGCTCCTTTGAATGATACTGGCTAGGGATGGAATATGAACATTGTGGTCTGTGTGATCAAATCTCACATTTAGAGAAAATGTCAATCATTGACTGATTCACTTTGTTTTTCACTACCTTGCTGACATGAAAGGTCTTGGCTTCATTTTTCAAATTTCGGGAGGCAAGAAAGTGTTATTGAGCTTCCTCTCTTGCTACCAGGTTATGAACTTTGATCTGATTTGGGTGTGACTCAAAGTTCAAATTTGAAATGGCACATCACTCCAAGGCTCGAAGCATGTTTAATTCTCATAAAGAACTGGTTGATTCTATTTCCTGTCTTGCCAGTGAACTCCTTGGCTGCACCACAAGTTCATATTGGGAATTACCAAATATGACCAGTTCATCCAAAAGCCTTCATCTTTATGAAATATGGTGTTACATTCGATCCTTCTTGTCAAATCTTTGCCTTTGAGGTCTATAAACAATTTTCTAGATGTGTCTGTACAGTAAACACTATCATGAAAACCTTTTGACAGTAAATTAAGAGGCCAAGAGATTACCATGTAGTTGTATTTATACTGGGCATGCTTGTCTGCGGAAGTTTCATCAGGTTCTTTAGGCTTTGTTGGTGAGTTGCTTTTAGGAAAGGAAGGGAGGGAAGGGAAAGGTCTATTTTATGATAACCCTTGTTTGGGAGTTTTTAAATGTGAGGGAGGGTTTTATAAATCCTTCAAAACCTCCACAAACTCATGCTTTTAAGTTCCCAAAAATTGGGAAGTTTTTGTTAATCTTCCTTCTCCTCTCCTCCCTTCCCCCTCAAATCCTTCCCTTCCTTCTCCTTCCAAACTCATAAAAAAATCCTTAAGCATCTAATCTACAAATCCATATTTGTTTATGGCACACAGTTTATTCATGTTTCCCTCTCATATAAATGGCATATTTTCTCCTTTGAGCAGGTAAAAAAAACAAAGGAGTGCCAGGGTTATATGAGGAATTAAGGGAATAACTGAAAAGTGATGAAGGGTCATTATGTTTGGTGGGTTTCTTAAGCCTGAATCATTCCCGGCAAATGATTTAAGCTTAGATAAATAAATTTGAGAATATGCAAAGCAAGCATGCTGCTCTGATACTTGATAAAACTGAACAATAAGCATTGTCACCCGTGTGTTATGATTGTCCAAGACTGATTTTATGCAGCTAGAAACCTGGATTGAAGGCTAAGTAAAATACTGAGTAAAGTAAAATTGTTAAGAAAAAAACTATTGACCTATCTTAAATTATGTCTTTTCACATGTCTCACATGTTCTTACTTGGAAGTTGGACGACCAAAGTTCCTCCTTTCAGTTTTCAGTCTTCTGTTTTTCTTTAACTGTAAACCTTACAGTCCTTGACTGAGCTTAATGGCAATGTGTAATTCATGTATCCAAACTCACCTAGCAGGATAAGGCTTTTGCTGTTGCTGAAAGTCTTAATGTCATTTGGACATTCTTTTTAAAATAAGATTATTGAAGTGCTCTGGCTATCTAAATAAATTTCTGTCATGGTGTCTCTTGGCTTTCATTAATCATTAAACTGTTACGCAGTATTGAAATTTACAAGCATAACAAGGAAGAAAGAATAGCTAGAACTTGGGGTACAACTGCTCCAGGATTGCCATATGTTGAGGAAGTGATTACTCCAGCTGGAAATTGGCTTATTGGAGGAGATTTGGAAGTTCTAAAACCTATCAAATATAATGATGGTCTTGATAACTACAGACTCTCTCCCAAACAACTTCGTGAAGAATTTGACAAACGTGAAGCAGATGCAGTTTTTGCATTTCAGTTAAGAAACCCTGTGCATAATGGTCATGCCTTGTTAATGAATGATACTCGTAAGCGCTTATTGGAAATGGGCTACAAAAATCCAATTTTATTGCTTCATCCTCTTGGAGGTTTCACCAAGGCTGATGATGTTCCCTTGGATGTCAGGATGGAGCAACATAGCAAGGTAATTCCCATTGTTCTTCTCGTAAGGCTGAGTAATATAATAATGTGCATGTGCTATAACAATACACACACAGAAATGCCCTTGGAAATGACTGAACTGTCATTCAATTTCAGCAATGTATTCGTTTGTAATTTCACAATCTATGGAATTTTATCCTATCATGTTCTTTGTTTCTTCTTAGGTCCTAGAAGATGGAGTTCTTGATCCTGAGACTACCATAGTTGCAATTTTTCCATCACCAATGCATTATGCAGGTCCTACTGAAGTACAGTGGCATGCCAAGGCACGTATAAACGCAGGTGCCAACTTCTATATTGTTGGTCGCGATCCTGCTGGTATGGGCCACCCAACTGAGAAAAGGGATTTGTATGACCCTGATCATGGGAAAAAGGTGCTCAGCATGGCTCCTGGTCTGGAGAAGCTTAACATTTTGCCATTTAGGGTAAGTAGTATTACTTTACCCATGGATAGTTCTTGCTCCTCTATGAGATACGTTCTTTTAATAGTATCTTCTACACTATGCTTTGCTTCATATTTTAAGCAATGTTTCACTGAAGTTAATATTTGGTCGATCAAATTGGCTGCTTAGAGATGCATACCATGTCTCTTATTGTTTGAGAAGGGAAATGACTAAAATTACTTGTTCATTATTACATAAAATTTCTTTCATAAGTTTAATATACTATCAAAATTATGCTGCTGAACTGTTTCATTTTATGATTATTTAGAGTACGCTTAAGTCTAATGATATCTGTTGCCTTGTTTGGCATTTTTAAAATACAGGTGGCAGCTTATGACACTAAGGAAAGTAAGATGGCATTTTTTGATCCAACCCGTGCTAAAGATTTCCTTTTTATATCTGGAACCAAGGTATTTGATTCACTGTCATTCAATCAGGTGTTTCAGATTCCAATTCCATCAACCTTAAATTTGGTATTTGTCAACAATACTTGGTTTTTAATTACATAGCTTTGTAGTCAGTGTATCATATTAGGTTACAATGTCAGTATCCTGGTTCCTGTATCTTACACTCTTGCTGGCTGCAACTTATTTGTCTGTATGCTAGTGAGTTGGAACTTGGAAAAATTAAAGGAAGGCAGCAACATTTGTATTTAACTCAAATTTTGCGTTTGATTTCAAATTTATATATGATTAAAGTATGTTAAATACAAAATATCAATAAGATGTTGGTTCCTAACGACATGATTATATATATGCCTAAAAGAGACATAACTAAAGTGAATAACATGCATCATCAAGTTGGATTCTGAATTCCTTTGACAATTGGACGACTGTTCTTTGCAAATTTTTATGTTTTCTTTGGTGATTTATATTTCTAGATGCGGGCTTATGCAAGAAGTGGGGAGAATCCACCAGATGGTTTTATGTGCCCAAGTGGATGGAAGGTTCTTGTCAAGTATTATGAAAGCTTGCAAGCAGAAGAGCCATCACGGCAACCTGTGCTATCTACTTAACAAGAACTAGAAGTTTTTCATTAATTGATTCCATAGAAATAGTGTTGAAAATACAGTTCTGGGAGTGCCAATTTTTATGCATGGTCTTCCAGCTTCATGATCAAGATTTAAGCAATGCGTAAGCATATTTGAATTCTTTGTAACATATTGAATTATCTTGTCTTTTTCTTGTGAAATTACCATGACTAAAGAATTTGTTGTGGTGTGTTAGGCATAATGCAGATTAAATCCTTTATCTAGTATTAGACTTCACTTTATGATCAGTCCAATATAAGGTTTAGAGAAATTTGTCAAATCCAAGGTGTTTATGGCTAGAATGTGGCCATGAGAACACACGACAAAGAGGAGACAACAAGGACAAGATAGTGAGGTGTATATATATTACACCAGTAGAAGTTATACCCATTCTTGCATTGTTTAATAATTTTTTATTGGATAATTTAATCTTAAAATCAATTGTTAGATTTAAAGTTCTAATCACATGAATTATATATGCAACATTTTAAATCAATTCAAAATTATTTGATATCTTATTTCATATACATTAAAATTAACATAATTTATATTTTAAAAATATATAAAAATAAAGACTATTTAATTATATATTTGTGTTGAATTTGATAAACTTTAACTCCGATAGTCAAGGAAATAAATAATTATAATTGAATGGTTGGATTAATGAAAATCATATTTTATGTAGCTATTGATGGCGTAAAAGTGAGTGTCATTTACATTGGTATAGTTTGATTTTTTTATATTTATTTATTTATTTTGTGTGACGGAAATTTTAAATGCTTTATTTGGATATTTGCTATAAAATATAAAAGTTGTGAATTTGTGTTCCTACTCCTTATAACACAATGCAATTCTCCATAGCCCTACGGCCCTACATGGCTTGCTGATATGATTTTGTCATTTAGATTCTACCATAGATTTTCTAAGCCATGCTTACTTCTGCTTGGGAGAGCCACATAAGGTGTGCAGTTGGGAAGTTTTTTTTTTTTTTGACAAATCATTTATTTATTCATATTACATAAATTTTATATTCACTGTGTCATGTTTATGACATTGTATAGTATAAAGGCAAATAAGATAAGGTTTGATAAATATATAAGGTGTTATTTTTCTAATTGATCTAACGCTTAATGTGTCATGCATAATTATGTTTATGTAACTATATTTTTGTAACAAAGCTTACAAAATTTATTAAAATTAAGTAAGAAAAATGAGATATTATAGTAGGAGAATGATGACCCACATAGATAATGTTTGGAACTGCATAAAAAAAAGGAGAGGACAATGCATGGTTGGCCATGTGGTTCTGGTGTCGGCCATTCAAAGGGACTAGAAGTGTTGTTCTGTGATTTCACAATTTCCTTCTCTTTCAATCTTAAGTAGTCATTAAGAAAAAAAAAGAAATTTCAAATACTGATATAAATAAAGTGAAGATGAATTAATTAGTGGAAAGAGATTCAAAAAAGTAAGTTCCAGTAATTTTAAGACAAATTTTGAAAAAAATATATAAACTATTGACACATTTAATATTGTCAACTAAATTAACAAATTTTTTTATTTTTTATAAAGTTATTAAAGGGGTCCTATGAAACAGACCAAAGGGAGCACAAGGAAGTGTGAAGAAATGAGTTTGAAAAAAAATCTAAAATTTAAATTGATTATTAGAATTAAATTGTTGTATTGTCTTACTGCAAAGAAATATTCTTTTATAATTGTTTTTGCCAAAATACTTTTTTAAAAAAATCTTCTTAAAAATGAAAGCAAACCATACTAAAATGGTTTAAATAAATAAATATTTTGACCAATCCACATATAAATAAAAACTATAACGATAAATAAAAGTAGCTTTAAATATATATTTTGTTCTTCAAAATATATTATATTTTGATTTTGATTCTTATAAAATTATTTTTTTATTTTAGTCTCTATATTTAAATAGAAGAAATTTTTAAAAAGGTGAAAATTTTAAAAATTAATTTTATAAGCATTAAAATTTAATATATTTTGAAACACTGAATCATATTATAACCATTATGAAATAAAAAACTAATGACACTCTTGGGACCCAAAACGTTGCATTAAAGGCGGGGTGTAACTGTCAAAGGAAACTACAAGTGATAATAGATAGATGATCGGATCAACCGTATTACGTAATTTCTTAATCTATCTAAAACATTGTAATTTGGAAATTCTGATTCTGCTTCCATATTTAACTGTTCAAATTCTGTAACTTTGTTTAAGTTCCTCTTTTTTCCACTTCCTTCACCAAAATTCATTGGAGTGATGTATATAAAAAAGACACAAGAAAAGGTCAAAAAAGTAAATTTTACTATACTAATTTTTAACATCTATAATTTCTCTAGCATAAACATGCAGGTAACAAGTATTAGTATATAACGATCAAATTAACTTGAATTAAGAAATCAAGTCTTATATGATCTAGATACTAATAAAATTTAAAAAGCTTGAATATAAAATTCATCTACATGTTTAAATGCTTTTCTCTTTAGTTTTTGATTTTTTTACTAGTAATTGAAATGTTTTTTTTATCATTTTATATGCTTTTGGCCGGACTTATGTTAAAAAATATTAAGGTACCAATCAGTGGAGGCTTATTATTTTCAAAATTGAAATTTCAGTTTAGAAAAGTGAATCTAAAAAAAGTTACTGATATAAATAAAGTGAAGATGAATTAATTAGTAGAAAGAGATTCAGAGAAATAAGTTCCAGTAATTTTAAGACTAATTTTGGAAAAAATATATATAAATTATTGACAAATTTAATATTGTTAATTAAATTAACAAATTTTTTTATAAAGTTATTAAAGGAATTCTACAAAATAGACCAAAGATAACACAAGAAAGTGTGAAGAAATGAGTTTGAAAAAAAAAAAGGATCCAAAATTTATATTGATTATTAGAATTGAATCATTGTATTGTCTTACTGTAAAGAAATATTCTTTTATAGTTGTTTTTACCAAAACACTTTAAAAAAATTCTTCTTAAAAATGAAAGCAAACCATGCTAAAATGGTTTAAATAAATATTTTGACCAATCCTCATATAAATAAAAACTATAACTGTAAATAAAAGTAGCATTAAATATATATTTTGTTCTTCAAAATATATTATATTTTGATTTTGATTCCCATAAAATTATTTTTTCTATTTTAGTCTCTATATTTAAATAGAAGAAATTTTTAAAAAACGTGAAAATTTAAAAAATTAATTTTATAAGCATTAAAATTTAAAATATTTTGAAACACTGAATCATATATCTAAGCGTAAGAAGTAATAATCGTTATAAAAAAAACAAATTACACTCGAGACCCAAAACGTTAAGGGGGGTGTAACTGTCAATGGAAATGCACGTTATAGATCTGATCAACGCTATGATGTAATTTCTTATTCTCTCCGAAAACACATTGTAATTTAGAAGATTCTGATTCTGCCTCCACATTCTAAACTCTGTAACTTTGTTTCAATTTCTCTTTTTCCCAATCCCTTCACCTAAATTCATTGGATCCACTTTGTGACTGCTAAAAATCTTAAATTTTTTATTTTATAGTAAGTGGGGTGTTAGAATGAGCACTGGAAGTGCAGAACTTGAAGCAGTTACATCATCTACTTGTGATGTCAATGTTGATCTTGAAGGTGTTGTTTCATTATCAAATAGAGATGCAGTGGGAGATCTGGGCATTGTTTGCAGTACAATACTTACAAAGCTGGATTTTAGTTTGGCATGTTTCTCAGAGAAAGTTTCCAACTTGAGCATTTTTGTGATGCATCTTGCAACCATGGAGAGTGAATTTGAGTCCTTGGATTTGGAGGAGGATCACACGGGGCTTGGTTCTTTGGAAAAGGGTGTGGAATTTGATCTGTTATGTGGGGTGTTGGATTCAGAGGTAAGAGAGTTGGGAGGATTCTTGGACAGTCTTCAAGCTTGGATTGCTGAAGTTAGAGAGAGAGTGTGTTCTTGCACTCACTTGGGAGAGGCTTTCATGACAATGGATGACAAGTTGCTTGATTCTGAACAAAAGTTGAAGCAGTCTGAAGAGCAGTTTAATGAAATTAAGATGCAATCAGCTAGTTTTGTGAGGACTTTGTCTTCTTTTAAGAAGGCAGAAAACGGTATGCTGGGGATCTCATTTTATTTATTTTGTTGATATTATCAGGTTTTAGGTGTAGAGGGAGATAGTAGAAAGAATAGTTATAAAATACTATGAATTTGATATTAACTTGATGAGTTTTGCTATGTCCTCCTACAGATCTTCCTAATAATTCTCCTCCTACTTTATAAACTAAGTATTAAATGAACAACTATATGCATTTATATCTTGAAAATATAAAAAAATATTTAACAGTTTCTCCATTTAGTAATTAGGAGAATTTGTTGGCGTAATAGGTAAGATGATTTAGAATTATTCTAACTATGATGTGATGGTATGTTCATGAAAGGTTAGACCACTAACCCTTGTTTATACTAATCATGACTCCAAATAAATAGAAACAAATCATGAAATAAGGAGATATGGTAATCAATCTTAAGAGATATTGAGGAAATAGGAAACTGACCCTATAAGGTAGATATTCTGAGATACTAACTAGATAATATTGAATATTTTCATAATATTCCAAGTTTCTAATACATTTCTTTACAAATTTTATGTTTTCATGACGTTGTAAAAAAGGGCGTTCTTTTATTTCTGTCCTAAATTATCTGGGGTTTCTCTTCTATTTCCATGTGAAATTGATCCTATAAAAGCAGCCAGAACTTTGCTTTAGGATTACTTTTATTATAAAATTGAAAAAAAAAAAAAAGAATGTAAGGAAGTAAGTAAGTTCGTTCTGTGGAGGACATTGAACTGTCTGGCTCAAAATTTCTGTTCCTTGATTAAGAATAAATTTATGTGAATAAGTCTGCATTTTTTTTATGAAAGGTTTCTTTTTATTTTACTGGTGCATTTTCGATGACCACAGATAACTGTGAAGCAGGTGAAATCGTCAAAGAGGATGGTAAATTTTTGAATGTAAATGCCGGGCTAACACTTCAAACAGTTGAGCAACAAAGATATATTCTGCAAATGCTTGAGAAATCTTTGGCAAGAGAAATAGATCTTGAGAAAAATATCCATCATTCAAGAGAAGTTCAAGAAACTCTAAAACTAAGGATGTTCTTTTTAGAGCAAGAGCTTGTTGACATGGAGGAAGAAGCCATTGATGTTTGGGAAAGATGGTTTGAGGCAGACAATGCACGTGAGATTCTGTTGGGAATTTCAAAAGGCCTGTTGGGTAGACTCCAGATTTCTCAGTTCAATTTGACTGGTTTAAGTCATCGTGAATCTGAGCTTCGAGCCAAGCTTGAAAATGTTTTAGAAAACTTGAAAGTTAGAGATATTATTATTGACAAGATTGAAAGCAGCGCTGTTGAAATAAATGGCTCTCATCTAGGTCAGACAAATAGCGCAAAAGCTAACCTGAAAGATGCAGAAGATAAATTAACTGTTGCCAATTCTTATGTGTTCACTTTAAGTGATAACGTGTCTTCACTTGAGAAGCAGCTAAAAGAATCTGAATTTGAGCTGGTGAATGTGAAGGCCTCTGCTGATGAATATCAAAAGCAGTATAATGTTATGTGTTCTGAAGTAAGAGACATGGGAAATCTTATTGGTGAACTAAAAGAATCTGTGTCTAATGCAGAAAGTAGGGCTAATAGTTCAGAAGAAAAGTGTAAGTTATTGACTGAGACTAATTCAAAACTCACTGAAGAGCTGGCTCTTTTGAAAGGTGGTGGAGGATCATCTGCGAGAGTGGATTTGCTCGAGAAGCAGCTAAAAGAATCTAATCTACAATTGCAGAATACTGTAGCATCTGCTAAAGCTAGTCAGGAGAAACAGAGAATGTTGTATTCCACAATTAGAGATATGGAAAATGTAATAAAGGATCTTAAGTCAAAGGTTTCTAAAGCTGAGAATAGGGTAGACAGTGCAGAGGAGAATTGTATCATATTGTCTGAATCTAATGCTGAGCTAAATGAGGAACTCAGCTTCTTGAAGAATAGATTAGAAAGCTTGGAGGGTTCCCTGCATCGAGAAGAGGAAGCAAAAATGGCAACGGCAAATGACATTGGAAAGCAGACCAAAGTCTTGAAAACATTGTTGAAACAGCTAGCCATTGAGAGAGACCGTCTTAAGCAGCAGGTAATTACTAAGATAGAGAAAATTTATTTCAGGTTAATTGAATCATAAATCTTTCCTAACCTGTCCTATCTGAGCATGCTTATAGACTTCTAGGACTCAATTCCTTCAAATCCCTTGTCATACTGTTTCAAGAGTGTGTCACTTGTCTTCACTCTTTGATCTTTTTTGATTACTAAGATTTCACAAAAATTCATACACATCCTCACCTCTACAGACAGATGGATGCCTTGGTATGGATGCCTTGGTAAGGATGGCTGCATCAATGATATAGTTTACATGCCTACTTTTCCATATCTTTGTGAATGATTTTAGTCATTTTACTACTTTCGTGTATTTGTGTTCATGTGCATAAGCACTGTATATGCTTGACTAGACCAAGCATTTTTTTCCTCTGAATTTTCCACTTTCTCTTTTAAGATCCTTTCAGTATTTAGAACTCAAAATCATAGCTAAGATAGACTGATGAATAGGTTAAAAACTTAGTTGTACTTTTATTTAGCCTGCTGAAAATGTTGTTTTATCTACAGTTATCTTCCCTCGCATGTGAGAACAAGATTTTGATAGTGAAGTTAAAGCAGACTTATAAGGACCCTTCTTGAGAAGCTAGTGAGACTACAACCACAGGCGATGAGGTTGGAACCTTGAAATTTTTTCACTTGCAGTTTGATTTATCATGTAAATGACTGAATGGCAAGAATCTCTAAATCAATTAAATTTAAAAGATTAATTGGCTTAAAAAATAGTCTGTTTCCATTTTACTGGAATATTGTGTTCTAAAATGAGTATCAGGACAATATTGACTATTTATAGTATATACAAAAGAACAAAAAAATTGTTATCTGGAGCCAAGTTATTGGTTAATCAGAGGTTCAGATGCATGCTATTAATGGAAAATTGTATGTTCGTTGTTATATACTTTTTAAAAAAAATGTTGACTCTAATTTTGGGTTATAATGGCTTTCTCTTCCCACCAGATGTATGTTAGTTCCTGATTCTGACTAATCCAGAGACTTATTCAAATGTTTTTAGACTATGCTGTTAGTTCCTTTTCAATTTTTTTTTCTTTTCTACTACACTAAGTACTGCATGTAAAAGATTACCAGGTAACATGTATATTAATATTATGTCAAATGAAAGACCAAAATAATAAAATAACATTATCATTTATGATATACGTTTATTACATTTTACAGATGGCGAGCAATGGCATTAAGATAAAGGATTTAAATATTCAAATAAACTAAAGATTGAAATTCTTATTATTACTCCTACCTTTTCTTTCTTAGGTGAACAGGGCTTCGAAAACAAATTATCTGTTATAGTTAATGAAGTTATTCTGCGCCAGAAGTATGAAGAGAATAGATTCGGTTCTTGACTTTTCATCTCAAATCTTGTAAAGTTTTCACCTCATCTGTAATTGATTTGTACTTCTGTTATGTGAAATTTGTTGTCTGTTTATGTATTATTAATTATTAACCGGAATTTTTTTATTTCTATTTATTTATAGATATTTCATACAAAGCATTTTGGAGTTATAAATTTTAAGTGTTGAGCTCTAAGGGATTCAAGAATTATGATGGATTTTAGTGGTAGATAGAATATGTGATCCATTCTTTTGTAACAAATGGTTTCAGGCTAGACCTGTCTTTTTAAAGCTTGTTGTACTGTAGGATCAAGTGTCTGAATTATTTGATTTTGTTTATAAAATTTTTCCTCCTTTTCCCTTGAGGATTTTGTGGCAATGTCGTAAATTGATTTGTTACTGTGCTCATTTAGTTTGCGAGCAAATGGATTTCATACATAATGAACTTGGATGAATGATGAATCAGTAACATAATGAAGCACATGACCAACTGATTAAGTAATTAGTATGTTTGACAAAAACAAGTTGCATTATTGGTCGAGTATATTAAGCAAGTAAGCATTAAGATTGATAAAAACTATTCTCAATCAATAAAGGTAGGATTCAAAAAATTAAAAAAATATTTTCTTGACATTCTAAAATGATAAAGAATTTAAGAAAAATAAAAAATACTAATATGAGATAGAAAAAACAGATAAAAGTCTAAAATCACCGACTATAAGTATCAACATAATAATATCAATTTTAACGAAAGAATAATTTAAACACTTTTATTGTCAGCTATAAAATTTTACACAATCTTCATTTTATTAACCGAAATTGTCAGCTATTGAGAGACTCTTCTGTAATAAAACTAACCAAATTATAACTTGTATTTATCAATTTTTAAATCAGAGTAAAAGATTAATAAATCGAACTATAGCTAAAAAAATTGTGTAATCCACTCAAAATTTTTACTGGAAATTAAAAAAAATAAAATGATAGAAGCATGTGGGGTTTGGCATTTACCCACCAAAGGTTTCACCTCACCTACTAACATTTCTTTCCCAACTTTCAAAGTATTTGAATTGCTGCAACTCTTCAGTCTCGGGTCACGACAAAGGCAACAACGTGAAAGGCAACATCACACACACACACACACACACACAAAAACAAGAAAGAAGAAAAATTCACAAACTACACACACACACGAGAAAAAGAAGAAGAAAAAGATTCACAGAATCGTATTGAATTCGATTTGAAACATGTCTCATCATTCCTCAAATCCATTCGCATCCACTCATTCTGATTCCGATTCCGACTCAGTGAGTTGCTTCGTCACCGATCTCTTTGAAACTCGCTCTTCCGACCGTTCTCGCTCTTGTTGCTGCCACGACACTAACATAAACCCCTTTTCTGGGGTCGTTTGCGATCTTCACAACGGGGAATTAGGGTTAGGGTTTCGGGCCAATACCCAAAATAACGAAGATAGGGCTTTTAATTTTTCGGTGGGTGATAATTCGGGTGGGCTTAGGGTTGTTGGGTTCGGTTCCGATTCGGATTCGAGTAGCGAGGAAGGTGAGGTTGATGTTGGTGGTGATGATGATAGGGCTGGGGGTGGGTTTGATGATTTCGATGTTCGATTGTGTTGGGATAGTCTCTGTTTGGAGGATCAGAGGACCCTGAATGAGGGTTTTGAGTGGGAGGAGGTAGAGGAGAGGGTGAATGAGAGGGAAGATTTGAGCGTGGTGGTTGATGAGGTTGAAATTGACGGCCAATCGGTGGCGTCGGGGTTTACAAATGGTGGCGAGGATGACGAGGAGGAGTTGGAGCCTGGCGAAGAAGCGTTGAGGTACCTTGAATGGGAAATTCTCTTGGCTGTTAACAATTTGGAGAGGAATGGTGGGGTTGAACACGAGGGCAATGCCGATTCGTATTTAGCGGTACCAGATGGTTATATATACACAGCGGAGTACGATATTCTTTTCGGGCAGTTTCTTGAGAATGAGAGTGTCTTGAAGGGTAGTCCTCCAGCTGCGAAAAGTGTTGTGGAGAGTCTCCCCTTGGTGGAATTGACGAAGGAGGAGTTGCAGGGGAAGAATGTGGCATGCGCCATTTGCAAAGATGAGATTTTGTCTGCGGAGAAGGTGAGGAGGTTGCCCTGCTCGCACTGTTATCATGGAGACTGCATTTTGCCGTGGTTGAGTATTCGCAATACGTGTCCTGTTTGTCGGTTTGAGTTGCCCACGGATGATCCGGATTATGAGCAGAGGAAGGTCCGGAGGGCTGCTCATGATCTGTTGGAGCTTGCAGCACAGATGCAATTTTGACTTGTTGGTTCAGGTTATACGCTCCGGTTCATGTAAATAGCTGTTTGCTTTGTCTCATATCCAACTGATAATGAGAACAAGTCTTTTTTAATTAGTTTTCGTGTTGTGGTGGTTTTGGAATAAGTTTCATACCATATTACATGCTCTGGATATACTCAAGATGAATTCCTGTCAATACTCAGTTTATATTCAACAAATTAAAGTGTACCACAGGAAGGATCATGTTAATGTTTTAGTGTTTCCTACTTTCCGTTTATAATCATGTTATAATTATTGGATTTATGCATCTCCGGGGCTAGGAATGATGATGTATATAGTGTTGGCTATCTGTATATCTGTAGTTTTGTTTTTTCATATGTCCTTTTCCTAAAGGGTTATTTTTCTCTGGAAATGGCAAAATGTATATTATTATTCCATAGTTGAATGGGATTATAATTTCTTTTTATAAGTTAATGTGGTTCTTATTCATATATGTTCCCTTTATTTTTTTGTTTTGTATAAAAAAAATGTTATCTTTTGATTAATAATATTTTTTAAATTTTGGTTTTTGACTAATCTAGACGGTGTCTCATGTGATCTGTGTAGTTGACCTCACTTAGTGGGATAAGGTTTAATGTTTGGTTGTTGAATGTTGTATAATGAAAATTGTTATTCAATATGTTCACAAAGATTTTACTTTCTTTTTATTGAGCCTGCTTAATTATCCTGGACATATTATTTGGATATCTATTCCTGGCCTGCAAGATGCATGGACCATGAGTTTTGCCGTTATTCTTTTTCCATCCAAAAGCTGTATGTATGCGTATTATTGTAGTACCACAGTTACCAAGCTTGGATAGCAAAGCAGAATGGCCAACTCCAAAACTGCTATAGTGAGATAGCAGAGAGCTGTATGGCCACTATGTTGATACTGATTAATATTTTTACCGCATATATGAATGCTCAAAAATAATAAAAGATTGCTTCAAATTAAAGACAATCATAATCAGTTATCTGAAGTCATAGCTTAAAGCTAATTACACAAATCAATAACAAAAGTCAAGTCAAGGACCATCAAAGAAAAAAGAAAATACAGCAAGAAAGAACAACATGAGACTACCTATCTGAACACATACACAGAGAAATCAAAATAGTGAGAAAACAAAATGGAGACATACTCTGCACAAAAATATAAAATACATGTATTTTTAGATTTTAAAAAGAGAAAACTCTTTTTAAAAATGCAAACAAACATACCCTTAATGCTTATGTCACAAGAGTTTGATGAATTTTATCTTTATGTATGTCAATTTGTAGTATCTTGTATCTGTACATCAGATTAACACTTGACATCTAACATTCTTTCATTACTTGACCTTAATCTTAGTTGAGTTGACTTCTCCGCATTATAAGGCTGCTTATATTTTGTTTTTATGTGTAGTTTGATATCACAGTTGTGACTCAAATTCAGTATTAGGCATATATTTTTGGACGTCTAACTAACATAGAAGGAGAAATGCTTGGGGTTTACTTGGTTTTATCTAATTTTACAGCTTAAAGGCTTTCTGAACATCTGACAAACTACAGAATATGTGTGATGTTTACTTTGTAGGAGGTATTCTTTAGTTTCCTATTGATTAGTGTTATAGGATCCTGACCTAATTGTCGAACAGGCATAGAAGACTTGGGTGCTAAATGATGATATTGATTTCCACCCTAGGTGTGTTATGTGCTCAAAACTCTTTTTTTCTTGTGGCACTGGCACTATCTGTTGCTCTTATTAATCATTGTTTCCCTAGTTTTCTCAGCAACAAAGAGAATCCTTTGCAGTTCCTGTTCATCCTCAAACTTTCTTTGTTTTATGGATATTTTCCCAGAGCTTGGCATTGAGATACTGCTCGTTTGGTTATATTTTAATTCATGAATGTCAGGTTGTCAGCATTCTTCTCAAGAGAGATTTGCTTTTTATTCTCTCATTTTCAATCATTTTATTTTTTGATTTAATTTCTCAGCTTTACATCTGATTATCCAGTGTTTTCACTTCATTATGCTGGGAAAATAGTTAGATTGATCCTTTTAGTCCAAGGCTTTTCTCGCTGATTTCTGGTTGATGGCAAAGCTACTATAAGATGTCTGTTCATAAAAAATTTTGGAATTATTCTAGAGGATGAGGTGATGTTTTATAATTTGTTCCAATATTATCTAGTTTTTTTTTTTTCGCATAACTTATACAATAATTAGTTTTAGTTTTGGAAAGTTGGAGTTTACAATCTGTTAGGCATGAACAAATGTGCAGCTAGGATGTATCTTGCTGTCCGAGTTTATTCTTGTGTTTGGGACTCCATGTGAGGACTTTAGTCTCTATTTGTGCTCTGTTGCCAAATCTCAATCTTTGATTTGAGCAAAGGCTTCTTTCTATTGTCACATAGTTTTCAAACTTTCACGTTTAGGAATTGTGTAGAAACAATATGTTGATAAGGAATGAAACCATTTACTGAATCCTGTATGAAACTGCATAATCATTCTTCTAGAATGATGATGTACTTAGTAGTTTCTTCTATTTGTGTGGTCCGTTCCAGGAAAACCCATTGAAAAATTCAATATAACCGTTTCTGATCCAACGGAAGGGGGGACACAATATATCTAGAGCTGTATATTCTTTCGGAGTGTGTTAAAAACATATCATCGGATACTTTTTTTATAATATATTTTATTTTTTTAAAAAAATAAAAAAATATAAATATAAATATAATAATATTATTTATATATTTAACTTTTTATCATCCTTCTCTCTTAATATTAAACATCCAAACAAGTTACTCCTTCAATCCCTTCCCTTGAAACTCCTAAACAAACTTTAGGTTTCATCTATTTGGTGCATTGGGACATTGGGACATGATGATGTCTATTTTTTGAAAAGACACTAAAAGATGGCCCAATAACATGTTGACACGAGCGTGAAATGTGTAAATTAAATGATCATTAGCTTTTATCTCGAAATCTAATGCACGTTAGATGATAGCAATTTTTCTTTTCACTTCCAATAAAATTATCTCCCATAGCGATTTTCAATGAATGCATGTTGAAACACAAAAATACACACAAACCTTTAGTGGTGTACTTTATCAACTTTTACTTAATTAATTTCAGAATCTTTTTGACCTAATGCATGGGATAAAAATAGGGACGAAAGCAATGGATTTTATTTGGTAGAGAAAACTTATGGATTTGGTTTTAGTACACTTTTATTAATAAAATTAATTTAATGAATAAAATCAGATTGAGTTAATTCTATTTAATTTTAAAAAAGTATATATTAATTTTACTTTGTTAGTTATTGGTTAATAAAGTGTATAAGCATAAAAGTAAAATAAAGTGATCCTCTTATTTCTGTACTTAAAAAAAAATAAAATGAAGATTCCATTTTCATTCACTAGAAATGAGTCTCACCAATTAAACATGGTGTTAATACCGTTATAGTTTAAAATCAATCATTTATGAGGTAGGCCAGGATGTCCAGAAGAACTGGTCAATTGTTGCTTTTTTTTTTAGTGTTCACTTTTCACATTCTTGTTTCTAAAGAATTGCATTACATATTTTTTAAATTATGAGTTCTGTCACCTAAGAGTATTTAGTTAAGGCATTAATACACTATTTTTTTTTATTATTGAAAATAGAGGTAAAAAATATTGATAAATTAAGGTTGTCTTTGGTAAATCAAACTTATAGTTTTTCTTGTCAATAAATTAGTAAATTAAAGTTGTGTGATTAGTAAAAGAAAAGGAAACTTATATAGAGAGTTTATAACTTTTAAAAACTACTTTAAAAGAAGCTAGTTTAAGTATATTTTGACTCATTAGAAGCTATTCCAATAATTGTTTTACTCTTAATATTTTAAATAATTTATATTCACACAAAAGAATCCTAACATCTCTTTTTAGTCATTGAACACATTTTAACTAATTATATTTACATAACTAGTTTAACCAAACAGTTTTAGTTCAGTCAATTAGTTATTACTTATAAATTTTCAACAATAAATTGGGCAATAGAAGTTAGTATTCTATACAAGTTTTAATTTTTTTTTTATTACTCATTACCTCCTATTTTTGAATCACAGAGAAACCATTTAATTTATTATAACATTACTATACCTTGTCTTTGTATGAATGCTTGTAAAATTTTTTTGATATGATTTTGATTTTATGAAATAAATTTTACTTACATTTTTTAACTTCTTAACAAACATGCATTTCAGATAAAAAAAAATCATGTTTGATTAAAAACAATCAAACAAGAATTTTTGATGTTTATAATATCTGAGCATGCTTTAGCGTACTGCAAAGGCAAATCCAAATATAGCATAAAGCATCTCCAAAATTTACCGCACGAGAGAACTTGTCTGATTCTGTGATTCAGGGCAGCAAAACATGGGTAATTTAGTTCAAGTTTCTGGAATTACAAAAGAAATGGAACCATGATTTCAAGTATATTTGTGTTGGAGACAAAAGTACAAATCAAATCATTTAGGTTCCCTGTAGTGGCAGAGAGAAATCCAACACTAAAAAGCAGATGAAAAATGTGATAGATGGTGCTCCCTTTACTAATTACCTTTTGCTAACAAATTGCACTTCTTGGTGGGAGCATTCAGATAACAGTCAAAATTTAAAGGGGAACAGAAGATCTGCTAAATGAATCAGAGTGTACTGTGTTACCCCAGCAATAATTGCCAATAATGCCACTTGTTATCTCTTATGTTTGAGTGCTAAGAATAATCTCTAACACGTTATCTTATATTAATTAAAAATTAAAAAATTTATATGAGAAAATCACTGAGGCTCAGTTGATATAAATTTTTAAAAAAGTCTTTATAGGAGAAAAAAATTAATATAAAAAATAAATAAATCTTTTTATTAGTTAAAAATAAAATATTTTTTCAAATTTTAGAGAAGTTAACTTTTAACATAATAGATAAGCATAAAATTTATGAAAGAATTTTTATTTATTTTTTATACTAATTTTTTCTTTCATATATAAGAATTTTCTAAAAGTTTATCAAAATTATGCCTAAATTAAAAATATGACTCACATAATTTTTATTTCTTGTTAATAATAATGTTTTGTTAGTATTTTCATTGAGAAACATACAGGCTTAAACCAACTTTAACTAGAATATTGTTCAAATTGCTTACTTTGAAATTTATAAAAGGGTATATCCACGCTTTACTCCCGTTGCGTGTAGAAACAAACCTGAAGTGAGATGTAAATATTGTTTTGAATTTTTTTTATAAACTCTGATAGTTAAGAGAAAATAAAAGCAATGCTAGTGAGGTTAAGCTTTTTGGGCAATGTTGCACTATTAATGTTGCTCTTAATGACAATGTGATACCATGAAACATTCCTACTTTGTTTAGTTATGAGGATTTAATCTTTTGATCTTTAATGACATAGGAAAGCCTTTTAAATGGACCATATATATATATATATATGTATATATATATATATATATATTTCGCATTAAGTAGAATAAGATATTACATTAAACATATTATTTAACTCAATGTGAAACTCATAAATGTTGTTAATCTACCTTAATACCTCAGCAAAAGCTCAAAATTGTGCTTGATAAGTGAGAAAAAGAGCCAACTTTTTTCTTCTTTTTTTCTTGCTTGAATGGAATCAGTGATTAGATGGTCAAATTTATCATCTTCTGAGCTGAGATTAGAAAAGAGAAAGATGAAGGACAAATCAAAGCAAAAGAGAGCAATGATCGTGTGCTAAAGAGCAATAAAAAGGAGGAGACAAAAAGGCCTTGAACTCACTCCGCTAAACCTCTTAGTCATGAGGCCATTTGGCTCTGTGATAGTCAAAAGCAGCAACCCAACTTTCTGACCCCATGCAGCTACGTTATCTAGGACTCCAAAGATATACTTAACAATAACATCATCAATGCACTTTTTCTTTTCTTTCAGATAACAAGTTTATGGTAAGGGGAGATTCTTTCCATTCCAAGGCAGATCAGAGAATACACCACCAACCTCAACAAAATCCTTACCTCAAAGGATAACCTACAATTGAATTAGAAGGAGTTGGCTACAAAGGGATGAACTTGGATATTCGGATTCATTCATACAAGAATGATCATGTTTTATTTTTTGTCACAAAATGATGGGAATGCCTAAAATATATGCGTTAGACATTACATTTAACTCAAAATATTATTATTTTATCACTTGTATATCATTTCAACTTATCTATTTTATTCTAATGTGAAATAAATCAAACTGGTTGTCACATTTTTCTGTTAAACTAGTCCTTAAAGTGATATTAAATTAAGACAAATATTAGCTAATGCTTTTAAGAACCTTAGTTAACAAATTAAAAATAAAACTAGCTTTATCAAAAAGGGATATTAATGCATTTTTACTGTATTTTTTTAATATATTTTTGGTGTAATTTTTATAATAAAATATTACTACTCCTTTACTAATTAATATCTTTCAAATAATGGTTATAATAAGATTGTTAGATTAACTTTTAAAGGAGGAAATGATGATTTCAATTATTTTGAAGGACCAATTCGATATTGTTTCATAAAAGAATAACATAGTGATGTATGTATGTCAGCTATATCTTTAAATGATCACAATGGCTATCCACTCCTTTATGAACTCAGTGCCAATGGTAACCAAAGGAACATGGTCCATAGACCTTATCCAATAATTTTAATTGAATGGACTCAACCTGGTCATCACGCGTTATTTTCATTCCAATCATCTCTCTAGCCTGTGAGGATAGCCAACTTGACATTATTTTCAAGTGTGATACGTTTTCCCTGTTGAATATAACACAGACAGTAACAAATATAAGTTGACACTCCTTCAAGCTATGAGCTTAGGACCCCTTGTCACAAAACATGAAAGTTAATTTTAAGGTTTAGTATAATTAACTTCGATAGAATTAATTTTGAACTGTTTCGTAAAATTAAAATCTGTGTTAAAATTGATCTTAATCATACATTTTTATTATAACGTTTTTTTATTTTTAAAAAGTACGATTGGATTGGTGGTTGAAGGCATTGTCAACTTTGGAAGTGTGTTTAAAAGAGCTTGTAAAAACTTATTTAAGCTTTAAAAATAGCTCAATTACTTCTATAAGTTCTTTTTTAATTTATTTTGATAAGTTGCTTCTATAAGCTTTTAACTTATTTGATATTATCAAATAAACTCCTTTTTATTCATTTATTATCATATGATACAAATTAAGATGTTCTCGATAGTAACAAGTTGGTATTATTATGCCCACAAGATTAATTTGAAACAAAAAATAAGGGTGTTTTTAATAATTCATTTCATCTTCTTATGTTTTAAATCAATAATAAGTTAACTATTAATTGGCGGCTTTGAAAGCTGTAAAGAGAAGAACTGTCTGTTCTTTATATAATTACTTACTATTAAAATTTTTATTTATATTAAAATAAACTTAAATTTAGCATTTTTTTTTGGATAGGAGAGATATTTTTTAATTAGAGGGTTATGAGTATAACTTTTAAAATTAGATAGAAAGGTAATATAATTCAACGATCTCTTTAGGAAGAAAATATAAATAAATCTAAAAGATATCTAGGAAGAACTAAATGTACCAAAACTATGATATATAATTATATAATACAAGAATGATATTTCTTTTATAGAAATTAAAAGTCTACATATAATTTTAAAAAGAAAATAAAAGGAAAGAGCCAAGTTTCACGGTTGCACCCTTCAAATTTTGTATCTAAAACTATAATTTTATTACTTGAATCAGTAAAAATTAATTAACATTTTATATGCCATTTATTTTTATCCCATTATCTATAGAGAAAGTAATGCTTGCTTTGATTTTTTTTGTTAAATTAAGCTTAAATCTCTATTTTCTACTATCTCAGTTTTTTATCTCCCTCTTCTCTTTTTCTCGTTTTGAGTTTGTATTCTTGTAGTTCTACCTTTCCTAGATTGACTTTGTAGTCTTTATTTGGTGGATATTCAATCCCTTTTAATAGCAAAAAGAAAAAAAATAAAGAAGTATAATTTAGTATAAAGGAAGTTCATGTAAGGAAAAATAATAAGAGCTATTTGGTAGACTAAAGAGAATAAAACAGAGAATGATATAAAATGAGAGTTGGATATAATAAGAAGAAAATAAAGTATATTTGTATTTTATTTTATATTATATTTGATCTATAACAAAATAAAAATATATACACATTATATGCGTCTATTTTTAGTTTTTATCCTTTAAATAATAAAATTTACACTAAAATAAAATTAAAAAATAAAAAAAAGATAATTTTATTAGTTAAACAAACACTAAAATTAAAATATGATAAGAAAAACATCACATCATATTCTCCTTTCTTCTCTCCTAAACTATTACTCTGTCAATGCTGAAGTGTGTCAAGAATATTCGTAATGAACCCACTGATTGCATACGTCGTTTTTTGAGTTTTCACTTTGTTGGTATGTGCTTTTGTGGTTGAGCCATAGGTGAAAAATCAGTAATTTGCCCCATTTAAACTTATTCATGTTAAAGTGGTTTTATTTTATTATTTCAAAGAGTCGTCCAATATATATGGTATCCATATTAAAAACATAAACTTCATGCATGCATGGTTATTTATGTCACATTTGCATGATTAAATTTTTACTCGAGCTTCTAATTAAAGTTAATATCGATCCTTCCTGGGCTCTATGATTGGTGGGAATAAATTTTGTGGTCGTGCTATGTTTCATAATGCTAAAAGTATCTTTAAAGGGTTAAAATTGAAATGGCTGTCGCTTTTTACAGTGAACCCTGGAATCTTGATGACTGTCTCTACCCTTATAGGCAATCTATACAAAGAAGTGAAATAAAATTTTAAATAAATGTGGCATTGATATACGAGAATACAAGTGTTGTTCTTTCTTTAATTTTATACAATATTGTGAACTTTTATTTTCTTTAGTCATTTTTCATTTTGTTGTTTTAATAGCAATAAAAAAATAAAGTGAATGAAATATTATAATATTTTATAAAAGTATATATTAAAGTAATTTTTTTTATAAAGTCATGACCTAAAGTGAATAACATATTTAGAGATGTTTTGGGTGAAATTACTTTGCAAAAGCATCTTCTAGTTTTATTTATTTTTACCATGATCAATGAATTGGAGTTACATCACTGGCAAAACATGCAATAGACAGAGTGGAAGAGAAAGAAACAAATCAAAGTTGTCATTTTCGTTAATGGAGAAGGAGCCCTTTGATTCCTTAGTAGTGTCCCATTGGCAGTGAAGGACAGCACTCATTCTCATTCCTCTAGAAATCTTGCTTTGTGTGTGGCTCTTGAGAGAGGCTTTGGTTCAAAATTTCTACCAAGTAACGCTGCTTCCCTTATAGTACTGATGATATTTTATAAGGCTAAGTGGGGACTGAGAATCATTATTTCATCAATCATTATGGGTTTGAAATCATGTAGGGTCTCTCAAGCTTATGCTCCTTTGTTTAGCTTTCTGCTTTGCCTTAGCTTAACCTTCACTTGTTCTCACTACCCATTTGTCCTATTCAAGAGAGGAAATATACTTGAGACACATTAGTCTTTGATATGCATATCCATATAATGAATAAATATCTATTTTATTCCCTCATGCGTTAATTATTTTAATTCTTAATTATATTTTAGTTTTTAATTTTTAAAGAGTTACTCATTTTACTTTATTATTTATTCATTATTATTGTATAAAAAATAACTAAAATAAATGTTATTTAATAAATTAGATATTAAAGTAAACTTTTCAAAAAATCAATAATTAAAAATGGATACTTATAATTTGAAGGAGTAAAAATAAATACTTACTATTTTTGGTTTCCCATATAAATACTTATTTTCAAATACTAAACAATGCAAGTTCATCTTTTATTTTAATTTTATGTCAACTCGAATGAAATATCATAATTGTAGTGCGGGCAGAGTCAAAATATTTATTGGGGTAATTTAATTATAATATCAGTGGAAGTTTTAGAGGAAAAAAAATATTAATATAGAAAGAAAGTCTTATTTTGTCAAAATTTTCACGTTCAAAATAGTTTATGGATGGCTGATAAAGGTTTCGGAGGGTGGGTACCCTAGTTGTACCCCTCTCTTAGATATCTTACTATAGATGCTTTTATGTTCACATTTGAGCTTAATCATAAATTAACCCAACTATTTATGTTTTTTAGGAATATTACTCACTGGCTATCCAGATCCCTTCATCTCGGATATAACACTAATTTTCTTGGACTTCATAGGAGATGTTTTAATTCATGGTGATTTTATATATAACTGGGGATATTCATTTGTTACAAGAGTAAATCTGAACACTTATAGTATTTAATAAAATTACATAAAATATAAATAATAAATTTAACTATTAAAGTATAATATACTCACCAAATTTTACGTAAATTAGACATTCAATCTTATACTCAGCATTATTTAAAGTTTAAAATTATACGTTGATGAAATGAATCCGTGTAGTGAAATAGTAATTACTTTTAAAGTATATGAAATTATATACACAATCTATATATTGAATGAAAGTTTTCAATACAAGTAAAATTCTATATTCATCAAAGCTTATTTAGTTTACATAGGTATAACAAAACTATACACATGAAGTAGATTATGGGCACACCCAACATAAAATTGCTCCTTATGGAAGTCGATCAGTTTGATAACCTCTACAAAACATGTTCAAGGCATCATCAAAATTAATGTTCAATATTATATTGAAAGGGAATCTTCTTACCTAAAAATCAAGACTAGTGTAGCCCACCAATATACATATTTGATACAAAATCAATGTTGATTGTAAAATAACAAAAGGCAAGGTTATGTTATGCAAATTTATCCTTTCTTAGAGGGTAGGCAAAAAAAATGATAAAGCTTATCCTCTCAGCCCCCGATTCTTGTGACACCTTTGTGTTACATAGAGCCGTGCCACGACAATAATTTCTGGTCAAGAAAGCACTGAAATATGATCAAGATTGTTGAATTGATTGCATGGGCATTACAGATAATGTTATGAAGAGAAGACAGATAAAAACAAAGCTAGAAGAAGCAGGGGACAGATTGTAATTGTAATTGACTAGAAAATGAAGCAAATCCTCAATAGGGTGCATATCGCAGCATATCAAATACTAATAATTCTCTATTATATAGCATCTTATTCTTCAATTCGAGATTCAAAGTATAAGGTGTCATCCCATGTTTGGAAAGAAGAAAAGAGAAGTTTGTATGCTTTTTTAGCGTGGCTAACTTCAAATCATTAATGAAGATACTTTCACTTTTTCATTTTACACCTCTTCTCATTTTAAATTAGCCAATTCCTTCTTCGTCTATTATAATTACTATCCATTATTTGAGTTTAGCTTGATTTTATTTTGATATAAGAAAAATAAAAATTAATTAAAAGCTAATTAGTACTCTATAAATATTGATTAAGAAACTAAAATTAAAAAAATATTAAAAATAATTTTTAATGCATTTTTACCATAATTTTTAATGTAATTTTAAATAAAATTTTATTATTTAAAAATTTTTTATTTAGTATCCTTGAGCCGCTGACTTTAAAGAAAATAATCAATCCTTGACTTGCATCTAGTGGCTAATGAACGATGGTTCGACCCAAATGGTTAATATTTATTTCCTTAGAACTCTAATCAACCTGAGTTTCAAGTTTTAACAAGGAGGAAGACCTCTATTTTGTGGATACTTGATACTGATTTTCCCATTCTTGATTCCTTGTTCGATATCCCTTTAATGTCATGAAATAATCATTTTTAAAAAATTGATAAAAAAAATAAAAATAATCGATTATTTTATTTTGTTTTTTCAATATTAAACTAAACATGCATTTTTAACTAGAACATAAACTTTAACACTATACTTTCTAAACTAAGTACTTTTGAAGTTGGTTTCTTCTGTAATAATAGCGGGCCTTCCATGAAATCTTAGGGGCAAGATATAACTTTTAACTAAATACTATTAATCACTTGAAGCCCAAGGGTTATAAATTAATAGACTACTAATTCTCCAAGTTAAAAAAATCTACACCTCATGTTTTCGTTTGGCTGGATTAATTAATTTATTAAAGGATCACTTTGAAGTAGAGTTGATTAGAGCCAGCACACTGAACTATATATATACCATATGATTGTATTAAGATGTAAGCAAAGTAAGTGGCAGATGTTAAATGGAAGTGGCACTTAGCCATTATAAAAACAAATCAGGTTCTGTCATAATTAACAATCTGCCACTGCATATAACGTCAAGAGTTTCTTAATTTTGATTGGATAATCCAACACAACTGTCACTACCAGAATAACAGCAACACCAGCTATAACATACATAAAAACAACTTTGATGACAAGAGACATTTTGTGTTAACCCCAATAGAAAATTGGTAATACTGTAGGTACATGGCCAATTTGCATTATAAATGAATCACTATCTTTATATCAACAATATTGATAGTGGTCCAAAACCTACTAGAACTACGTAAGCCAATATAATAATATTATTGTACGTGCAAGTTAAATGCTACACCATGCCAATATCTAATTAATTAATTAATAATTGTTCAACATAGAAGTTGTGGTATAGTAGCATGTAGAGTTTTTTCTTGGATATCCAAACTCTTGCTTGAGTCTTCAACGTCAAGTTCTGAAAGAAATAAGAACCCCCCCCCCCCCCCCCCCAATGAAAATAAAAAGTTGGATGAATTGATGCAGTAAAGTTCAAATCAATAAAATCAGAATATTAGAATTAAAATGCCAAATTAAATAAAGCAGAGGTGAGATAGAAAGATTAGTTTGAGTGAGAAGAATATGCTGATTACTTCTGGCCAATACAATCTCTTCTACATTCTAAAGAACATAATGATGTTAAAGCTTGCAACATATAATATGCCTTTGAGATTCTTGCTAAAAACATGTCATATCGAAAAGTTGATCAAGTCCTAAAGTACTATCGAATATCAAAGATTCTGTGTCTTGATCTTCTTCCTCTGAATTTGTAAAATTGGCTTTGTTTGGTTTGTAGCTCAACAATGTGTGATGCTTGGGTAATTTTGGTTGATGTAAACTAAAGAGAAATGAATTGATTGATGAAATGCCTGTGTATATTTGATGAAATCTCAACCTTTCTTGTCATGCACAAGAAGAAAAGAAATGTGGGTTATCATAGTGGGGTGCATACACATGATTTCAAGTGACATCTCCAACCCATGCTTACTCTCCCTACCCTCTACCCTAAAACATAAAAAAAGAGAAATAAAGAAAACAAAGACCCCACAATACCAAATCATATACGAGAAAAGGAAGAACGAATGTATATATATATATATATATATATATATATATATCGAACAAAGTATCTACGGCATGTTGGGGAGATAAACAGAATCCCAACTAGTAGATTATTGTATTTTTCTGAATTACAATATAATTTGATCCAATCACAACTATTCACTAGTTTTTGCACTTATAAAGAATCACCTTGAGGAAGAATGCCATTAAGCAAGATTTTGGACAAATCATTTAGTAACACTCATATAAGTTAGTTTTTAAAAATGTGATATAATTTTTACTTATTTATTTTGATGAAAATTTAAAAATAATTGTTATATTTACTTTATTAACATATGTACATACATAGCAGTTGAAAATGGTGTAACCTTAAATATAAGATTGGACATGGACTGATGGAAGTGGGAAAGAGGGGGAAAAAAAGATCGTAGTGATATTTATCTGAGATTTTTTTTAACAAAAAGATTATTTATTTTTAAAAAATCATCTCAAAAAGTTATTAAAAAAATAAGTTATTATTAATTTTCACAAAATAAAGTTATTCAAACATGCAGTCGATATATTATAAAAAAAATTAACATCAATCATAAAGACTGGCTAATTTTAAGTAAAAAAAAAGAAAATTTAATAAATTGTCTCCTAATTATTAAAATTATCTTCTCAAATTAGGTCAGTTAATTGACGGGTAGAATATAATTTGCTAATGCATATTTGATTTTTCAATAAAAAATTCTAAAATATATATTTATAATATAAAAGTTGTTCTTTATTCTATTAACTTGATCCATATTAAATTAAATTCACGTCATATTCTAAACATGGACTGAATGTGTTTGATCTTTCGCAATGTGCTTTTTTCCTTTTTTATACTTTTTTTTTATTATTATTCTCTGTAAGGTCTCTGAGTCTTTTCTTTGACAAAATAAAAAAAATTATAAAAGGAAACAAAATATTTCTTGTATAAATAAATAATCTGTATGATTTATAGATTAAAATAAATATTTTTATGATTGAATTTTTATAAACTAAAAAATATAAAAAATTAACAAGACAAAAAAAGGAGAAATAAGATATGGAAGTAAAAGGGTGAGAGAGATCAGGGAAATGTTGAGTTGACAGGGTGAGCAATAGGGTTAGGGGATGGTGGAATAGCTAGCCATGCGTGCTCGTTAGTATGGACCCCACAGATGACATCTATTGTGCGCCCGCATTTTTCTCGTCCCGTCTGTCAACTTTTTTCTTTTCTTTTTATTTGAAATTATCTGCCAGGTGTCACCATTATAAAAACCTACCTATTTATTATTTATAAACATTAATAAACTATAATGGTACCAAACAATGAAAAGGAAAATTTAAAAGTTACACAATTCTTTTAGCATAAGTAATGTAACCAACAAGTATTACTTGTATTTTAGCTTTAAAAGTTTACTTCCTCCCTAATTAATCAAATTCTACTTTGTAACCATTGATAAGTAAAGTTATATAAATACATAATCAAAATTTGTATTTTACCATAAATACAAAGGTCAACGAAATTTTTTTTAATCACAAAAAAAAATTTATAATTTAACCATTTTTATTATAAAAATGACCATTTAAAAAATTTGCTTAAGTTAGACTCAATATAAAATTCATTTAATAATAATTTTTTTAAACTGACCAAATTTTAACTAAATTTAGGTGAAGTTTTTTAATTTCATAAAAAATTAGTCGTGTTAAAATATGAAGAAAAAAAATATACAAATTATTCTTTAAACTATTTAACTACATACCGATCGATTTTTAACATGTAAAGAACCCAATTTATTCTTCAAGATTTTGTTTGTTTTGAAGAAAAAGAAAAGAAAAAAATAAGATAAAAAGAATATATTTTTAAAATAAAATTTTTAAATTTTTTAAATGATTAAAAATATAATTATTGTTTGTATTTTTTTATTTTTCTCTTATATATTATATTTATGATTTGAAGATAAATGTGTTGCATGTTAAATTTATTAGAGACAAATTTAAGTGTGTCTATATATATATGGGATTAAAATAACTTCCAATGATACGTTAACATAACTAACCCGCATACGAGTGGGTCTCTTTCACGTTATAAAATCATTTTGGGGTCTCTCTGTTTGGCACGAAAAGGGCAGTGGTTAAATCATGTACTCTTTAGGTCTCGTGCCACTGTCTATTTTTTTACATTATATTTTCTTCATCATTATAATAAACATAATTATTTTGAGACAAATAAAAAAAATCTGAGAAACATATTCGAATATAGGAAAGGAAATCATATTAATAATTATTTTTCGTAGCATAAACTTGTTTAATTTTGCTTGATATATATTTCATTAATTATGCTTGTCATTGTAGGACAAACTAGTCTAAGTTCACATAAATAACACATAAACAGTTCAATGCAAGGTTGACATATGCTGACTTATTATAACCATGTTGAGTTGAATGTTACACGTTGTTGTCAACTTTAGGGAAGCCACAGTTAGGAAGAAAATAAAACTAGGTAACTTAGGTTAATGAATTAATGAACATTTATATGGAAAATAATAGATCAATAAAAGCCCAAACTAGCATGATTTTTACCTGCTCTTAGTGAGTTAAATAGGATTATTGTAAGTAATATTATTTTTCAAATGTATAACATAATTACATTTAGTGATATGATTTATATAATGTATTTTTTTAAAACATTATAATAATATTTTTCTCTCATTTTTCTTTTCTTGTTATATAAATACAAAGTGTTTTATATAAACAAGGATTGATTCTCTCTATTGTGGGCCTAGTCAAGAAAGGAATCGAGGCGTGGTGGACAAGTGTACGGACTGATCTGAAACCAGCTACCAGTTGCACTAAGCTGATGATCAACTTGACCAAAAGAAATTAAGGTAAAGAAAATGAAAAATCATGTACCTCAATCAAATGGCAAAGTCAATTTGTAAACTTTCCTTGTCCACTTGTGTCCTTGCGATTCATAGCATTTGGGAATTTGATTTGACAAAACTGATGTATAGCAAGTACATGTACAATGTATAGTACAAGAACAGTTTGGTCAATGACAGACATACCAATCTAACAACATGTTTGGATTGGTGTCGATTAACTTCAAAATGGAAGTTCCATGCTTTACCATAGTATGCAAAGCAAGTTTAATGGAAGTAAAAAGATTTTGATCCAATTGAACCGAGGTTTTAAGGTAGGGATAAATAGAGCCGAAGTCTCCAACTATATGAGCACACTTCTAACTAATGGTTAATTTCAGTAATTTTAACATATAATTATAAAAATATTTTACATTGATTAATAAGTTAAAATTAACTTATAAAAAATTCAGTTATTTTACTTTCTTATTTTATTTTATAATTCTTAGTAAGAAGTTTATCCAAGATAAACATAAATTCACAACTTTTAAGTTACATATTCAAAGAATATAAATAAGGGTAAAAAAAAAGAAAATTATATTAGAATTTTGAGTGTAAAATCAATCTGAATATAAGAAAGAGGGTATAAGATTTTAAGTTTCACTGACTTGTTTATATATATATATATATATATATATATATATATATATATAAACACTTTTATGTAAGTTTCTACGTGTTAGAATAAAACAAATAAAGAGAGAGAGAGATAAAGCAAAGAACAAACGGAAGACAAGAATGAAAGGAGAGTCTAAATCTGTCTAATGGTATTGTTGACCATTGAGTCCACTCAAGCAGACTCACACGGGAAGTGCAGGTAGAAAGCATTTGTCTAGTGAGATTTTTGGTTCTCATCCTTCTGAATGCATTTAAGCTTTTGGTTTAGTGGAAGATGCAATACAAAGTACCATTCCTACTCATTAATTTCCACCATATGTTATGCAATATGCATGATCTTTTCTCCACTCGTTTGAGTGGTTAAAATCAAGCTCATCTCTTTCCATTTTCCTCTGAATGACAAAAAATTTGCATCAATTTTATGGCATAACCAAATTGAAGAACTACATGGATATATACCAATTTGGTGTATCAATAGTTGTCCGACAGAAAATGAATGTAATGCCATGGATAACAAATGCTTGAAACAGAAGATGTACATATAATCACCATGATATTTTCTATTTCATTGATCTTACTAACAAAATATAAATCATTTAAAGTTGTTATTCGGGTCACCATATGTCATTTTCCTTTTATTTTTTAAAAGACAATAGCCAAAAGAAGTGGCAATGTGAAACTGTTGGTACCTGATTGGATAGTGAACAACTGCTCAACACCACTAAAAACTTTTATAACCTTTTTCATCTACTTTATCAAAGCGTATCATGTTCAAATTTCATATATCCTAAAACTATATATCCTAAAATTTCTTTTATATATATATATATATATATATATATATATATATATAAATGAAATTTAGAATTTGCCAAAACAAAGACACAATTTTAATTGTATACAAAAATAATTAATGATTTCTTTGTAGATGAGTTTTTTGAAAAGTATTAAGGTAAGGAGCTTACAATGAATAAAACGCTATAATATAGCTCCAAAACTTCAAAACAAAGAGTATATGAATCATTTTATGTGAAACTCAATTCATATTTGATTTCTAAGTGTAGACATATTTTATTTTCACTTTAAATAATATTAGTGTAGATACTTATTAGTATAAGTCCTTAAATTCTTTAATAATAATTTAGTATTTGTTGGAAAACTATACTTATAAAAATTATCGTAATATTATTTAATAATTTTCTTTTTTGCAATGCATAAAATATTATGGAATCGTTTGATTCCTATATACTCACTCTCACCTACTGAAAATACATTAAAAAAATGATTGTTGTTATTGTTAGTTTTAATTATGTGTGTATATGGTTATCTTTTCAAATATACAAGTTTATTTAAGAGTGTTATTTTCAAATCTGTAGTGTCATTAACGGTCGTGGGACACCAGTTTGTTCACGTGAAGGGCAATTTATGCAGAATAATCATGAGAATATGCCAGAAAAGACCAAAACAAAAATAAAACCTATACATATAAAACTTTATAGTATCTAAAATAAACACAGGAGCGTGATGCATTCAGCATTTTCTGGCTTACAATTGGCGTGGAGAGTAATGTTAGCTGAACCTTCTATTTTTTGCTGTTATCACTATTTGAAGTCGTCATTTGCAAAGCCAAATATACTTTGATTAGAACCAAGTACCTACTAGCCCTACTAAACAAAAGTGAATGCTCATAAAAAAATCAGCTTCTATTTAACCCATACATATACAATTTTTTTTGGAGGTCCCAGTAGTGGTCTTTGAGTCATAATTTGGATAGTCATGAATTTAGAAATAAGCTATCCCTGTTGGAAATTTCAATGCAGGTGGCCATGTGAGTTAAGAAATCCCTACAAAACACTTCCCCTATTTCATATAACATCCAATTTATTTTTTACATTAGATAGAAAAATATTATATATTTTTATTTTTTAAAATAATAAATATATTTTAAAAGTAATACAAGTCTTTTAAAGTAAAAATACTAATTAATATTTTTTATAAAACATTAGTCACCCTTACATTTGTAAATAAAATACATAGAAGTTGGATGCTAACATTTTTTTTATAGAAAATTTGAACCTATACATATCTTTGAAAAAGTTGATAATTAAAAAAAAGACGAATTATTTTTGAAAATGAATCAATCTTACTATTGGTATCTTAAACATAATAATCCAAGCATGTACATCTTAGGCTTTGTTCTAAGTTTAACAAAATGTAAAAACAAACATGTTCTGAGAAGGTGCTTAAGCATTGTGATTCGTTAGTTTGTCCATTGAGGTCACCTTCAACCTATCTTTCCCAGCCTCGTTTTTCCACACCCTTTTCTTACGTCATTTAAGTGAATATACTAAGCAACAGATCGAGAATCAGCTTGGAAATAACACAATTAAATGACCACTTCAACTCCAAAATTTCCCCTGTACTTGCTTTCAATCAATGGTCTTCCAATAGAGTTATTTTAATTATACTCCCCATGATATGAAATGCCTCTGTCTCTCTTAGGTAAGCATATTTTTCTTCAAATTGATTATATCCACAAACCCAAGTTGCATTCACCCTTTTTGGGCCACTCATGTGCATCAATCATGTCATCATTCACCCATACCATGTCATGAATGTCATGCACATACATACACAAATGCAATGCTTTGCATAGTATGCAATGGGAACATAAGAGCAGCTAACTAATTAAACCCACTTCATAGACATCATCTGCATGACATTTCATCAATTAATAATTTTATTTTTTGAACATCTAAAATTAATACCATATATAATATCATATACAATTTTATTTTCTTATCTTTTTTATATATATTCATCTTAAAAATACTTCAAAATAAAAACACCAAAAACATCTAAATATGTAAGAAGACATTTTCCATAAATTAATGTAACAAGCTTTTATACTTCAACACTGTTACTCTACTGTTACAAAGTGGGGCCAGTTTCTCATTTTCTCTCCTTATATAATACCTACTCTTCCCACTCTTCCTCCTTCTCAAGACAAATTGAAAACTCTCCATCATTCACTACTCTTCCTCAAATAGCATAAATCTTCTGCTGGTTGCAAGCTAAACCATGCAAGCCAGGGAGATCTCAGGGCTAAATTATTTACTCCCTTCAAACCCATCTTCATCTCCATACCCTTCTAATAACTACACCATGATTCAAAACAACATTCCCACATTTCAATTCCAAAGATTCCCTAACCAATTATATGGTTACAACCACAACCCTCCTTATCAAGTTCATGACTTTAGTCCTCAATCATCATGCATAAGCAGCAACTCCACTTCAGATGAAGCTGAGGAGCAAAACCTAAGTCTCCTCAATGAGAGGAAGCACAGAAGGATGATATCAAACCGAGAATCTGCACGTAGATCACGCATGAGGAAGCAGAAACACCTTGATGAACTGTGGTCACAAGTTGTTTGGCTAAGAAATGAGAATCACCAGCTCATAGACAAGCTGAACCATGTGTCAGAGAGCCATGATCAAGTGCTTCAAGAGAATGCTCAGCTAAAAGAGGAAGCTTCAGAACTTCGCCAAATGCTAAGGGACATGCAGATACATAGTCCTTCCCCTTCTTCTTTCACCCCTTTGGAAGATGAAGTCCCTTGCAACTCAGCATATCTCAGATCTGATTCTTCAAACCAATCAAACTCTAGTAACATGCTTGGCTAAATTTCAAGACAAGGCCCAAATTAAATTTTTATCATCTCTTTAGTTAATTTTCTTTTACTTTTTTTTTTTTGTCTGTGTGGAAGTCCAAAACTGTAGTCTTTTCCTCCCTTTTGAGCTGAAAAGATAAATGGCAATAACATGTCTTGATGAGTATTTTTAATTTGAACCTTTAGTTATTCATTTACTTTGACACTATCTCCTTTCTTTCTATAAAGGGTGTATGCATGTATGCAGTCTCTAATTTTTATGTCTTGTGTAAGCATTTAAAGATGGCTAAAGGGTATGTGCATGTGTGTAATCTCTAATTTTTATGTCGAGTTATAAATTTGTAAAGAGGGTTGAAGAGTTATTTATAAGAAACTGTTGGGTTAATTGTTAGCATAAACCAGCAGAGTCAGAAACAGCATCATGATTCATTCCCTGAAGACAATATAGAAATCTTTCATGACCTCATCTTTCTAGCAATATCCAGAGAATTGTGGAGAGATTAAAGAATTAAACAAAGGAAGAAATAATAAATAAATAAGACAATATGAAGCCAACATAATCTTATATATGATTTGTGTAAAATAATGGAAGTAATAATGTCAGGTGGAATTGGATTGGGGAGAGTAGGACATGACACAGAAATAAAAGGGTGTCTGTAGTGGTCATTGGCTGATGATAGAAAAGTTGCCATAAAAAGGAAAACATTTGGACAGGCCACCCACTATAATTCTTATCACTATATTATATCTTTTTCACAGCTACCTTGACTGCATATTATTGGAAAATAACTGAAGCTTTGGTTATTTACTTTCCTCCCAGGTTTTGATAGAGATCCAATATAATTTGTGCACTGGCCAGAGGCACCAATGCACCTTTTTCCTATAATATGGCTCTTGATGATGAAAAAAGTATTACAAATTAATGCAAATATGTGTACACATGCTCAAAAATAACATTTAGCCATAATGTTTTATCCTGTTTTTTTGGGGGCAGGGGGGTATCTTTTGACATTCCTATTGTGGTCCTTTGATGTTGCAAAATTTAGGAGAACAACACTTCAATTAGAAAATCCTCAACCTTTAGAATTGAGTTAAATAATTAATAACAGCAAAATATTAAAAATTATTATATTTTTAATGCAAAATTATTACTTTTGCTTAAAATGAGCAATAAGAACCAAAGTTAACAAAATTTTTAATTAATATAAGATGTAAATAATAGGCACATAGTAAGGTGATAGGTCGGTGGTGCTTGGTTTGCTGCTCCAAGCAAAGCCGAATGGGATGAGTTGGTTCAGTAGGTTGTGGTCAATAAGACTGGACACTTCACAAGCCTAAGAGTTCAAAAGTCAGAAAACATTACAAGTAGTGGAAATTTAGTCCATAAATTGGAAAAGGAAAATCAATGTATTAACGAATCATCACCGACAAACATTTATGTGGTCATCGTTGGCAAGTTCACACGTCCCTCTTTTGACTTGTTTACGTATACTCTTCATCCATGTTTTCGGCTTATCTAATCTCGCGTAAACTTAGATGTTAATTAGAGATTACTAATTACTTTATTCTATTTCTAATACATTCTATAAGTTTAACGAAAGTGTAGAGACAATATATATGTTACTCTGCTTTACTATCAAATTTTATTATTTAGAAAAGTTCGATAATATTACTATGTCATAGAGACTCTAATTATGCCATTGATAACTCTTCTATATGAAAGATTATCATGTGTTTAAAGGATCTTGTTATCAAGTATCTAAAAATACATTACTAGAAAAGCGCTGATTACATACGGATTTGTGATTTTTATTTTTTTTTTATTTTCTGAAAAATTCATCTGTAATATTTGTCTGTAGTTTGCTCGCTATTTGACGTGAAACAATATAGACAAGAATTACAGACAGATTTTTTCATCTGTAATTTGAAAAAAGAGGAAAATTTGGAGCGAGAGTTACAGAAAAATTTTTTTATCTGTAAATATTGTCCTTTTTAACCGACTTTTCATGTAGTAATTTACAGATGAATTTTTACATCTGTAAATGGACTTGACGAATTTACAGACGAAAAAATCCGTCTGTAACTAGATCTTTAAAACACACAATTTCATTAAATTATTTACAAACGAATTTTTCGGTTTATAATGTCTGAAACCCATAAATTTGCGCCTCCTCCTTCTCCTTCCTCATCTTTCATAAATCTCTCTCTCGCCTCTCTCTGTCTCTCTCTCAAGGAACTTCAGTTTTTTGGTCTTTGCAAGTGATTGGAGCATCTATTTAAAAAATAATTTGCATCATTATGTTCTTGGTACGATACTCTAACTTTTAATCGGTTTAATTTTTTTTTATTTTTTATGTATTTTAGAGACTTAAAATTTCTAAGATAGAGTTGTAAGATTGGAGATTGTATGACTGAGGGAAGGGCGTAGAGGTCCTTCTCCGAACTCGATTATTGTGTGCTGTTGGATTGTTTGTATTTGTGAAGTTTGTAGAATATGCATGTCCCCTGCATCTGTCACCAGAGATACCCCTTCTCTTGTACCTGAGGAAGTGGAGGATATGATCTGCACTCAGGTCTATGCCCTCAATGAAGAACTGCATAAGCAAAATAAAAAGATGTGGAAAAGCAAGGAAAGTGCATGGAAGAAGAAGTGTGCGAAGAAAATAGAGAAGAAGATAAAGAAAAAGGTGACATCGAGGATGCAGAGGGAGGTGCAGCAGCAGCATATGCAGATGCAGCAGATGCATGCATACTTTGAGTTCATGAGAGCAAACACCTCTACACCTCTTCCTCCTCCTCCACCAGCTCCAACACCACCAATCTTCAGCTTCATGCATCATTAACTCATCCTCTACTAATGACGATACTTTTTCAAAAGATGATTATGCCAATTATTAGTGATATACAATGTTATTTTATTTTTTATATTATTTTTCTAAATGTTTACTTCTTCCTTTGTAATGAAATTTTAATTTTACATTTTATAAATAAATTTTAATTTTAAATATATAATTTTGTAGTTTTTATTATGTTTATAAATTGTAATAATTAGGAACAGCGAAAAATAATTATGTTTATAAAAAAATGAAACATTTTTTTTTGAAATTTCATAAATGTTCTGTCTGTAATACAGATGGATTTTTCTGTCTGTAATTATTTATCGACGCGCATATTACAGACAGATTGTAACCATCTATAAATCTGTCTGTAATACTAAAATTTATCTTTAATAGTGAAAAAATCTATCTATAAATCCGCCTATATTTTCAAATTTTCTAGTAGTGATATTTGTTAGCATTAATTTAGAGTTAAGAGTTGAAAAGTATTAAATTTGTATCCTTTCATTAGTTAATAACTTTTTATATTGAATATATAATTGATTATTTTATATTATTTTCTTGATTATGGATATTAAATTTTACAAAATTAAAATATTTATACGTATGTTATTCAAAATTTAATATTTACTTATATTTTAAAATATATACCTATTGAATTAAAGTAAAATGATAAATTATTTAGTAATTTTATTTTTTAATAAAATTTAACAAAGTTGATTTTAATAAAAACTTTTAAATTAACGGTTAAATTAATTAATCTATCTTTTACAAAAGTTATTAAGTGATATAAGTGTTCAAACTTAACATTTAACATCAATAAATTCAGACTCTAAAATTGTATTTTGATAGAAAATTTTAAAATTCATACAGTATATGAAATCAATAATATAAAATTATTTAAGTGAAGTAAAGTATGAGAAAAATTATGAATAATAATTATAAAAAATTTAAATATAAGTATAATAAAAGAATTTTTAAATTCTCTCTAAAAACATATCATTTAAAATTTATTCTATTTGATATAAAAATTAGTTAATTAAAATTTCAGAGGATTCTATAAATACTTTTTTAGTATTCAAATATATATAACTTAATATTTATTATTATTTCATTTAAACACAACATAAAATTAATAGAAATAATTTAGATATTTTGATACTATGCCATATATAAAATTCATGTGAATTTTCATTTTTAGTTTATTCTTGTTCTTGTGATTTCTGTGGCAAGAATGAATCAATTGCAATAGAGTATAATTAACACGTATAGTCTTAGATTAAGTTGAAATTAGAGAAGACCATATGACTTGTTTGTATCCAAGATGCTTCTCTTCAGTCACATTGGAGCGCTAGAGTTTCTGAGTTCCCTGTATTGTTTTTCTTTTTGTCGAAATCCCATATTCTTATTATCATCAAAATGGAGGTAAGAGTCTAGCTTTGCAGCAATGAACGAATGTGTACGGGAAATAGAATTAGAAAGAGGTAAAGCTTCTAAAGATGGATTTTGGGCCCTAAATTTGGTGTTTAAAGCTATAGTTTGGAGTGCCATTTATTTTTGGGCTCATATTTATTTGGCAACTGCTATGGATTAGAGCCTAACTTTCAACATTATCTGCTACAAATCGGTGTGTATTTTATTTGATTAAAAAAATTGTGTATGTTGTGTTTTTCAATTATTTTTCTATTTAAGAGGTTAGGTTTGCTTTTGAGTTTAGCTATTTAAGCATAAGGAGATTCACGCTGACTCTATTGTGGGATAATGCCTGACCAAAAACAGGGTAATCATTAATAATAAGAAATTAATGATACTTTTATTTAGGTTTTTAATCAAATTTATTGTTAAATACACCATAAAAAGGTAGTAATTGGTAAAGTAAAATGTACTTTTCACATGAACTACATCACTACGAATTTATGTAAGCTTATCTTAAATTATATTTGATCAAAAGTCAACTGTATGGAAATTAACCAAAACGCTTAAGTTGCGTTTAGTTTGGTCAAATGAAAACATAAATTCGATTTTGAAAAAGAAAACCAAAAACCAAATGGATTGGTTGGCATGAATTCACCTTAGAAATGCACCAAATCAAAGTAATACTACTGGCTAATATGCTCTGAAACTAAACATTAGCATCTAGTGTAAAATAAAAATATTTTTTAAGCTCATCTTGTTAAGAAAGAGAAAAACATAAACAGGACAAAAAAAAAAGATGATGAATACATGAATTACACATTGAAAAAACGAAAGAAAGTAAGACAAAAAAAAAAGGAAACAATTTATAAATTAATAAAAAATATTAATATCAAATTTTATTATTGATTTTAAGGGTTTATTTAGAAGACATGCCAAGAAAATATGATATTTTTTTTATTTTATTCTATTTTTGAAGTTTATTAAATAAATAAGATGTAATAAGTCATAGTCATGTCGATAAATATGTTCCTAAATAATTTAAAATAATAATTTTTTTATTAAAATTATGATGAAAGTTAAAAAAAAAAAAAAAAAAAAAAGGCATAATGTGAAGAAAACATTAATAAGCGAAGAATGCGATGGAGGCGAGAGAATTCAGGTTGAGAACATTACTAGCCCACTTCTGCACATTCCGTGTACAACCCAACACACACTTTCACATCACAATCTCACTAGACTCCTTTCATTACATGCATGCTCTCTCTTACACATCTCCTTGTCCCAATCCTATTAATTTCCTGCCCCTAAACCAACCATGCCAACACCACTTTCCATTGAACCAATTCAAATGAATGAAAGTTAAAAACACAAACAAGTACCCTCAACTTTTTAACACAGATTCTTCAATTCAAATCCCTGGATCTTACACAGAGCAACGGTTTTTGGTGCTACGTTCAAGATCCAATGGCGGTTGCTGTGAGAGGAGGCAGAGGTGGATCTAGTTTTCGTAGCTTCTTCTCGTTCCGGATCTTCATCTCGGCCATGTTTTCTCTTCTTTTCGTTGCCACTCTTTCGGTGCTCTTCACCACCAATCCCTCCACATCAAACGATGACTCTGTAAGTTCCTCTGTTTTCATGCACTTTTAATTGGCTTTTTCTGTTTTTGTGCCAAAATTTCGATTTTGATCGAAACCCACTTTTAATTTGCTTAATTGGAAACGACCCATTATTGTAGATTCGGTTTAAAGCCTAACCCACATGGTGATTTTACAATTTGACAACTTTGAACGAACCCCGTGTAACAGTTTAGGGTGTTTTTTCTGTCACAGGATCTTCCCACTACTGGTAATGCATACGTGCATCGAACGTTTTTGGCATTGAAATCTGACCCTCTTAGGACCCGAGTGGATTTGATACACCAGCAAGCTAAAGATCACATAACACTAGTGAATGCCTATGGTGCTTACGCTAGGAAGCTCAAGCTTGACATATCCAGGCAATTGAAGATGTTTGATGAATTGGCGCGCAATTTTTCTGATATTGCTCTTAAGCCGATGTATAAAGCATCGCTGTTTGAGTCGGATGGTCCGATTGATGAGGATGTGTTGAGGCAGTTTGAGAAGGAGGTTAAGGATAGAGTGAAGATTGCGCGGATGATGATTGTTGAGGCGAAAGAGAATTATGATAATCAACTTAAGATTCAGAAGTTGAAGGATACCATATTTGCCGTTAATGAGTCGCTTGCGAAAGCAAAGAAGAATGGTGCGTTGGCGAGCTTGATTTCTGCCAAATCGATTCCCAAAAGCTTGCATTGTTTGGCAATGAGGTTAATGGGTGAGAAGATTTCAAATCCGGAGAAATATAGGGACGAGGAACCCAAGCCGGAGTTTGAAGATCCGACTCTATATCATTATGCAATATTCTCAGACAATGTAATAGCTGTGTCGGTGGTGGTGAGATCTGTGGTGAAGAATGCAATAGAGCCATGGAAGCATGTTTTTCACATAGTTACGAACAGGATGAATGTTGCAGCAATGAAGGTTTGGTTTAGGATGAGGCCAGTTGAAGGGGGTGCGTTTCTAGAGGTAAAGTCAGTAGAAGAATTCACATTCTTAAACTCATCATATGTCCCAGTGTTGAGGCAACTTGAGTCAGAAAAAATGCAGCAACTTTTATTTGAGAAACAAGCTGAAAATGCCGCAAATGATGCCAACCTGAAATTTAGAAATGCTAAGTACCTGTCAATGTTAGATCACCTTCGATTTTATTTGCCAGAGATGTACCCTAATTTGCATAGGATCTTACTTTTGGATGATGACGTTGTGGTTCAAAAAGACTTGACAGGTTTGTGGAAAATTGATTTAGATGGGAAGGTGAATGGTGCCGTTGAGATATGTTTTGGATCTTTCCACCGATATGCCCAATACATGAATTTCTCTCATCCTTTAATCAAGGACAGCTTCAATCCAAAATCTTGTGCCTGGACCTATGGAGTGAATATATTTAATCTTGATGCTTGGAGGCGTGAAAAATGTACAGATAATTACCATTACTGGCAGAATAAGGTATATTTCTTCTTGTAGTTTTCTTCTTTGTGCTAATGCTATGTACTGGTTTACAATGTAATTGCCTTCTCTGACCATATTATTTTGCTAAGAAAAGACTGTCTAAATAATACTCATTGCTCAAGCCGTTCGCTTGTAGGATTGCTAAATGGATTACTGTCAAGAGCAACTCACTAAATTTTTGGTTGTATTGATTATGTTTTCAGAATGAAGACCAAACTTTGTGGAAATCGGGGACACTTCCACCTGGTTTGATCACCTTCTACTCCTCTACCAAGTCATTGGACAAATCATGGCATGTGCATGGGCTAGGATACAACCCCAGCATTAGCATGGATGAGATCAATAATGCTGCAGTAATTCATTACAATGGAAACATGAAACCCTGGCTTGATATTGCATTGAATCAATACAAAAATCTCTGGACCAAATATGTGGATAATGATATGGAGTTTGTGCAGATGTGCAATTTTGGCTTATAGTTGAGATCAACACAGTGCTGTATCATGATAAAAGCTTGAGATAACGTCACTCGTGGTTTACCATATTCTTTTGGAATTGAGAATCTCAAGTTAAATGTAGCTTGTCACAGAGAAGTTCTGTGTTGTCATCATGTTTCTTCTACAATGGGAATGGCATCTGAGAATTTCACTGTTGATAATTTTCAGTTGCTAGGCAATAATTTTGACAAAACTGTATTTGAAAATTTACACGAAGTAGTATTTTTTTCTCCTTCTCTGTTCTGGATCATATTTTTCATTTATTTGTTTGCTGATGGTCGTGGCTGACTCTAATTACTGAAAAGGCACTACTTTTTTTTATCTATTTAATACATGTAACATGTTCTCTTTTGTACGTTTCTGGTATTTCCAATATTGATAAAGCTACATATCATAGGGAAAGGCCATATGAAAAGCTGCAAATTGTTTACAGGAATTTGGTGCACTTGAATGAAGCACAACGCATTTTCAACCAGGGATGTTTCATTTTTACAGAACGTTTGAGATAAGTAGTTTTTCTGGCTTAGTTTACTGCTGTGTGCTTTGTTATGGATTACATCATCTGTGGATCTTTACAGGGATTGGATAGTTCATTTTATAGGAATATTTGTTTGGTGGATCAGTGGATGTGTCAAGGGATTGAATGGTTCTTTAATGTTGATGTCTAGTTTTTCTGTTTTCTTCTGTTAATCTACTTCTTGATTTGCCATCTCAGTAGGAATCTCAATTTTCTGTAATATATCTCTCTTTGGCAAATATGGTATCATGTTTTTGTTTTGTTTGGATATAAATGCTGTTAATGCAGCTTTTACAATCAAAAGTATGCATAAAATTATTCAAATTCAATAAGGAACATAATGAGACACCAATCTCAACTTTCAGGAGATGATACAGGTCATTTTTATATATCATGTACGTGTTGATGTGTTAAGTTGAAGAAGTGACTAGTTTAGTCATGTATGTGTGCTTGTCTTCCTTTGCCATAGTCACTGGACTCTGCCAATCTCTACATTCTTGGGCATTGCCTCTTGGATATCTTCACTTTCAATTGATAGCTATGAAACAAGCTTTTCATTAGGAGCAAATATGGATCAATATTCCCATAGAAATCAGAAACAGTTTTAGAGCATCCAAGAAGGTATGGAATTGATCACTTCAATAGCCTATATATTGCCCGAGGCTTTCAGCAAATTGTATGGACTAGGGTTAATATTGGTGCAATTGAAGTGAAAAGACGTGAGATGTTAATTCTGGAATTTATAGTAAAGTAGACATTTTTGACACACAAAAGTCCACCCTTTTGGCTTTCAGGTTGATTCCATTTTGTAACTAGCCAGGTGCTTCATACACATGTCAATAGTGCAACAAAAAAATCTTTTGGGATCTAAAAAATTCTTAATACAAGATATTTCCTCACATGTTGTTTTAACACTATCCCCTTTTTTTTTCCCTCAAAATTGATAGTTTATTCTGAACCCAACAATTTGATGTTTATTGTCTAATCACTAATATGTAGTTTTGGTATGCCAAACGACATGCTCTCTGACCAAAAAAAAAAAAAATTGTCATTTTTGTTGTAAAAATTCACATGCCAACCTTTATCATCTCTAGCCATAAGGTATCTATCTCTAGGCAAATTTGGAAAATGAATAAGAAACTTTTATCATCACTTGAGACCTCTCTAGTCATAAGGTAATTTGGAAATGACAGACATCAACTTTCTCTCTCAGTTGTCCCCCTTATTAACAAGATATCTTGCCTAATTACAGCAGCGTGTTATCCAGAAAATACTGATCAATTTAGAGTTGCAAAAACAAAATATCCTTCTGTTATGCAGATGAATCGAGAAAACTAGGTTAGGTGGCTTACATAATCTGTGATTTCTTTCCTTCTTTGTCATCCACATGATCATAAGTAGCTGCAGGTTGCTTCTGTTAGATAGCAAAGTCTAACATTGGTGGAATAGCAACAAGTTGGTATATAAGATAAGCATGAGTTCAGATTGCCAAGATTAAGTTTATTCTCTCCCACACTCTTAAATCAAGCCTCCACTCAAATTTTAAACAGCCACTGTTTACTCCTATATTTTCTTTAAGGACTATCTTAAAATTTTTGTAACATTTATTCCAAATATATCTATATAATAAAAATTTATCATGAATAGTAGTGCAGCAAAAACTTCATCAGTGCACGGTCAAAGAATTTAATATATCACTTAATTCAATCTAAATTCATATCAATTCAACAAATAATTGGATTCTCAATTATATAATAATGGCTCTGATACTAAAGGTAAGAATAAAATTTTTATGGATCTAATTATATGAATCTATAATATTAATTATAGAGTAATTATAAAATTATTTATTTGTTATAGATATTATGAATTATAAAGTAAATAACTTAGGTGAAATATAAATCCTTCATGAATGAGAAGTCAAAATCTTCTATTAGCTAATCACGCTATGGTAATTTTATGTTCTTAGTGGGACAAACCTAGAGAACAATAAAATATATTTCTATAACAGTAAATGTGATTTAACCATTGTATTTATTAATTTTGAGCATTTTTTATCATAAATTTAGAGGTTAGGTTCACACTTCACATTGATCAATATTAAATATCTAAAATTGATACTTAATTGATCACATTATTAATAAGGTTAAGTATTATCAAATAGATCATAATATTAGCTATTTTTTGACAAAATAGACAATTACAATTAATTATAACTCATAACGAATTCTAATAAAATAATATTAAAATAATTATAAATATATTAGTATTTTATTTATACTTTAATTTCAATTTTATCATATTATTTTGATAATGTTGTTAAAAGTTACCTGTTATGTGGTAAATAAGATTGTAATAAATTATAAAAAATATTAACTTGTAGGAGTAAGTAGTAACAGGAGGGCACCATTATTCTTTCCCATCATCCTTAGCTCACCACTGATTACGGACAGCTATATATAATTTAATAAACATAATTCTTAAAAAGTACTCTAATTTTTTTATAAATCATAAATTACTCAATAATGTACAAACTGGTTTATCTTAACAGCGTTTTGTATGAAATGGCTTTAACCCACAATTGGCAAAATTGCCTTAAGTATTATTTTTGTCATATTGAACGAGAAATTTAGGAAACGTTCAGAAGAGTTTATAAACATAATTTATGATTCTTATGCACTTATTTTATTAGTTTTTTTTTTTTTTATCTATATCAAAATAAGTTCTTATTAGCTCATGCAAATAAAAAGCTTATCGAATAAGCGTATAATTATATTTAAACACGCCCTACTTAGTTATCAATCATTTCATATTTTAGAAGTAATTTTAACAAAGAACGTTTTAATCAACTATTATCTTTCTAATTACACTACATAATTTCTTCTGCATTCAATTTTTTAAAATTTAAAAATTCAATTTTTAATAAAATTTTCTTATTTTGAAAATTTTATTTTATAATTTAGTCTTTTTAATATAAAATAATTATTATTAATTCATTTTTCAATTATTAAAATTTTTAAATTTTTAAAATAATAATGTAACATACAGTTAAATACTTATTTCAAAAATTTATTTCAATTTAATAATACACATTAAAAAAACTCACTAAATATTGCATACTTTAGTCCGTTGTGAGCTTACGCATAAAAATAAGTGGCCCATTTAAATGTAAGTCTCGCATGTTGACTTTTATACCCTTGAGGTAAACCTACAAGCCTGCAAGCTAACCCGTTAACTTGCAAAAAAAAATTAAAATATTAACTTTTAATAACTTTAATTATTTTAAAATAAGAATGATAAAGTATAAGTAAAATATTAATAAATAAAAATTTTAAAATAAAAAAATTTGTGGGATAACCCATCTAACCACGTGCTTATGTGAGAGAGAGCTTCGTATATAAGGCACATTTAAATACTGACCTGTGTGATTTGACTCATTTAACTGCGACCTTATGGAGCGAGGCAACCCTATACCCACCTATGCATATAATCAAATTAATCTATCTTTAGCTATTCCCATTTTACTTTTTAGATCTATCATATCTAGTTTATTTTATTTCATCCTACTCTATTTTATCTCTTTCTATCAAGAAAATGCATAATTTTATCAAGTAAAAATAAAAAATTGATACAAACACATATATATAGTTGATTCCAAAATATTTAAATTTATAACATGAGAAAAAAAATAGAGATTACAAATTACAAGTGTCATTATTTAATAAATAGAGAAAAATATTCAATCACTATCAAGAAAATAAACTTGATTTAATATATAAGAAAGGATAAAATTGTATTTAAAAAAAATAGTTCTATTGACTAGGAATTTAATTTAATATATGTTTTTTTTTTACAAGTGACATTGTATTTATGACCATCAATTCAAATTAATGATTCTTTTTCAACATAACACAAATGTTATTCAATTAAATAATTTTTATTAAAAATTAAAAAATTATGACTATTTTAAAATTGAATAAATTTACAAAATATAAAATATTTTAAGAATCAATAATAAATATTTATTATATAAAATAAAAGGTAAAATAAAGAGATTAAAAATTAAAAATTAAAAATTAAAAATTAAAAATACTTTAAATTTTAAGAATCAATAATAAATATTTTAAGTAAAATTAAGGTTGAATTAAAAAATAAATAAATGTTCAATGCAAGAGAAGTCACACAACATAATAAGAATAAAATAGCTCTTCAAAATATTTTTTTTTATTTAAGAGGACTCCAAATAAATTCAGATTTAAGAAGAATGACTCTAATTTAGGTAGATTAGTAATTTTAATTAAAAATTGAAGGTCTAACAACTATATCCTTGTTCAGGAACATAAGATAAATGATATTTTAGAAAAATAAAAACTGATAATAAATAACTAATTATTTTATGTTACTTCTTAAAAAAAAAAAAAAGAATCACTCAAATAAAGTAATCTATAGCTGAATTCATACTAAAATTTGAAATTCGTTTAAAAATTTTAATTGTTTAATTAATGCCATATCCATAAAAGAAATAAATTCAAGTGATTTCTGACATTCCTTACTTCATCATCATCGTCATATTTGACGTATAAGATCAAACTTTTAAAGTAAAAACAGCATAGCAACTGGTCATTAATTGCTGGATTTTCTTAGTTGTAGATTATCTATAACTAATTACAAGATATGCTTGAGGATGTTACTTATTGCCATAATCCCCTATAAACTAACCCAATCTATTCAACCATCCATCTAACTAGTTCAATGCATATAAGATAAGGATTCTAATACAGAATAAATTAGGATTACTTTTGTTGTTTTGGTGCCATTTATTGTTATCTTTCCTTATTTTTAGGGATTTTATATTTTATTAGGACTTGTATTTAGTTAATATCTATTTAGGTTTTGACTATCTTTGGGTTATATATACCCTATCCTATAGGTATAGCATTACTTTGTTTTCTTTTCTACAAATTTGCATCGTTTCAAGATCTCTTCCTTGCGTTTCTTCTTTAGGGCAAACTAAGTGAGCAACATGGATCCTCCACTTTGTGCTAATGGTTGTGGCTTCTTTTCTTCTCCTGCAAACAAAAACCTTTGCTCAAAGTGTTACAAAGATTGTCTCAAAGAAAAAATATCTAAATCAAATGAAGTTTTGAAGAGTCAAATCAAGTGTTCGAAGGATGAGCTCTTTACTCTTGACTCATCTACGTCTCTTAAACCATGTTCTTCAAATAACCTTATAACTAATGTTTGTGATCCTATGGCTAGTGTTGCCATTTATGACTCTTCAAGCATGAAGGACAAGAAAAAGAGGTGCAAAAGCTGCAATAAAAAGGTTGGACTAATTGGGTTTGAGTGTCGTTGTGGGGATGTTTTTTGTGGAAAACATAGGCACCCAGAAGAGCATGATTGCAAAGTGGATTTCAAGGAAATTGGTCGTCAAGCTTTGGCTAAACAAAATCCTATATGTATTGGTGATAAATTAGAACATAGGATCTAAGCTATAAATTTTTAGGAATTTAACAATTCTTGTGGTGATGAATTTCTTGCTCGTTATTTTTTCATTTAACAATTCTTTCTTGTTATTAACTTGTGTATAATTGGACATTATTAACCATTCATAGAAATAAAAAATCTCTCCTTTTATTATATAATAATGGTATATTTTTAATGATGTTGATTTTTTGTTTTCCTGTGCTATATATATGACCAGAGACGACAGATAGTGAGTTTTATATGAAATTAACTCAAAAGAAATTAAATCTAATGTTAATATACGATAAATGTGGACACAAAATATCATCTATTCTCTACTGGTTAGACCCATTGGCCAACACCAACAACTTTTCTCTATAATGTTTCTATCTATAAATTTTAGTTTAAGATAACATATTCCTTTCAAGTTTGATCAGTTCGTGTGAGAAACATTAGTTTTTAATATAGTGCACTCGTGCTTTATTGAATTTGTTCGTGAGTGTCACAATCAAGGTCACCACGAATAAAAATAGAAAAGAAAAAGAAATCCTTATTAAATTAAAAAAAAATTGAGAAAACTTAAAAGAAAAAAGGTCTATTTATGTTGCATTTGGAAGTTTATTGACGCATGGAAAATATGTTAACAGCTAATAGTTGGAAAAAAAATGTTAAAGCCTCAAAAAATCAGTAACAGTAGAAAAATTACTTAAGAAAAAGGAGAATTATTAAGATAGACAAGTTAAATATTTTGATTAAAACCATCAACACAAAAAATTGTTTCAATCGCATGAATAGTCTTAAGTCCTTTAAGTTCGACGACACCACATAGTCTCTTCTTCCTAACGATGAGTGTGTTTGGGCCTAAATGGTTGGTATCCTTTGTAAGATCCTTAGGAATGCAAATGGAGATAATGTCTTGAGAGAGAGAGCTTGTGCATAACCTCAACCACGACGATCTATCAGATACAAATTATAACTGTCATACAAATCATCAACAATCCGATCGATATTCATGTATTTCCTGTAGTGTTTTTTTTTTTAATTATATTAAAGGTGTAAATTTTTTAAAAGATATTTGAAAATAATAAAAAAAATAATATTTTTATGAATAAAAGATAAAAAGATATTTTTTGAAAGGTATTTAAAAGAAAAAATAAAAACCTTTAAAGATATTTAAAGCGATTAAAAATTATTGTTATATTTAAGTTTTTGGTTAGTATAAAAAAACTAAGTGTAGCTAATCACATACCTTACCATTTCCTAATACATCATTGGGGACCAAAAATGGCCGTAAACTTAAAAAAATAAAAATCATGCAAACCTTTTTTACGACTCATTTATTCATTGTAAATAGTAGTGATAGATTTTTTATTGTTAATTTATTTAATTATTGATAAAATTGTCGATATTTTTTCTAATAACTTAAGTTTTTTTTAACTGAAAAATTCAATCACCGAGTCTTTCTCAAATAGGGTTAGTAACATATTTTTGACAAAATTATAAAGTTTTAATTCTTGTATGAATTTAAAATGTATTTCTAATTATTTTTACACATGCAAAATATAGAAAGAGACATTGTATACATGACATTAAGATCTTATTTATTATACGGGAATGATAAAAAAAAAACATATACTAAAACAAATAATAGTAACAATAACACTTTCAAAGTGAAAACAATGGAAAAAAACATTATATTTTAAATTTATTTTATTATTATTATTATTAATAATAATAAAAATATTACTCTTTATACAAATTTATTAATTTTTATTTTAATTTTTAGAAGTAATTTATAATTTTAAAAAAAATTATAGAAACAAATAATAAAGACGAAGACACTTTTTCCGTATTTGGTCATGCATTCAGTTTTAATATTTATTTTGATTATAATAAAGAAAAACTTTTAAAATAAAATTTATAAAATAAATCATGGTAAAAAGTTTGGGACCTTTAATACATAGTAAAAATTAGTTATTTTAAACATTGTACTTAATATTTAAAATATATACTATTTGATTGATGGTTTTATATTTTCTTTAATTTAATTTATTTTTGTGTTTTTCTTTAGACAAGCTCGTATCTTTCATTCAGTCTTTATGCAAAAATTTTGTTTTGAATATTTTTAATATGTAGTGATAGTTAAATATATAAATTAAATTTTAAGCTTTGTTTATTATATTAGTTTAAAGTTATCATGCTCTTTCTTTCTTTCTTTTGAAATTACTAGCCTTGACTCATTATTATTTTTTCAGAGCAAATGTTATCTTGAATTAAATCATATTATTATTTTTTCAGAGAAATGCTGATTATTTTTATTATTTTGTTGACTGGATCATGATGATCAAAGGTAATAATTTGGTATATTATTTTAAAAAAATTACATTTAATTAAATAAATATAAAATTTGGAAAAAATTTACTGTAATAAAATTAATTAAATATATAATTTAAGGATGGGTCATAAATTATAAATTTTGTAGTATACAATTATTAAAATTAAAAAATATATTTTATTACATTTTATTTATATATCTTTGAATCAGTATTTTAAACTAAGAATTTTTGTATTAAATGTCGCTTAAATTTTTAATGTGTGAGTATATATATATATATATATATATATATATATATATATATATATATATATATATATATATTAGCAAATATTAATACACCCGTGTATATAGCGTGGGTAGAACTAATTAGTAATAATAATAAGAAACTAATTTCCGTCTAGCATGCTCAGTTTTTAAAATTAAAACTGCGAGGAAATAAGTAATAGTTTTCTTGAATGTAGATGATTTATAATTAATTATAAGATATGTTTATGGATATTACTTCTTGCCATCATTTCTTATAAATTAACCCACTCTTTTGTTTTTTCTGCAAATTTTCCTGTCAATATCTTTCTCTTGTAAAATTTTCGTTTGAGCCAAACCAACATAAGCAACATGGATCCACCACTTTGTGCTAAGTGTGGCTTGTTTGGTTCAACTACAGACCTAAACCTTTGCTCAAAGTGCTACCGAGATTATCTGGAATCGAATAACGTTTTGAAGATCGAATTCAAGAGTTCGACAGGTAAGACCTATGTTTTCGAATCATCTATGTCTGGTAAAGCATGTGCTTCTGGGAGCTCTTCCACTGTTCCAAGTGACTCTAAGAGTGAGGAGAAAAGGTGCAAAAGCTGCAATAAGAAGGTTGGACTAACTGGCTTTAAGTGCCGTTGTGGAGAGTTGTTTTGTGGAAAGCATAGATACCCAGAAAAGCATGCATGCAAAGTGGATTTAAAGGAAACTGGTCGTCAAACTTTGGCTAAACAAAATCCTAAATGCACTGGTGATAAATTAAAAAATAGGATCTAGGGTGTAAATTTATACAAATTATTTATACTTTTTATATTTCAGAATTATAAATATTACTATTATATAAGTTATGAGTTTCTTACTGATCATCATAATGGGATATCACACATTGTTTTGTCTCTCTATCCATCCATGCCTGATGTGTTATTAACCATTTTGTATAAATGTTATTACACGCAGTGACATATAATGAATATTTTTAGAAAATAAATAAATAAACTAAGGCATAATTATTATAAATTATTGCCATAATAATTTTACTACATGAGTGCAAATGTGGGTCATCCAAGCAAATTTCTGCCCAACTTTGACAACACCACCTCCTCCCAATTATTTTTAGGTTCGTTTATCAAACTCTCATAAAGTGAGTACTAATTTTTAAATTAGACCTTTTTTAAGTGTTTTATATGGTTTTATGGGTTAGTTATGTTTTTTTTTTTTATCATTTTAAGTAATTTTTTATATTAAAAATTATTTTTAATTTAATATTCAATTAAAGTTTACAATTTTCATAATTTATTTTTAATTTTAATATTTATCTCTTTACATAACTTTTTTAATATAATAAAATATCTATTATTTTAGAATTTGTACTTATAAATTATATACAGAGGTAAATATAAAAATTTATATTAAGTGAAAGTATTTTTAATTACGTGGCAATTTTTTTATATTGAATATTTAATATTTAATTTAAATTTTATTTTTTTAATTTTAAAAATGTTATCTCATAGTCCTATTTAATATTATAAAATATTAATTATTACTCTAAAGGTATTTATTGTTTCAAAATTTAATAAATTTACGAAGACATATAATTAATTTATTTTTATTCCAAAAATATGTTTAATATAAATAAATTAGTTTAAAGAAATATCGGTACAAAAATTAGTTTATATGAATACATAATAAAACAAACATTTCAATTATGAGTCAACAAAACTATGTTCATTAAAGCATATAAGTTGTAAGTAGAAAAATTATCATGAATGAGTTAAATAACATGAAAATAATTAAAGGAAAAATATCATAAAAAATGTAAAAGTCCTAAACAATATTAAACCATCAATATAGACTAATTAAATCTGAAAGAAAATTATCATTTACTTGTAACAAAAAAAATATCAATCTATTGACTTTTAGAGTTATAAAAAAAGTCTTAAAAACTACCTTCCAAATTCAAAGTTAAATTTTATTTGAAGTAAAAAAATATTTTACTTAATATTATTTAGACGCATTACCATTCTTTTCATATTATAACCATATTTTTAATATTAACATATGGTAAGATATTTTCAAAAAGTCAAAAACTTATGTCTCTAAAATTTTTTCCTTTCACAAATTTGTATATGACTTAATAAGGTAAAAAGACAAAAAATCAAATATATAATTAAGAAGATATTAAATATTCGTGATTTTTCATCTCATTAAATTTTATTAATCTATACAATTTTAATAATAGACTTAATTATATTTTTGTTTTTATAAAAGTGCTATCCTTCAAAATAAGTTTTTAAAATAATTTTTTTGGTTAAGATTCACTTTTTAATTTATTTAAAATATTATATTTTTTTACAGTCAATAATTACCGTTAAATGATCAGTTGAATTCACATCAATGTTATATCATCGTTATTTTTAAAAATTTTATTATTTAAAAAATTATATTTAAAAAAAGTCCTTAAAAAATATTTAAAATTTTAATTTTAAAAAAATATTTCCTCAACTTCTCTCCACACTCTTTCAATCCCAATTTCCTCCTAACCAAAAAATCCCCTGCTCACCGCAACTTGCCCTCTCTTATCTTTCTTGGATCGAAGTTTCTCTTCAATTACAATATGGCACTTAGAATATGCGTGTTTGGAAGTTTAGTTGAACCTTTGAGTTTTCACAGTTATTATATTCAACAGTGTTCCTTGACCTTGTACGAAATCTGAATTCCATTTTCTCCTCTCTTTTTTTTTTTTTTTTTTCATTTCTCTTTGTTCTAAGCACACACAACTTGTTCCATAGCCATGGAAGAAGATTTCTTGCTCTGCAATTGCATTGCCATTTTTCTACTTTGATCGGGTATGTATATGCTATTTTACTTGCTCTATACACACCCTTTTACTCCCTTTCTTTATGGAGTGGCTTTTAATCACTGTTCGTGCGGTGAAATCAAGTTAATGCATTTTTGGACTCAAAAGCAAGGAAGGGTGTGGGTTTTTGTCAAGTTGTGGTTTTGTTATGTTGTGTAGATCAGAGAAAAACTGGATTTCATTGGTAAATTTGTACAAAGACAGAAACTTTGCACTTAAAGCCTTTGTGAGTTTTCTTTCTTATGGGTTAAAGGTGTTTTATGTGATAGAGCATGATCCTCCTTCCACCTCTAGGATTCTACGATCTTCTCGGCCTCCATTAAGAGCATATAAAAATGACAGGGGTATAGAATTTTAAATAATAAAATTTTTAGAAACTATAGAATTGACTGAATCGTAATAAATTAAAAATTTAAAGACTTATTTTAATTGGTATTACTTTTATGGAAATTAAAAACATAATTAAGCTTTAATAATATTTATATTCAATTAACAAATTTTCTCATATTTCTTAATTTTTGAAAATAGTGAATATAATAAAATAAATAAACATATTCAATATTTTATAGTCTTAAAATTATTTAATGCATTTTTACATCACGAAGCTTTGAAATGAAGATATTTACTATTTTTTTATTTCAACTATGCATATAACATCATAATTTTGAAAATCAGAGTAATGCAATTGATGAACGGGTCAGATAATCGATCTAAATGACTCAAAATTGGATTGTCAAGACTAAATGAACCGATCAAGAACCAATGAAAATTGATTTAGTAGTTGGACAGAATCTTTGTTTATTTCAAACAAAAAGGTAACCAGAAGTAATTCTCATGGGTATCTATTCTTGTTTCAGTTATTAGTTGTTAATATTAATGCATTATTTTTACTATTTTACTTCATAAATTATATTTAAATTAATATAGATATCTTCATTAGTAATATTCACTATTTTATATTTACATATCAATTCAACTGTTAATCGTCTAAGAGAGTAACACATGCAGGAAAAAATTTAAAATCAATGACTCTTTACATAGATAGAGAATAAGAGATAGTGATAAATATATTTTTCAAAGAACTTTTTATTTGTTATTCCTTAATGCTAGAAGGCTAGTTAACATTTATCTTGACTAATTAAACTTTCAAAGAATTCAAATGTTTATTAATGCTTGATCAATAAAGAGATCGACTACCAACCTAGGTATACTGACTTAAATTAAAGAAAATATTTTCTTGAAGCTGATAGTTATAATATTTTCTAGAGGAAATTCTTTGAATTTAGTACGCTGTTAATTCAAGAATTAGGACTCGTTGTTGTCAGTCATAGTTCTCCCTTACTTAATAATGTTTATTCTTTTTTCGAATGCGATATATCTTATAAGAGACAATTTTGCAAAATGAATATCTTACCAAATTCAAATTGAGCCTATAAACAGTTAAAAGAAAAAAAAAAACATGAGTATATTAGTACACATGACATGTTTTTAATATATACTTATTTTATAAGAGTATTTTAGCAAATTACTCTTTCATGTGTATTTTAACAAATTCAAGATTATATAATTATTACAATATTCCTAAAAAAATAAGTGAGTGCTCTTATTTATCTTTTAGAAGAAGCATGTTTATGTATTATACCATTGAAAATATTATTAAAACAATTAAAGTTTAAGTTTATTAAAATGTTCCAACTAAAAAAAAAAGTAAATGCACACTTACAAAAGTTAGTTTATTTTCATTTATTTCTTAGAAAAAAAGTAATTTTACAAGTTATATTTCTAACAAATTCAATCCAAAAAATTTATAAAATATAAATAACATATAGATTGAACTTGATTGCTTACCTTGAACCATTAAAATTCTATTAGTAAATGTAGAGTAGGGAAAGTCTCTAATTCTACTGCGAAGTGTAATATGTTATTTCCAAACTCATTAGGATGGGATGCAAAAATCTCTTTATGGCCCTCTACTCTAAGCATGAGTTTAAACACATTTTCTTGACAATTCAAAATTGCATTTACAAGTAAGCATCTTCCATTACTGTCTATGGCTAATGAAAGGTTAGAATTTGTTTTTCTCATTAAATCTACGAACTCACCATTCTTCGCTGCCAGTAACATGTACTTTAGAATTTTTAAGTACTGGGCAATGGTTCTTTTTCATCTTTGAATGCCTGAAACCATTTGAAAGTTAATTTCAAATGAAGGACTTAATTAAACATAAGACAAAATTGACGTATGAAAGTAAAGACAAAACTAATATCATACGTATTTTTAAGTAATTTTCTTTAATTAAAAGTAGAGTTTTATTTTGATAATTTATATAATAAATGTTATATGTTAAAGGTTATTGAAAATTGTTGTAGTTAAATTTTAATTCAAATTTAAAAATATTACTAAAAATGCTAAAACTATTGTGCATAATTAAATTTAGAATACAATAAAAGTACAATTTTTTAATGTGTTGTTGACGTTGTTTACTACTTAAAATTAAAATTTTAATAAATATTGTAAACATTTTATTAAAATTAAATAAATTTCAATACAGAGAAGCTTTTCCCTCCTTTAAGAACTATCTATTCTGTCATCTTTTCATTGTCGGTTAATTCAGCAGCAAGAGTAAGCTCAATGTATCCCTCCCTGTCTTACATTGTCAGCAATTGCTACTTCCTAATTTCAATTAAATTCTTCACAATTTTATCATGTCCTGCACCTAACACAACATGAAGAACGAATTTCACGCTGTAGTGTGTATTGAAAATATCCTCACAGAAACTGTTGATGTGCTCTCTCACCTCAGCATATTTGTCTCTTTTCACCAAATGATAGAGCTAGTCAAGTTAGTTGCTACGACGATGGTCAAGCTCATTATCATGGTAAGCTTTCACATCTTGGCTGAATGAGACCTTCGTGTGATTCCATGCCTCTTGGATTGTTTTGCATTTTCTTGTTTGGCTTAAAGTTCCAAATCCACACGATAGTTGAATGGCATGTAGAACATTGCTATTTTTGCATTTCCAATCCAAGTTGTCGTTATAAGGGTTAATATCATCCTCTACAACAATGCGTTAGATACGGGTAACAAAATGAATGACAACACATACTCATGCTAAACTTCATAAAATCATCCAATTCACTTCCTAATCCACAACAATATTCTAGTATATGTCACACATACACTTCAAAATTTCATTTTATATAATTCACTTCAAAATTACATTACAGCAATACTACTCCCATTTTTCACACACCATATTCACATCGGGCCTTCACCTGATGTACTCTACTTACTAGCCACTACTGCATCATTTATGTTACGTATCACTAAATAACTAGTAAGGTGAAAGGTGAATATACGGTGGTAAATGAACCGCTGCGGCAAACTAACTTGAGTTCTACTGAGAAATACATAAGAGAGGCGAGCCAAAGCACAATAAGATTGATCAGGATTCAAGTCTTTGGTTCCGTCTTCTTGAATTAACATTCTGGCAACATCTGTAAACAAAACGTAAATCATTCAAATTTATACTGATTCGGGGCCTATAAAAGTAATTAAACATTATCCACTTCTTAATTAATGAATAAATATTAACAATAAACATATTTTATCTCCTTAAGTAAGGTTAAATACATAAATTGCATAAATGTATATTAATTCATGTATTTTTATTAAATAAATTGCTAATAACTAATGAGTAAAGCCAAGATTAGTTCTGAAATTGATGACACCGTTTAACTTAGTTCTGAGATTCAAATTGACTTGTTACTTTGTCGCGTCACTTTACTCCAAATGGTTGCACTGGTAAAACAACATTGTTTTGGAATGAAAAGGAGAGAAATAACATCGTTTGAAAATCACAGTTGTTACATTCAATCAAGAAATTATTCTCTAGAAGCAAATGAACGAAGTCTTACCAAATATTTTGGTGGAGATGCAACGTGAAAGAAGCTTAGAGGCGTGACAGAAAGTATTTTGGAGTAAAATAGACCGAGGAGTAATAGAGAAGAGATATCTAACCATATTTCTATTGCCCTTAGCAGAGGCGAGAAGCACAGGATCTCTGATTAGGTCTTGGTGGTGAGACAGAGAAGCTCTTCCCCTCCTTCACGAACCATCCACTCTGCCATCCCTTCATTATCGGTTAATTCAGCAGCAAGAGCAAGAGCAGTGTATCTCTCCTTGTCTTACATTGTCAGCAATTGCTGCTTCCTAATTTCAATTAAATTCTTCACAATTTTATCCTGCTGTGCACCTACCGCAACATGAAGAACGAATTTCACGCTGTAGTGTGTATTGAAAATATCCCCACAGAAACTGTTGATGTGCTCTCTCACCTCAGCCCATTTGCCTCTTTTCACCAAATGATAGAGCTAGTCAAGTTAGTTTCTACGACGATGGTCACGCTCATTATCATGGTAGGCTTTCACATCTTGGCTGAATGAGACCTTCAAGTGATTTCATGCCTATTGTTTTGTTTTGCATTTTCTTGTTTGGCTGAAAGTGTCAAATCCACAGGACAGTTGAATGACATGTAAAACATTGCTATTTTTAGATTTCCAATCCGAGTTATCGTTATAAGGGTTAATATCACCCTCTACAACAATATGTTAGGTACTGGTAACAAAATGAATGACAACACATACTCATGCTAAACTTCATACAATCATCCAATTCACTTCCTAATCCACAACAATATTCCAAAGATACATCATACATACACCTCATAATTTCATTTTATATAATTCACCCCTCTAATAACAGCAACACTACTCCCATTTTCCACACACCACATACACATCGGGCCTTCACCCGACGTACTTACTTACTAGCCACTACTGCATCATTTATGTTACATGTCACCAAATAACTAGTAAGGTGAAAGGTGAACATACGGTGGTAAATGAACCGCTGCGGCAAACTAACTTGGGTTCTACTGAGAAATGCATAAGGGAGGCGAGCCAAAGCACAATAAGATTCATCGGGATCCAAGCCTCTGGCACCGTCGTCTCAGATTAACATTGTGGCACCATCTATAAACAAAACGTAAATCATTCATATTTATACTGATTCGGGGCCTATAAAAGTAATTAAACATTATCCACTTCTTAATTAATGAATAAATATTAACAATAAACATATTTTATCTCCTTAAGTAAGGTTAAATACATAAATTGCATAAATGTATATTAATTCATGTATTTTTATTAAATAAATTGCTAATAACTAATGAGTAAAGCCAAGATTAGTTCTGAAATTGATGACACCGTTTAACTTAGTTCTGAGATTCAAATTGACTTGTTACTTTGTCGCGTCACTTTACTCCAAATGGTTGCACTGGTAAAACAACATTGTTTTGGAATGAAAAGGAGAGAAATAACATCGTTTGAAAATCACAGTTGTTACATTCAATCAAGAAATTATTCTCTAGAAGCAAATGAACGAAGTCTTACCAAATATTTTGGTGGAGATGCAACGTGAAAGAAGCTTAGAGGCGTGACAGAAAGTATTTTGGAGTAAAATAGACCGAGGAGTAATAGAGAAGAGATATCTAACCATATTTCTATTGCCCTTAGCAGAGGCGAGAAGCACAGGATCTCTGATTAGGTCTTGGTGGTGAGACAGAGAAGCTCTTCCCCTCCTTCACGAACCATCCACTCTGCCATCCCTTCATTATCGGTTAATTCAGCAGCAAGAGCAAGAGCAGTGTATCTCTCCTTGTCTTACATTGTCAGCAATTGCTGCTTCCTAATTTCAATTAAATTCTTCACAATTTTATCCTGCTGTGCACCTACCGCAACATGAAGAACGAATTTCACGCTGTAGTGTGTATTGAAAATATCCCCACAGAAACTGTTGATGTGCTCTCTCACCTCAGCCCATTTGCCTCTTTTCACCAAATGATAGAGCTAGTCAAGTTAGTTTCTACGACGATGGTCACGCTCATTATCATGGTAGGCTTTCACATCTTGGCTGAATGAGACCTTCAAGTGATTCCATGCCTATTGTTTTGTTTTGCATTTTCTTGTTTGGCTGAAAGTGTCAAATCCACAGGACAGTTGAATGACATGTAAAACATTGCTATTTTTAGATTTCCAATCCGAGTTATCGTTATAAGGGTTAATATCACCCTCTACAACAATATGTTAGGTACTGGTAACAAAATGAATGACAACACATACTCATGCTAAACTTCATACAATCATCCAATTCACTTCCTAATCCACAACAATATTCCAGTATACATCATACATACACCTCATAATTTCATTTTATATAATTCACCCCTCTAATAACAGCAACACTACTCCCATTTTCCACACACCACATACACATCGGGCCTTCACCCGACGTACTTACTTACTAGCCACTACTGCATCATTTATGTTACATGTCACCAAATAACTAGTAAGGTGAAAGGTGAACATACGGTGGTAAATGAACCGCTGCGGCAAACTAACTTGGGTTCTACTGAGAAATGCATAAGGGAGGCGAGCCAAAGCACAATAAGATTCATCGGGATCCAAGCCTCTGGCACCGTCGTCTCAGATTAACATTGTGGCACCATCTATAAACAAAACGTAAATCATTCATATTTATACTGATTCGGGGCCTATAAAAGTAATTAAACATTATCCACTTCTTAATTAATGAATAAATATTAATAATAAACATATTTTATCTCCTTAAGTAAGGTTAAATACATAAATTGCATAAATGTATATTAATTCATGTATTTTTATTAAATAAATTGCTAATAACTAATGAGTAAAGCCAAGATTAGTTCTGAAATTGATGACACCGTTTAACTTAGTTCTGAGATTCAAATTGACTTGTTACTTTGTCGCGTCACTTTACTCCAAATGGTTGCACTGGTAAAACAACATTGTTTTGGAATGAAAAGGAGAGAAATAACATCGTTTGAAAATCACAGTTGTTACATTCAATCAAGAAATTATTCTCTAGAAGCAAATGAACGAAGTCTTACCAAATATTTTGGTGGAGATGCAACGTGAAAGAAGCTTAGAGGCGTGACAGAAAGTATTTTGGAGTAAAATGGACCGAGGAGTAATAGAGAAGAGATATCTAACCATATTTCTATTGCCCTTAGCAAAGGCGAGAAGCACAGGATCTCTGATTAGGTCTTGGTGGTGAGACAGAGAAGCTCTTCCCCTCCTTCACGAACCATCCACTCTGCCATCCCTTCATTATCGGTTAATTCAGCAGCAAGAGCAAGAGCAGTGTATCTCTCCTTGTCTTACATTGTCAGCAATTGCTGCTTCCTAATTTCAATTAAATTCTTCACAATTTTATCCTGCCGTGCACCTACCGCAACATGAAGAACGAATTTCACGCTGTAGTGTGTATTGAAAATATCCCCACAGAAACTGTTGATGTGCTCTCTCACCTCAGCCCATTTGCCTCTTTTCACCAAATGATAGAGCTAGTCAAGTTAGTTTCTACGACGATGGTCAAGCTCATTATCATGGTAGGCTTTCACATCTTGGCTGAATGAGACCTTCAAGTGATTCCATGCCTATTGTTTTGTTTTGCATTTTCTTGTTTGGCTGAAAGTGTCAAATCCACAGGACAGTTGAATGACATGTAAAACATTGCTATTTTTAGATTTCCAATCCGAGTTATCGTTATAAGGGTTAATATCACCCTCTACCACAATATGTTAGGTACTGGTAACAAAATGAATGACAACACATACTCATGCTAAACTTCATACAATCATCCAATTCACTTCCTAATCCACAACAATATTCCAGTATACATCATACATACACCTCATAATTTCATTTTATATAATTCACCCCTCTAATAACAGCAACACTACTCCCATTTTCCACACACCACATACACATCGGGCCTTCACCCGACGTACTTACTTACTAGCTACTTCTGCATCATTTATGTTACGTGTCACCAAATAACTAGTAAGGTGAAAGGTGAACATACGGTGGTAAATGAACCGCTGCGGCAAACTAACTTGGGTTCTATTGAGAAATGCATAAGAGAGGCGAGCCAACGCACAATAAGATTCATCGAGATCCAAGCCTCTGGCACCGTCGTCTCGAATTAACATTGTGGCACCATCTGTAAACAAAACGTAAATCTGCATTAAAGAATCTTTGTAAAGTGAGATTATTTTTGCCAATGCACAAACACATTCCTGAAGTGTCCTTCAGATATCTCAATATCCATTTTACACCTTCCCATTACTCATTTCCAGGATTTGATAGGAACCTATTGACAATTCCCACTACATGTGCTATGTCAGGTCTGGTACACACCATAGCATACATTACTCTCACTACAGCTGATACATATGGTATTCTTGACATCTCAAAGTTTTTTTGCCAACTATTGCTTCAATTCGTTGAATTTTGTCATATTGGACCTTGCAATTAACATGTCATCAACATATAAAGCAAGAATGACATAACTATCAGCATACTTCTTAACATAGCAGCAATGATCTGCATAACATTTGTGAAATCAAAAGTTGCTTATAAACTCATTAAACTTCTTGTACCACTGTCTTAGTGCTTGTTTCAAGTCATTCAAGCTTTTGTGAAGTTTGCATACAAGATTCTCCTTGCCTGAAACTTCAAAACCTTCTAGTTGTATCATATATATGTCTTTCTCTAGATCCCCATGTAGGAATGTAGTTTTAACATCTAATTGCTCCAAATAAAAATTCTTTATAGTTACGATACTCAAGATAACTCTAATGGTAGTCATCTTGACAACAGGAGAGAAAATCTTTGTAAAGTCAATTCCCTGTTTCTACTAAAACCCTATCTCTACAAGTCTCGCATTATATCTTCTACTACCGTCAGGTTCTTCTTTCAACCTATAAACTCGCTTGTGCTGTAAAACTTTCTTTCCTTGTAGTAGCTTGGTTAATGACCATGTTCCATTCTTCTAAAGAGATATCATTTCATCTTTCATTTCTAAGTCTCACTTAATAGATTTATTCCCCTACATGGCTTTTGCAAAACATTCTGTCTCATTAGCATAAGTTAATAACAAATAATGCAATGAAGGAGAATACTTTTGCGGTGCTACTAGTACTTTACTATATCTCCTTAATTTGGTCATAGGAATTTCTAGCATTGTTATGGGTTCTAGTTTTGGTTCTGATTCAGACTCTTTCTTTGTTGTCAGGCTTCTAATTTATTATTGAGTAATCTATAATATTTTATACTTGTTCAATGTTAATTGAAGGATTATTTGGTATTGGAATATATTTAGATGGAGTTTGAAATTATTTTAAAAAAAAAAAAAAAAAAAAAGTGAACAGTGCAATGAACAGTGCACCGCGTATGAACAGTGCAATGAACAGTGTAACCGCGTATGTACAGTACAAACCGTGTATGAACAGTGCAATGAACAGTGCAAACCGCGTACAAACCGTGTATGAACAGTACAAAACCGCGTATGTACAGTGACAGCTGACGTCATCGGTGACGTCACAGTGTACAGTACAAACCGCGTATGAACAGTGACAACCGCGTATGTACAGTGCGTGTACAGTGTTTTCTGGCATGAATAGTGCCTAAACAGTATTTTCCGGCATGAACAGTAAGGCGGTGAACAGTGTTTTCCGGCGGTGAACAGTAAATTTCCGGCGTGAACAGTAAATTTCGAAAATTTTCTATAAAAAGGGGGCTTCACACGAAATTTTCATTTCTTCACCTCTATCCAAGGTTCTCAAAGGTTCTAAGGCCGTAAACCACCATTTCTCTCATACTAAACCTTTCTAAACTTAGATTTCCCGAGATCTCGAGATTCTACATCTATTACGAAGGATTGGAAGTAAGTTTCTTTAAGTTTGAAGCTAGATTTACCGTTCGTTTCTCTTCTCCTTCTCTTTCTTATAGAAATTCATGGTGTTCTTAGGAGAAACTCCGTTCTAAAGCTGAATCTTCGGTGAATTTTTGTTATAATCAAGTAATATTCAGTAGATCTAGTGTGAATCATCTTTACGAGGTAAGGGGAGTTTACTTTAACCTATGAACTATGTTTTGAACGGTTTAATATGCTATTTCAAGATATTTTGATATGATTTTGTTAGATCTATTGAATAAAAGCTATTTTCTAAGTCAGAATCGTTGTAATTAGTTTAAAATGCTGAGATTTTGGCTGATCTATTATAAACTTGCCGTAGTTGAAATGTTAAAATAATTTTGGTGGTGTGCATCATGCCGAGATATATGTTTTGCATCATTATAGAGCCGAGTTACATGTTTAGGTGGGTAGACATGTAACGGTAAGTTCATCTTTGAGCTTTGTCTTTGTCTTGTCTGGATCCAGATAGGAATGGGTCGCTCCTGACCGGCTCGGTTCCTTCGGATTAATTAGGTTTGTGAAACCGATTGGAAACCGTTTTCATCAGTGCATTAGATGGGCTGGAAATGCATGGGGTTATTGCTTTGTGAAAAATATTTTGCTCTATATATATATAATTTTATTTTATGTTTGGTAAGCTCACCCTTGCATTTCTTTCTATGTCGTTGTGTGCGTGTGTACTTGCGATGATCGTACGGTGGTACGTGAGCGGATGTAGCAGTGTTGCATCTACTTCACAGGCTGAGGGGCCAGTGAAGAAAAGTTAGAAGCTGGAGTTGAGTAATAATGCATCAGAGTCCTTTTTCTTTATATATGAGACCTCATGTCGAGGGAGTCACGTATTATAATTTTTTTTTTTGGTATTTTGAATATTATAAACTAAATGTAATATTATGTTGATCTGTTGGATATTTGTTGTAAGGAACTTCATTTTTACTTTGAATGAGAAGTGAATTTTTATACTTATATTCTCTATTATTTACCTATTTTTAAATAAGTATGTGGTGTAGAAATAATGTTCTCGGTCCTTTATAAAAAGGGGTCGTGACATTTGTATCTGACCTTCTATTGGTTACATTACTCTATGAAATTTCTTCTAATTCTACACTTTCAGAAAGTTTTGACAATCTCTTTGCACCCATAAATTCCATAAATCTATCTTTATAGAACATGTACTCATTAAAAGTAACATTTCTACTTCTAATAATTTTCTTGTTTTGGTTATCCCAAAACTTATAGCCATACATGTCAGATCCATAGCCGATAAAATAACACTCTCTTACCTTGGGGTCTAATTTATCTCTATTGTCAAAAGTATATCGAAACATATGAGACACAATCAAAAACTCTTAAGCGTGAAAGTTTTACCTCCTTTTCAGACCATACTCCTTCAAGTAATCGATAATTTAAGAGAACTGACAGTCCTCTATTCATAAGGTAAGTTGTTATATTTATTACTTCTACCTAAAACATTTTAGGCAGGCCAGACTAGATCCGTATACATCTAGCTCTCTCATTCAAGGTTCTATTCATCCTTTTTGCCACACTATTTTGTTCAATTGTTCATGGTACTATTTTGATCATTCTAAACCCATTTTCTAAAAAGAAGTCCTTAAACTCTTAGCTATCATACTCTTCACCATTATCAGATTTCAGACTTTTAACCTTCAAACCTATTTGATTTTCAACTTTTGCTTTCCATATTTTAAACACAGAAAACATATCAAATTTATTTTTAAGAAAATAAACCCATACCTTTCTTTTAGAATCATAAATGAAGGTGACATAATAGCGTGAGCCTTCAAGGGATTGTACGGGGATGGCCCCAAACATCTATATGCACTAATTCTAGCTTTTTAACTTTGGATATCTTTCTTGACTTCAAGAAGCTAACCTTTTTCTACTTTCCGAAGATACAATGTTCACAAACTCCAACATCAACATGCTTCAAACTTGATAGTTTTTTCTTTGACGCCATAAGCTTCATTCTTTTATCACTCATGTGTCTGAATCTTTGATGCAATAATGAGAAACTATCAACAACATCAGTAACTACTACCATTTCCTCATATGCAACCATGTAAAGAGTCTTTCGCTTCTTTCCATGAGCTATAACTAAATTGTCTTTCGTTACTTTCCAAGCTCCATCTCCAAATGTGGTGTAATGTCCCTCATCATCCAATTGCCCTATAATATTAAATTTCTATTTAAAGCAGGAATATGTCTGACATTATGCAATGTCCACAAGGTTCCACTTGAGGTTCTGATGTCAATATCACCTCTTCCCACAATATCAAGAGGTTTTCTATTGCAAGGTAAACCTTCCCAAACTTTTCAGAAACATAATTAGATAATAATTCTATAGAAGGAGTAGTGTATACCGACTTACCTGAGTCCATAACCCATGAGTCAATAGTAGTATCCAACCTACAAAGTAAAGCATCTACGGATTCATCAGTTGTTATATTTGCAGATTCATCGACATACTTCTTATTATTGTTATTCCTCCTCCTTGGAGACTTGCAGTGTCTAGTAAAATGACCTCTTTTGTCACAATTCCAACAAATAATATCATTCCAGGCTTTTGTTTGCCCTCTCCCTCTAGACTTTGATCTTTCTTGGCATTAATTCTGACCCTTCTGGTTACTTCTTCCTCTGCTTTCAATATTCAACACTAGAAGTAGAACTAAAAGGTTCTCCATGAATCTCTCCTGCGAACGTCTTCGCTTAAGATCAAGTCACAGATGTCATCAACCTTTAACTTGCTATCTCTTACAGAACTGCTAACTGTAGTAACAGTTGCAGCCCAGCTTTCTGAAAGAGATGATAATAGAATCAACACCTTTACCTCATCATCAAACATGATCTGCACTAACACCAATTGGGTAAGAATTATATTAAATTTATTAATATAATCAGTGACATAATTACCTTGTCCCATTTTGATGTTGAATAATCAACTCATCAAATGTACTTTATTTGCTGCGAATGACTTCTCAAACATATTTGACAATGCTTTCATCAAATTCGCAGTAGTCTTCTCATTCACAATATTGAACGCCACATTCTTGGCTAGTGTTAATATCACTACATCGATCCAGTAACTCCCATTGACTGCTCCATGTCGTTTGGCTTCTCCCTTTTTAAGGGTTGATACAACCTCTTTTGATACAAATAGTCTTTTATCTACATTTTTCAGAATCCGAAGTCTCTGCCATCAAACTTCTCAATCTTTACCTTTCCCTTTTCCACCGTCATTGCTCCTATTGCTTCCTCTAAGCTAAGGAAACTCTGACTACTTTCTTTAAACTAAGGCCCCATGAAAAAATCAAATATTTTTTTATGTGGAAGATGAGACAATGTTGCAACTACAGAGCATATTAAGATATTGACTCTTGATATCAGTTGTCAGAACAAGTATGGACCTTTTACTATATGTCTATACTAGTATGATATTGTCCACTTTGGGTCTAAGCTTTCGTTGCAGAGAGAGCCGATATGAATAGATTGATTCACAGTTGAGGAAGAGTGTTGGAATCAAGTGTGAATTGAGTCCCACATGAAATGGGATATGAGTAAATAAGGAGTTCATAAGATGGACTCATGTATCCAATGCCTTAAAGTTTGGAGGTTTCATTGTGGTGTCCTATTCATTATAAAGTTTTCTACTTGAAAACTCCTCATCCCAACACCTTGCAACCACCACATCATGAAAAACGGTTCTACCATTATAGAATCCGTGAAAAATTGTAGCAGTGAATCCTATTAATGTATTAAATTATATAATCATATAATAGAAATTTTTATATATAAATTTTTTATTGTATGTAATATTTTATAAATTAAAAAATTAATTAATAAACTACAGCAACTAAAATTTATACTTAAATTTTATTTTAAAGATTATTTCAAAAATAATTATATAATAACTAATTTGGAGCATTTATGATAGAAGTTACCAAAGAACTTTGGGAGTGAAGGTTTAACGAACTATTGCAGTTGTCGGAAAATTCGACGGCAACATCGCATTGGAAGAGAGGAATGATCTCTTGTTGCCCCTGCAAGAGTTTTTCTCAAGAATATGAAACCAATTAGTATTAGTATAGTGGCATTTATGACAGGGTGTGAGACATTCTGGATAAATTTAACGATTTTATACAACTTAATATTTATTTTAAATATTTAAAATTATGTGTTTTTTGAAAAAGAAATATATTAGTAATATTTTTGTATTTTTATGTAATATATATTTTAATAGATATTTATCATTGTTAAAAATGGATAATGTTAGGTGTATTGAATAAAGAACCAAACGTAAATCATCGTTGTTAAAAAAATTATTAATTTGATATTACCATAATTTTTAATGCATTTTTAATATAATTATTAATTTTTTATTCTTTTTTTAACTAATAGTTTAGGGCTTTAAAAAATTTACATTAAAATATATTTTTAACATTCGATTTTTTAAAAATTGATTTAGTTTGGAAAAAAGAAACAAGCTCAAGATGGAAACGACGAATAAAAAACGAATTTTATGAAAAATTTAATAAATATTCTACTAGTTAAAGAATTTTAAAAATATATTAAAAAACCTAAAAAGACACTCACTCCATGATTTCTAATAAATTATTACATGATTTTTAATTAAAATGTAATTTTTAATAATTTCGTAACTAATATACACTGACTAACAAGACTCATATATATATATATATATATATATATATATATATATATATATATATATATATCAACTTTTAAAAATGTTTTTAAGCAATAAAAACTGATAATGATTTATTAAAAAGTAAGTATTTGTTATATAAAATATAAAAATATAATAAATATTTTTAGTTCTAAAATTAATAAATGATTTAATTAATTATTAATTTTATTTTTAATTCTTTAGGTATTTTTTTATTTTTATTCATTTCAAATTTGATTTCTATAATTTTTTTATATTAGATTTAATGTGATCTAAATTTTTAATGTTGCTACATTATATAAAATAAAGAATATTTTTTTTCAAATAAATTAGATTTCAAAATTGTTATAATCTTAATTATAGTATCGATGAAGAATAAAGTTAAAATACTCTAAATTATTAAATATTTTTTATAATTTAAAGATAATAAATGCACACAATTTTATTTTATATTTATAATAATTATATATATGCGTGTGAGAGATATATAATTAATCTTAAAATAATATTACATAATTAGAAATTAAGTTTAAAATTATAAATTAAAACAATAGATTATGTTATATATTTTACAAAATACGAAATGAAAAGATAATATCAGTTGAATTGATATGTAAATATAAACTAGTGAATATTATTAATGAAGATATCTATATTAATTTAAATATAATTTATGAAGCAAAATAGTAAAAATTATGCATTAATATTAGCAAAAAATAACTGAAAGAAACAAAGATTATGTCCAACTGTTAAGATTAATTTTTAAAATTATCTATTGTATTGATAAAAATGATAAAGAATTTTTAAATTTAATCTTAATTTGAATTTTTCCTTTTGACCTTTCTGTATTTTAATTTTTATTTTTAAAATTTTATCTCTTGAATTTAATTTTAGTTAATATAATAAATTATTTATTATATTTAGTCTATTTTTAACTTATAAAATTTTTAAATACTTATATAATATGTTTTAATACTTTTTTAATTTAATAATATATTTAAAAATTGACTTGTTTATTCATCAAAATTAGTATAAAATAGTTACATGTCATAAATTTATATTTTATCGTAAGAATATACTCATAACATTAATATATTTTATAGATTAAATATACTCGTAAAATTAAAATTGTTTAAGTCATTATATTTTGTTTAAGTTAAAATTGCAAGATTCCTATGTCTGTACAATTAATATAAGTCAAGTAAATTTACTTTAGCAAATTCATTACCCCTTAAGCATTATTCATTCAATGAGCATTTTTTTACTATAACTTTTGTAAAATGATATTAAAATAGTTGAAGCAAATTTTGCAAACATTATGATAAATAGATGAGACTAATATGAATAATATGAATAGAGAACATGTTAAAGATCTAAAAACATTTAACAATCTATCAATATAAAAGGTAATTTTTGCGATAAATTCATAGGGGATGTAAACATATGAAAGTATTAATTCTTAAAATTACTATCTACATACAAGATTTATACAAAATTTGCATGAAAAAAACAAAAAAAGTGTCTATCAATATAATCTTATAAAGATTTAAAATAACAAATTTTTAAAGTCAAAAAAGATATTTTGAAAATTTATACAGAAGATTAAATTATAAATATATAAACTTGGTATTATTAAGAAAAGGTAAAAATCTAAACTATTAATTTTTTTTAAAAAAATATATCTAACAATTTAAATAAACTAACTCACTCATATACCATTTAATTGCTTACTCATTTTAACTTGAACCCAAATAATATCTAATTTAACATGAATAATAAAAAGTAATTATATGATATATATTTATAATGTATTTTTAAAAAAAAACATGAAAATGAATGGTGAAATTTGTAATTCATGTATTAAATTAGAAAGTAGATGAGTTGATTTACTAGTGCACTATTCGAACTTAACACGTTAATTACTCAGTTAAATTTGTTTATTTAATTAAAGAAATAAATTTAAAGTTTAAAGTTAAACTTAAAGTTAAATTTAATTATTTAAATGTTTCAAGCTTAAGCTTTGCAAGCTAGACATTAAAGTTTGTGAATAATATATACTTAGATAATTATAATTCTATTTAAAGAAAAGTTTGTTTTACCTTCCTTATATTTGATTATGTGCAATTAAACTCTGATTTTTGAATTTTTATAACACGACGTTCTATGCTTTTGAAAGTTTGTAAAGAAGCTCATTTGTTACTTAGATGTCTAATTTATTTATTTCATAGACAAAAAGCTGTGTAAAAAAGCTCATTTGTTACTTAGATATCTAATTTATTTATTTCATAGACAAAAATACTCTCAAATTCCTAATCTCCTATCTCTATATATGTGGTGAGAGATATTTTTGGAAAAAAAAAATGGAAAAATTAGACATTTGAATAACATAAATGCTTCTTCACACACTTTTAAAAGTGCAAGAAATTGCATTGCACACTTTTAAAAATAGTAGTCTAAATTGTACATGAGCAAACATTTAAGAAAATAAAATGAACTTTTCCATTTATTATATTTATTTAAAATTTATATATTTCTTATTATTATCATTGTATTTAAATTATTTATCTAATTTCAGTTTTCAAGAGTTGTATTTTAAATAATTGACCATCTTCATAATTTTTTTAAAAAAAATTTTTAACCTTAAGCCAATTTTACGTAGATAAAGTTACTTTGTATTACTATTTCACTTTTACTTTACTTTTTAGCATAAGAATACTCATAAATATTAAATTAGTGAAAAATTGAGGGAGGTCCTATGTTTAACACAAGGGAAGGGTTAAGGATTCAACCATCAACAATTTTTTTAATTTAAATAAATATATTTAAAATTAATATTTTTTAAAATAAAATATATAAATTAACATGTTAATGTAAATTTAATATATTAATCATATATTTATTAAAATATATAATTCTTTTAATCTAAAATAAAAAATATATATCTTTCCTTAAACAATGCTCTCTCAAACATAGCCTGAGAAACAAAGACCTGTTAGTTTCACGTGAGACAGTGCTAGCCGTGACAGTGGAATCAATGGCCTGAATTCCTTAGAGCATCTTCACCTACCCAACTTGTTAGTTGGACAAATTTGACCCACTTACATCCTAAGAAAGTGTTTCTCTACTTTGTGCCAAAAGGGTTGGTTGTTGAGTTGTAGTTGATGTGTAACACCGTTACTCTACCCTCTACACTGTACTTGTATATAATAATTTTATACTTGCTCATTTTATGCTTACTATATAGTCTCTGGCATACCCAGATCTCAATTTTCTGCCATTCCATTCAAAAAACCAGGTTTGCCTTTGCTGCTGCTGCTTTTTCTTATTGCCTTTTCTTGATGCACCAAAGTCAGTGTTGGATTGGTGGTATACATGATTCATGAACTTATTTTGTTTGTTTATAGAAACTCTGCTTACATGTTCTCTTCTTGTTTCTGTTGTGGTTTTCTGGGAAATCAACGTTGGTGAATGTTTTTGGGCTAATCGTGTTGGCAATACTGGTTTGCGTGCTGTAGATGTAATTCTGCTTGTTATGAATTGTTAGATTTTGCTATACAGTAACATTTGATATTAAAATAATAAACGAAACCAATTAATGGAATTGTAGGTGAGAAAATAATTGAGTTTGATTGCAATTCACATATTGTATTGTTGTATTTTGACAATTTGCAGCCCTTGAAGCCATGGCCCTTACTTGATCTGTGCAAATCAACTATGTATCGGTTTGGTAGTTGAGGTTAATACCTGTCTCATGAAATCCCACTTTCTGAGGGAAAAGTCTAGTTATCAATCGTAATGCCCTTTTTTTAATCTTTGAATCTTGGAATGTGTTCTAGTTTATTGAACTTTCTAGTGTACTTCTAGAGGGTTTTATTCAAGGCCTTTAGATGCCTCCAATCAAGTTCTAATGGTTCTCATTGATCGTAGTTTACACCTTTGATTTTTCTTTAGAAATTAGAAGTTCATGCTTATTTTTCACCTTTATACTTCTTCCTCATGTGAATTTTCAGACACTGAAACAGGAGCTTCATTATGGCTCAACCTACAAATCTCACAAGAATAGGCTGGACTGGCTGTAATGGGCCAAAATCTTGCTCTCAACATTGCTGAGAAGGGCTTTCCGATTCGGTTTATAACCGAACCACATCCAAGGTTGATGAGACAGTGGAAAGAGCAAAACAAGAAGGAAACCTTCCCGTGTATGGCTACCATGACCCTGAATCTTTTGTTCAATCCATTCAAAAACCAAGGGTGGTAATAATGCTTGTTAGGGCTGGTGCACCGGTTGACCAAACCATCAAGACCCTATCTGCATACTTGGAAAAGGGTGATTGCATAATTGATGGTGGCAATGAGTGGTACGAGAACACTCAGAGAAGAGAGAAAGTTGTGGCTGAATTGGGTCTACTCTACCTTGGGATGGGAGTTTCAGGTGGTGAGGAGGGAGCAAGACATGGTCCCTCTTTGATGCCTGGTGGTTCATTTGAGGCTTTTAAATACATAGAAGACATTTTGCTCAAGGTGGCAGCTCAAGTCCCAGATAGTGGTCCTTGTGTGACTTATGTTGGTAAAGGTGGATCTGGTAATTTTGTGAAGATGATCCATAATGGAATTGAATAAGGTGACATGCAACTTATTGCTGAGGCCTATGATGTACTAAAGTCAGTAGTGAAGTTGTCCAATGAGGAACTACAAAGTGTGTTTTCAGAATGGAACAAAGGAGAACTTTTGAGTTTCCTTATTGAAATCACAGCCGATATATTTGGAATTATGGATGATAAAGGAGATGGACATTTGGTTGACAAGGTTTTGGACAAAACTGGCATGAAGGGTACTGGTAGTGTAAAAAAGTATACACCACATATTACGATATATTTAATGTGATCTAAATTTTAAATTTTGATACATTATATCAAACTAAAAATATATATTTCTTTTTCAAATGAATTGAATTTCAAAATTCTTATAATATTAATCAATCTTAACTTGAATTTAATTTTTAAAAGTTATCATATTATATTAATAAAAGTCATAAAAAAATTAAATTTAATCTTAATTTGAAATCTCATTTTGATCTTTCTGTATTTTTTTTTTAATTTTAAAATTTCATCTCCTTAATTTAATTTTACTTAATATAATAAATTATTTATTATATTTTGTCTATATTTAATCTATAAAATTTATAAATTCTTATATAATATGTTTTATTATTTTTAATTTAATAATATTTGTAAAAATTGGCTAGTTAATTCATCAAAATTCGTAAAAAATGATTATATGTGATAAATTCATGTTCTATTTTAAAAATATACTCATAACGTTAACTAATATTTCATAGATTAAATGAATGAATGCAATTATTTATACAGGCAAAAGGATGAGTATATTATTAACACAAATTTTATTATAAATAAAAATATAATAATTAATACATTTAAAAATAAATATTTGCTTATTATAATTAAGATAAAAAAAATATTAATATTTTAATTAGCAAAAAAATATTAATATTTTTTAAATAAAATATAAAACAGTGATAAATTGGAAACAGACCTGTTAAAACATGTGCATTCGTTTCTTCTTGTGACCCACCACGACCACGAGGTATCAAAGTCAACAACTCTATTAGAAAAACATTTATTGTATCCCATATACATCTCCTAATCATTAATATTTTATTATTTAATAAATATTTTTACACTATCCACATTAAAATTATTTAAAATGAATTAGGCAGTTGTGTCCAGTAACTAGGAATGGTAATAGGTAGAATATGGGTATAGTATTACAGTACACATTTCCATACCCGCGTTTTAAAAAAATACTCGTACTCGACCCCATACCTGCGTGGGTATGAACATTAATCCCCGTACCCATACTCTCTGGGTACCCGCATACCCATCTTTTACCCATTACTCATGCTTGTTTGAGAAAAAAATATTTATAAAGAAAAATATGTTTATATAAATTCACATAAGTAGCATAATAATACAAAAATTCAATATGTAGTTACCGAATAAGGTACAAACATAGATAAAAAATAAATATTCAAAGATCATAAATGTTAAATGTATCTTAATATAATAATTTTCTAAACTAAAATTCTTAGAAACAATAAGCAAAACTAAACACACAAGTTATTTATCAGTGATAATCCTATCTTGTGTGAGATTTAATTGATTGGTAATGTCAGAGCAACAACGAAATAGATCTGTACAATGATTGTCTCTTCGTGTGGGATTACTTGATAACCTTTTGTGACGGCATTGACAACTAACTTTAATGAATAATTTTTTATAGTTGTTAAGTTTTAATGAGACAGACATTGAGAATAAGAATAGAGTTAGAGTAGAGAAGTTCGATACTAACAGAAGAAAGTAGATATATAAAATATTTTTTTTTAACTTTTGAATTTCAAATTGTAAGAAAAATAATATATTTAATTAAAATAATATAATATAATTAGTATATATATATATATATATATATATTAATACTAGTATTTTTAACTCATATATTATGTGAAAGTATTTTATCAAAAATATAAATTTTTGAAAAATTATTTTAGTGAATTAAATATTTATAATGTATATAAATTTTTAAAGAAAGAATTTGAATAAAAGATAAATAGTTACAATAAAATTTTATAATAAAGAAATATACGTGGATATTAAAAAAATTATACTTTTTTATCTGAAAAATTAACAAATAAAAATAAATAATAATTTTTTATATTTATATCTTTTAAAAAATTTCTTTGAATGTGAATAAATAATAAGAATAGTATTATTTATATTCAATAAATTATAGTTGTGCTTGTAATACATATGTTGCATAGAAAAATATTATTTTAAATTAAAATATAAAAAATAAAATTTAAATATTATTAATAAATAATAAGTTTATGGTAATAGTAGGTGATTGTAAAATTTATAATATATTTATTATTTATCATTCACTTTATAATTTAAACATCAATATGATTTTATTAACAAAAATATTTGTATAAAAAATATTTTATGTGTGTCATATATAAATAATATTTTTAAAAAGTCAATCTCATATTAACTATGTAATAATTAAATTATATTAGCCTAATTAAATGATATAAAATAGTAAATAAATTTTTCTATTAAAAATATAAATTAAAATAAATTTTTTTGTTTACTTTATTATTAAATATATTTTTATATTAATCTTATATAACTTCACATAAGTAATATAATAATATAAAAATTTAATGTATAATTGTAGAATAAAGTTCAAGCATATATATATATATATATATATATATATATATATATATATATATATATATATATATGCAGGTATGAGGCGGGGTGGGTACTTAAATACCTATATCCGCACCCATCTCCATTAAAATTTGCGAATTTTTACTCATACCTATACCCGTATAGCGGGTAAATACCCTATCCATTGTGGGTAAATTTTGCAGGTGTCCATTGAATACTTTACCCATTGTCATCCCTACCAGTAACATTTCTTTCATAAACATTTAGTGATAAAATCTTTAAAATAAGTAATATAATAATAATTTAAATTTTTAAATATTATTTAATAACCAAAATTTCTGAAAGACCAACATGTTACCACTTATAACTTTAGAAAATCAAATCAAAATTTTCTCTTATGACTTGATTAGTTGTTGGCGAGAAATCACGTATCAATCTAAATTAAGATAAATTAAAATAATAACAAAATAAAAAATCATTTATCAAATTTAAAAAATAGATAAAAAAAAAGTAATTATTTTAATATTTTATTGATTAATTGTATTAAAATATTTGATTGATGCATTATAATATATTAATTAAATATTTATTTAATTATTCTTGTCGAATTAGTTATCTACTTATTTTAAAATACTACATATTATATAATTGATTTTATTATAATAATTTATTAAGCATAATAATAAATTAATTAATATTTTTATAAAAATAATATGACTTTTAAAGAAAATTTTTTTAATTAGTTAAAAAAAATTTGTTTTATTAAGTGAAATATTTTACTGATTAAAGTTTTTTTTATTAAAAAATAAGATCGATGTCTTAATAAAATAAAAGTAGAAAAATTAAGACTCTTTAAGAGAAAGAAAAAAAATAAATGATATTTTTTTAATTAATAAAAATATATTAGATAACTATTTTAAATAATATAAATCATGAAATATAAAATAAAAATTAGATTTATTAATATTAAAATTAGATTTAAATTAATTTGGTCCCTAATAATAACAAATAAATCAGTCTCTAATTTTTTAAGAAAATTAGTCTATAATTAAGATGGCACAACATAATTAATTAAATTAATAATATATTCAGTCTTTAAATTAGTCACTATAATAATAAAAAAATATTTTATTACTAAAAACTGTCATTAAATAATTATTATTTTCTGACTAAAGGATGGTTTTCTTGTAATAAAACTTGACTAGCTTGTTTATAATTCATTTTTTATATGCTTGTGAAATCTCACAAAATAAAATTTTAAAGAAAAACTTTCTTTATTCCTAATTTTGCAATCACTTTTTATTTCTTTGGTATATACTTTTTTAAAATAAATTATTATATTTAAAAAGTAAAAATAAAAATAAAAAAATTAAAATGACTATTTATTCTAAAATTTCTAGCTATGTCGCAAGTATATATTTATGTTACGTATCAGCGAGATAACTAATAAGATGAAAGTGAAAATATTTGTCAACACAGAAGCTCAAGTGAAAATATTTTTGAAATAATTTTGAAGAAAATGTTTTATTTTTTTAAAAGTATATATATATATATAATAAAATATAAAATATAAAATATATTTTTATTTTTTTAAAATATATTACATTTTAATTTTTTTTATTAGTATTAGATAAAGATAACTAATTTATATATTTTTACGTGTCAATTTTTATGACACATTACATTTTGATAAAGTTGCTGTAGACTAAAACTAATAATTTTAAAAATATATAAAAACTAAAATAATTAATTTTACATGACCCAAAATGAAAATTTAATATATTTGATTTGATTATACAAACTATATCTAAACTTAAAACAAAAAAAAAAAGAAATTAACAGAAGTTAAGAAAAGAAATAGGTATTAGAAAAAGAAGTGTTACCGAATATTTGAGCAGAAATACACCGTTCAAGAAGCACCGAGGCATATCGGAATTGATTGTTCTCGTTTATCAAAACAGACCAAGGAGTATGATGGAAAAGATAGCGGGTCATTTCTTCGTGTTCTTCAGCCGAAGCAATAAGCACCGGAATCTCACCTTCGCAGTTCTCCTCTGCTAACAGCTCAGTCCCTCTATTCCTAATCATCAACTCTGCAATCTCAACATTTTTACTGAATTGAGCAACGAGAGCTAGTGCTGTGTATCCACGCTCGTCTTTCATTGTGAGCAACGGTTGATTCCCAAGATTAACTAGTTCATGCACAATTGCCTTATGCCCTGCAATCACAGCATCGTGAAGAACGGTTCTGCCGGCGGAAGATCTATAGAAAAGAATATCTCTATCACTGTCGATAATTGATTTTGCCTCATTCCACAGGCCATTCTTCAATGCATTGTGGAGATTTTGAATATTGTATTCACTGGAAGTATACGGTCCTAGCTCTATGTCATTAATGTGCTCGGAGGCTCTTAATTCCTCCAAACCAAAGAGGGCTGTTAAGATTTTCCAAGCCTCTTTCGCTGTTTCGCAGTGTCTTATATAGGGAAGAGTTCGAGACCCGCACGAGAGTTGAATGACGTGCAAAGCCTTTGCGTTTTTGGATTTCCAATCTGGATTTTCACGAGCTGCTTCAGAACTAGCTGCAACGACGTCGTCCCAGAGAGCTTGACCCGCTAGGTAGTTTTTCACTAGGGTGCTCCAGTCTTGGTAATTATCTCTTGACACCGGTTCCAGAACGATTCCGGTCAGCGCTATGCTATTGCTCGGTGAAGCTTCCATAGTGATTATCACCTGATCCTAGTGTCAAAGTGAATCAAAACGTTTGAAGCCTGCCGGATCTGAGAGGAAGAATGCGTCAACGCTATCGAGATTCGCAGATCCAAGGGTCCCCAACCACCATTCACAAAACCAATATACAAAGACTTGTGTTTTGTTTCAGTCTTTTTATAAAACAGTCTAATCAACCATTGGTCACCTAGGCCACGGCCAAGTTTATGTTATATTAAAATAACTTTGAATAGTGTGTCTCCTCCCTACCTACCTTTGATGCCTTTCACACCTCGCCACTGGAGTAAGATATTGTTAACAAAGGTAAGAAGGAAGAATATTGGAGGCAACAAGGAAGCATTATTGCGATAACTAAGTCTTTTTTTTAGAGTATTAGGCCTTCTGTTGTTTTATTGAGCCCATTCATGAGCCTCCATAAACAATTAGTCTCGTCGTCCCAGCTGCAAGTCTTTTTTAGACTATTGTTCTGTTCACCCAAAAATAAACCCACAAAAAACACCAGATTGTCCTTAAAAGCAAGAACAAATAGGATTTCTAATTAACCTTTCCTCACTTAAGCCACGCCCAAGTTGATGTTATATTATATCAATGCATATAAGTTCGCACTCATGTTTTAGGTGCAGTATAAATTAACGAAGAGAAGAAAAACATAAAAAAATATAATATTAAATATAAAAAATTGATAGTAAATAGATTTAGTGTATGCTTTAATTAAATCATGATAAATTATATTTGGATATTAAATTTATAATTTATAGCGTTAAAACAAATTTATACTTAATTTAATCTAACGTTCATCTAAACAAATATTTCAATAAGTTGACTTAAATTGGTAAATTGGTTAAGAGTCACGTTTCATGGGTGTCTCGAGAATTTAATATTGAATAATATAATGGTGATTATAATATTCAATTTGTTATATAAAAATATTTTGCGAAAAATTTTATATTTTTGAGAAATTCTTTTGTGAGTCTCACAAAAAATATTTTTTTTCACTCAGTATTAAAATAAAACATCCGAAAATTTTCTTCTCCCGTGTGTTTGTATCTTTGTGCATTATTTTTTTGTTAAAAGTAACAATGTGCTTACTATGGTATCTTAGCATTTGAAAGGATACAAGGTCCTTCCTAAGTGAATTAAAAAAAAATTACTTGTCTTAAATAAATATATTATTTATAATTTTAAATATTACAAAAAGGTCTTTTAGTATAATTTATTTTAGAAAGTTATATCCTTTAATACTGTAAAGATTTGATCAACTTGTTATACAAAAAACTAAAATAAAAGGAGCATGCATTTTTATGTCCCTAAATCAATGACTTATATCCTATCATTGGTAGGGATGACAATGGGTAGGATACTATAGAATCTATCCCTATACTCACATTTTAAAAAAATACTCATATTTAATCTCATACCTATGTAGGTGTTAATTTTAATTTTCATATCCATATCCTCTCGGTACCTATATACCCATATCTATCCTTATTATCTATGCTTGTCTAAGAAAAAAAATACTTATAAAAAGTATGCTTATATAATTTTACATAAATAACATAATAATACAAAGGTTTGATGCGTATCTTTTGAACAAATATCAAACATAGATAGAAACAAATATTCAAATATTACAAGTGTTAAGTATATTTTAATACATTAACTTTCTAAACTAAAGTACTTACAGACTATAAGCAAAATTTTATATATAATCTTTAAGATGTTTAAAACAACCAACTCATAAAATTGAGAATCATGTAGTGTTACTCTAAAAAATTTAAAGAAAAAAGACCATTAATTAATTATTTATTATAAAGTCAAAATTATAGATATAGTTAGGATATTTTACCTCTTTATCAAAATCAAACTCTCTGAATAAATATTTATCTTTTAGATTTATATATTACATTGGTCTAGCAATACTAATAGAAGCTAATAATTAAATTGTATTAACCTAGTTAAACGATATGAAATAGTAAATAAATTTTTAATTAAAAATATAAAAAAAATTATTTTTATATTTTACTTTATTGGTAAATATATTTTTATGTTAATCTTATAAAACAAATTTAATTAGATAGATTTTTATATCTTTAAATATGTATTCTTTTATTTGACTAACATAAATATTTATATTAAATTTTTTAACCTTTTATTTTGTATAGAAAAATTTTGAAAACAAAGAATATAAATTGAAAGATAATATTACTCAAAAATTTAAAATAGAAAATTTGTCCATTCAAAAAAAAAATTATGTCTATAAAAGAATTCTGAATTGAGTAAAAAATAAAATACATAAAATTACTCAAAATAAATAGTGAAATCTTTATCTTAACTAAAATTTTATTAGAACTTTCTAAAAACTAAAAGTGTATTACGTTCTTATTTTCTTAAATTCTTAGTTGCTCCATTATAAGTAAAAAATTATTCAAATAAGATTATATGAAATTAGAACAAAGATAATTAAAAATACCAATAATAAATAGAGTTTTAGGCTTACTTGTTGAAGACTTACCTTTGTGTGAAGGTTGTAATTCTTGATCTTTGAATTATATGAAAAGTGATAGGTTAGATATTTTTCTATAAGTCACAGTCCTAAAACATAACACTTGACAACATTTATATGATTATATAATTGTCAATGACTATAGAGAAAACTTAGCCAAATATATAAAGTATTAAGTATTAACTTTAATTCCTTCCTATCGTGTACTTTTAAGTTAAGACTTCTCTCACATAAGTAGAATAATTAATAATATATATATATATATATATATATATATATATATATATATATATATATATATATGCATGTATGGGATGGGGTGGGTACTTAAGTACTCATACCCATACCTATTTACCAAATAAATACTAGGGATGACAATGAGTAAAGTATTTAATGGACACCTGTAAAATTTATTCATAATGGGTAGGATATTTACCTGCTATATGGGTACGGGTATGGATGTGGATAAAAATATGTATATTTTAATGGGGATGGGTGCAAGTATAGGTATCTAAGTACCCACCCCGCCCCATACCCATATATATATATATATATATATATAATATGAAAATTCAATACATACTTGTAGAATAAAGTTTAAACATATATATATATATATATATATATGTTTGAACTTTATTCTACAAGTATGTATTGAATTTTCATATTATTATATTACTTATGTGAAATTATATAAAATTAATATAAAAATATATTTAATAACAAAGTAAACCAACAAAATTATTTTTATTTATATTTTTAATAGAAAAATTTATTTACTATTTTATATTATTTAATTAGGCTAATTCAATTTAATTATTACATAGTTGATATGAGATTAACTTTTTTTAAAAAATATTATTTATATATAACACACATAAAATATTTTTCACACAAATATTTTTGTTAATAAAATCGTATTGATATTTAAATCATAAAGTGAATGATAAATAATAAACATATTGTAAATATTTTAATAAATTTTACAATCACCTACTATTACCGTAAACTTATTATTTATTAATAATATTTAAATTTTATTTTTATATTTTAATTTAAAATAATATTTTTCTATGCAATATATATATCACAAGCACAACTATAATCTATTGAATCTAAATAATATTATTCTTACTATTTATTTACGTTTAAATAAGTTTTTGAAAAGATATAAAATATTTATTTATATATGACACACATAAAATATTTTTCACACAAATATTTTTATTAATAAAATCATATTGATATTTAAATCATAAAGTGAATGATAAATAATAAACATATTGTAAATATTTTATAAATTTTACAATCACCTACTATTACTGTAAACTTATTATTTATTGATAATATTTAAATTTTATTTTTTATATTTTAATTTAAAATAATATTTTTCTATGTAATATATATATCACAAGCACAACTATAATATATTGAATCTAAATAATATTATTTTTACTATTTATTTACGTTTAAATAAGTTTTTGAAAAGATATAAAATATAAAAAATTATTGTTAATTTTTATTTGTTAATTTTTTCTTCAGATAAAAAAGTATAATTTTTTTATATACATATATTTTTTTATTATAAAATTTTATTGTAACCATTTATCTTTTATTCAAATTCTTTCTTTTAAACTTTATATACATTATAAATATTTAATTCATTAAAATAATTTTTTAAAAATTTGTATTTTTGACAAAATACTTTCTATAGTATATGAGTTAAAAATACTAGTATTAATATATATATATATATATATATTATTTTAATTAAATCTATTATTTTTCTTATAATTTCAAATTCAAAAGTAAAAAAAATATTTTATGTATTCACTTTTCATTGTTAGTACTTGAATTTCTCTACCCTAACTCTATTCTCATTCTCAATGTCTGTCTCATTAAAACCTAACAACTATGAACCGTTATTCATTAGAGTTAGTTGTCAATGCTGCCACAAGAGGTTACCAAGTGATCCGACACGAAAGGCCACCCACTATGCAGATCTATTTCTTTGTCGCTCTGATATTGTCGATCGATCAAATCTCACACAAAATAAAGTTATCGCCGACAAATAACTTGTGTGTTTAGTTTCGCTTATTATTTCTAAGAATTTTAGTTTAGAAAATTATTATATTAAGATACATTTAGCACTTGTGATCTTTGAATATTTATTTTTTTATCTATGTTTGTACCTTGTTCGATAATTATATATTAAATTTTTGTATTATTTGCTACTTATGTGAAATTATATAAACATATTTTTCTTTATAAATATTTTTTTCTCAAATAAGCGCGAATAATGGATACAAGATAGGTATGTGAGTACCTAAAAGGTACGGGTGCGGGAATTAATGTTCATATCCACGCTAGTATAGGATTGGGTACAAGTATTTTTTTAAAACGCAGATATGGGGATGAGTACTATAGTACCCTACCCATACCCTATCTATTGTCATCCCTAGTAAATACCCTACTTGTTGAGGGTAAATTTTGTGGGTACCTACTGAGTACTTTATCCATTATTATCCTTAATCATTGGTGCTAATTAGTTTTGAGTTGAAGGATTTTAATGTTGATTGATTGAACTATGTAAGTAAGGATGTAAATAGATTAGATCATCCACATGAACTTATAATATAACTTTTTAAAAAGCCTAATATAACTTGACCTATTTAAGAAATAGACTTAATTTAAGTTTTTTAAAATATATGATTAATTGAATATACAAAACTTGAGCTTAAGAAAAAATTTATTAGACTTGATAAAATAGCTTATTTAAGACTCATAAAATTTATAATAATATATTAAATAATTTTATATAAATATCATAATATAATATTAAATGATTTAAAATTTAAAATGAATAAGATCTTAAATTATAAATCCTAATTCTTTTTTTAGTTGGAGTTAAAGAGTGCTCTTACTACATACTATTTGAAAGAGAAAGTGCTGCTTGATGAAATCTTTTGCATTATTGTTGCTTAATTTGTCTAGTATGTATAATGTTGATCTATATTTGCGTTTGTTGTTTAGTGATTTATTTATTTAAATCAAATATATGGTTTGAAAGTAATAAATAGAAATATGTAATTTTATTATAAATATTTAAAGTATTGAACAATTTTATTCTATGACTTATTTAGATATAAATCTTAGGACTTTTATAGAGACATACCTATTTATATGGTTTGATAGTTTATTTATAAAAAAGCCTAATAGCTTATTAAAAATTTTAATACTTTCTTATGCAAAGTGTAGACTAGCTTATTTCTATCCCTATAAACAAAGCATTAGTGGAGGTTTTGGGAAGTTAGCAATTTAGCAATGCATAGGCCATGGCTTCATGGTGGAGTTTTGTGGGGAGGCTCACAATGTCAAAGACGATGCAACGGCAGAATCATCATGGAGTTCTGCATTAAATTTTTGTCATATTAACTATTAATTCAAACTACAAGACAACTTTCCTTAAACTTGTATCACAAAATTGTCACCCTCCCATTGACAACATTATCGCCACTATTCAAGCCACATCTATATGCAAATTCAAGATACAACTACATGTAGGAATAAATTGATTTGAATCTAATTATATACCACTATACGAATTTAGAATAACAACAATGAAATCACTTACTTATAGACATTGTAAATTTTACGATAGGTGGACAATTTATATAAGCTACGAATCCTTTGTGAGTGAAAAACTAACGTCTTTCTTTACCTAATCACGTTCTCTTAATACTAGGTTCTCAATAAGGCAAACCTAGAGAGTAATGAATTATGTTTTTGTGACGATAGAGGAGACTTAGCTTTGATATTTATTAATCTTAGGCACCTCCCATCATAGGCCCAAAGGTTAGGCCTACACTATATTCCACATATAGCAGTATTAAGTATCCAAAGCCCATAAACAATTGATCACATTATTAATAGGCTTAAGTATTCTCAAATAGATCACAATATTAGCATGCTTTTAACAAAATAAAAAAAATTGTAATTGATTGTAGCCTATAATAAATTATGTAGAAAGTGCAACCATGTATCCAAAAAAAAAAAAATCTTGAAACTCGTTATCAACTCCATAACAACTAAAAATAAAAAAAACTAAAAATATGTAATATATATATATATATATATATATATATATATATCAATGTTAGGATTGTGTTGGAGCAAATGATTGTACACGTTTGTGTAAAAGTTCATCAACTAAAGCTGTAAAATATCTTAATAGAAAATATTATTTTCAATACAAAATACATTGGTTGTGTGTTCATTTAACTTAATATTTACTTATGTTTTGCTCGAATAGGAGGGTCCTGCATTACTTAAAAATATTAAAAGATGTACTACATAGGACAAAATATCTTAAAATACTTAAATGTAATTTTTTTTTCTTCTTCAATATATACATACATAAACATTAGTAATAATATTTTTTTTATGTAAATATTATATTCTTGATGTTAGATTCATGTTGAGAAAGAGACTAATTACACCATTTAGATCAACTTGTTAGCATTTAAAAGAATTCTTCCTTAGAAATTTACGTAATACACTTAAAAAATTATTCAATCATAGACATTCATCATTGCAAAATATTGTTAAAAGAGCTTGTAGATTTTTAAAAAAAATATTTCCTATTATTTCAAGTGTCAAAATATGATCATCTTAGGACTTTATATTTTACATAATTATTTGTTGATAGTATGACGAAGAATTGAATGATGAGGTAAATGAAAAAATTAGCAATCAAAGTGCATTTCAAAATGATTATATCTTAATGAATAACGCATGCAAGTACAAATTTAAAATCAATGACTCTTTATCTTTTATGTAGTGTGGAAACCACGTCTAATAGTAAACTTTAAAATCATTATAAAAAGACACAATATAGAGAGGATAAAGTATCGAAATTGGAATAACTGTGGTGACCAAAGCTGCTACTATAACCCAGCGTGTGTTATAGAATATAAAGTAAAGTTAGTGTGTTATTATTGGCTCAAACACCGCATTAGAGAGGAATAATCTCATGATTATAGAATCAAAAGTAAACATCTTTATTAAAAATATCATTAATTTAATATTACCATAATTTATATAAAAAATATTTTCATTCATTCTATTACTTAATTGATTTTTAATTTATATATGTACATATTGAAAAATTCATTCAAATTAAACTTAAATAAAAACATAAAACTAATTTCATAATTAATATTTTTAAAAATAAATTTTTATTTTTATCATAAAAAAAACATTGATAATAAGAAGAGAAGAAATAATAAGATGGAAATATATCTGTTAAGATATATACATTTGTTCCTTCTTATGACCCATCATGTGGTTCTAAATAAAGATTTTCGTTATTATACTTGACTTTAATTTCTGAATCCCCAAATCTGTAACTAAAATATAATAGAAAAATATTTATAGGATCGTGCATACACCCACAGTTATTAATAATTTATTATTTAATAAAAAATTGTTACTTCTTGAATTCATAAGACATTTTACAAAATTTGAACAATACTTATTATTTTTTTATGTATTTATTCTTGAATGAATCTTTCTAACCTTCTAACAATTAATAATTAATATAACAATAAAATTTGACTTTAATTATAGATAAACTTAAATATTGTCATTAGCTTTTAAAAATCTAATAAGTTAACTATTTTTAATAAAATTTATTTTTTTAATAATTAATTTAAAAATTAAATTTACAGTTGATGTATTTTAATTAATTAATATTGTAAAAATATTTATATTAATAACAAGCTAAAAAAATAAAGTCATTTAAAATTAATTAGACCAGAAGGGACCACCTGTTATCACACTTCAATAATTCATGTAGAATGTTTTAAAGGATAAAATATTTATAGGTACTCCTATTTTTTTTTATATTTTTAAAAAATTATATACAATATTACTATTAATAATATAATTTTAAAAGATATAAAATATTTTAAATAAAATATATTTAAAAATGACAATTAATATTTAGAAATAATAATAAATACACCCTATTTAATCGTTGCCCAACTTCCCACGCTACCTTCTGATTTCCTCCAAACAATAAGGTAGGAACAAAACTGCTTATTCATCTTAATAAATACTCTACAGTCACGTCCGAATAAAAATATTTTTAAAAAATCATAAAATTAGAAATTGAAGAAACTATTTATTCATATTTCTAATTACGGCAGTTATATACTATGTTAAGTATGATCAACATAACTGGTAAGATGAAAAGTGAACATACTATCATAAATAAACTGCAGAAGGGACCCAAGCTAAAGCACAATAAGAACAATCAGAGTCTAAATTTATAGCTTGGTTGTCTCGGTTGCGGCAACATCATTCATATTTTTTTTAATTAAGGGCCAACAAATATAATTAAACATTACCTACTTTTTAATTAATGATTAAATGATAATAATAAATATTTTATCTCCTTAAGTAACGTTAAATATGTAAATTGCATATCATTATTGTATTTTTTTACTTAATTATATTTTTATCTTTATAAAAATAACACTATTTAAAGTTAATTTTTACAAAAAGATTTGTTAAAATTTAATTATGATATTTTAAAATATTTAAAATTCAATTGTCTTTTTCAATTCTGACCCATAAAGTGTTTGCATTTGCATTTGGTTCGAATGGCTTGGCCAAGGAGCAAGCTACTACATATCCATATTTTTTCAGCAAATTAAATTGGAAATTTTGAACTGCTAGAGGGGTGGGGTGGATTTCGTAAATCTTAATGGCACCTTTTGTGTTTTTCTATTCCTATATTATTGTTCCATTTTGTATATAACGAGAGAAAAACGCAAAAAACAAATCAATCGAACTTGCTATTCCATTGCCATTTGCCAGGGCCAGCGAAGGAAGAAGAAGAACTAAAGTCGAGAATCATTGTCGGAAGAGAGGAAACGAAACCAGGGTGACAGGAATAAAATATAAGATTTTTTTTAATAATATTAACTTTTTTAATAATAATAATAATAATATAGCTCATCACTTGAAAGAAGTTAATTGACGATAAAAATTAATTTCAAATATTAATGATATTCGTCTAAAAGTTTACCTAATAAGAATGAATATGTTGAGAGCCTGTGTGTTTAAAAGCTAAAACCAAGTTTACACGAATTTCAATGTGAGTATCTCGGTTGCTAAATCAAATTCTGGAAAAGGTAAAGAAATCAATTTGAAAAAATATCGATTCTTGAGAGGGATACAAACAGGCTTTAAAAAATTGTACAGAAAATATTGGTTAAAAACTTAGAAATATTTTTTAATTAAAAATCGTGTTAAATTATATAAAAAATTATTAATAAAAAATTTACTTTTAACTTCTGCAGGACGAAGAACAGATGTTAAAAACATACTATTACTAATTTTCACGGAAAATCTTAGCTATAAAAATATATATACTATTTTAAATTTATTTTTATAGCGACTATTCAAAAATTTAAATATTTTAATTTTGGTAATTATAATTTTAATATTTTAAATATTTGATTACTCTTAAATAATAAGGTAACTTATTAATAATAATAATAATAATAATAATGAGGTAACTATATATTTTTACTTGTCAAATTTTTTAAGAGATAAAAGATGTTAAAACTAATAATTTTAAAAAATATATAAAAACTAAAAAAAATAATTTGACATGAACTAAATTTAAAATTGAATATATTTGATTTGAAGCTAATGACGAAATTTAAACTTGAAAAGAAAGACTGAAAGAAGAAAAGAAAAGAGGAAGTTATACCGAATAATTGAGCAGAAATGCAGCGTGCAAGGAGCAGAGGCGTAACGAAAGTGGTTGTTCTCGTTCATCAAGACAGAGCCAGGAGTATGACGGAAAAGGTAGCGAGTCATTTCTCTGTGTTCCTTAGCCGAAATCTCACCATCCGTGTTCTCCTCTGCTAGCAGCTCAACCCCTCCTTTCCTAATCATCAACTTTGCAATCTCAACATTTTTACTGAACTGAGCAACTCGAGAGCAAGTGCTGTGTATCCAAACGCGTCCTTCAACAGCAGCAACTGATCATTCCAAATTTGAACTAAATATTTCACAATTTCATCCTGTCCTGCAACCACCGCAGTGTGAAGAAGGGTTCTGCAGTTATTGGAATTGGTGGTTCGGTAAATAAGATCTGGATCACGCTGGATAACTAATCTTTCCTCATTCAACAAGCCATTCCTCACTGCCTGCATTGTGAAGATTTTGGACATTGTACTCACTAGAAGCATGCAGTCCTTGCTCTGTGTTATTAATATCAATGCGGCTACGGAGTCTTAAAGTCGCGGGACCGGAGGGCCATTAAAGTATTCCAAGCCGCACGAGAGTTGAATGGCGTGTAAGGCCTTGGCATTTTGGATTTCCAACCGGGGTTGTCAAAATTGGGTTCAACACCAAGCGTAAGGACATCGTCCCAGAGAGCTTGACCCTCTAGGTAGTTTTTCACTAGCGCCCTCCATTCTTCGTAATTAGCTCTTGAAACCGGTTCCAGAACGATTCCTGTCAACGCTACGCTATTGATTGGTGAAGCATCCATTGTGATTATCCCCGGTTAACGCAATCTGACGGGGGAGACTTTTATTTATGAATGTTCGATGGGTCAACGCATTAGGCTCGCTAACCAGTTTCGCAGATCCAAGGGTCACCATCACTCACATCACAATATATATACCTCCAAAGGCTTTGTTTTGTTTGAGTCTTCTTAAAAAAACAGTGTAATCAACCCTCGGTCCCGTAGGCCGTAAGCCACGGCCAAGTTGATGATATATTTTACCAATAAATATTAGTTCACAATCATGTTTTAGGTGCAGTATAAATTAATGAAGAGAAGTCAAAGATAATATATGTATAAAATATATAAGATTGATAGTAAATAGATTTAGTGTATGCTTTAATTAAATCATGATAAACTATATTTTAATATAAAATTTATAATTTATAGCATTAAAATAAATTTATACTTAATTTAATTTAACATTCATCTAAATGAATATTTTAATAAGTTGACTTAAATTGGTATATTAAGATTCCCGTTTCACTGGTGTTTCTCTCGAATTTATTATTAGATAAGATGATGACCATTATAATATTCAATTTATTATATGAAAAGTATTATCATTGCTTTTGTAAGGGCGGACTAGATTTTCACTTCCCTATATTTAGGTTGTGGAAATTTGGGCTTGGGCCGATCCGTTTAGTTGCTAGATTAGACGGGTTGGGCCAAGGTATTCAGATCCAATAATCTGCATTCAGGGAGCTAAGGAGCTGAACTATTAAAATGCGTCCAATAAATATATTTACTGCAATAATACAGTATAGCTGGTAAAACGAGTTCTCCAACCGAGCCGGTAAGATATTCGTTTAATAATAATATATTAAGGTTAAATTTTGATTAGAAGTTAAATTCAAGTTTTTTGAATTTAATCTAATTAAGTTTAATACGTGTTAAATTTTTTATTTTAAACATAATTAAATTATTTTTGCCTTACTTTAAGTTCGTCAGGGTAAGCGAGGGGAATAGCTTGATTTGTGAGGTGAAAGGTCACACGTCACGAAGATGTCCTGAAACTTTTCTATCCAGCGCTCAACAAGACACCTCATCCGATCATGGAAATTTCGAGGAACCTTCGGCATCTAAAGCACACCACAGACTAACCAACCAAAAATTGCTGAAATTGCTATAATACAGCAATTTTCATTGTCCTTTATCATTATACACCTTTAACTGATTCTTAAGATGAATTTTAAGTATGTGATAGAAGATTTCCATATTATCTTTATACTCTAATTCCTTTAAAACTTTAGTAATTCTTTTGCAGAAACCATTCATTAAGATCATAATTATATATAGTGTATTTTAATCCTATAACATAAGTTAACCGATATCCTTATCTTTCTGTTAATATTTTCAAAATGTGTCCCTTATGATACAAGTATATAATAAACATAGAAGAAAATAAACCTGTTATTAAAAGCATCATCGTAATAACAAATATTAATACAAACTATAAAATAGAGCACTACATATTATCAATACAATTTTTAATATTAAGAATTATTTTATATTCATTAGTAAAAGATATCAGTATAGTACTGTTATCATTGAAGGAAATGATTTTGTTTTGGATTTTAGCATGTTTGTGATGCAACTTCAGGTACAAAAATCACTTTGTATAGGTTTCTTGCGTAAGAAGGTTAGGAATAGAAAATGGAAGGAGATGAATATACACTTCAAAATGTATATATAAAATTACATTGAATTTATTGGTCATGTTGACAATTTTTGTAAATGACGTTAAAATTGAAAGTAACAATAAAAACTAAATAGAAATTAAATTTATGTATAAAATTTATTTATAATTTTTTTATATATAAGAACTAAATTACAAATTTGTGTAAGATATAAGAATTAAAAAACTATTATTTAATTATCAAAATTCTTATATATATCATTCTATTAAATATTTATACTTAGAATTAGTGAAGTAAAATTATTTAAAATTAAGTTAAATTATTAAAAATAACTATAAGAATTATAAAAAAATAATTTAAGAAATTGATTAAGAAACGATATTAGTATTTTGCCAAATTTTTAAGTAAATTTAGTTCACCCTTAAGAGGTATTTAGTATTTAAAATATTTTTAAGTGAGATTTTTGATAATATATTTATTAGGTAACTTGTTATCCATACTGGTTTATTAAGTAACTTTATCAGAAATATTTTTATTTTCTTTTATTTTTATATTTGGTATTAAAAAACTTACATGAGAATGTTATTACATTTACAAAAATACTCTTAACTTAAATATAAATCATATAAAGTTCTACTTTATTTTTCTCTCACAATTTTATTGCTTCACAAAAATGGTCACCATCAATTTCACAAATCATGATATGATAAAAAAAAAACATTGCATAATTCGAAAATATTGAAAAATATTAGAGGTGTATGTGGATTGAATTTTCAAAAAATCAATCTAGATCTATTTAAAATTCAATTAAATGGATTGAATTTTGAACTAATCTATTTTAATTTTTTTAATAATTAATTTAAATTTGATTTTAAATTTTGAATTTGATTTAAAATTGATTTTAAATCTAGTAAAAGTATATTATAAATTTTTTACAATATTATTAAATTATTAAATTAAAAAATATTTAAATTTTATTATAACTAATATAAAATTATATTTATATATATTTTAATCTATCAATATAATTTTTTTTATATTATATTAAATTAATAAATATTTACATATATTATACTTGTCATTATTTATTTACCACACAAACTAATGATATAAAGTAAATTTTAAATTATTTTATTTTATTTTTTAGTCAATTTAAAAGTAAATTTAAAATTAAATTTATTTTAAAATTTATTTTAAATTTTTTAAAACTAATTTTAAATTTAGTTTTATATGAAATTAATTTTAAATTTAATTTTTAAAACAAAACTAATTTTCAATATATTTATGAATTTATTTTTTAAAATAAAATTAATTTATTATATACACTGTTACATTAAATTAGTGTATTTTAAAAATATTTTAGTAATATTTACTAATTATATTATATTATATTATATTATATTTGATAAAAATTTATAAAAATTTATTATTACTTTTAATTTATTTTTAATAAATTGATGATGAAAATTTAAATTAAAACCTACAATAAAAAAAATTAATAATAAAATTATTATGTTATAATATTTTAAAATTTAAAAAAATATAAAAATAATAATAATAATTAATTTAAAAATATTTTTTATATTTTAATATTTTTAATATAATAATTATATTTTAAAAATATTATTTTAAATATTTAATTTAATTATAAAAATTAAAATTAATAAAAAATATTAGTTGTAATTAGGAGGAGAGTAACTATAAAAAAGAGTATTTCAGAAATTAATGAAGTTAAGAGAAAAAAAGTATATTTAAAATTAGTAAAGTAAAATAAGATAAAAAAGATATTTTTGTCCGAAATAAAAAAGTTAAAATATCTACCTATTAAAATGAAAAATAAAAATCTTAATTTTTTGACAATTTAAATTTTTCAGAAACCTCGTATTCTTGAGAATATATTTTTTTTTATCTTATAAATTCTTAGTAATATTCTCGGAAAAGTTAAAAATTTTCGGATAAGCACTCCTTTTAAGTTACAAGCTGTAGAGGATTTGCATCCCTCTTTCCCTAACACATTTCATATATACCCGAGTTCTCTCACCGCCCATTACACTCATCGTAAAGCCAGTGATTTGTTGTGGGGAGCTGCGTTTTGCTCTTCTCTTATCTACTTTCTTTCTCAATCCTTCAAAAGGATGAGTCAGCTTGAGCAAATTCCTTACGCTGTAGCTACAAACCTGGTCAAAATGTTGGCTTCGCCAGCCTTCTGTGAAATTGGACAGATTCATGGCGTCACGGGTCAGCTTGAAAAGCTGAAGGAGCGAATCGAATTCATCAATTCTGTGCTACTTGATGCCGAGGGAAAACAAGAAGGGGATGCTGCTGTAAGAGAATGGATAAGACATTTCAAAGGGGTAATTGTTGCTGCTGATGATTGGTTGGATGGTATTGCTACTGAACATTTGCGACTCAAAATGGATGATCGTAACAAAATAGTGACAAAGGTATGTCACTTTTGTTCATGCTCAAATCCAATTATTCTTCGTCGTCGAATAGCTCGTGAAATAAACAAGATGCAGGGGTTAATCGATGTTGTAGTTCGTCGTGTGGATATTTTGATGCTAAATCCAAGACCTATAGGTCAATTTGAGAGTCTAAGAATTCCGACAACTTCTCTTTTATTAGAATCTGGAATCATTGGAAGAGAACATACTGTAAAAGAAATTTTACATCTCCTGACTACAGTGCATTCAGACCAAAATGTTTCGTTGATTGCTGTTGTTGGTGTGGGTGGTCTAGGTAAGACAACTGTTGCTCAATCTGTATACAATAGCGCAATAGCGAAAAGTTTCTTTGAAATGTCAATGTGGGTGTGCGTTTCTGATGATTTTAATTTAAAAACTGTTACTAAGCAAATTTTAGAGTCGATAACTTATAGCTCAAGCTATGATAAGGAATCACTTGAATACTTGTGTGATAAGCTTCGTGAAAATTTGCATGGGAAAAGGTATTTTTTAGTGTTGGATGATGTTTGGAACGAGGATCGTGTAAAATGGATTCAATTGAGATCTCTTTTGATGTGTGGTGCTCAAGGTAGTAAGATTTTGGTAACAACACGAAGCAGGATGGTTGCCGATGTAATGGAAGCGGAAACTGTATTTGATTTAGGTTTCTTGACGGAAGAAGAGTCTTGGGCTTTGTTTAAGAGGTTAGCATTTGAATATAATGCTAAAGGAATGAGCCCTGAAATGGAATCAATTGTTAGAAGCATTCTAGCAATCTGTCGAGGAATTCCACTACTAATTAGAGAAGCGGCAGGCATGGTAAGATTTAGAGATCAGATTGAATGGAAGGAATTTGCACAAAATTTCACAAAGCAGGTTGAATTTAATAATGTCATGTCTGTTATAAAATTGAGTTATCAAAAGTTGTCACCTCAGTTGAAACAATGTTTTGCTTATTGCTCCATATACCCTAGAAATTGGGAAATTGAAAAGAATGAGTTGATTCAATTATGGATGGCACAGGGCTACCTTGAATGTGAAATAGAGAACATGGAAGATGTGGGCAATCAATTGGCTGAGACTCTTTTAATGAAGTCGTTTTATGAAGTTGCAAAATTTGATAAATATGGTAATGTTGTAAGTTTCAAAATGCCTGATTTAATCCACGACCTTGCACTGCATGTAGCTGGTGATGTTTGTTGTTTGGAGAGTGAAAGGGCATACCCTAATTATCACCCCATGCACATCTCATTGGAATCAAATGTGATTCATTTGGTGGGTTCATTAGATGCAGGTTGGCTGCGGACATTTTTTCTGCTTCAAACAAATGAATTGGTGGCATTTGAATTGGCAGAATGTCTGTCTTTTATTTTTAGACATAGCTGCTTGCATGCCTTGAATCTATCCAATTCTTATTTAGAGGAGTTGCCTGTTTCAATCAACAAGTTGAAACATTTAAGATATCTTGACTTGTCCTTCTGTAGAAATCTAGTGAGTCTTCCCAATTCCATTGGCAGTCTTGTTAACTTACAAACATTAAAACTGATGGGTTGTGAGCGACTAGAGTTTTCTACAAAAGTTATCACAAAGTTAATCAATCTGAGACATCTAGATATTCGATTTTGTAAAGCATTTGAAGACATGGTGCCGGCTGGATTAGGGAAATTGTCATCATTGCAATTCTTATCAACCTTTGTTGTGGGGGATGATCAAAAGAATGAAGTTGGTAAGTTGAATGAATTGAAAAGCTTAAATGGCCTAAGAGGCAATTTAGAGATTCTTGGACTTGGCAAGGTGAGAGAAGTGACCTTAGAATCACAGGAAGTGAATTTGAAAGACAAGAAACTTCTTGAATCCTTGGATTTGAATTGGGGGCATTGGAACTATAATGTGAGCAGTGAAGAACTATTAGAAAACCTTTGTCCCCATCAAGATCTAAAAGGATTGAATGTGTGGTGGTATCCAGGTGTAAGTTTCTCTGGCTGGCTTTCTTCAATCACTCATGTTTCTCATATCACTCTCTTTGGCTTTGATAAATGCAAAGATCTCCCACCATTAGAGCATCTCCCATCCCTCAAGTCTCTTGAGATAAGTTACATGAAAGATTTGATGTGCATACATTGTAAAATGGTTTCTCTGACTGCAGTACAGTTCTTCCCATTTTTGGAGAGGCTCAAGTTTAATAATTGTGAAAATCTCTTGGGATGGAAGGTGATAGATGACGATGGCCATAGTTTTCATCCACATCATCTCTCACTGCCTTCGTTTCCTCGTCTCTCTGAATTAATAATCAATGGATGCCAAAAGTTGATTTTCATGCCTACTTTTCCGCGCCTTGTTGAGGAGTTGCAATTGCATTCATCCACATTGGAACCATTGAGGAAAACACTGAGCACATCATCATCCTCCTTCACTCCCCTTTCCAATCTCAAGTCCCTGAAGATAGAAGGAAAACTTCTGGGCATAGAAGATTTGCCAAACCAATGGATGCAAAGCCTTACTTCTCTTGAATATCTTGAAATTGGGGATGTTGAAAAACTTGATGATTGGTTCGTGGCCTGTCCCCATTCACTGCTAAAAATCATGGTATATGATTGTGAAATACAAGCTTTGCCAAATGAGATTTGTGAAATACAAGCATTCTCAATTTTAACTTCCAAGATAAAACTTATATTTTATTGTTGAGGAATAGGAAGATTCATTTTTAAATATTGACGGCTACTCAAAATAGAAACCACAACAAATCTTTGCTCTAGTCAATGAAACCAGGAAGAATCACTTTGCAGTCCCTGAACCTTCTTTTGATTACACCTATCCATTTTGTAGATACTGAAGATTGTTGGATTAACAGAATGTTATGCACCACATATTCAGGTATTTATGATTACTAACTAGTATGTGCTTATTCCTTCAATAAACTTTAAACAATGTTTAATACGTGTAAATATGTTAATTATTAGAGAAATTACTATATTTGTAATTATAATAATTAGGTAACTGTATGTTCTATAATTATTTTGTACTTATTGCTATATTGTTATTATCAATAAAAATATTCAATCTGCTGTGTAATAATTGAGATACATGGATTTCATCAATGCTTTTTTTTTTTTTTCCTTAACATGGTATTTAGAGCCTAGCAAAAGGATAATCTCAAATTTGTGTGTACTTGGTGGGCCGACTTTCCATTGGTGAGTTTTTTTTCTCCAAAACCTGAGCTTCAATTCTAGTTTCTATTCTTTCCTCTGTTACGTCATTGTTCATTGATGTACTGTTCTAGTGTCAATGTTCATCGGTGGTATTAGCTTTCACTGGCGTCACTTGATCTGTGGCCTTTTTCTCTCTCGTCTTGGTTACTTATGTCGTCTTCAACCTTGCTAAGGCTGATGATGTCTTTGTCTTTATCAACTTTGTCATTATACCACTCTCCACTGATATCCTCCACGGCTTCTTTCGTTGGTATAAAGGTCATTAGGGCTGTTGAGAGAGAAAATATTGAATCTGTGTGTATTTAAGGCACAACGGAGTTATTCTAATTTATAGAGAATAGTACATAATTACAAAATATACAATTACTATATTTACAAGATTCTAACACTTTCCCTCAAGCTGGAGCATATAGGTCATATGCACCAAGTTTGTTACATATGTAGTTAATATGAGAATCTCTTAGTGACTTAGTAAATATGTCTGCTAGTTGGTCATGTGAATTGACAAAACTAGTACATATTTCTCCGGACATGACTTTTTTTTTGACAAAGTGACAATCAATTTCAATGTGCTTTGTCCTCATGGAATACTGGATTTGAAGCAATATGCATAGTGGCTTGATTATCACATATAAGTGACATATGTGTGACCTCTCCGAACTTTAGTTCTTGAAGCAACTATTTGAGCCATATAAGCTCTTGACTCGCTATAGTCATTAGCTCGATACTTCGTTTCCGCACTCGACCAGGCTACAACATTCTGCTTCTTACTTTTTTAAGAGACAAGGTTATCTCCGACAAATATACAGAATCCAGAGGTGGACCTTCTATCTACGGGAGATCCTGCCCAATCTGCATCAGATTATCCCAACTCTCGAGTGTGTCCTTTGTCTTCATACAAAAGACCCTTTTCCAGAGCTCCTTTGATGTATTGAACAATGCGAATCACTGTATCCAATGTTCCTTACATGGAGAGTTGAGGAATTGACTTACTACACTCACTGCGAATGAGATATCTGGACGGATAACAGTGAGGTAGTTCAACTTCCTAACTAATCGTTTGTACCTTTCAGGATTTAGAAGAGGCTCTCTTTGATTTGGCAGGAGCTTGACATTGGGATTCATGGGAGTGTTGACTGGCTTGGAAGTTAACATTCCTGTTTCTTCCAAAATATCTATTGCATATTTTCTTTGGGAAATGATCCCATTTTTAGACTGTGCTACTTCTATTTCCAAAAAATATTTGAGTTTGCCAAGATCCTTTGTTTAAAAATATTTGAAGAGATGTTGCTTCACCTGTGCGGTGCCATGATGGTTACTACCTGTGATGACAATGTCATCAACATAAACAACCAAGTAGATGCAATTGGTAGGAAGTGACGATAGAAGAAAGAATGGTCAGCTTCACTTTGAGTCATGCCAAACTGTTGAATCACAGTACTGAATCTACTGAGCCATGCTCTAGGTGACTGCTCGAGACCATATAAAGATTTTTGCAATCGACATACGAGACCAGAGGACTCCTCCTGAGCAACAAAGCAAGGCAATTACTCCATGTAGACTTTCTCGAGCAGATCACCATGTAAGAAAGCATTCTTGATATCCAATTGATAAAGAGGTCAATGACGTATAGCAGCAATGGACAGGAAAAGTCGCACAGAGGCAATTTGGCATGGGAGAGAAGGTGTCGCCATAATCCAACCTGAAGATTTGAGTATAGCCTTTGGCAACGAGATGGGCCTTAAGCCGGTCAACCTTGCCGTCTGGACCAACTTTGACTGTGTACACCCATCGGCAACCAACAATTGACTTTTCTAGTGGTAGATGAACGAAGAGTAGAAGAATAACACTTGTATCTTTTTTGAGATTGTGGGTACCCGAGAAAAATACACTTATGAGACCGAGGAGAGAGCTTGTCAATGCTAGGACCAAAGGGTTACTGATTATCTTCTCTAATATAAATTCTAGACAAGAAAGTATTTTTATACCATCTAAAATCTTTTAAGGTTCTACACTTAAGATTGGATAATAACTCAGTAGACCTATCTCTCCATAAGGAAGGATCGTCTAGAAAATGTTGAGCTATTGTATAAAGAAGAGTATTGACAGCATCAGGGAGTTGTTCATCATTATTTATAATGGCTTTTCTCTTGGTATTAGTTTTAATTGCAAAGAGAATTCTCTCTTTATCAGTATTATTGAGATAATTATCCCATCAACCTTTGAGTTGACCAGAAAAATCGGCAACCAAAATACTCACAATTGTATCCTCAAAACAATCATGAGAAGTTAGGTAGGTTGTGGCTACCATAAACATACGATGCAAAGTAGTAATAATGTTATACTTTGACTTACTGTCTATGTTTCATTCATAGATGTTATTGGCATTAAAATTTTGGAAACTATACTCGTTATTTTATTCTAAAATAAGATCAAGAGCAATAGCCTTATTGTAATAAAGCTTGGAAGGAGACTTCCAATTTTTACTATTAGTAATAATCGGATTGACTTTTAGAATATGTTTCAGAAGGTTGTTTTGAATTAGTTTTAGTAATAACATTGACAATTTTAGAAAGAGACTTAGTTTTTAGTCAAACACTTAGACTTTTCTAAGGTTTGAGGTATTTTAGAATTGAAAGATTTTGGTCTTTCTTTATGTCTAAGTTCTAAGATTTTCTGTTTGACTTTGATGCTAATCTTAAAAGGTTTAAAAATGGATTTTTCTAAAGGAGTTGAAAAAGATGCTTCTTCTTTTTGTTTATTAGTGGAGACTTTATTGATTTTATCTCCTAAAATTTGAAGATATTTATTTGTATAGTTGGCCTGTTCCATGAGGCCTTTAATATTACTAGAAGTGATAGATTCGTCAGAACTTTTGGTTTTGAATGGCATAATCATTATAGGATTGTCACTATTGTCTTTCAATTTAGGCAATTAAAATTGAGTTAAAGGAGGAAGATCACTTTGGACTATTTGTCCATCTTTGATCTACCAAGAAATGATATTAGCAGAAGAATTACTAATAATGTTTATCTGCCAAGGATATTTTAAATTGTTCTTGATGATATAAGCATGAAATCAATAAAATAATAGAATATTTTGCTCAACTTTTTCGAAAAATTTGTAAAACTTCTCTTGGATATTAGATCTATTGCTATCCTCATAGTTCTGAAAAAACTACTCTTTCTGAGGTTTCCAATCCTTATAATAGAAATCATTATTAGGGATTTCCTTATCAATAACAAATTTATGAGACAATATCATAAGACTCATTAAGGGAGGAATAAGTTGAAAATTAGATACTCTGGTTTTCTTTTTCCTTTTTGGAGGTGTGGTAAGCTGATCTAGGAATACTAGAAAAGGTATCTAAACTATGTAGGTTTATATGAGAAGGATCATGAGATACAAATCTTGGTATCTTAGATCTAAAGGTTTGAGATTTGAAGGAGAAAGATCTTCTCGCAGAAATAAAGTCCAATTGTCTACTAAAGACATCAATTCTAGAGGAGGAGTTTCTCTTGTTGAAATCTATTCTTTTAGAAAAGGTTGTCTTGCTTGAGCGAGACCTATCTCGTTTGAGTGAGGCCTTGCACCAACATTCTTATTTTTCTTTATACAAGGGCAATAAAATTGAGGGGGTTACAATGGACATAGTCATCCAAAGTCCTCCTCTTTTCATTTGCATTTTTTGTCATTTCTACAAAACTTCCACCTTGATTTTCTTCCTTTTTTATCAGTTCCTCTTTTTCTGGATTTAGGTACCTCTTTTTTGTTCTTTTCTTAAAATTTGTGATTAGCTGATCAAGTTTTAGAGAGGACTCAAGTACAATATTGTTCCTATCCTTTCCTTGCATGAACAACTCTCACTGTTGTAGTTTAGTTTTTTCTGTAAACACCTGAAATGCAGTAGTAAGCAATTGCTCAAGTTAATAGATTCTTAACTACTACTGATATTGAATCAATCAATCCTCAATAACGATGCAAGAAACTTTATAAACAAATTGGCAAAAATTGCACCAAATTGCACTGTAGTAACAAAGATATTGTCCATTGGGATTACTGATTCAATTATCACTTTGTAAGAGTTCTGCTAATTAAACTTAAAAACAAAGTATGAAAAATTAGGAAAAAATCAATTGTTGTGCAGAAACGTAGTGAATCAAAAGTTGAATAACCGAATTTAATTAATACAAAGAGTAACAACAATGTGCAAGAAATTGGTTATAAAACTATATTGAATTGCAAAGTAAAAAAACTAAAAAAATGAAAGATGGTTTGTAAATTGATTGGAAATGTAGGGTGAGTTCAGATTCCTTTAGTCCTTCTCCTTTGTATAGGTTCATGTACAATCTAAAATTCAAGTCTAAGCTAATGATCAGATTTTCTGAATTATCCAATGTTAATTCCTTGGTCAATTGATTTTAAACTAACTTCTAAATTCCTAATCTCTTGGGTAGCCAAGAAGAAGGTTGGCATTAAGTGTAGCAATCCGAGTGATTACACATTTATAAATTCTTATTCCTAGATGATATGTAAATGTGCGATTTGATTCAAGTCCAAGAATAATTACAATCTCTTAATTGAATGATTTTTTTATCAATCCATGAATACTTAGAAATAAAGAAGCATTAAGTGTAGAATTGAATGTTAGTTGAGATTCAAAATCTATTTAGTTTATTACAATGGGTTATGAATTAAGTTCATCATCCCTCAACCTTAATGAAATTAACAACACATAGTAGAAATGTAAAGTGAGAAGAAACTGAAATTGAATGCATTAATAAAGGAATTAAAAATTACAAGAAAAGTAAAGATGTAGGAATTTGTTTATTCCATGAAAGTAAAAGAGAAGAGAGAGATACCACCCTAACTTTCCCAACAAAAAGAGCATAGAAAAGAAAGAAAAAGAAAAGAAAAGTAAAGAACATAAAAACAAAAAGTAAAAAAAGTCTCTCTGCACTTGAAAATTTCTATTTTTATATATGTTGATCTATATGTATCTCCACACTCATGAATGTGTGACACAAATTTGTCTGCAGAATTTCAACTTCCTTTTACAAGATCCACGTGTAATTTTTTTTTCTAAAACCTTTAAAACCAATTGAATAAAGATAATAAATAAATTATTCACTGCAACTTTAAGGAAATAAATCATTTTATTAAATTCTCCAATTAATTACATGAATTTAAATTGATTATTCAATGAAAGTAACACCCAATTTATTACATAGTCAAGGATTTATCAAAGGCACACGTTGTTTGAATCGATCTTGAAGATCTTTCAAGAACATAGCAATTGAATTACAATAGATGATGCTGGCCAAGAGTTCTTTTGAAATAGAATTGAGGATCCAAAAAATTGACGGTGTTGTTGTTTCTTTGCGAAGAACCAAACGAGAGTTAGAACAATCAGGCTTAGGCATTGTGCCATTAAGAAATTAGATTTTAATTTTGGCATGTAAAGCAATTTTCATGGATATACTCCATGAATTATAATTTTCACTCGTGAGGGGTTGAGAAACCAGCATTAAACTTGGATTATCAAAGTGATATCGAAAGTACGGATGATTTATCTTGAGTGAAAAAGCAGTCATTGTTATAGAGAATGGAACAATGCAACGGCGAGAAAGATCGATGCAAGAATGATAGAGGAAGAGTTATACAACTTACACAAAAGACATAACAATAAAAGTTACTTTATTACATAAAGATACTTTCTCGACAACTTTTAATCTTTGAAGATAGGCTCGTGACTTGGTGACATATTGGGATCATCACTTGAGCAGAGACTAATTGAGTCGAGAGGGTCTTGAGAGTCCATCATTGCATTTGTGTTGGATGGGCTTTCATGTCTGATTATGACATGGCTTGTCATTTTCCAATTTCCAAAAGTAATTGAAGAACAAATTACAGATGGATCTACAGGTTGGATTTTGTCCCACATGGATGGATTGTCTTTATCTGGAGGGCAGATTATATCCATTGCTTTCAATTTGGCACAAGTGGATTTTACTTTGATCATCTCTTCATGAACTCCATTTTCGATGTGAAGATGAACATTCAAATCTGCTTGATTATGAGGTGGTCTATCTGGTTCAGATATTTCAAGAAGATTTGTATAAGTATTCCAGGACCTTGACTTGATTAGAGTGTAAAGCAATTTTGAACCTGGATGTTCAAAATAAGGTCTATGAATAATAACCACCGTAACATGTCTTGGAGTTTCAATTTGGAGGAATCTCAATTTCATTCCAAAGGCGAGTCTTTGTAATTCACCATGTATATCCTTCTTCCAGTTTGAAATAGGTTGATACCATGTAAGAAATTTCCATAACAGAGTATGTCGATTTTGAAAATCATTAAGAAATTCAAACATAGTAAATGTGGGAAAAACTATGGGATAATGAAATAAGAGGGTGGTACACCAAAGATACCATACATCTTCCTCAATTAATGGACAGTCCATTAATAAAGCAAAAATGTTTAGGTATGGTGTGTCAATCTGAAACCAAGAAGGTTTAGGTTTGATACCATGATGATGAAGAGAAAGAGACAGATAATGGAACATATGATTTTTTGCAAAATCTTTGATATATTCTACTGTGATAACTCTATCATTTCTTAAATCAGGTGGAAACATTGGGAGAGAAGAAGGATTGGAACTAGTCTTGGCTTGTGATATTTAAAGGGAAGATCAAGGGGTATGTGTTTAGTGAAGTAATAATGGCTATGGACTTTTTTGGTCTGGATAAGAGATCAGGGACAATATTTTTTTCTCCTTTGATGTGCTTAACAGAAAAATCATACCTGGAGAACCAATTCTTTAATCTGAGAACTTGAGGATCAGGTGGCATTTTGTTCTTGAAATCAAGAAGTGCTGGAAAAGCAGAATTATCCATTTGGACTTCAAAGTTGTGACCTCTGAGATAGAAGTCAAACTTTTGGATACCATTTTTTACTGCAAGAGCTTCTTTGTATGTGGTATGGTAATGCTTTTCTGATTCTTTAAATTGTCCACTAGCATGTCCACAATAAGCTTTCTTTCCATCAATTTCTTCAAGTAAAACAGCTCCCCAATAGTGATCACTAGCATCTGTCTGCAAGATTCTTTTTCCATCGCCAGGAATCTTCAATGGAGGAGGATTCTGGGCTATCTTTTTCAAGTGCTGAACAGCTTCAGTTTGTTCATGGCTCCAAGGAGGAGGATTTTTCCTTAATAATCTTGACAGAGGACTAGTATACTTAGCAGCATTAGGAATAAAATCCCTAATATAATTCAATATTCCAAGGAACTGTTGAATTTGCTTGACAGTGAAATTTTCATCAGGAAAGTTTAATAATTCTTCAGCAATGTGTGGTTGAGGCTGATAATTTCCCTGAGAAAAATGCATTCCCAGAAAGTCTATCTGGGTCTGAGCTAATTGAATCTTTTTTTCTGACAGCATAATCCCATAATTATTGGAAAGATCAAAGAACTTGTTTAGCAGAGTCTTATGAGATTCTGTGTCTTTTGAGAAAAGTAATACATCATCAATATAGATGAGTATACTATCAAGGATTGGCTCAAAGATTCTGGTCATGGCTTTCTGAAAAAGCGATGGTGCTACTTTCAAACCAAATGGAAGAACTTTCCATTGGTATTGGGCATTTGGAATACGTAGCAGTTTTATATCTATCAGAGGGATCGACACCAAGTTGCCAAAATCCAGATTTCAAATCAAACTTTGAAAAAATTATGGCATCCTTAATAAGAGTATGTAAAGAGGAGGTTTTTGGAATAGGAAACTTATCATCTTTGAGAAAATGGTTGAGAGGTTTGTAATCAATCACCAACCTCTTTTTTCCTCTGAGTTTTTCAGATCTTTTTTCAACATAGAATGCCTGGCATGCCCATTCTGATTTGGTTGGTTCAATCAATCCTTGACGAAGAAGTTCAGCACATTCTTGTCGGGCTAACTGAAGATCACTAGGACTCATTCCAGGATGTGTGGCTTTAGTAGGATTGATGTCTTCATTGAGTTTAAAGGGAAGCTTTATGAAGAATTTTGGATTGTTCCATATTGGATTAGGATGAGAGAAATTCTCATGGCCATATCGCACATAAAGTTTTTAGCTTCTCCTTAAGTTCAATGTATTCTCATTGGACTTTCTTCAAGAGAATAAAGTTTCAAGATATCAAGATAAGGCTTGAAGTTTCTTTTGAACTTGATTCCTCTTGGAAGTATTTGAAGTTTGTCAGTCAGACAGTAAGCATCCATTCCTAGCAGAATATCTTTGTTAGGAAGGTGAGTTCCTATAGGCTTGATCCAAATTATGCAATCTGGAAATAACTTAATTCCGATTGGCATTCTCGAAATTAAGTGAGTGTTGAAAATCTTTCCATCAGCAGCTATGAAACTGTTTGTGTACTGAGTCCAACATTCTTTTGGAAGAACATCTGGATTCATCATAGTCCTTTGTGCTCCAAGATCCATGTAGGCAATGGCTTTGACTTGGTGTAGCATATTTATTGATAAGAACTTGGACTTCCACACATGGTTGTGATGGAGTTTGGAGTACACTTTTTATTTCTTGAGCAAAATAAAGAGGAATGTATTCTTCTTCTTTGCTTGAAGAATCCGAAGAATCATCAGACGATTCTTGGATAGCAAAGACAGTACTCTGATCTGCTTCTTCTTGTTCAGAATATTCAGATTCTATATCTCCTTCAATAGGACCCAAAGAGTTTATCAAATTCTGAGCTTTGGCATCCTTGTTTGGACATCTTTTTGCAAAATGTCCCTTTTTTCCACAGATAAAACATCGGGTTCCTTTGTTTTTTCCTCTTTTCTCCTTCTTTTTGAAGTATTTCATCCTCTTCTTCTTTTTTGAAAATTTTTTCGTTTTTTCTTTTTTCTTGGATGGACAGACACATTTCTTCTCTTTGCATCCGATCTCAAGATATTTCTTTTTGCAGGCCTTTGTGAACTTTGACCTTTCATTCATCACATCAGAGATGAATAAATGTGTCCTGCATAATTTATCAAGAGATTCCAGAGTTTTTTGATGAATTTGTCCAAGACTAAGACTAGTCAAATCTTGGCCTTGAGCTACTATCAGCTTGTGAATCTCTGGTTGTAATTCTTGAGGAAGAGAAGCAACATAAGTATTTTTTAGACTGACATCATTGTAACCATTAAGAAGATAGAAGATTTCTACCATTCTTTTATGATGTCTTTCTAAATCCTTCTTTTTTAATGAGCAGCATCTCATCTCAAAATAGTCTTGTCTGATTTTCTTGTCATAAAGATCCATGTCACCCACGAATTCTTGGTGTATGGCTCCAAGAACTTGTTTGGTATTGCCTAATTGGTGGAACTGGTCTTGTTTGACATTTCCCAAGTTGTGGTACCATTCTTTCAAGGTACCAGTCATTCTGCAACAAAATTCTTCAATGACTTTATAGGGATCTGCATCTATTTTCATGAATTGGGTATCCAGCCATGCTCCAAAGTCAAGTAATCTTTTTCTCCAATGTTGTGGAGAAATATCATCAAGAGTGAAATAAGGGCCTCCATTGATTTTTGGTCCTTTTTTTTCTTGCCTACTGGTTTCTTCTTCATCTGGTGAATCATAAAAAGATCCTCTTTGATTACTGGATTGTGCTGTGTTGACCATCAGCATTTCAGTAATGTTGGTAAATTCTTCATCAGAGGATATGGATTCTGCTACTTCTGATTCACTTTGAAAATCTTCAGTTGTTGGAGATTCATAAGATTCCTTAGACAAATCTTCCTTAGTTGATAAGGAACTAAGAGATCTTTCGTCAGAGTCATCAGAGTTATCAATTGCTTCATTTTCTTCAAAGATAACTCCTATGAAGGGTGATCTTTCTTTACTTTCTTTTGATGACTTCTTTGGGGGAGATTTTTCTTCTTCAGAAGAATCTAGACTTCTGGTTTTTGTGTTTTCTGAAGAGGAAATACTCATCTTTCCTTTACCCTTAGAATCCCGGGTAGAAGACCTGGGTCTAGGCCTATAAGCAGAGGGTAAGGAGTAAGAAGGTGCTGTAAAAGTACCTTGGTAAAATGGAGATGGGCTAAAGGGAGAATAATAAGTTGATTGTACAGGAGGAGGGACTAGAAAAGGATTAATTTCAAATTTTCTTCTCTCGTTTCGTTGTTTAGCAACAATTAATTCATCCATTTCTACCGACTTGTTCTTTAAGTCTCCCGATTTCTCTGTCTTTCTTATGGTATTCTCTGTAAAGACGGCTTTTTCTTCGTCAATTTTGAAATATCTAACTCCAATTTGGCAATCTGCTTCGAGATTCTTTGTAACATTTTACGAGCTTTTGAGAAAGGTATTGGAGTTTTTCTTCATTTTTGTGGACAACTTCTGATCTGGTCCAGTTTTCCGTCTATCTTTTTCAAGATCTTGTTTTGGGCTGAAGAATTCTCAGTCTGCCAGTTGAGAACTTCTTCAGCTTGAGATGGAGCCTTATAGGTTCCATCTGGTTGAACTTCAGAAGGTATTACTAAAGGCCTAGTATAGACCTTAGTAACAGGATCTGTTTTCCTTTCGAGTGAAGGAAAATCTTTATCATATTCTGTGAACATCATGCAAGGGATCGGAGGAGGAACCTTTTCTAGAGGTGCGCTGAAAGAATTACATAATCCTTTAGGAGGAGGCCATGTGATCAAATCTGGATCACAGGGAGGTTCAGATAATAGACCTTCTTCTTTTAGGATCCTCAACGCTTCATCATAGATAGATAAAGGTTTCTTTTCAGATCTGATTCCAACCCAAGGAGTAAATCCAGGGTCTTTCCTTCGAGGTTTTGGAGGTGGCTTGCAAGGTTTCTTTTTCTTTCTCTTCTGGTTGTCTTCATCATCATCTGACTCTTCATCAGATGTATCTCCAGTATGCATCCAACAATCACAGTCGGGATCACACATAGAGGGGTCAACATCCCACAAGAAGTGTCCATCAAATTTATCTGAGTAGATGGAGGATCCATCTGGTTTAAAGCTGTATACTGGGATTTTGTGTTCCTTTCCGACAGGGATCACCATAAGAGATTGGAAACAGTTGGCAGAAGAGCTTGGTTCTTCATCAGGCTTTTAGAAGATTGTTCTAACACCACCATCTACAGATCTTCTGAAAGTGGCTTCAAAAGACTGGATTGGTTTGTTGTTTTGCCTGATCTTTTCATAATCAGTTGTCCATTCAAGTGGAATCAACTTGAGAAGTTACGTCCGGGAATTTGTCTGGGAACCTGGATGATTGATGGAACTTCATCCTCATTCCTGTTAGCTATCACAAACAGGTTATCGTTTACCATTCCTGGAAGAGGAAGGTCATGAGCATGGTTTTGTAACCTGTAAATCATTTGGTGGTGGAGAGTGGCGAGAGATGGCTCCTTGAACTTGTTGATGAGTGGATCTGAACTTTTAGTCTGGTCGGCAGAGTTTTATCTCTTAAAGAGACATTGTAGTTTGGAAAGATGGTGAGGACCACACTTCCAGCATGAAGAGTGGTAAGTAGAGTTGCGATGACAGCATGTTCATAGTGGAGATAGGTAGAATCCAAGAGAGTGATTCTAGCAGTAACTGGGAGATTTTTCCTACCGTGGAGTGATAGGACTAATCTTATTGCTCCAAAATGAAGAGCAGTGTATCCCTCAATCTTCCAGTGATCTATGAAGGTTTTGGGGATCTCTAGGTTGATATATCTCTCTTCTTTGGTAGCAGGGATCTCGCACTGGTCCATTCTGGTGGATTGGACATATTCTTTTATTGGAGATTGCTTTCTGAGGATCAAAGCATTCACCCTGTTAGTCCAGGATTTATGCCTTCGAAAAACATTGTAAGGACTCAAGAGAGGTGCTATGGATTCTTGGATTTGTGCATCTTCAGGAATGTAAGTGTATTCAATCAGATTTTCTATCTTGTCAGAGGCAGTTCTGATACAATCTTTTGGTAGAGAGATTGGAGAATTTAAGAGAATAGGGGAGGTCTCGATTAGGCTCGGTGTTTGAAGTGGTTGTAGTTGTATTCATGGTGATATAAAACTCCTACTCACTTTGGTTGTAATGACTATCACACTTATCCCCTCCTTTAACAGAGACTTTAGGCCCTGAATAAATACAGGAGTTCGTGGCATTGTTACAGACAGGGGCAACTGTAGAAACAGTTTCTCCGGTAAGTGCACATCGGTATCCGGCCTATAAACCACGAGGATATGAGCATCAAATAATTTGAAGGCTCGATACCATTATCGTCGGAGCCTCTAATATCATAACCCGTAAATAAATCAACAAAGATTTTACGATACTTTGAGCAAACCCATATGCATTTTTCTCATACTCATGCTGATCACTATTCCTGAATCATAATAAAGAGGACCGTAGCAACAGGATCTTTCGCCTAGAATTTTTCTGATGCACAGGATCCATTAAAATGGCAAGTGCAGAGCATACTTAATTCTAGTCAGGGACTAGAGGATAGTCATTACAAACAAAGCTTTCAGAGAGAGTAGATTAGAAACAACTCATAATGTAAAACACACAAGTTTTATTTCAGTTCAGTCTGCCTTCAAATGGCAAGCATTCCTCCTTATATAGAGGATGGACAGCGGATACAATAATTACATCTGATAAGGTTGGATAAGATTCCGAACCTTTTTTAAAGCTTCTTTTTTACAAAGCAACAAAAGCAAAAACTTTTAGTACATATGACTCACACAAAAGACATAACAATAAAAGTTACTTTATTACATAAAGATACTTTCTCGACAACTTTTAATCTTTGAAGATAGGCTCGTGACTTGGTGACATATTGGGATCATCACTTGAGCAGAGACTAATTGAGTCGAGAGGGTTTTGAGAGTCCATCATTGCATTTGTGTTGGATGGGCTTTCATGTCTGATTATGACATGGCTTGTCATTTCCCAATTTCCAAAAGTAATTGAAGAACAAATTACAGATGGATCTACAGGTTGGATTTTGTCCCACATGGATGGATTGTCTTTATCCGGAGGGCAGATTATATCCATTGCTTTCAATTTGGCACAAGTGGATTTTACTTTGATCATCTCTTCATGAACTCCATTTTCGATGTGAAGATGAACATTCAAATCTGCTTGATTATGAGGTGGTCTATCTGGTTCAGATATTTCAAGAAGATTTGTATAAGTATTCCAGACCTTGACTTGATTCTGAGTGTAAAGCAATTTTGAAACTGGATGTTCAAAATAAGGTCTATGAATAATAACCACTGTAACATGTCTTGGAATTTCAGCTGGAGGAATCTCAATTTCTTTCCAAAGACTGAGTCTTTGTAATTCACCATGTATATCCTTCTTCCAGTTTGAAATAGGTTGATACCATGTAAGAAATTTCCATAACAGAGTATGTCGATTTTGAAAATCATTAAGAAATTCAAACATAGTAAATGTGGGAAAAACTATGGGATAATGAAATAAGAGGGTGGTACACCAAAGATACCATACATCTTCCTCAATTAATGGACAATCCATTAATAAAGCAAAAATGTTTAGGTATGGTGCGTCAATCTGAAACCCAGAAGGTTTAGGTTTGATACCATGATGATGAAGAGAAAGAGACAGATAATGGAACATATGATTTTTTGCAAAATCTTTGATATATTCTACTGTGATAACTCCATCATTTCTTAAATCAGGTGGAAACATTGGGAGAGAAGAAGGATTGGAACTAGTACTGGCTTCAGCAGTATTTAAAGGGAAGATCAAGGGGTATGTGTTTAGTGAAGTAATAATGGCTATGGACTTTTTTGGTCTGGATAAGAGATCAGGGACAATATTTTTTTCTCCTTTGATGTGCTTAACAGAAAAATCATACCTGGAGAACCAATTCTTTAATCTGAGAACTTGAGGATCAGGTGGCATTTTGTTCTTGAAATCAAGAAGTGCTGGAAAAGCAGAATTATCCATTTGGACTTCAAAGTTGTGACCTCTGAGATAGAAGTCAAACTTTTGGATACCATTTTTTACTGCAAGAGCTTCTTTGTATGTGGTATGGTAATGCTTTTCTGATTCTTTAAATTGTCCACTAGCATGTCCACAATAAGCTTTCTTTCCATCAATTTCTTCAAGTAAAACAGCTCCCCAATAGTGATCACTAGCATCTGTCTGCAAGATTCTTTTTCCATCGCCAGGAATCTTCAATGGAGGAGGATTCTGGGCTATCTTTTTCAAGTGTTGAACAGCTTCAGTTTGTTCATGGCTTCAAGGAGGAGGATTTTTCCTTAATAATCTTGACAGAGGACTAGTATACTTAGCAGCATTAGGAATAAAATCCCTAATATAATTCAATATTCCAAGGAACTGTTGAATTTGCTTGACAGTGAAATTTTCATCAGGAAAGTTTAATAATTCTTCAGCAATGTGTGGTTGAGGCTGATAATTTCCCTGAGAAAAATGCATTCCCAGAAAGTCTATCTGGGTCTGAGCTAATTGAATCTTTTTTTCTGACAGCATAATCCCATAATTATTGGAAAGATCAAAGAACTTGTTTAGCAGAGTCTTATGAGATTCTGTGTCTTTTGAGAAAAGTAATACATCATCAATATAGATGAGTATACTATCAAGGATTGGCTCAAAGATTCTGGTCATGGCTTTCTGAAAAAGCGATGGTGCTACTTTCAAACCAAATGGAAGAACTTTCCATTGGTATTGGGCATTTGGAATACAGAAAGCAGTTTTATATCTATCAGAGGGATCGACACCAAGTTGCCAAAATCCAGATTTCAAATCAAACTTTGAAAAAATTATGGCATCCTTAATAAGAGTATGTAAAGAGGAGGTTTTTGGAATAGGAAACTTATCATCTTTGAGAAAATGGTTGAGAGGTTTGTAATCAATCACCAACCTCTTTTTTCCTCTGAGTTTTTCAGATCTTTTTTCAACATAGAATGCCTGGCATGCCCATTCTGATTTGGTTGGTTCAATCAATCCTTGACGAAGAAGTTCAGCACATTCTTGTCGGGCTAACTGAAGATCACTAGGACTCATTCCAGGATGTGTGGCTTTAGTAGGATTGATGTCTTCATTGAGTTTAAAGGGAAGCTTTATGAAGAATTTTGGATTGTTCCATATTGGATTAGGATGAGAGAAATTCTCATGGCCATCTCGCACATAAAGTTTTCAGCTTCTCCTTAAGTTCAATGTATTCTGCTGGACTTTCTTCAAGAGAATAAAGTTTCAAGATATCAGTATAAGGCTTGAAGTTTCTTTTGAACTTGATTCCTCTTGGAAGTATTTGAAGTTTGTCAGTCAGACAGTAAGCATCCATTCCTAGCAGAATATCTTTGTTAGGAAGGTGAGTTCCTATAGGCTTGATCCAAATTATGCAATCTGGAAATAACTTAATTCCGATTGGCATTCTCGAAATTAAGTGAGTGTTGAAAATCTTTCCATCAGCAGCTATGAAACTGTTTGTGTACTGAGTCCAACATTCTTTTGGAAGAACATCTGGATTCATCATAGTCCTTTGTGCTCCAGTATCCATGTAGGCAATGGCTTTGGTCGGTGTAGCATATTTATTGATAAGAACTTGGACTTCCACACATGGTTGTGATGGAGTTTGGAGTACACTTTTTATTTCTTGAGCAAAATAAAGAGGAATGTATTCTTCTTCTTTGCTTGAAGAATCCGAAGAATCATCAGACGATTCTTGGATAGCAAAAGATACTACGATCCGCTTCTTCTTGTTCAGAATATTCAGATTCTATATCTCCTTCAATAGGACCCAAAGAGTTTATCAAATTCTGAGCTTTGGCATCCTTGTTTGGACATCTTTTTGCAAAATGTCCCTTTTTTCCACAGATAAAACATCGGGTTCCTTTGTTTTTTCCTCTTTTCTCCTTCTTTTTGAAGTATTTCATCCTCTTCTTCTTTTTTGAAAATTTTTTCGTTTTTTCTTTTTTCTTGGATGGACAGACACATTTCTTCTCTTTGCATCCGATCTCAAGATATTTCTTTTTGCAGGCCTTTGTGAACTTTGACCTTTCATTCATCACATCAGAGATGAATAAATGTGTCCTGCATAATTTATCAAGAGATTCCAGAGTTTTTTGATGAATTTGTCCAAGACTAAGACTAGTCAAATCTTGGCCTTGAGCTACTATCAGCTTGTGAATCTCTGGTTGTAATTCTTGAGGAAGAGAAGCAACATAAGTATTTTTTAGACTGACATCATTGTAACCATTAAGAAGATAGAAGATTTCTACCATTCTTTTATGATGTCTTTCTAAATCCTTCTTTTTTAATGAGCAGCATCTCATCTCAAAATAGTCTTGTCTGATTTTCTTGTCATAAAGATCCATGTCACCCACGAATTCTTGGTGTATGGCTCCAAGAACTTGTTTGGTATTGCCTAATTGGTGGAACTGGTCTTGTTTGACATTTCCCAAGTTGTGGTACCATTCTTTCAAGGTACCAGTCATTCTGCAACAAAATTCTTCAATGACTTTATAGGGATCTGCATCTATTTTCATGAATTGGGTATCCAGCCATGCTCCAAAGTCAAGTAATCTTTTTCTCCAATGTTGTGGAGAAATATCATCAAGAGTGAAATAAGGGCCTCCATTGATTTTTGGTCCTTTTTTTTCTTGCCTACTGGTTTCTTCTTCTTCTTCATCTGGTGAATCATAAAAAGATCCTCTTTGATTACTGGATTGTGCTGTGTTGACCATCAGCATTTCAGTAATATTGGTAAATTCTTCATCAGAGGATATGGATTTTGCTACTTCTGATTCACTTTGAAAATCTTCAGTTGTTGGAGATTCACAAGATTCCTTAGACAAATCTTCCTTAGTTGATAAGGAACTAAGAGATCTTTCGTCAGAGTCATCAGAGTTATCAATTGCTTCATTTTCTTCAAAGATAACTCCTATGAAGGGTGATCTTTCTTTACTTCCTTTTGATGACTTCTTTGGGGAGATTTTTCTTCTTGAGAAGAATCTAGACTTCGGTTTTTGTGTTTTCTCGAAGAGGAAATACTCATCTTTCCTTTACCCTTAGAATCCCGGGTAGAAGACCTGGGTCTAGGCCTATAAGCAGAGGGTAAGGAGTAAGAAGGTGCTGTAAAAGTACCTTGGTAAAATGGAGATGGGCTAAAGGGAGAATAATAAGTTGATTGTACAGGAGGAGGGACTAGAAAAGGATTAATTTCAGCTTCTCTGTTCTGTTGTTTAGCAACAATTAATTCATCCATTTCTCTGACTTGTTCTTTAAGTCTCCTGATTTCTCTGTCTTTCTTATGGTATTCTCCTGTAAAGACGGCTTTTTCTTCTGTCAATTTTGAAATATCTAACTCCAATTTGGCAATCTGCTTCTGAGATTCATTGTAACATTTTCTGAGCTTTTCAGAAAGGTATTGGAGTTTTTCTTCATTTTTGTGGACAACTTCAGTGATCTGGTCCACTTTTCCGTCTATCTTTTTCAAGATCTTGTTTTGGGCTAAAGAATTCTCAGTCACAGTTGAGAACTTCTTGACTTGAGATGGAGCCTTATAGGTTCCATCTGGTTGAACTTCAGAAGGTATTACTAAAGGCCTAGTATAGACCTTAGTAACAGGATCTGTTTTCCTTTCGAGTGAAGGAAAATCTTTATCATATTCTGTGAACATCATGCAAGGGATCGGAGGAGGAACCTTTTCTAGAGGTGCGCTGAAAGAATTACATAATCCTTTAGGAGGAGGCCATGTGATCAAATCTGGATCACAGGGAGGTTCAGATAATAGACCTTCTTCTTTTAGGATCCTCAACGCTTCATCATAGATAGATAAAGGTTTCTTTTCTGATCTGATTCCAACCCAAGGAGTAAATCTAGGGTCTTTCCTTTGAGGTTTTGGAGGTGGCTTGCAAGGTTTCTTTTTCTTTCTCTTCTGGTTGTCTTCATCATCATCTGACTCTTCATCAGATGTATCTCCAGTATGCATCCAACAATCACAGTCGGGATCACACATAGAGGGGTCAACATCCCACAAGAAGTGTCCATCAAATTTATCTGAGTAGAAGGAGGATCCATCTGGTTTAAAGCTGTATACTGGGATTTTGTGTTCCTTTCCGACAGGGATCACCATAAGAGATTGGAAACAGTTGGCAGAAGAGCTTGGTTCTTCATCAGGCTTTTTGAAGATTGTTCTAACACCACCATCTACAGATCTTCTGAAAGTGGCTTCAAAAGACTGGATTGGTTTGTTGTTTTGCCTGATCTTTTCATAATCAGTTGTCCATTCAAGTGGAATCAACTTGAGAAGTTCTGTCCGGGGAATTTGTCTGGGAACCTGGATGATTGATGGAACTTCATCCTCATTCCTGTTAGCTATCACAAACAGGTTATCGTTTACCATTCCTGGAAGAGGAAGGTCATGAGCATGGTTTTGTAACCTGTAAATCATTTGGTGGTGGAGAGTGGCGAGAGATGGCTCCTTACTTGTTCGGCCCAGTGGTGGATACGAACTTTTAGTCCAGTCGGCGAGTTTTATCTCTTAAAGAGACATTGTAGTTTGGAAAGATGGTGAGGACCACACTTCCAGCATGAAGAGTGGTAAGTAGAGTTGCGATGACAGCATGTTCATAGTGGAGATAGGTAGAATCCAAGAGAGTGATTCTAGCAGTAACTGGGAGATTTTTCCTACCGTGGAGTGATAGGACTAATCTTATTGCTCCAAAATGAAGAGCAGTGTATCCCTCAATCTTCCAGTGATCTATGAAGGTTTTGGGGATCTCTAGGTTGATATATCTCTCTTCTTTGGTAGCAGGGATCTCGCACTGGTCCATTCTGGTGGATTGGACATATTCTTTTATTGGAGATTGCTTTCTGAGGATCAAAGCATTCACCCTGTTAGTCCAGGATTTATGCCTTCGAAAAACATTGTAAGGACTCAAGAGAGGTGCTATGGATTCTTGGATTTGTGCATCTTCAGGAATGTAAGTGTATTCAATCAGATTTTCTATCTTGTCAGAGGCAGTTCTGATACAATCTTTTGGTAGAGAGATTGGAGAATTTAAGAGAATAGGGGAGGTCTCAGTGGAACTGGTGTTTGAAGTGGTTGTAGTTGTATTCATGGTGATATAAAACTCCTACTCACTTTGGTTGTAATGACTATCACACTTATCCCCTCCTTTAACAGAGACTTTAGGCCCTGAATAAATACAGGAGTTCGTGGCATTGTTACAGACAGGGGCAACTGTAGAAACAGTTTCTCCGGTAAGTGCCTGTCAGCTGTCCAGCCTATAAACCCTGAGGATATGAGCATCAAATAATTTGAAGGCTCTGATACCATTACTGGCCGGGAGCCTCTAATATCATAACCCAGAAATAAATCAACAGCATTTTCTGATACTTTGAGCAAACCCATATGCATTTTTCTCATACTCATGCTGATCACTATTCCTGAATCATAATAAAGAGGACCGTAGCAACAGGATCTTTCGCCTAGAATTTTTCTGATGCACAGGATCCATTAAAATGGCAAGTGCAGAGCATACTTAATTCTAGTCAGGGACTAGAGGATAGTCATTACAAACAAAGCTTTCAGAGAGAGTAGATTAGAAACAACTCATAATGTAAAACACACAAGTTTTATTTCAGTTCAGTCTGCCTTCAAATGGCAAGCATTCCTCCTTATATAGAGGATGGACAGCGGATACAATAATTACATCTGATAAGGTTGGATAAGATTAGAACCTTTTTAAAGCTTCTTTTTTACAAAGCAACAAAAGCAAAAACTTTTAGTACATATGACTCACACAAAAGACATAACAATAAAAGTTACTTTATTACATAAAGATACTTTCTCGACAACTTTTAATCTTTGAAGATAGGCTCGTGACTTGGTGACATATTGGGATCATCACTTGAGCAGAGACTAATTGAGTCGAGAGGGTTTTGAGAGTCCATCATTGCATTTGTGTTGGATGGGCTTTCATGTCTGATTATGACATGGCTTGTCATTTCCCAATTTCCAAAAGTAATTGAAGAACAAATTACAGATGGATCTACAGGTTGGATTTTGTCCCACATGGATGGATTGTCTTTATCCGGAGGGCAGATTATATCCATTGCTTTCAATTTGGCACAAGTGGATTTTACTTTGATCATCTCTTCATGAACTCCATTTTCGATGTGAAGATGAACATTCAAATCTGCTTGATTATGAGGTGGTCTATCTGGTTCAGATATTTCAAGAAGATTTGTATAAGTATTCCAGACCTTGACTTGATTCTGAGTGTAAAGCAATTTTGAAACTGGATGTTCAAAATAAGGTCTATGAATAATAACCACTGTAACATGTCTTGGAATTTCAGCTGGAGGAATCTCAATTTCTTTCCAAAGACTGAGTCTTTGTAATTCACCATGTATATCCTTCTTCCAGTTTGAAATAGGTTGATACCATGTAAGAAATTTCCATAACAGAGTATGTCGATTTTGAAAATCATTAAGAAATTCAAACATAGTAAATGTGGGAAAAACTATGGGATAATGAAATAAGAGGGTGGTACACCAAAGATACCATACATCTTCCTCAATTAATGGACAATCCATTAATAAAGCAAAAATGTTTAGGTATGGTGCGTCAATCTGAAACCCAGAAGGTTTAGGTTTGATACCATGATGATGAAGAGAAAGAGACAGATAATGGAACATATGATTTTTTGCAAAATCTTTGATATATTCTACTGTGATAACTCCATCATTTCTTAAATCAGGTGGAAACATTGGGAGAGAAGAAGGATTGGAACTAGTACTGGCTTCAGCAGTATTTAAAGGGAAGATCAAGGGGTATGTGTTTAGTGAAGTAATAATGGCTATGGACTTTTTTGGTCTGGATAAGAGATCAGGGACAATATTTTTTTCTCCTTTGATGTGCTTAACAGAAAAATCATACCTGGAGAACCAATTCTTTAATCTGAGAACTTGAGGATCAGGTGGCATTTTGTTCTTGAAATCAAGAAGTGCTGGAAAAGCAGAATTATCCATTTGGACTTCAAAGTTGTGACCTCTGAGATAGAAGTCAAACTTTTGGATACCATTTTTTACTGCAAGAGCTTCTTTGTATGTGGTATGGTAATGCTTTTCTGATTCTTTAAATTGTCCACTAGCATGTCCACAATAAGCTTTCTTTCCATCAATTTCTTCAAGTAAAACAGCTCCCCAATAGTGATCACTAGCATCTGTCTGCAAGATTCTTTTTCCATCGCCAGGAATCTTCAATGGAGGAGGATTCTGGGCTATCTTTTTCAAGTGTTGAACAGCTTCAGTTTGTTCATGGCTTCAAGGAGGAGGATTTTTCCTTAATAATCTTGACAGAGGACTAGTATACTTAGCAGCATTAGGAATAAAATCCCTAATATAATTCAATATTCCAAGGAACTGTTGAATTTGCTTGACAGTGAAATTTTCATCAGGAAAGTTTAATAATTCTTCAGCAATGTGTGGTTGAGGCTGATAATTTCCCTGAGAAAAATGCATTCCCCAGAAAGTCTATCTGGGTCTGAGCTAATTGAATCTTTTTTTCTGACAGCATAATCCCATAATTATTGGAAAGATCAAAGAACTTGTTTAGCAGAGTCTTATGAGATTCTGTGTCTTTTGAGAAAAGTAATACATCATCAATATAGATGAGTATACTATCAAGGATTGGCTCAAAGATTCTGGTCATGGCTTTCTGAAAAAGCGATGGTGCTACTTTCAAACCAAATGGAAGAACTTTCCATTGGTATTGGGCATTTGGAATACGCGCTTTTATATCTATCAGAGGGATCGACACCAAGTTGCCAAAATCCAGATTTCAAATCAAACTTTGAAAAAATTATGGCATCCTTAATAAGAGTATGTAAAGAGGAGGTTTTTGGAATAGGAAACTTATCATCTTTGAGAAAATGGTTGAGAGGTTTGTAATCAATCACCAACCTCTTTTTTCCTCTGAGTTTTTCAGATCTTTTTTCAACATAGAATGCCTGGCATGCCCATTCTGATTTGGTTGGTTCAATCAATCCTTGACGAAGAAGTTCAGCACATTCTTGTTCTGCCAATCGAAGATCACTAGGACTCATTCCAGGATGTGTGGCTTTAGTAGGATTGATGTCTTCATTGAGTTTAAAGGGAAGCTTTATGAAGAATTTTGGATTGTTCCATATTGGATTAGGATGAGAGAAATTCTCATGGCCATCTGCACATAAAGTTTTCAGCTTCTCCTTAAGTTCAATGTATTCTGCTGGACTTTCTTCAAGAGAATAAAGTTTCAAGATATCAGTATAAGGCTTGAAGTTTCTTTTGAACTTGATTCCTCTTGGAAGTATTTGAAGTTTGTCAGTCAGACAGTAAGCATCCATTCCTAGCAGAATATCTTTGTTAGGAAGGTGAGTTCCTATAGGCTTGATCCAAATTATGCAATCTGGAAATAACTTAATTCCGATTGGCATTCTCGAAATTAAGTGAGTGTTGAAAATCTTTCCATCAGCAGCTATGAAACTGTTTGTGTACTGAGTCCAACATTCTTTTGGAAGAACATCTGGATTCATCATAGTCCTTTGTGCTCCAGTATCCATGTAGGCAATGGCTTTGACTGGTGTAGCATATTTATTGATAAGAACTTGCACTTCCACACATGGTTGTGATGGAGTTTGGAGTACACTTTTTATTTCTTGAGCAAAATAAAGAGGAATGTATTCTTCTTCTTTGCTTGAAGAATCCGAAGAATCATCAGACGATTCTTGGATAGCAAAGACAGTACTCTGATCTGCTTCTTCTTGTTCAGAATATTCAGATTCTATATCTCCTTCAATAGGACCCAAAGAGTTTATCAAATTCTGAGCTTTGGCATCCTTGTTTGGACATCTTTTTGCAAAATGTCCCTTTTTTCCACGAGATAAAACATCGGGTTCCTTTGTTTTTTCCTCTTTTCTCCTTCTTTTTGAAGTATTTCATCCTCTTCTTCTTTTTGAAAATTTTTTCGTTTTTTCTTTTTCTTGGATGGACAGACACATTTCTTCTCTTTGCATCCGATCTCAAGATATTTCTTTTTGCGAGGCCTTTGTGAACTTTGACCTTTCATTCATCACATCGAGAGATGAATAAATGTGTCTGCATAATTTATCAAGAGATTCCGAGTTTTTTGATGAATTTGTCCAAGACTAAGACTAGTCAAATCTTGGCCTTGAGCTACTATCACTTGTGAATCTCTGGTTGTAATTCTTGAGGAAGAGAAGCAACATAAGTATTTTTAGATCGACATCATTGTAACCATTAAGAAGATAGAAGATTTCTACCATTCTTTTATGATGTCTTTCTAAATCCTTCTTTTTAATGAGCAGCATCTCATCTCAAAATAGTCTTGTCTGATTTTCTTGTCATAAAGATCCATGTCACCCACGAATTCTTGGTGTATGGCTCCAAGAACTTGTTTGGTATTGCCTAATTGGTGGAACTGGTCTTGTTTGACATTTCCCAAGTTGTGGTACCATTCTTTCAAGGTACCAGTCATTCTGCAACAAAATTCTTCAATGACTTTATAGGGATCTGCATCTATTTTCATGAATTGGGTATCCAGCCATGCTCCAAAGTCAAGTAATCTTTTTCTCCAATGTTGTGGAGAAATATCATCAAGAGTGAAATAAGGGCCTCCATTGATTTTTGGTCCTTTTTTTTCTTGCCTACTGGTTTCTTCTTCTTCTTCATCTGGTGAATCATAAAAAGATCCTCTTTGATTACTGGATTGTGCTGTGTTGACCATCAGCATTTCAGTAATATTGGTAAATTCTTCATCAGAGGATATGGATTTTGCTACTTCTGATTCACTTTGAAAATCTTCAGTTGTTGGAGATTCACAAGATTCCTTAGACAAATCTTCCTTAGTTGATAAGGAACTAAGAGATCTTTCGTCAGAGTCATCAGAGTTATCAATTGCTTCATTTTCTTCAAAGATAACTCCTATGAAGGGTGATCTTTCTTTACTTCCTTTTGATGACTTCTTTGGGGGAGATTTTTCTTCTTCAGAAGAATCTAGACTTCTGGTTTTTGTGTTTTCTGAAGAGGAAATACTCATCTTTCCTTTACCCTTAGAATCCCGGGTAGAAGACCTGGGTCTAGGCCTATAAGCAGAGGGTAAGGAGTAAGAAGGTGCTGTAAAAGTACCTTGGTAAAATGGAGATGGGCTAAAGGGAGAATAATAAGTTGATTGTACAGGAGGAGGGACTAGAAAAGGATTAATTTCAGCTTCTCTGTTCTGTTGTTTAGCAACAATTAATTCATCCATTTCTCGACTTGTTCTTTAAGTCTCCCGATTTCTCTGTCTTTCTTATGGTATTCTCTGTAAAGACGGCTTTTTCTTGTCATCAATTTTGAAATATCTAACTCCAATTTGGCAACCGCTTACGAGATTCATTGTAACATTTTCTGAGCTTTTCAGAAAGGTATTGGAGTTTTTCTTCATTTTTGTGGACAACTTCAGTGATCTGGTCCACTTTTCCGTCTATCTTTTTCAAGATCTTGTTTTGGGCTAAAGAATTCTCAGTCTGCCAGTTGAGAACTTCTTCAGCTTGAGATGGAGCCTTATAGGTTCCATCTGGTTGAACTTCAGAAGGTATTACTAAAGGCCTAGTATAGACCTTAGTAACAGGATCTGTTTTCCTTTCGAGTGAAGGAAAATCTTTATCATATTCTGTGAACATCATGCAAGGGATCGGAGGAGGAACCTTTTCTAGAGGTGCGCTGAAAGAATTACATAATCCTTTAGGAGGAGGCCATGTGATCAAATCTGGATCACAGGGAGGTTCAGATAATAGACCTTCTTCTTTTAGGATCCTCAACGCTTCATCATAGATAGATAAAGGTTTCTTTTCTGATCTGATTCCAACCCAAGGAGTAAATCTAGGGTCTTTCCTTTGAGGTTTTGGAGGTGGCTTGCAAGGTTTCTTTTTCTTTCTCTTCTGGTTGTCTTCATCATCATCTGACTCTTCATCAGATGTATCTCCAGTATGCATCCAACAATCACAGTCGGGATCACACATAGAGGGTCAACATCCCACAAGAAGTGTCCATCAAATTTATACGAGTAGAAGGAGGATCCATCGGTTTAAAGTCATATCTTGGGATTTTGTGTTCCTTTCCGACAGGGATCACCATAAGAGATTGGAAACAGTTGGCAGAAGAGCTTGGTTCTTCATCAGGCTTTTTGAAGATTGTTCTAACACCACCATCTACAGATCTTCTGAAAGTGGCTTCAAAAGACCGGATTGGTTTGTTGTTTTGCACGATCTTTTCATAATCGGTTGTCCATTCAAGTGGAATCAACTTGAGAAGTTGTCCGGGAATTTGTCCGGGAACCTGGATGATTGATGGAACTTCATCCTCATTCCCGTTAGCTATCACAAACGGGTTATCGTTTACCATTCCTGGAAGAGGAAGGTCATGAGCATGGTTTTGTAACTTTGTAAATCATTTGGTGGTGGAGAGTGGCGAGAGATGGCTCCTTCAACTTGTTCAGCCCCAGTGAGCTGGATCTGAACTTTTAGTCTGGTCGGCAGAGTTTTATCTCTTAAAGAGACATTGTAGTTTGGAAAGATGGTGAGGACCACACTTCCAGCATGAAGAGTGGTAAGTAGAGTTGCGATGACAGCATGTTCATAGTGGAGATAGGTAGAATCCAAGAGAGTGATTCTAGCAGTAACTGGGAGATTTTTCCTACCGTGGAGTGATAGGACTAATCTTATTGCTCCAAAATGAAGAGCAGTGTATCCCTCAATCTTCCAGTGATCTATGAAGGTTTTGGGGATCTCTAGGTTGATATATCTCTCTTCTTTGGTAGCAGGGATCTCAGCCTTTGGTCCATTCTGGTGGATTGGACATATTCTTTTATTGGAGATTGCTTTCTGAGGATCAAAGCATTCACCCTGTTAGTCCAGGATTTATGCCTTCGGAAAACATTGTAAGGACTCAAGAGAGGTGCTATGGATTCTTGGATTTGTGCATCTTCAGGAATGTAAGTGTATTCAATCAGATTTTCTATCTTGTCAGAGGCAGTTCTGATACAATCTTTTGGTAGAGAGATTGGAGAATTTAAGAGAATAGGGGAGGTCTCAGTGGAACTGGTGTTTGAAGTGGTTGTAGTTGTATTCATGGTGATATAAAGACTCCTACTCACTTTGGTTGTAATGACTATCACACTTATCCCCTCCTTTAACAGAGACTTTAGGCTACGAATAAATCTGAGGAGTTCGTGGCATTGTTACGAGGGGGCAAGCTGTAGAAACGATTTCTCGGTAAGTGCTGTCGGTGTCCGGCCTATAAACCACGAGGATATGAGCATCAAATAATTTGAAGGCTACGATACCATTATCGTCGGGAGCCTCTAATATCATAACCCGAAATAAATCAACGGCATTTTCGATACTTTGAGCAAACCCATATGCATTTTTCTCATACTCATGCTGATCACTATTCCTGAATCATAATAAAGAGGACCGTAGCAACAGGATCTTTCGCCTAGAATTTTTCTGATGCACAGGATCCATTAAAATGGCAAGTGCAGAGCATACTTAATTCTAGTCAGGGACTAGAGGATAGTCATTACAAACAAAGCTTTCAGAGAGAGTAGATTAGAAACAACTCATAATGTAAAACACACAAGTTTTATTTCAGTTCAGTCTGCCTTTAAATGGCAAGCATTCCTCCTTATATAGAGGATGGACAGCGGATACAATAATTACATCTGATAAGGTTGGATAAGATTCCGAACCTTTTTTAAAGCTTCTTTTTTACAAAGCAACAAAAGCAAAAACTTTTAGTACATATGACTCACACAAAAGACATAACAATAAAAGTTACTTTATTACATAAAGATACTTTCTCGACAACTTTTAATCTTTGAAGATAGGCTCGTGACTTGGTGACATATTGGGATCATCACTTGAGCAGAGACTAATTGAGTCGAGAGGGTCTTGAGAGTCCATCATTGCATTTGTGTTGGATGGGCTTTCATGTCTGATTATGACATGGCTTGTCATTTCCCAATTTCTAAAAGTAATTGAAGAACAAATTACAGATGGATCTACAGGTTGGATTTTGTCCCACATGGATGGATTGTCTTTATCCGGAGGGCAGATTATATCCATTGCTTTCAATTTGGCACAAGTGGATTTTACTTTGATCATCTCTTCATGAACTCCATTTTCGATGTGAAGATGAACATTCAAATCTGCTTGATTATGAGGTGGTCTATCTGGTTCAGATATTTCAAGAAGATTTGTATAAGTATTCCAGACCTTGACTTGATTCTGAGTATAAAGCAATTTTGAAACTGGATGTTCAAAATAAGGTCTATGAATAATAACCACTGTAACATGTCTTGGAATTTCAGCTGGAGGAATCTCAATTTCTTTCCAAAGACTGAGTCTTTGTAATTCACCATGTATATCCTTCTTCCAGTTTGAAATAGGTTGATACCATGTAAGAAATTTCCATAACAGAGTATGTCGATTTTGAAAATCATTAAGAAATTCAAACATAGTAAATGTGGGAAAAACTATGGGATAATGAAATAAGAGGGTGGTACACCAAAGATACCATACATCTTCCTCAATTAATGGACAGTCCATTAATAAAGCAAAAATGTTTAGGTATGGTGCGTCAATCTGAAACCAAGAAGGTTTAGGTTTGATACCATGATGATGAAGAGAAAGAGACAGATAATGGAACATATGATTTTTTGCAAAATCTTTGATATATTCTACTGTGATAACTCCATCATTTCTTAAATCAGGTGGAAACATTGGGAGAGAAGAAGGATTGGAACTAGTGCGGCTTCAAAGATATTTAAAGGGAAGATCAAGGGGTATGTGTTTAGTGAAGTAATAATGGCTATGGACTTTTTTGGTCTGGATAAGAGATCAGGGACAATATTTTTTTCTCCTTTGATGTGCTTAACAGAAAAATCATACCTGGAGAACCAATTCTTTAATCTGAGAACTTGAGGATCAGGTGGCATTTTGTTCTTGAAATCAAGAAGTGCTGGAAAAGCAGAATTATCCATTTGGACTTCAAAGTTGTGACCTCTGAGATAGAAGTCAAACTTTTGGATACCATTTTTTACTGCAAGAGCTTCTTTGTATGTGGTATGGTAATGCTTTTCTGATTCTTTCAATTGTCCACTAGCATGTCCACAATAAGCTTTCTTTCCATCAATTTCTTCAAGTAAAACAGCTCCCCAATAGTGATCACTAGCATCTGTCTGCAAGATTCTTTTTCCATCGCCAGGAATCTTCAATGGAGGAGGATTACGGGCTATCTTTTTCAAGTCTTTGAACGACTTCAGTTTGTTCATGGCTCCAAGGAGGAGGATTTTTCCTTAATAATCTTGACAGAGGACTAGTATACTTAGCAGCATTAGGAATAAAATCCCTAATATAATTCAATATTCCAAGGAACTGTTGAATTTGCTTGACAGTGAAATTTTCATCAGGAAAGTTTAATAATTCTTCAGCAATGTGTGGTTGAGGCTGATAATTTCCCTGAGAAAAATGCATTCCTAGAAAGTCTATCTGGGTCTGAGCTAATTGAATCTTTTTTCTCGACAAAGATAATCCCATAATTATTGGAAAGATCAAAGAACTTGTTTAGCAGAGTCTTATGAGATTCTGTGTCTTTTGAGAAAAGTAATACATCATCAATATAGATGAGTATACTATCAAGGATTGGCTCAAAGATTCTGGTCATGGCTTTCTGAAAAAGCGATGGTGCTACTTTCAAACCAAATGGAAGAACTTTCCATTGGTATTGGGCATTTGGAATACAGAAAGCAGTTTTATATCTATCAGAGAGATCGACACCAAGTTGCCAAAATCCAGATTTCAAATCAAACTTTGAAAAAATTATGGCATCCTTAATAAAAGTATGTAAAGAGGAGGTTTTTGGAATAGGAAACTTATCATCTTTGAGAAAATGGTTGAGAGGTTTGTAATCAATCACCAACCTCTTTTTTCCTCTGAGTTTTTCAGATCTTTTTTCAACATAGAATGCCTGGCATGCCCATTCTGATTTGGTTGGTTCAATCAATCCTTGACGAAGAAGTTCAGCACATTCTTGTCGGGCTAACTGAAGATCACTAGGACTCATTCCAGGATGTGTGGCTTTAGTAGGATTGATGTCTTCATTGAGTTTAAAGGGAAGCTTTATGAAGAATTTTGGATTGTTCCATATTGGATTAGGATGAGAGAAATTCTCATGGCCATCTGCACATAAAGTTTTCAGCTTCTCCTTAAGTTCAATGTATTCTGCTGGACTTTCTTCAAGAGAATAAAGTTTCAAGATATCAGTATAAGGCTTGAAGTTTCTTTTGAACTTGATTCCTCTTGGAAGTATTTGAAGTTTGTCAGTCAGACAGTAAGCATCCATTCCTAGCAGAATATCTTTGTTAGGAAGGTGAGTTCCTATAGGCTTGATCCAAATTATGCAATCTGGAAATAACTTAATTCCGATTGGCATTCTCGAAATTAAGTGAGTGTTGAAAATCTTTCCATCAGCAGCTATGAAACTGTTTGTGTACTGAGTCCAACATTCTTTTGGAAGAACATCTGGATTCATCATAGTCCTTTGTGCTCCAGTATCCATGTAGGCAATGGCTTTGACTGGTGTAGCATATTTATTGATAAGAACTTGGACTTCCACACATGGTTGTGATGGAGTTTGGAGTACACTTTTTATTTCTTGAGCAAAATAAAGAGGAATGTATTCTTCTTCTTTGCTTGAAGAATCCGAAGAATCATCAGACGATTCTTGGATAGCAAAGACAGTACTCTGATCTGCTTCTTCTTGTTCAGAATATTCAGATTCTATATCTCCTTCAATAGGACCCAAAGAGTTTATCAAATTCTGAGCTTTGGCATCCTTGTTTGGACATCTTTTTGCAAAATGTCCCTTTTTTCCACAGATAAAACATCGGGTTCCTTTGTTTTTTCCTCTTTTCTCCTTCTTTTTGAAGTATTTCATCCTCTTCTTCTTTTTTGAAAATTTTTTCGTTTTTTCTTTTTTCTTGGATGGACAGACACATTTCTTCTCTTTGCATCCGATCTCAAGATATTTCTTTTTGCAGGCCTTTGTGAACTTTGACCTTTCATTCATCACATCAGAGATGAATAAATGTGTCCTGCATAATTTATCAAGAGATTCCAGAGTTTTTTGATGAATTTGTCCAAGACTAAGACTAGTCAAATCTTGGCCTTGAGCTACTATCAGCTTGTGAATCTCTGGTTGTAATTCTTGAGGAAGAGAAGCAACATAAGTATTTTTTAGACTGACATCATTGTAACCATTAAGAAGATAGAAGATTTCTACCATTCTTTTATGATGTCTTTCTAAATCCTTCTTTTTTAATGAGCAGCATCTCATCTCAAAATAGTCTTGTCTGATTTTCTTATCATAAAGATCCATGTCACCCACGAATTCTTGGTGTATGGCTCCAAGAACTTGTTTGGTATTGCCTAATTGGTGGAACTGGTCTTGTTTGACATTTCCCAAGTTGTGGTACCATTCTTTCAAGGTACTAGTCATTCTGCAACAAAATTCTTCAATGACTTTATAGGGATCTGCATCTATTTTCATGAATTGGGTATCCAGCCATACTCCAAAGTCAAGTAATCTTTTTCTCCAATGTTGTGGAGAAATATCATCAAGAGTGAAATAAGGGCCTCCATTGATTTTTGGTCCTTTTTTTTCTTGCCTACTGGTTTCTTCTTCTTCATCTGGTGAATCATAAAAAGATCCTCTTTGATTACTGGATTGTGCTGTGTTGACCATCAGCATTTCAGTAATGTTGGTAAATTCTTCATCAGAGGATATGGATTCTGCTACTTCTGATTCACTTTGAAAATCTTCAGTTGTTGGAGATTCATAAGATTCCTTAGACAAATCTTCCTTAGTTGATAAGGAACTAAGAGATCTTTCGTCAGAGTCATCAGAGTTATCAATTGCTTCATTTTCTTCAAAGATAACTCCTATGAAGGGTGATCTTTCTTTACTTCCTTTTGATGACTTCTTTGGGGGAGATTTTTCTTCTTCAGAAGAATCTAGACTTCTGGTTTTTGTGTTTTCTGAAGAGGAAATACTCATCTTTCCTTTACCCTTAGAATCCCGGGTAGAAGACCTGGGTCTAGGCCTATAAGCAGAGGGTAAGGAGTAAGAAGGTGCTGTAAAAGTACCTTGGTAAAATGGAGATGGGCTAAAGGGAGAATAATAAGTTGATTATACAGGAGGAGGGACTAGAAAAGGATTAATTTCAGCTTCTCTGTTCTGTTGTTTAGCAACAATTAATTCATCCATTTCTCTGACTTGTTCTTTAAGTCTCCTGATTTCTCTGTCTTTCTTATGGTATTCTCCTGTAAAGACGGCTTTTTCTTCGTCAATTTTGAAATATCTAACTCCAATATGGCAACGCTTCGAGATTCTTTGTAACATTTTCTCGAGCTTTTCGAAAGGTATTGGAGTTTTTCTTCATTTTTGTGGACAACTTCGGTGATCTCGGTCCACTTTTCCATCTATCTTTTTCAAGATCTTGTTTTGGGCTAAAGAATTCTCGGTCTGCAGTTGAGAACTTCTTCACTTGAGATGGAGCCTTATAGGTTCCATCCGGTTGAACTTCGTAAGGTATTACTAAAGGCCTAGTATAGACCTTAGTAACAGGATCATTTTCCTTTCGAGTGAAGGAAAATCTTTATCATATTACGTGAACATCATGCGAGGGATCGGAGGAGGAACCTTTTCTAGAGGTGCGCTGAAAGAATTACATAATCCTTTAGGAGGAGGCCATGTGATCAAATCTGGATCACAGGGAGGTTCAGATAATAGACCTTCTTCTTTTAGGATCCTCAACGCTTCATCATAGATAGATAAAGGTTTCTTTTCAGATCTGATTCCAACCCAAGGAGTAAATCCAGGGTCTTTCCTTCGAGGTTTTGGAGGTGGCTTGCAAGGTTTCTTTTTCTTTCTCTTCTGGTTGTCTTCATCATCATCTGACTCTTCATCAGATGTATCTCCAGTATGCATCCAACAATCACAGTCGGGATCACACATAGAGGGGTCAACATCCCACAAGAAGTGTCCATCAAATTTATCTGAGTAGAAGGAGGATCCATCTGGTTTAAAGCTGTATACTGGGATTTTGTGTTCCTTTCCGACAGGGATCACCATAAGAGATTGGAAACAGTTGGCAGAAGAGCTTGGTTCTTCATCAGGCTTTTTGAAGATTGTTCTAACACCACCATCTACAGATCTTCTGAAAGTGGCTTCAAAAGACTGGATTGGTTTGTTGTTTTGCCTGATCTTTTCATAATCAGTTGTCCATTCAAGTGGAATCAACTTGAGAAGTTCTGTCCGGGGAATTTGTCTGGGAACCTGGATGATTGATGGAACTTCATCCTCATTCCTGTTAGCTATCACAAACAGGTTATCGTTTACCATTCCTGGAAGAGGAAGGTCATGAGTATGGTTTTGTAACCTGTAAATCATTTGGTGGTGGAGAGTGGCAGAGATGGCTCCTTCAACTTGTTCAGCCCCAGTGAGCTGGATCTGAACTTTTAGTCTGGTCGGCAAAGTTTTATCTCTTAAAGAGACATTGTAGTTTGGAAAGATGGTGAGGACCACACTTCCAGCATGAAGAGTGGTAAGTAGAGTTGCGATGACAGCATGTTCATAGTGAAGATAGGTAGAATCCAAGAGAGTGATTCTAGCAGTAACTGGGAGATTTTTCCTACCGTGGAGTGATAGGACTAATCTTATTGCTCCAAAATGAAGAGCAGTGTATCCCTCAATCTTCCAGTGATCTATGAAGGTTTTGGGGATCTCTAGGTTGATATATCTCTCTTCTTTGGTAGCAGGGATCTCGCACTGGTCCATTCTGGTGGATTGGACATATTCTTTTATTGGAGATTGCTTTCTGAGGATCAAAGCATTCACCCTGTTAGTCCAGGATTTATGCCTTCGGAAAACATTGTAAGGACTCAAGAGAGGTGCTATGGATTCTTGGATTTGTGCATCTTCAAGAATGTAAGTGTATTCAATCAGATTTTCTATCTTGTCAGAGGCAGTTCTGATACAATCTTTTGGTAGAGAGATTGGAGAATTTAAGAGAATAGGGGAGGTCTCAGTGGAACTGGTGTTTGAAGTGGTTGTAGTTGTATTCATGGTGATATAAAAACTCCTACTCACTTTGGTTGTAATGACTATCACACTTATCCCCTCCTTTAACAGAGACTTTAGGCTCTGAATAAATACAGGAGTTCGTGGCATTGTTACAGACAGGGGCAACTGTAGAAACAGTTTCTCCGGTAAGTGCCTGTCAGCTGTCCAGCCTATAAACCCTGAGGATATGAGCATCAAATAATTTGAAGGCTCTGATACCATTACTGGCCGGGAGCCTCTAATATCATAACCCAGAAATAAATCAACAGCATAAAGACAATCCGGATAAAGACATGAAGAGATGATCAAAGTAAAATCCACTTGTGCCAAATTGAAAGCAATGGATATAATCTGCCCTCCGGATAAAGACAATCCATCCATGTGGGACAAAATCCAACCTGTAGATCCATCTGTAATTTGTTCTTCAATTACTTTTGGAAATTGGGAAATGACAAGCCATGTCATAATCAGACATGAAAGCCCATCCAACACAAATGCAATGATGGACTCTCAAGACCCTCTCAACTCAATTAGTCTCTGCTCAAGTGATGATCCCAATATGTCACCAAGTCACGAGCCTATCTTCAAAGATTAAAAGTTGTCGAGAAAGTATCTTTATGTAATAAAGTAACTTTTATTGTTATGTCTTTTGTGTGAGTCATATGTACTAAAAGTTTTTGCTTTTGTTGCTTTGTAAAAAAGAAGCTTTAAAAAAGGTTCGGAATCTTATCCAACCTTATCAGATGTAATTATTGTATCCGCTGTCCATCCTCTATATAAGGAGGAATGCTTGCCATTTGAAGGCAGACTGAACTGAAATAAAACTTGTGTGTTTTACATTATGAGTTGTTTCTAATCTACTCTCTCTGAAAGCTTTGTTTGTAATGACTATCCTCTAGTCCCTGACTAGAATTAAGTATGCTCTGCACTTGCCATTTTAATGGATCCTGTGCATCAGAAAAATTCTAGGCGAAAGATCCTGTTGCTACGGTCCTCTTTATTATGATTCAGGAATAGTGATCAGCATGAGTATGAGAAAAATGCATATGGGTTTGCTCAAAGTATCAGAAAATGCTGTTGATTTATTTCTGGGTTATGATATTAGAGGCTCCCGGCCAGTAATGGTATCAGAGCCTTCAAATTATTTGATGCTCATATCCTCAGGGTTTATAGGCTGGACAGCTGACAGGCACTTACCGGAGAAACTGTTTCTACAGTTGCCCCTGTCTGTAACAATGCCACGAACTCCTGTATTTATTCAGAGCCTAAAGTCTCTGTTAAAGGAGGGGATAAGTGTGATAGTCATTACAACCAAAGTGAGTAGGAGTCTTTATATCACCATGAATACAACTACAACCACTTCAAACACCAGTTCCACTGAGACCTCCCCTATTCTCTTAAATTCTCCAATCTCTCTACCAAAAGATTGTATCAGAACTGCCTCTGACAAGATAGAAAATCTGATTGAATACACTTACATTCCTGAAGATGCACAAATCCAAGAATCCATAGCACCTCTCTTGAGTCCTTACAATGTTTTCCGAAGGCATAAATCCTGGACTAACAGGGTGAATGCTTTGATCCTCAGAAAGCAATCTCCAATAAAAGAATATGTCCAATCCACCAGAATGGACCAGTGCGAGATCCCTGCTACCAAAGAAGAGAGATATATCAACCTAGAGATCCCCAAAACCTTCATAGATCACTGGAAGATTGAGGGATACACTGCTCTTCATTTTGGAGCAATAAGATTAGTCCTATCACTCCACGGTAGGAAAAATCTCCCAGTTACTGCTAGAATCACTCTCTTGGATTCTACCTATCTCCACTATGAACATGCTGTCATCGCAACTCTACTTACCACTCTTCATGCTGGAAGTGTGGTCCTCACCATCTTTCCAAACTACAATGTCTCTTTAAGAGATAAAACTCTGCCGACCAGACTAAAAGTTCAGATCCAGCTCACTGGGGCTGAACAAGTTGAAGGAGCCATCTCTGCCACTCTCCACCACCAAATGATTTACAGGTTACAAAACCATGCTCATGACCTTCCTCTTCCAGGAATGGTAAACGATAACCTGTTTGTGATAGCTAACAGGAATGAGGATGAAGTTCCATCAATCATCCAGGTTCCCAGACAAATTCCCCGGACAGAACTTCTCAAGTTGATTCCACTTGAATGGACAACTGATTATGAAAAGATCAGGCAAAACAACAAACCAATCCAGTCTTTTGAAGCCACTTTCAGAAGATCTGTAGATGGTGGTGTTAGAACAATCTTCAAAAAGCCTGATGAAGAACCAAGCTCTTCTGCCAACTGTTTCCAATCTCTTATGGTGATCCCTGTCGGAAAGGAACACAAAATCCCAGTATACAGCTTTAAACCAGATGGATCCTCCATCTACTCAGATAAATTTGATGGACACTTCTTGTGGGATGTTGACCCCTCTATGTGTGATCCCGACTGTGATTGTTGGATGCATACTGGAGATACATCTGATGAAGAGTCAGATGATGATGAAGACAACCAGAAGAGAAAGAAAAAGAAACCTTGCAAGCCACCTCCAAAACCTCGAAGGAAAGACCCTGGATTTACTCCTTGGGTTGGAATCAGATCTGAAAAGAAACCTTTATCTATCTATGATGAAGCGTTGAGGATCCTAAAAGAAGAAGGTCTATTATCTGAACCTCCCTGTGATCCAGATTTGATCACATGGCCTCCTCCTAAAGGATTATGTAATTCTTTCAGCGCACCTCTAGAAAAGGTTCCTCCTCCGATCCCTTGCATGATGTTCACAGAATATGATAAAGATTTTCCTTCACTCGAAAGGAAAACAGATCCTGTTACTAAGGTCTATACTAGGCCTTTAGTAATACCTTCTGAAGTTCAACCAGATGGAACCTATAAGGCTCCATCTCAAGCTGAAGAAGTTCTCAACTGGCAGACTGAGAATTCTTTAGCCCAAAACAAGATCTTGAAAAAGATAGACGGAAAAGTGGACCAGATCACTGAAGTTGTCCACAAAAATGAAGAAAAACTCCAATACCTTTCTGAAAAGCTCAGAAAATGTTACAAAGAATCTCAGAAGCAGATTGCCAAATTGGAGTTAGATATTTCAAAATTGACAGAAGAAAAAGCCGTCTTTACAGGAGAATACCATAAGAAAGACAGAGAAATCAGGAGACTTAAAGAACAAGTCAGAGAAATGGATGAATTAATTGTTGCTAAACAACAGAACAGAGAAGCTGAAATTAATCCTTTTCTAGTCCCTCCTCCTGTACAATCAACTTATTATTCTCCCTTTAGCCCATCTCCATTTTACCAAGGTACTTTTACAGCACCTTCTTACTCCTTACCCTCTGCTTATAGGCCTAGACCCAGGTCTTCTACCCGGGATTCTAAGGGTAAAGGAAAGATGAGTATTTCCTCTTCAGAAAACACAAAAACCAGAAGTCTAGATTCTTCTGAAGAAGAAAAATCTCCCCCAAAGAAGTCATCAAAAGGAAGTAAAGAAAGATCACCCTTCATAGGAGTTATCTTTGAAGAAAATGAAGCAATTGATAACTCTGATGACTCTGACGAAAGATCTCTTAGTTCCTTATCAACTAAGGAAGATTTGTCTAAGGAATCTTATGAATCTCCAACAACTGAAGATTTTCAAAGTGAATCAGAAGTAGCAGAATCCATATCCTCTGATGAAGAATTTACCAATATTACTGAAATGCTGATGGTCAACACAGCACAATCCAGTAATCAAAGAGGATCTTTTTATGATTCACCAGATGAAGAAGAAGAAGAAACCAGTAGGCAAGAAAAAAAAGGACCAAAAATCAATGGAGGCCCTTATTTCACTCTTGATGATATTTCTCCACAACATTGGAGAAAAAGATTACTTGACTTTGGAGCATGGCTGGATACCCAATTCATGAAAATAGATGCAGATCCCTATAAAGTCATTGAAGAATTTTGTTGCAGAATGACTGGTACCTTGAAAGAATGGTACCACAACTTGGGAAATGTCAAACAAGACCAGTTCCACCAATTAGGCAATACCAAACAAGTTCTTGGAGCCATACACCAAGAATTCGTGGGTGACATGGATCTTTATGACAAGAAAATCAGACAAGACTATTTTGAGATGAGATGCTGCTCATTAAAAAAGAAGGATTTAGAAAGACATCATAAAAGAATGGTAGAAATCTTCTATCTTCTTAATGGTTACAATGATGTCAGTCTAAAAAATACTTATGTTGCTTCTCTTCCTCAAGAATTACAACCAGAGATTCACAAGCTGATAGTAGCTCAAGGCCAAGATTTGACTAGTCTTAGTCTTGGACAAATTCATCAAAAAACTCTGGAATCTCTTGATAAATTATGCAGGACACATTTATTCATCTCTGATGTGATGAATGAAAGGTCAAAGTTCACAAAGGCCTGCAAAAAGAAATATCTTGAGATCGGATGCAAAGAGAAGAAATGTGTCTGTCCATCCAAGAAAAAAGAAAAAACGAAAAAATTTTCAAAAAAGAAGAAGAGGATGAAATACTTCAAAAAGAAGGAGAAAAGAGGAAAAAACAAAGGAACCCGATGTTTTATCTGTGGAAAAAAGGGACATTTTGCAAAAAGATGTCCAAACAAGGATGCCAAAGCTCAGAATTTGATAAACTCTTTGGGTCCTATTGAAGGAGATATAGAATCTGAATATTCTGAACAAGAAGAAGCATATCAGAGTACTGTCTTTGCTATCTTCGAATTCTTCAAGCAAAGAAGAAGAATACATTCCTCTTTATTTTGCTCAAGAAATAAAAAGTGTACTCCAAACTCCATCACAACCATGTGTGGAAGTCCAAGTTCTTATCAATAAATATGCTACACCAGTCAAAGCCATTGCCTACATGGATACAGGAGCACAAAGGACTATGATGAATCCAGATGTTCTTCCAAAAGAATGTTGGACTCAGTACACAAACAGTTTCATAGCTGCTGATGGAAAGATTTTCAACACTCACTTAATTTCGAGAATGCCAATCGGAATTATGTTATTTCCAGATTGCATAATTTGGATCAAGCCTATAGGAACTCACCTTCCTAACAAAGATATTCTGCTAGGAATGGATGCTTACTGTCTGACTGACAAACTTCAAATACTTCCAAGAGGAATCAAGTTCAAAAGAAACTTCAAGCCTTATATTGATATCTTGAAACTTTATTCTCTTGAAGAAAGTCCAGCAGAATACATTGAACTTAAGGAGAAGCTGAAAACTTTATGTGCAGATGGCCATGAGAATTTCTCTCATCCTAATCCAATATGGAACAATCCAAAATTCTTCATAAAGCTTCCCTTTAAACTCAATGAAGACATCAATCCTACTAAAGCCACACATCCTGGAATGAGTCTTAGTGATCTTCAGTTAGCCCGACAAGAATGTGCTGAACTTCTTCGTCAAGGATTGATTGAACCAACCAAATCAGAATGGGCATGCCAGGCATTCTATGTTGAAAAAAGATCTGAAAAACTCAGAGGAAAAAAGAGGTTGGTGATTGATTACAAACCTCTCAACCATTTTCTCAAAGATGATAAGTTTCCTATTCCAAAAACCTCCTCTTTACATACTCTTATTAAGGATGCCATAATTTTTTCAAAGTTTGATTTGAAATCTGGATTTTGGCAACTTGGTGTCGATCCCTCTGATAGATATAAAACTGCTTTCTGTATTCCAAATGCCCAATACCAATGGAAAGTTCTTCCATTTGGTTTGAAAGTAGCACCATCGCTTTTTCAGAAAGCCATGACCAGAATCTTTGAGCCAATCCTTGATAGTATACTCATCTATATTGATGATGTATTACTTTTCTCAAAAGACACAGAATCTCATAAGACTCTGCTAAACAAGTTCTTTGATCTTTCCAATAATTATGGGATTATGCTGTCAGAAAAAAAGATTCAATTAGCTCAGACCCAGATAGACTTTCTGGGAATGCATTTTTCTCAGGGAAATTATCAGCCTCAACCACACATTGCTGAAGAATTATTAAACTTTCCTGATGAAAATTTCACTGTCAAGCAAATTCAACAGTTCCTTGGAATATTGAATTATATTAGGGATTTTATTCCTAATGCTGCTAAGTATACTAGTCCTCTGTCAAGATTATTAAGGAAAAATCCTCCTCTTTGGAGCCATGAACAAACTGAAGCTGTTCAACACTTGAAAAAGATAGCCCAGAATCCTCCTCCATTGAAGATTCCTGGCGATGGAAAAAGAATCTTGCAGACAGATGCTAGTGATCACTATTGGGAAGCTGTTTTACTTGAAGAAATTGATGGAAAGAAAGCTTATTGTGGACATGCTAGTGGACAATTTAAAGAATCAGAAAAGCATTACCATACCACATACAAAGAAGCTCTTGCAGTAAAAAATGGTATCCAAAAGTTTGACTTCTATCTCAGAGGTCACAACTTTGAAGTCCAAATGGATAATTCTGCTTTTCCAGCACTTCTTGATTTCAAGAACAAAATGCCACCTGATCCTCAAGTTCTCAGATTAAAGAATTGGTTCTCCAGGTATGATTTTTCTGTTAAGCACATCAAAGGAGAAAAAAATATTGTCCCTGATCTCTTATCCAGACCAAAAAAGTCCATAGCCATTATTACTTCACTAAACACATACCCCTTGATCTTCCCTTTAAATACTGCTGAAGCCAGTACTAGTTCCAATCCTTCTTCTCTCCCAATGTTTCCACCTGATTTAAGAAATGATGGAGTTATCACAGTAGAATATATCAAAGATTTTGCAAAAAATCATATGTTCCATTATCTGTCTCTTTCTCTTCATCATCATGGTATCAAACCTAAACCTTCTTGGTTTCAGATTGACGCACCATACCTAAACATTTTTGCTTTATTAATGGACTGTCCATTAATTGAGGAAGATGTATGGTATCTTTGGTGTACCACCCTCTTATTTCATTATCCCATAGTTTTTCCCACATTTACTATGTTTGAATTTCTTAATGATTTTCAAAATCGACATACTCTGTTATGGAAATTTCTTACATGGTATCAACCTATTTCAAACTGGAAGAAGGATATACATGGTGAATTACAAAGACTCAGTCTTTGGAAAGAAATTGAGATTCCTCCAGCTGAAACTCCAAGACATGTTACAGTGGTTATTATTCATAGACCTTATTTTGAACATCCAGTTTCAAAATTGCTTTACACTCAGAATCAAGTCAAGGTCTGGAATACTTATACAAATTTTCTTAAAATATCTGAACCAGATAGACCACCTCATAATCAAGCAGATTTGAATGTTCATCTTCACATCGAAAATGGAGTTCATGAAGAGATGATCAAAGTAAAATCCACTTGTGCCAAATTGAAAGCAATGGATATAATCTGCCCTCCGGATAAAGACAATCCATCCATGTGGGACAAAATCCAACCTGTAGATCCATCTGTAATTTGTTCTTCAATTACTTTTGGAAATTGGGAAATGACAAGCCATGTCATAATCAGACATGAAAGCCCATCCAACACAAATGCAATGATGGACTCTCAAGACCCTCTCGACTCAATTAGTCTCTGCTCAAGTGATGATCCCAATATGTCACCAAGTCACGAGCCTATCTTCAAAGATTAAAAGTTGTCGAGAAAGTATCTTTGTGTAATAAAGTAACTTTTATTGTTATGTCTTTTGTGTGAGTCATATGTACTAAAAGTTTTTGCTTTTGTTGCTTTGTAAAAAAGAAGCTTTAAAAAAGGTTCGGAATCTTATCCAACCTTATCAGATGTAATTATTGTATCCATTGTCCATCCTCTATATAAGGAGGAATGCTTGCCATTTGAAGGCAGATCGAACCGAAATAAAACTTGTGTGTTTTACATTATGAGTTGTTTCTAATCTACTCTCTCTGAAAGCTTTGTTTGTAATGACTATCCTCTAGTCCCTGACTAGAATTAAGTATGCTCTGCACTTGCCATTTTAATAGATCCTGTGCATCAGAAAAATTCTAGGCGAAAGATCCTGTTGCTACGGTCCTCTTTATTATGATTCAGGAATAGTGATCAGCATGAGTATGAGAAAAATGCATATGAGTTTGCTCAAAGTATCAGAAAATGCTGTTGATTTATTTCTGGGTTATGATATTAGAGGCTCCCGGCCAGTAATGGTATCAGAGCCTTCAAATTATTTGATGCTCATATCCTCAGGGTTTATAGTCGGATGACATGTGCACTTACCGGAGAAACTGTTTCTACAGTTGCCCCTGTCTGTAACAATGCCACGAACTCCTGTATTTATTCAGAGCCTAAAGTCTCTGTTAAAGGAGGGGATAAGTGTGATAGTCATTACAACCAAAGTGAGTAGGAGTCTTTAATATATTTTAGACATTTTTACTATTTAATATATTTTTATAAAATATGAGATTAACTAATTCTTTAAGAAAGAAACTCTTATTTACAGATGTTACAGTTGATAGGATACATTATATGATATAGCTTGCTTTAGACTATAACATAGTTGATTCTCTATTAAGCAATAACTTAATGATATTGTTGGGTAAAAATAATTTATTTAAGTTTTAATATCTTGTTTTTCATTAAAATATGTCTTGACTCTGAATATTTCTCACTTTTTAAAGATGATAATATATTGTGATTTTATCATGTCTCAACAATGAGTGTGTGACTAATGTACTGGCTAAGTTTCTTAGAAATACGACTTAAACTGACAAGTCTATTTAAAAATCAACACATGAGATAATTTTTTTCAATCAAGTAATATGATAAATTTGTCAAAATTTTATTAGAGTTTTCTCTATATTTTCATTATCACAAAATATAATATCTTGTCAAGATTAATTTATAACTCAACCAAAACTAATTAAACTCCAACATATTATAGTATCAAAATTAAAACATTCAATATGTATCCAAAACAAAAAGTCTAACCACTTAACAAATGTAAAGATTAACTTATAACTCAACCAAAACTAAATAAACTCCAGCATATCATAGTATCAAAACTAAAACATCCAATATGTATCCAAAATAAAAACTTCTAACCACTAAACAAATGTAGAATGTCTAAAACGTTAAAAAAAAAAAGAAGTGTAAAGTTCACCAAAACAATGGAGGCTTATCAATGACCATTCTAGTGGAATTGACTAAGTTTCTAATAAGTTGCAACTTCATTTTTTAATAATTTGTAAATATTAAATAAATAAGAGGTGAGTCACAAATACTCAATGAGAGCATAATAACTACATTGTCATAGAAAGTCATTCTCATTCGTAAATCAAATTTATTTTTCAATGATAACTACCTCAATACATATGTCTCATAATTAAATATCATAAAATAAAACTAAAATGATTACTGAATTTACACTTTATAAATAAACTCATATAATTTAACAAATACATATCACAATAAATTTTTATATGATAAAAGTAAATTTAAAATTTATTTTTCCAAACAAATAATTTTACGGCAATAATAACATATTGAATAGTTAGAATAATAATTAAAATAAGTTAATATGATATTATCACTCACTAATAATAAAGATCAATTAACTCCCTTCATAAAACTATTCAAGAACTCTAAGAAAAGAAAAGTGCAAGCCGGCAATTCTGAATACTAATAATATTTAAAAGTGCTTCAGAATTCACTTTAATGATAAAATCTTTAAATCTATTCTCAAAGCTCTAAAATACATATTCTTTAAGAATGAGAATTTGTCAAGACTTAAGATTTTTATGTATTCGAGCTGTGAGCATACGTTAGGAATTCGAATGAGAATTTTTTTCTCTAATGAATAACACTCCTTTTTCTCAGTACTATTTCTAATTTCAAAATTTTATCCAAAGTTATCTATATAAAAAAGAAAAATAAATAGATTATATAGGAAATTGAGGACCATGAGAAATTGATAATTCACATGTGAAACGTAAAAAAGGAAAAGAATTTAAAGGAGCGGCAGGGCGGGGTGCAGTGCGGCACCTATGGAAATATTGAAAGAGGTAATTAACCCCCACCCCCTTTTTAACTCACGAAACATGGGTCTCTCTCTCTCTCTTGACATTTAATTAAACGGTGCGTTTCAAATTTTGATTAATTTTCTTTTTAACGCTACGTTTAGAGCTTTTCTGGGATAAATGATAATTATTAGCATAGCCAGACAACAAGTTTGCAACTATCTACTTGGAGATATACTTGGCACAAATAAGTTTCTTTTTGTTTATACTGCCCGGAAAACGTACAATTCCTAGATCCATCACTGGCTTGCAACATAAAATGTTGATTTTTCTACGACTCTACCTTAGCCTATTGGATTCACCTTTTCTTTAACTAACATATTTGAAACTCTTTAGCTTTAAGCTTCTCATTGAAGTTGTTACCTCTTTAATTATTAATGATTTTGGCAAATTGATTGTTTGCAACTAGATCATATCAAGCAAATAAACCTTCACCAAGGGTGCCCAACTTAATGCACCTAAAGAACCTTCTGTGTAGGTTTCTCTCGATCCAAGGGGTTCACATAAAACAAAAATACCACATTCGCAAATATAAGATTAGTCACTGTGTCCCAAATTAATTAAGAATGTTTGATATAATTTTTTTTATAAGACTTGAATAATTCATTTCCTATAAGCTAATTTTTGAGAATGAGTATCACCCATATTTCTAATAATCATAATTCAATATACTCAGGAAGAGTGATTTTGTTCCTTCTATTTCAAACAAAGAATTAATAAACAATTGCCCACCGACATAGGTGGCTGTGTCTCCATTGGCTTTTAGTCTATAAGGTCAAGCAAAATAGCATCTTTACTAAAACACTCGAGAAATAGAGAAGAGGAATTAATAAAACAAAAATGAGGGCATGGAAGAAACATTCTTAAATATGGTAAATTTCAGTGAAAATACTACAGATGACAAGCACATGTTAATTCCTTTTTTTTTTTTTTTTTATCAAACGTAATTGAGAAGTGAGTTGTATGCCTCGAAAAACTTAAGGACCATTTTGTATGTTTTGAAGTAACAGGACCAAAAGTACACGCTCCATGGCTTTCTCAATTTAGAAACAAGAAAGAGAAAATAATTTTATACATGCTGAGAAGATGTTTACAAAATAAGAACAGCTTATTGAATATGACACTCGCAAGTATATATTAAATACACAAGAAAGATGATGACTATATTAATCTTGTCTCTCTCTTCTTTGCAATACGTAAATCAGATCTCAACGTAGAATTGAAAATATCTACACAGAGGTGCAATAGCGAAGGTACAAATACCAAGATTGGAATAGCGGCAAGAAGCATGGCTGTTATTATAATCCGACGGTATCCTTCCATCATAATGGCAAGAGAAGAGCAAAATGCACACATCATGGATGCTACAGAGAAGAATAGGGTGACAAGGCCAAAAAGCAACTTGAGGGGCAACCTCCACATGAAATCTTCCTCAGCATACCGCGATGTAAGGATCCCAATAAACATCAAGACTGATGATGAAGAGGTTATAAGAGATAGTGCATCTGCTACAATGAATACAGAAAATCCATTTTTACCCAAGAACATGGGTTTGCCATTATTTTGATTGTTACCCCCTGGTAGAGTGAAGGCCGCAGCGAACATTATGGTAATGATGAGAGTACCCACAATTGTGAAAGAGGTTGAAGTGTCTTTTGCCCATTGCTTCCCGTCATTTACAAGCTGCTCATGGCTTTGGTTAAATAGTTCACGAGGCTTAACATCATCACCATTTTTAGCATCGTAGCACATCCGAGGCACAATGCTCTCTACAGCCTGCATGCAATGTTAATTTTTTTCTGCTATAATGACTTACTTATAAATTTAACCAAACTGGAGCATAATAAAGTACTTACTTTATGATGAAAAGTACAAACCAAAATACATTTTCTAAAGTAATAAAGAATTGGAGAACCAAATTAATTAATGATGCATGGTGGAAGAACATAGACGTGCCTTCTCATTTTTATTGGATATTGCTCATATGTGTGTGGAATTGATTACCTTAAACCACTGAAGTTCTCTTTGCATTTGCAGAGCTGCATTGGGTTTGAGACCACGGTCAGTTGCAGGCCCTAATTCTGCTGCGAGGTGCAGTATATTATTTCCAAACACATCTTCACGGGATATAATCATTTCTTTCTGACCCTCCACCTCGTGTATGAGTTTGAATACCTTCTCTTGACGATTCAAGATTGCATGCGCAAGTATGCCTCTTCTATTTTTGTCTATAGCCGATAAAAGGTCAGGATTTGCTGTGCCCATCGAATATATGAACTCAATAATACCATACTTGGCTGCCTGCAACATAGCGTCGTAAGCTGACCACTGACGCAACTCTGATTCGAATGATGTTCTCTTTATTCTTTGGCACATGCATTGTAGAATCTCAAGTGCTAGGGAATGGTTCATTTTCATCTCATATATATCCTTAATGCCTGAAAGCATTAGAAAGTTTACAAACTAAGCAGTAGAAGGCATTGGAGCAGCCATGCCCAACGCTATGACTTAAATACAGTTTTGGCTCTTTAAAAAATTTATAATTTTCTTCTTCAGTCTCTTATTTTTAACGTTATTTAATATAGTCATCTAATAATTATTTTTCATTTTCATCTAGTCTTTGGTTAATGATATTTGTTACTTATTTACATATCATATTATTATGTGATTTAAATGGTATTTTAGTTCCTATTTATGTTTGGCTCTCACACTCAATTACTTATGTTATGGGAAATTTTCTTATCTTTTTTTATGTAATGAGCCTATCCTCTCTTCTCTATTTATAAGGGGCTCATTACTTCAATTGAGATAATGAAAAATCATTTCATTTTTTTAGTTAGAACTTTAGGGGGTTCTCTAAAAAAGATAGCAAAAAAATGATTCCTAAAGTCGAAACTGACTCAAATTTTTAAAGTAGTCCTACATGAGAAAAATTTATAAATTAGTCATTGTACGTATATTTGTTTTTAATTTAGTCCTTATCATTAAATTCAAAGTAAACAACATTAAATAAGTAAAAAACTAAATTGAGAATAAATGTATAAATGTGCATATCAAAACTGATTTACAAATTTTTTACATATAGTGACAAACTTACAAATCTGAGTTAATGATATTTTTGTAAATTTGTGAGACACCTTTAGTTTGCATCTTGATTTTAATGGTGTCAAGAGAGTAAAAAAACATAAATGAATGCACTGGTGATTCTGTTACTAACAACGCTGTCGATGATACTTTTGAGGATGTAGAGGGTATTGATGAGAGATTGGGGTTTAAGATGGGTGAAAGTGAAGTGGTTGAGAAGATAAGGAAATTCAATGAAAATTGTTGAGGGTTAAAATTTACACAAAGAAGAAGAACAATGGAGAAAGTGGAATTGGGGTTAAGGACAAGGGAGAGGGTGTGAGTAAGGGTGGGAGGGGTGAAGTGGTTGAAAAGATAAGGGTTTTGATGAGAGTTGTTAAGAGCTGATTGATTTTTAAGAATGAGAGGTGAAGAGAAAAAAAAAAATCTGATTTCTATTGAAGATTGTAAAGTGAGATTGAGAGATGGAGAAACACAAAATTTAGTGAAAGAGAATGACGTCATTGTTTTGTTTATTCGTTTATATTTGACTCAAATTTGTAAATTAATTCTTATATATAAATTTTTTTTACATATATTTATATTAATTTAGTTTTTTATTTAATTAATATTATTTGCTTTAAATTTAACAACGAGGGTTAAATAAAAAATAAATATATGCATGGAATTAATTTACAAATTTTTTTCATAAAGACTAATTTACAATTTGAATAAAGTATAGAAATTAAAATATTATTTTAATTTTTTTTAATGTTATTCTATACGAGACAAGTCATATGCAACGCAGATAGATAGAAAAAATTATTTATTAAAAAAAGAATTAAATAATAAAATTATAAATTTTAAAAGACTAAAAGCTTATTTAATGTAAACATCATTTTAAAAGAAGCTAGTTTGAAGCTAAACATTCATGATATGATTGCACGTACCTGGTAATTTTGGAAGTATTGAAGTTTGACAGAACCGTAGACAAAGCCCTGCCCAAGCAAGAGTTTTTCCAATATAAAGATCAATAATACTTGGTATAGGAATGTTAGTAAGTAGTAACACAATATTTGTAATACTCGTTTAATTATTGATTAAAATTTAATAAAAAAATATAGAATTATTAGTAAACTTTACATAAATTTTAATTAATAATAACAAGTGTATTTGAAAGAACATATTGACTTTACTAATATTTCTTTAATTACTATTGTGGCATTTGGTTTTGAGATGTTTACTGGTAGCACTGGGATAGAAACCGCTAAGCAAATTTTACTTGAACCAGCATCGTATAAATGTTGCATTATGGATAGGGTACCATTGAGTGATTCAAAAAATAACATAGCTTATTATATGATTATGTATACCGATAAGATCACACAGATAGCAAATATGATTTGAATTTAAGTTTTAATTTTAACAAATCAGATCATGATATATCTTATCAGTCTAGCGATAATTCTAGGGAATTAATTACTAGCAATTGTGTATATACGTACAACCTGTTGAATCAATGAAAATATAATCAATTCCATTACCTCTCTTCTTTTCTAACTTGGTACGAAGAAAACATAATAGTTGATTATATTAAGTCACTATTTATTTAGAATTATTTTTGTTATTTGGTAGCTGATAGAGATTTATTTTATTGTATTTATTTATTAATTTTTTTTTGCTATCTTAACTAGTTTGTTAACTCAATTTTCTTTTCTTCTTGTTGTATATAAACTCCTTTGGAAGATTTTTTTTAAGATAGTAGAGAACTTTTCCTCTCTTTTCTTTCGCTTCACCTTATTCTCTATTTCTAATACAATGGAATCAATCTCTATCAGCTACCAAAATAACAAAAAAATTCTAACAAAATAAATCGTGACTTAATATTTCCCCTCAAGTTGAAGCAAAAATGTTGACGAGGTCTAACTTGGAAAACTTGTGATGGAAAGCTTGTGGGAGCAGAGCTTTGGTGAAAAGATTAGCAAGTGGATTGGAGGTAGTCACATGAAAAAGGTGTACGAGACTAGATTGCAATTGATCACGAGTGATATGACAATCTACCTCGATATGTTCGTGCGTTCATGGAATGTGGGATTCTTAGCAATGTAGATGGCGGACTTGCTATCACAATACATAGCAAAAGGCGTAGTAACGTTCAACTGTAAGTCACCACATAAAAACTTAAGCCATTGTAATTCAAAGGTCAATGAAGCTAGTGCATGATACTCAGCTTCAAATGAGGAAAGCAAAACCATTGTAGCCAAAATCGCGATCTAACTCGTAAGATCGGATAATTTTACAGTCTTTTGCAGGTCCTCTAATCCCGTTCTTATGCTGCGACATGATTTTCTAAGATCATCGGGATCGCACAATCTTCCTCGTGAAATTATGGAAGTGTGTGATCCTGGGTGAGTTTGATGAAGCTCCATTTTCTAAAAAAAAAAAATTAATTACCCGATTTGACCCGCCCAGTTTTTTTGACTCGCTTATATCATCTCAGATTTTAGGGTTTTTTTTTTCATTCTCCCCTTCTCGCTTGCCCCTATCTCCATCTGTGATGCAAAGTTCTCTTTCTCAGCACCCCGATGCAGAGTTCTCGTCTTCCTCAACACCCCACCCACACTTCTCTTCTTCCTCAACACTACGACCCACTTCTCTTCTTCCTCAGATTCACAATGCACATTTCTCCTCTTCCCCAGCACCACAAATTTGTTTTCTCCATTATCTACCCTTTTCTCCTTTAATCACCTCTTTCTCCATCATTTTTGTATGCGACTAACACTTGGGAGTGATTGAGTGATGGGTTGGTTTAGTGCTTTACAAGTGGGATTGTCTACCTACGTCTGTTTTGATATTTCTATCTTGTTTGAAGATGTCTGCACGTGGGAAAGGTACACCTGCAATCCAGAGAGGGCAACCAGAAAGTAGGAGAGTGGTTGCAAATCCTACCATTGGTCACTTTTACTAGCTTAGTAAGCTACTCCGTTGGTGCAGTTGTGGCTGATTCTTTGCTAAAAATTCTCTTAGAAATAGGAGTGATGTGGCATGGCAGCATGGATTATCCATGGATGGAGATACACGAAAAATACAATGCAACTATTGTTGAAAAATAATAATTAGTGGAGTTTACCATTTAAAACATCAGTTGGCCAGAACACAGAAAGATGTGGGTGCTTGCTTTTCGGTTAGTGATGAAGTGAGGAAAGAAATGTGGCAAGTTGTGTTCTCCTTATAATAGAAATTAATGAAGAAGTCAAATAGCAACCTCAAAGAACTTGTAAAATGTGATGATGGTGGTGATTCTGGTGGAAAAAGAAAATGGGGTGAAGTTGAAGGTAGTGGGAACATTTTCAAGAAGAAAGAAGTAAATAATCAAGTCACTCTCAATAACATATTCAAAAAGAATTTTTGAGAGAGGAAGTGTGTCAAGATACTACTTTTTTTTTTTTTACAACAATGTCATACCATTCAATATCACAAGGAGTGAAGAATTTCATAAGATGTTGAAATTAGTTACAAAATATGGTGTTAGATTTAAGCCACCTTCCTATCATGAGATCAGAGTTAAGTATTTGAAACATCATGTGAATTTTACCACGCAAGCTATTGAAGCACATAGAGAAGAGTGGAGAAAAACAGGATGCACAATAATGATGGATGGATGGACCACAAAAAGAGAAGAACTATATTGAATTTTTTAGTTAACAGCCCTATGGGTCAATTTTTTTGACTTCAGTTGATGCATCTCATATATCTAAAATTGTTGATAAATTGTTTAAAATGATGGATGACATTGTAAAGGAGGTTGGTGAAGAAAATGTTGTTCAAATTTTGACTGACAATGCAACAAATTATAAGGCTGCAGGTGAATTGTTGATTAAGAAAAGGAAGAAATTGTATTGGACACCATGTGCTGCTCATTGCATAGATTTGATATTTGAGGATTTGGAGAAAAAGTTACCTATTCATCAAGAGATAATATCAAAGGGGGGGAAAACTACTACTTATATTTATTCAAAGACTTCCCTAATTTCTTTATTGCAATTATTCACAAAGGGAAGGGATTTGGTGAGACCAGTCATCACTTGCTTTGCTACGTCTTACCTTACTTTGGGATGTCTTCAAGAGCATAATGGAGCATTCGTTAAAATGTTCACATCTGATTAATGGAAGACTAACTAGTTTGCTAAATCAACAGACTAAAAGTTTGTTGAAGATGTGATTATGGATAAATTTTTTTGGAAAGGAATTGTTGTTTGCTTAAAAGGTGCATATCCTATAATCAAATTTCTTCGTTTGGTTGATTCAGATGAGATTCCTTTACAAGGAAATAGACCGAGCTAAAGAGAAGATAGCAATGACCTTCAATGAGAGTAAAAGAAGGTAAATAAATTATTAAGTTTAATTTAAAATTTTAGTTATTTTTGTTTGAAAATTAATTTAATTTTTTCATATATTAGTTATCTCCCTCTATGGAATGTCATTAATGAAAAATGGGACAATCAACTCCATAGGCCATTGCATGTTACAGCCTATTACCTCAACCTTTTTTTGCACTACAGTCCTGGTTTTTAAGCAAATTTTGAAGTTAAACGTGTATTATATGATTGTATAAAAAGGATGGTTGAAAATAATGAAGAAATGACTAAAATTGATGCTCAACTTAAAGATTTTAAGGCAAAAGAAAGGTTTTTTTGGTGGCAAGGCAGCCCTAAATGCACTTAAAACTAATATCAAAACTCCAACACAATGGTGGGAATCTTATGGAGATGGACATATAAAGTTCAAAGATTTGCTATTCGTATATTGAGTTTAACATGTAACTCCTCTGGATGTGAGCGTAATTGGAGTGCTTTTGAGATGATAAAATTTTAAAACTATGAGAAATTGCATTCTTTTTCTTTACCTATTAAGCACTAGCAAATAATCAATTACATTTATATATTTTTTAGGTCCACACAAAGAGACGAAACTGTTTGAAACAACAAACTATGAATGATGTTGTTTATGTGATGTTAACTCAAAATTGGCCAAGAAAAAGACATCTAGAAAAGCTATGGAGTTTAATCTTGATGATCTTTCATCTGATGATGAATGGATTATGGGCAATGAAAGTTCATCCAATGCTGATGATTTAGAAGTTGATGACTTTGGACTTATATTGAAATCCAAATGAACTCTTGGGTCAAGTTAGAGATGAATCTAATGATGTTGATGATGATCTTGTAAATTTGGATGATTTAGAGATTCCTACTTTTGATGATGACCTTGATAGAGTTGGAGATGAAGAAAATGAAGACCAAACAGAAGATTATTATTATGATCAAAACTTTAATGATTTGTTAGAATAAGGAATATCAATCTTGGACACTTTTAGTTTGTTTTTACTTTAGTACTATTTTGAATTTTATGTGTAATTGACTTGAGAAAATATTTGTTGTCATTAATGTTTAAGTTGTTATTATCTTTTATGAATTTAAGACTATTTGTTCCTTATTTATCTTCTTTTTTGCGTGCATTCATATATTTAAATATAGTTTTATACATTAGGTAGGATCTTGCAATCCACTCTATGATCCTAAGAGTTACATGTTTTTCTTTCCATTCCAATCTTAAGTAGGATCTCAATTTTGACTACCTTGCGAGAAACAGTGAACTGTTTCTTTGACTTCCAGGAAATGAGACCAGAGCCAAAGAAAACATAGAAACCAATCACAGAATGTTTAGTGTTGATCTTGCCTGCCCAATCAAAATAAGAAAATGCTGTAATACGAGAAGAGGTTTCAGAGGAATAAAACAAGCCAACGATTGAACAACCTGTGTAGTAGCCTCAAAGTGGTGAATGTGAGGAGTAGCCATAAATTGACTTAATTGTTGAACTGTGAAGGATATATCTAGACGAGTGTTTGTGAGATAGAATAGTCTTCCAATTAGGCGATGATAAGAAGAAGGATTTGAATGTAGATCACCCTAATTAGCATAGAGCTTGATGGAAGGGTCAATGGCGGAGGCTGGTTTACAATTAGATAGCCCACATTCTTCAATAAGGTCAAATAATATTTTCTCTAGTTAAGGAGAATTTTAGAAGGAAAGCAAGCTATTTTGAGACCAAGAAAAAATTTCAAAGAACCCAGGTCCTTGATCTTGAATGAATCATCTAAGACCTGTTTTACAAGTTGGATTTCCTATAAGTGATCTTCGGCAAGCACTATGTCATCAATATAAATCAAGAGCGCAGTAATCTTGGGGGAGTATGTTTAACAAACAATGAATGATCAACTGAGCTTTGTTTATAACCAAGTTGTGTCAAGGTGGATGTGAGCTTGAAATTCCACTAGCGAGACTTGCTTGTTTCAAGTCGTAGAGTGACTTGTGAAGCTTACAAATAGTAGTGAATGTAAAGCTAGAAATACTAAGGGGCAAGTTCATATATATTTCTTCAGATAACTCTCCAGGAAGAAAAGTGTTATTGACATCTAGTTCATATAGAAACCAACCACGTGAAGCTGCCATAACAATAACAAATCTCACTATTGTAAGCTTAGCAACTGGAGAGAAGGTCTCAAAGTAGTCAACCCCCTCTGTTTGGGTAAAACCCTTGACCACCAATCGGGCTTTGTATCGTTCAATGGACCCATCATCCTTGTGCTTAATTTACATCCAATTGGACATTTTCCAGGAGGAAGTTCGACCAAGGACCATGTATTTATGGTTGTCAAGGCAGTAAGTTCAACAGCCATGGCCTCCTTCCAGCAGTCTAATTAAGAAGCTTCTTGGAAAGATTGAGGTTCAGTTTGAACAGATATGGAATCACAAAGAGAAACAAAAGAAGGTAAGCATTTAGAATAAGAAAACTAAGAAGATAAAGGATAAAGACAAGTGAAATTTTTGGGATGGGTATAAGCTAGTTGAGAGACATTATTGCCAAAAAAATAGTCCTTTAGATAAGGAGTTTTCTTTTGCCTTATAGAGAAACATGTGTTAGGAACCAGATTCTCAGTTTGTGGAACCATGAGCATGGTGTTGTCTATTAGTGAATTGTGAGTTTCATTTATCAAGGGTTGACCTTGACCAATAGGTTGAAAAGGTAATAAGAGTTCATCAAAGAAGGATGTATCACATATGAAATAGCGTCAAGATTTGAATTAACTCGTATATCTTTTAATTCAAATAATGGAAAAACATTTTCACGAAAGTCAATATTTCTAGAGAGGAAAGTGGTACGAGTATGCATGTTATAAAATAGATAACCTTTGGTTCCAGCCTTATACCCGAGAAAAACACATTTAGAAGCTTAAGTTACTTTGCCAAATGATGGGGTACCTAAAGAACCCTAATTATCCACATGAATAAGTTCAAAAAAATGTGTGGTAACAGAAGTGCTGGATGAATATGGAAGTTTACGTTTCTTTGCACAAATAATACACATTGTAAGCATTTAATTCATGAAAAGGAATGTAATTGTATTGTAATGCTATCTGTTTCATTATTTTATTTGAGACGTGTCCCAATTTGTTATGCCAAGTATGAACTAAACTTGTATCAGTATTACTAACAAAAGAAGGATGTTAAAGATCAACAACATGAGCTCGAGAATCCAACACACTAAAGTTCCTTGAAGGCTCCAGGTAGTAAAGGCTATGTCTCTCTGTAGTTGAACCAATCCTCCTCAAAGGATGTGTCTGAAAAATGTTACAAACAGAGTCAGAATGCTATTATGCAATTAAGGGACATAGTCAATTTAGAAACAAAAATTAAGTGTGTGGTGAAATTTGGTATATATAAGACATCCTTCAGGATTATATCAGATATATGTATTAAACCAGAGAAAATGGCACAAACAGAATCATTATTTAGAAGTCTAATCGAGAATGAGTCTATTTTATTTAAGGAAGAAAATAGTGACTTATTTGGACAAATGTGATTAGTTGCTCCCGTGTCCAAAATCCACATGGAATGAGAGTTTTCTTAATTTTTGGTGTTTGAGGATTGAACATGATGTACAAAATAAAGCTTGGATTGCTGCAAGAGTGTCATGATGCCTTCATACTGCTCTCGAGAAAAGGTGAATTGATCCTGATTATTTTGTGGTCTTACACTCTCAAGGTTAGGATCCTCTTGAGATGTATTTGAGTCTACTTCAACTAAGCTGGTTGAAGCTTTGTTGTTTGGTCCACTCGGTTTGGATTTGGTTTTATAGCTAGGTGGGAAGTCGTGCCTAAAGAAGCATGTATCTACTGTGCAGTTTGTCTTTTTACAATATATGCATAGTTTGTTGTTCTTCTTGAAGTTATTCTTAAATCTATGGTTTCCTCCTCCTCCTTTTGAAGAATTGGATTGTTCTTGTGCACTATTAGAGGAATGCATGAATGTCATATCTAAGTAGCACCTTTAGTCAAAGAGAAGTCCACCAAACTCCTATTCTTGTTGAATAACAAGTGAGAATACTTTGGTTATACCAGGCATTGGCTCCATCAGCATTATTTGAGATCTTACTTGGGCAAATCTCTCATTGAGACCCTAAGAAATCTGATTGTATAATTGTCTTCTCGATATTTCTTAACAACATCAAGCACACCACATGAACATGGAATTGAACATGAACATATAGGGATAGGTCTGAACATTTCTAATTCTTCCCAAACAAATTTCAATTTGGTATAAGTTTTGAAACAATGAGCTCACCTTGCTTGCAAGTATATAGGTCTTCTTGCAAATCAGTTATACGAAATTTGTCGGAGTGCGAGAATCATTTCTTAAGATCTTTCCAGATATTTGTAGTCTTATCTGTCCATAGAACAGATTGCACTATCAACTGTGTCATGGATCGAAGAAGCCACAAGGCCATTATGGTGTTGCATTGTTCCTAAACCGAGTACATTGAATCAGATTTTGCAGGAGGAGGCAATGAACCATCAACAAACTTAAGTTTGTATAGATCTGCACCATGCATAATAATTTTTGTCATTCAGAAGTTCTGGGACAAGAATCATGGCAGGATTCTCATTTGAATGAAGAAAGTATGGGTTTGATGGGTTGGTTAGGTCAAGTGAAAGGGTAGAAGAAAGAAATTATGGAAGCAGCAATAAACCAGAGCTATATTTACAACTCTGATACCATATTAGGAATAGATAGCAAGGTGAAACGAAAGAAAAGGGAGGAGAAGTCTTTGCTATTTTGAAAATAATTCTTGTTATTGAAAAGAATCCTCCAAAGGAGTTTATATACAACAAGAGGAAAAGAAAATTGATCTAACAAACTAGCTAGGTTATAAAAATAAAAATAAAAATAAAAATGAATACAATGGAATAAATCTCTATCTACTACTAGAATAACAGAAAAATTCTAACAGAAAAAATAGTAATTTAATACATTATGCTCTCTTCATTCTTTTCAATGATCATCATGGATTCAATAGAAAATTTAAATCAGAAAACTCTCACTTCCAATTGCCCTATAAAGCTAGAAAGAGGAAACTACATGTTGTGGAAGTCATTAGTTTTACCATTAGTTAGTGGAAGTAAATTGGACGTCTCTCTTCTTGCCACAAAGGAATGCCTTGAGCAGTATATTATCAAAAAAACAAACAAGAAAGTGAACATTGCTTACGAAAAATAGGTTACTAATTCTCAACAACTTTTAAGATGACTTTTTAATTTTCATGGAATAAGACATTGCTGCTTAACTACTTCACTACGAGACAAAAGAATTTTTAGAAAGTAACCCAATGTTTAGTAGGAGCACACACACTGTCTAGAGTCACATTACTTATTAAGTCTAAATTGCGTAGAACTCACAAAGGAACCCTCAATATGGAGGAGTACTTGATAAAATGAAGAATTTGGTTGATAAAAGTAATAAAATTTTATTTTAAATATATTATTATATAAAAATATAAGAAATATTAATATTTTTATTTTTATATATTTAAAATAAACTTATGCTAACAAAATCATTAATTTCATTAAGGATGAACAAAAACCATACCTTTCGTTATTGAAGTACCCCTTTTTGTTCCTCCATCACGTGATCCGATATGAATTGTTTTATCATGGAGGTATTTCAATGTTTGTACCTTCAAATCTGTAACTAATACATTAGGAAAACATGCCTTTTTTACAATATATATTATTTAGTTATACTATTTATAATATGTTATTGAAAGTTAGGTAGAAATTATTCACAATAAATACTCTAATTATTTTTATTATTATTTAAGTAATGAAAATTACATCTAAGGTTGCTCATGTTTTTCTCTAGTCAAATTAGAACTCATATTAAAAAATCTATGCACTAATTTATCGATTACAAGTACTGATTCTGTTAGAATGTAATTAGTCATTAGCCGTTACAGATTTGTAGGAAATTAACAATTATATATTCTAGGAAATTAAGATGATTGATTCTTAATTATTAGGTAGAAATTAATTGTATTTAATTCTATAAATTAGTATAAATTTATACTATGTAGATTGTATTAGACACACGACACATTTAGCAATTACACTTTTCTATATGGTATCATTAGTTTAAGTTTTTTTTTTCTTGATTTGTAACAGTTTTTCTTTTTTCTTTTTTTAGGGTGAACAACACTCATGACCACTATGCCCTTTTCTTCCGTCCCTTAGCGTCCCTTTACTCTGGTGAGCAGCCAGAACCGCCTTCCCTCAGCAACCACCAAGCTTTGTTCGCCACTCCAATCCGCTACCGCACTCGCTCACATGCGCGGCTTTTTTATAGTGCGTGCATTTCACATGCCCGGCTTCTTTCTAGTGTGTGCATTTCATGTGCCCGTATCAGCCTGTAGTTTTTTTTTTCTACTTGTCGGCGCACCCTCACACCCCTTGCACTCCTTTTTAGCCCTATTTCAGATTTATTTTCTATGCCTTCCAATAGCTCATACTCGAATACCACATCTGTAGTGACTCTTACCACTGTTCCACTAATTCCCTGTGAAAAATTGACTGGGACGGGCAACTATAGCTCTTGGGCTGTTGCTGTCCAGTTGTGGTTTCAGGGTCAACGTCGTGACGACCACTTGATCAAACAAGCCAAAGATATTCCCAACAATGATCAAGCTCGATGGAAGCAAACTAATGCCTCTTTGTGTAGCATTTTCTGGTTCTCCATTGATGTCAAATTGCAACCTCAATACCAAGCCTTTACTACCTGTTATGATTCCTGGAACAAAGCCAAGAAAGTATACTCCAATGATGTTCATCGCCTTTACAATGTTGTCTCCAACCTTATTTCTGTGAAGCTAGAAAATCATGATATACAAACCTATCTTGGTAAGCTCGATCGCTTAATTGCTGATTTTGGTACACACATGCCTTTCACTAATAATGCAGACAAACATATTGAATAACTTGAAAAGTTCTTTATGGTTCTTGCCCTCGCTGGACTTCCTCTTGAGTTTGACTCTGTTCGCAATCAAATACTATTGAGCACTTTTGGTACATCTTATGACACTATTAGTGAACAATTGCTTCGCCTCTCAGTTCCTCACATGTTTGGGCATTCTCCTGTATCTTAGACCAATTCATCTGCCTTTTACTCCCACTCTTCCTATTGGGGTGGAATTCATAGTGGCTATTGTGGTCAATGCCCTAGTTGCAATTTTTGTCAACGGTATGGCCATACTGAGGCAGAATGTCATACAAAGGCATAAAATCAACCCGCAACAGCTAATATTGCTTAGGTCATTTCTCCAGGAGCATCTAATGAGGTTTCAATTTTAACTAATGTCTATAATGAATTTCTCCAATATAAGGCAGCCATGCAGCATACCTAACATGTCGCCGCCATTGCTCAGTCTGGTAATCCTGTAACTTTTGTTTCTTAGTCCTTCTCCCTTGGACCTTGAATTCTTGACTCCGGTGCCTCTAATCATATGTCTGGTAACAAATCCCTTTTCTCTCATCTCTCTTATTTGGATTGTTTATCCTCTGTTACCATGGCAGATGGCTCTTTAAAAAAAGTTCATAGCATTGGTCAAACACGACTCTCTTCTAATCTTACCCTAGATTATGTGCTTTGTCCTTTTAATTTAATCTCCATCAGCAAGCTTACTCGCACCCAAAATTACTCTGTTCATTTTGCTAATAATTCTGTTTTTGTTTAGGATCGGTGTACCAGACAAACGATTGAAGTAGGACATGAGTCTCATGGATTATACTATCTGTCACAATCAGTTACTTGTCTCTCCCTACTCCTCTAGCTCTTGAGCATCAATGATTAGGTCATCCTAGTATTACTAAAATGTGTCTAATGGTTCCAAGTTTTTCTCACAGTTTATCTTTTTAATGCGAGTTTTGTCAGTTAGGAAAACACACTCGTCATACCTATGGTCCTCGAGTTAATAAAAGTACTTTGTCACCTTTTGCCTTGGTTCATTCAGATATTTTGGGTCCTAGTCCTGTTAGTTCAACTTTAGGTTTTTATTACTTTGTTACTTTCATTCATGATTTTTCCTAATGTACTTGGTTATTTTTAATGAAAAATCGTTTTGATGTTTTTTCTATATTCTAAGGTTTCTCCACTGAATTTCAAAATCAATTTCGCACATATATTAAAATTTTATGTACTGACAATGCTCGTGAAAATATGTCTTCCCAGTTTCAATATTTTCTGAGTTCACAAGGTATTCTTCATCAAACATCTTGCTCTCACACACCACAATAGAATGTTGTCGCTGAACGAAAGAATCGACACTTGGTTGAGACTGCCCATACTCTTCTTCTTCACCACAATGTTCCTCTTCACTTTTGGGGAGATGTCATTCTCACAGAATATTATCTGATCAATTGCATGCCTTCCTCTGTCCTTAATAATAAGGTTCCTCACTCTCTCTTATTTCCAACACATGATCTTTACTTCATCCCTCTTCGTGTCTTTTGTTGCAAATGCTTTGTCCATGACCTTACTCTATGTAAAGATAAACTTTCTACCAAATCTCTCAAGTGTATTTTCCTTGGTTACTCATGCCTTTAGAAGAGCTATCATTGTTTTTGTCCTCAACTTCAACGATATATTATCACTACTAATGTTACCTTTTTCAAGACTACTCCCTTCTCCACTTCTACTGTATTAGACGCCAATTTTGCAATAGACTCTTTAGAAGTCTTGTGCATTTTTCCTGTTCCGACTCAAGTAATTGCTTCTCCTCCACCTCCATTGCTTCAATACCACAGACGATCTCAAAATCCGGTTGTGAGTCACTTTACTGATCCTCCAACATCATCTCCTACTCCAACCGCCCCTCTGCCAACTCCTCCTACAGTTGAACTTCCTATTGCGATACGAAAAGGTATTCGTTCCACTCTTAATCCTAACCCTCTCTATGCTCATTAATTATGATCATTTGTCTCCATCCTATTTCTCCTTTGTTTCTTCTTTGGATTCTATATCTATTCCTAAGATTACATATGAAGCCATGGCAATTCCCGGATGGCGCCAGGCAATGTAAAGGAAATGCAGCCTTATATTCTAGTGGCATTTGGAAACTTGTTCCTTTACCTCCAGACAAGAGAATTGTTAGCTGTCATTGGGTTTATACAGTAAAAACTGGACCAGATGGACATGTTGGTTGGTTAAAAGCTCAATTGGTTGCCAAAGGATATACACAGATTTTTAGTCTAGATTATGAGGACACTTTTTCACTTATGGCCAAAATAACTGCTATTCGCCTCTTTCTAGCTATAGCTGTTATTCGTCATTGGCCTTATCATTGGCTCAATATTAAAAATGCCTTTTTACATGGTGAACTACAGGAAGAAGATTTTATGGATCAACCCCCTTGCTTTATGGTTCCTGGTGATTCTGGTCTTGTTTGTAAGCTTCATCGGTCTCTCTATAGTTTGAAGCAATCTCCTCGGGCATGGTTTGGTCATTTCAGTTCTGCCTTGACACAATTTGGCATGACTAAGTGTGAGACTAATCATTTTGTCATCTTCTTTCATTCTTCTTCTGGCAGGTGCATTTATCTTGTTGTTTATGTTGATGACATTGTCATCACTGGTGATGATGCGACTAGAATTCAACAACTCAAAGAGCACCTTTCACAGCAATTTCATACTAAAGATTTGGATCCTCTCAAATATTTATTAGGCATTGAGGTTGCCTAATCTTCTTTTGCATTGTTATTAATCAATGTAAGTATGCCATGGACATACTGAAACTGGTATGCTTGACTGTACAATTGAGATACTCTTATGAATCCCAATATCAAGATTCTTTCAGGTCAGGGGGAGCCATTGAAAGACCCATAAAGAGGCAGACTTAACTATCTCACAATCACCAGACCTGACATCACTTTCGCGGTTAGTGTGGTAAGTCAGTTTCTAAATGTCTCTTGTGATAGCATGTGACACGTATTCTTTGATACATAAAAAAATGCTTCGGGATGAGGGTTATTGTATAAAGACAAAGGCAATACTAAGATTACTTGTTACTCTGATGCGGATTGGCCAGAATCACCATCAGATAGAAGATTTACTTCTGGGTAATGTGTTCTTATCAGATGAAACCTGATCTTATTGAGAAGTAAAACATAGTTGTCAAATCTAGTGCAAAAGCAGAATATCGTGCTATGACAGTAGCCACTTGTGAGCTTACATGGCTTAGGCAATTACTACTACAACTAAAAGTAGGAGACATCTATGAAACAAAACTTATTTATGACAATCAAGCTGGACTTCACATTACATTAAATCTGCTCTTTCATGAAAGAACCAAACATATAGAGATTGATTGTTATTTTGTGAGAGAAAAAAGTGTTTTCTAGAAAAATCATGACTGATTTTATCAATTCTAGCGATTAGTTTGCTGACATATTCACCAAGTCCTTTAGAGACCTTTGAATTGAGTACATTTGTAACAAGCTTGTGCATATAATATATATGCTCCTACCTGAGGAGGAGTGTTAAAATATAATTAGTCATTAACCATTACAGATTTATAAGAAATTAATGTTATATATTCTAAGAAATTAAGATGATTAATTCCTATTATTAGATAGAAATTAATTGTATTTAATTCTATAAATTAGTATAAATTTATATTTTGTGAGCTGCATTAGACACACAACACATTCAACAAATATATTTTTCTATAAATTCAAACGACTAAATACATATTCAAAAACTATATGTATAATTTCTATCGTTTAACAAATAATCACTCTAATCCTTCGTGAACTAATTTAATTATTTACTTATTTATTAAATTTGACATTGACACCAATTCATACCCGTTATGAACTAATAAATTTCTCATTGTTAATAGTTACGTGAGGGGCGTGAAACAACAATGAAGGATGTACGTCACCTCAAGTATTCCTAAATGTTATAATAATACCTACATCTTAATTAACTTATTGAAAATGTCAATCATTACTCTTAGGGACCAGTTAATAAATTAAAAATAAACATTTTTTAAATTATAAAATACACTCACTCTCATTTTTCAAAATATTTAAATATGATTTTTAATAAAAAATTATTATTTATTAATTTCTAAATCAATACTTAAACAAAACCCTTCAAAAATATATTTGTGTTTGGTATCACGCCCAACATAAGTCACAATCTAGATCACATACCGTTATAATCTAAGTAAGAAGTTAGAAACGTACTGTGGTAAATAAACCGCTGTAGGCAATTTAGTTTAGTTCCACTGCGAAACGCAGAAGGGATGTGAGCTAAAGCATACAGAGGCCGCAAACATTGATCGGATTCGTAATCGAGGGATATATGTTTAGCACCGCCGTGTTGGAGTAATGCTGCGGCAACATCTGTACCAAGATATATTGGAAGTAATTAATTCATAAATGTATATTAAATAAATAGCTGATAACTGAGTAAATTTAAAATTAGTTCTCAAATTGTTAACACCAGTCCAAGTTTGCCCCTCTTTAAATAGACTTGTTACTTTGTCAAAAGGTGACATTTAATTTAAATGGTTGCAAGATGAAGTCTTACCAAATATTTCCGCAGAGATGCATCGCGAAAGAAGAATAGAGGCGCAACGGCAATTGCTTTGAAGCAAGACAGACCAAGGAGTTACAGAAAACAGATATCTAACCATGTTTTTATGACCTTTTGTAGAAGCAAGAAGCACTGGAATCTCACCTTCATCATCCTCGACTGATTTAGGCTTGATGGCAAGACTGACAAGTCTCTTCCCTCCTTTATCAATCATCCACTCTGCCATCTTCTCGTTGTCAGATAATTCGGCTACAAGAGCAAGGGCAGTGTAACCTCTTCTGTCTTGCATGGTCAATAATTGTTGCTTTCCAATTTTAATTAAATTTTTCACAATTTGATTTTGTCCTGCCTGGACTGCAATATGAAGAACAGTTTTGCCACTGTAGGGTGTATTGAAAATATCTTCAGGGAAACGATTGATGTGGGTTTTCACCTCATTCCATTTCCCTCTTTTCACCGAACCATAAAGCTGATCAAGTTGGTAGCTACGAGGACGGCCAAGTTCAATATCATGATGTGCTTTCACATCTTCGCTGAATGATACTTTTAAGTTATTCCATGCTTCTTGGGCTGTCTTACATTTTCTTATATGGCTCAGAGTCCCATACCCACATGATAGTTGAATGGCGTGTAAAGCCTTGCCATTTTTGGATTTCCAATCTGGATTATCGTTTTCAAAGTCAATATTACCCTCTACAACGCTGTCCCATAGGCCTTCACCCACAAGGTAATTTTTGACAAGCGTGCTCCAGTTCAAGTAATTATTCTTCGTGAGCACTTCACCAGCTATCCCAATCGACGCAAAGCTTCCACCTCTCATTATGCTCTGCTCATCAAATCAAAAAAAAAATACATTAACAGTTACACAAATTAAAGTGGATAGGTCCAAACTCTCACGGATCTGAAGAGCCTTTGACTCTGAATTCTTACTGTGACGATGCAAGTCAACTGCCGCCGAATCTGAGCGCTGAGGCCCTTACTACCATTAAGGCGAGGACTTCGCAAAGACTTCTTATCGCCTTCAGGTGCTTAGCTCGAAAAAGCATTTCATTTTATCGTATAATTTTTTTTTTCATATATATGTTCGATGTATTCTTAATAATTTTATATAAAATATGATCTAGAATAATAATTATCTATTATTTTAATTATTTGTGTTAATTCAAACAAAATTAAACAACTACAAAAATATAATTACAGCATCTTTGTTTATATATATATATATATATATATATATATATATATATATTACATTAATTTTTATGTATAAAATATAAAGTATTAAATAATTTGATATTTATATAAAATTTTGCAAACATAATTTATACTGTTATAAGTTTTAATTTAACATTAATTTATTTAATAAAAAGTTATAAAACAGTAAAAATGAATGCATATAATTTATATCAATGTAATTCAATCCTTTCCTTACACATATAAGCGACGAACCTTGTAAGAGGACTTTCTTAGTTTGAAAATAAAAAAAAATAAACTCTGATAATTAGATCTTATTATAAATAATTATGTAAATTTTTTAAAAAGTCATGTAATCTTTTTAAGTAATGTTGCTCTTGAGGTAAAATGTGTTCTTTTTAGAAACATTTATAATTAATTATTTTTTTATAATTTTAAATCTTTTCACGTGGTGTCTTTTTTGCTTAATGTATTAAGAATATAACTCATTTATAGCTTGTATATTTTTAGGGATGGCAATGGGTAAAGTACCTGATGGTCATCCGCAAAATTTACCCATAATAGGTAGGGTATTTATCCGCTATATATAGGTACAAATATAGGTGTGAGTAAAAACCCACAAATTTTAATAGGAATGAGTGTGGTATGGGTATCTAGGTACCCACCCCACCCCATACCTGCATACACACACACATATATATATATATATATATATATATATATATATATATATATATGTTTGAATTTTATTCTATAATTATGTATTAAATTTTGTATTATTATATTATTTATGTCAAGTTATATAAGATTAATATAAAAATATATTTAATAATAAAGTAAACTAAAAACTTTATTTTAGTTTATATTTTTAATAGAAAAATTTATTTACTATTTTATATCATTTGATTAGGCTAATAGAATTTAATTATTACATAGTTAATATAAAATTGACTTTTTTAAAAATATTAATATAAAATTGACTTTTTTTAAAAATATTATTTATATATAACACAAAATATTTTTCACACAAATATTTTTATTAATAAAATTATACTGATGTTTAAATCATAAAGTGAATGATAAATAATAAATATGTTATAAACATTTTATAAATTTTACAATCACCTACTATTACCGTAAACTTATTATTTATTAATAATATTTAAATTTTATTTTTTATATTTTAATTTAAAATAATATTATTCTATGCAATATATTTACTACAAGCACAACTATAATATATTAAATCTAAATAATATTATTCTTACTATTTATTCACGTTCAAAGAAGTTTTTGAAAAGATATAAATATAAAAAATTATTGTTAATTTTTATTTGTTAATTTTTTTCAGATAAAAAAGTATAATTTTTTTAATATACATGTATATTTATTTATTATAAAATTTTATTGTGACCATTTATCTTTTATTCAAATTTTTTATTTTAAAATTTATATACATTATAAATATTTAATTCATTAAAATAATTTTTTAAAAATTTATATTTTTGATAAAATACTTTTATATAGTATATAAGTTAAAAATACTAGTATTAATATATATATATATATATATTAATTATATTATATTATTTTAATTAAATCTATTATTTTTCTTATAATTTCAAATTCAAAAGTAAAAAATATATATATATTTTATGTATCTACTTTCTGTTGTTAGTATTCAACTTCTCTACTTTAACTCTATTCTTATTCTCAATGTTTGTCTCATTAAAACCTAACAACTATAAAACGTTATTCATTAGAGTTAGTTGTCAATGTCGTCACAAGAGGTCACCAAGTGATCTCACACGAAGGGACAACTATTGTGCAAATCTAATTTGTTGTCGCTCTGACATTGTCAATCGATCAAATCTCACACAAAATAGCGTTATCATTGACAAATAACTTGTGTGTTTAGTTTCGCTTATTGTTTCTAAGAATTTTAGTTTAGAAAATTATTATATTAAGATACATTTAACATTTGTGAACTTTGAATATTTATTTCTTATTTATATTTATACATTTTTCAGCAATTACATATTGAATTTTTGTATTATTATGCTAGTTATGTGAAGTTATATAAATATATTTTTTTTATAAATATTTTTTTTCTCAAACAAGCTTAAGTAATAGGTAAAAGATGGGTATGCGGGTACCCAAAGAATACAGGTACGGGGATTAATATTTATACCTACGCGAGTATAAGGCGGGTACGGATATTTTTTTAAAATACAGGTATGGGGATAGGGATGGGTACTATAGTACACTACTCATACCCTACCCATTGTCATCCCTATATGTTTTTATGATAACGAAAAGTTTTTTAGTTTTATTTTTATTATTTTAGATCAAAATAAGCCTTTCAAATTCCTTTTATAATAATAAATGCTTTCTATTTCACGAAAAATACATTGAAATTGTTGATTTTTTAAAAATTAAAAAAATTTATTAAAAAGAATTATTTTTTAGGAAAAATGTAAAACATATATTTAATAATTCTCTAATAAAAAGATTAAATTACGATGCATTTTAATTTTTTTAATGGAAAAAGTAGTATAATTTTAAGATGAGTGAGAATGTAGTACATATGAATATTGTAAGTTATGGCAAACTTTCCAGTAATAATTACTAGAAATGAAAAAATGATACAGTAGAATATTGGATTACTAAATCAACGTTATTCTTTTTAGAAGAAAATGAACTTTCTTTTTATGTTAATATTTAAAAATAAAAAATTATATACGTTGGTGTATACAGTTGTATTTTTTAAATGTTAAAAATAAAAAAACTGATGTGAAATAAGTTTTCCGGTATACTCTTGTATGTCAGTTTTTTTGTTTTAGTTCTTCTATGCTGAATTGCTGATTATGGTCTTCATTCAATTTAAGCATTGTTGCAGAGTTAATAAACATCTTTTTCAAGAGTGGAAAGGGATTAAATATTTAATAAACTGTATTTAAATATTACATTTTACTCATACATATTTATTTGATTAACTTTTAAATATAATTAATTAATCTTAAAATTTAGCTCATTTTAGGCTTATCATATATGTAAAAGTAGGGTGTCTTTTTATATCTTAAAAATTATTTTTACTATTATTATATAAGATAAAGTGTATCAATTTATTCACTTTTAAAAATTTAGTAAGCACCATTTTAGATTACTTTTATCTTTACATATTTATCTAATTAATAATAAACTTAAAATATAATTAGTGTCACACTTTAATTTTGTATTTAAATTTTTAATAATTAAATATAAATTTCACTTTAAAAACTAACCTCTTTATTATATATTTTTATCTTAATATAAAATTATTTATTTATTATATTTTAGTTATAAAATAATTTTATTTTTTAAAAATTTAAATAACGATTAAAAAAAGTTGCAACTCTTAGCCAGCTGAACTTAGGTCTGAGTGAGATGTTTCTACAATAAAAATATTTCAACTCCATGATTCATCCTAAGGAAATATATAAAATTGATGAATTTCATGCATTGCACTTTTAACCTTTGCTATTTCGCTGAAAGCAAACACAACATTAGTAAAAGTATTTTTAAATGAGAATAAAATTTTAAAAAATATTATTTAAAAAATATATAGTTACCATATTATAAATTTTAATTTAAAAATTAAGATTATTATTTTGCAATTTATCTTGAGTAGGCTACGAATTAGTCTTTAAATAATAAGAATTGGACATATTAATTTATAATTTTTAAAATTATTTTATTTATTCCTTGTAGCTTGTCAACAATTAAGTCTTTTAAGTTCACGAACATGTGTGAAATATTAATTTTTATTGACACTAACATGTGTAAAATTAACATAGCATTTAAACAACGTTATCGCCTTTAACATTAATTTTTATTTAACTTATAATATTTTTTAATTTATAAATATTAAATTTTAAATAATATACTTATAAATATTTAAATTATATGAAATTTTATACATATATAATGAAAAATAAAACATAAAATGATTCAACTAGGTTAATCAATCTTTCATTTTTTGAAAATTATTATAAGTTTCTAAATTTAACACATGGTACCAACAAATTTTAATACATGCTCTTTTTCCATATATATATATATATTATTAATTATTAATTTTTTATTAACATTATAATTTTATTTTTATTTACTGTTAGTATTTTATATCCGTGAAGTTAAATTTTTTAATTAAAGTAAACTATTATTATTTTAATTATGTTGATATAATTTATATAGTTAAATTAAAGTTAAATTTATATAGTTAATTATTATACTAGCTCAATAATATTGATTTTTTTTAAAAGTACTTAAAATTTACAATATATCTAAAGTTATTAAATATTTGTCTAAAATCAATAAATGTATAATCATTTTGGTGTTATTCACTCGTTACTGAATATATAAATCTTCTACTTATATATGAATCTTCTAAAATTGTAAACTGTAGTTAACATTATATTTTTATTTAAGAAAAAAAAATTTAGCTGCTTAAGCGAAATAAACAAAAAGTAATTTTTTGCTTAAGTCAAAACATTCTTTTAGCATATTTTAATACTAGATTTTTTCTCAAAGAATGTTTTGACTTAAGCAAAATAAACAAATTTCATGCTAGATTTTTTTGTTGATTTTTTCACTTGAGGAAGAATGGATCTTGCCCGAGCAAGAATTGGCTCTCATGAGAAGGGAACCAACTATTTTTCCAAATTTACCATTATTTTATGCTTCTTTCTCTTATTAAACTATAATATATATTTTGTTTTTATGTAAGGGCAAAAATCTCTTTATAAAAGGTATGCCTTGCCATTTTCGTTAATTTTTTACATATCAAACGATTTATAGTGATTTAATTTTTTATTACTTGATATACGTTGGAACAGTTGCATCAGAAAATTAAGAAAAGTATATTTATTTTATGATTTAATTACTGTATTGTTTAATTTTTTTTATTTGTATATAGGACATATTATAAGCCTCTTTGTATTGAAGATGGGATGAAGTTTTTACAAAATTGAAAAAATTCTCCTTTAAATAAATAGAGGGTCCAACCTGTTAATTTACAGAATTTTTCTCTTACCCTGCACTTCCGAATGCAGACAGCTTAACTAAATCTAAAACACACTAAAAAAAAAGGTGGAAAGGCTTGGTAAAATAACTGGTTAAGTTAAATAAGTAGCAAAATAAATAAACTACGCATGATCCTTCATCATGAAACCAAAATCCACATGCACTCATAACTCACAATCAATTTACATATTTGGCACCTAAAACCATGGAATGTAAAAAGGAACAAGAACTACATTCATTATAAGGGTTCCAACTACGTGAGCAACTACGGCATTCAGAGCAATACAATGCGCCGCAATTGTCGAACAGGGAGAACGCCATCATCGACGGCGGTTTCTTAGTACAAAATATATTTGATAGGGACAGAGTTGAAGATGAAAAAGATGAGGCTTGCGGGAAAGGAGAAGTGCTCTGAAACAGAGAAAGAATTGAAGGGTTCAATAAAGTGAATGATTCCTTTAATGAAGAACAAGTACGTGAAGATTTCGCAGAAGTGCTAACGTCGAAGCAAGACATTCATGAAATCAAATTCTTGTTCAAGTACTGGTGATTCTTGTTCGGGCTTTTTTTTTTTTTTTTTCTCAATGTACTTAAGGATTATATTAGAAAAATTAATAAGAATAGTACGAAATGCAAAGTTTCATGATTAAAAGATTTAAAAGTTATTTGAAATTAATAATACAGTCACTCAAATCTTGGGAGGAGGAGTCCCTTGAAGAACCGCATTATTTCTATCCTTGTAATTGGGGTTCATTTATAATAATAAGATACCTAATTTCTATCACTCGTATCAAAGCTTCTTGAAGCTTGGGCTGCATTTTGAAGCTGATCCAATGTTGAAGTCACAGAGAATGGAAAAGCAAGTTCTCGAAGAGTTCAAGAAAGAATATGCGGAGATACCAAAATTTAAAGTAACAGTTGATTAATGTAGAACAACACTTCAAGCCGCAAAAGAAGTTGAAGAAGAAAATATAGAAATGGTTGGGAAGGTTATGCGAGGACGTGCTTTTGTTTGGTTGTTTGTGTGGAAAGAAGACAACAAAGTGCATCTTGGTGGGACTTCGTGAAAACAGAAGAGAAGTTGAATTCTTTGAGAAACAGAACCAACAACTCAAGGGTAAGAAACAAATAAAAGAATGTTATAAGAATTGGGAGAAATCCAACAAAAGCAACCCAACTATTAGAAAACATAAGCAAGAATGAAGTTCTTTGGGATGAAGAATCATAGTGGGAAAGATGAAGAACGATGAGTGTTTCTTTAGGTTGCAAAATGAAGGCAAAAATTGAGGTCCTGTGTTTGACACAAGGGAAGGGCTAAGGATTGAACCATCAACAAGTTGGGTTTGGGTAGTATAACCCACCACATACTAAAATATTAAAGTAGAAGATCTTCATAATCATCCGCTGCAACCATGTGCATTAGTATAATTCACAAGGGAGTTGTGGGATTTCAGTATAATTATAGAGCCTTTGATGCTCAATTCCATGGAAAAAATAATAGAAAATAGAATATTAAGACTTTATTAAGACTTTAGTTGCTGAAAGAGCTTATAGAATTTAAAAAAAAAAGATTTCTTATCATTACAGGAGTTAAAATATAATCATCTTAGTATATTATATTTATACAATTATTTGTTGGTAGTATGATGAAGAGTTGAATGATAAGGTAGATGAAAAAATTGACAATCACAGTACACTTCAAAATAATTATATCTCACTAAAAGATGAAAAGCATAATCATCTAAGAGAGAGTAACACAAGCAAAGACAAATTTAAAATTAATGACTCTATCTTTTATGTAGTGTGGAAACCAGATCTAACAACGAACCTTAGAATCGTTATAAAGAGACGCAATATAGAAGGGATAAGTATTCAAATTGAAATAATTGTGGTGCACAAGACTGCTACTAAAATCCAGCAATAACCATTTAACATTGAAATAAGGGTAGCATAAAAAGCACACATCATGGGTAGAATAGAACACAGTAGGAATCTAGAGGCAAAAAATAACTTGAGGGGCAAGTTTCTCATGAAATCTTCCTCACAAAACTTGATGTAAGGATTGCCATAAAGGTCAAGACTAATGATAAAGATGTGATTTGATGTAGGAGGAGAAGCTATTCTTGAAAAAACTTGTTTCTTGGTGCTTCTATGGATGAAAAACTCTCAACCTAGAAGTACTTTGCAATAATTCTAAAACAATTGAATGAAGAACAAGGAAAAAAAAAGATGAACAACAATGAAGGAGAAAGGAAATGAAAAGGAGAAGGCGTCACTCTATGGAGATAAGCCTAGGCGTGGTTCTCCACAATGGAAGGATCCATTGATACAAACTTCAAACTCAAAGTTCTTCTTAAACAATTAAGAGAAAAATGCAAATGAATCTCACCAACTCAAAAGAGTGTTTTTAACCCTTGATCTAGTCATAGGGCTTTGAAGTCCCTCTAAAGCATCTTCATAGTGCTCTATGGTCTCTTTGTGTGTGAGGTCATCATCATGCCCTCCTTCTTCAAGAGGATTTGTCTTCAAATCCAAGCCATCATCATCTTAGTCACCTACATAAAAAAAGGAAGATATTACAAATGTTAAAAGTAGCACTCACATCATAATCATTGGGTAAGTCTAGCTTAGTAAAGTTTGGAAGAGTTAGAAAAGGAGCTTGTGTGTGTTGATCTTTTAGATCTTGAAAGGCTTTTTCTTGCCTTGGTCCCTACGAGAAAACAACATTCTTTTTAACTAATTCATTTAGCGGATATGTCAAGATGAAAAAATCCTTCACAAATTAAACCTTCTATATAAGCTAACAAACTCGTGGAAGTTTCTAACCTCTCCAACATTCTTAGTAGTTGGCTAATCCTTGATGGCCTTTAACTTAGACTCATTCACATGTACCCCTTTTGACACACACCCTAGGAAAATTATGTGATCTAAGCAAAATGAACACTTATTTAAGTTAGTATAGATATTATTATTTCTTAAGGCCAGTAAGACTAACCTCAAATTTCCTAAGTGAGCTTCTAAAGACCTAGAATATATTAAAATTTCATCAAAATATACCACTATAAAATGTCTTATAAATTCTCTTAGGACATGGTTCATGAGCCTCATGAATGTACTAAGGCATTGGTTAAATCAAAAGACATATAGGTGAGTCTGTTAGGTAAGCTAACACTCAAAACTAAGTCAATTTGGTGTTCTATCCCTCTTAAGGGTGGTAGGCCATGAGGTATTTTCTTAGGGAATAAGTCCCTAAATTTCTCAAGTAGAGGAGCTACCTTATTAGTATGGGTGGAAACCTCACTAGTTAAGGCATGAGAATCAAAAGAACATTTGCAATACAAAAGGTATAAATCTTGTTTCAAAAACAAGACTCTCTTGACTTCATGTTTTCTAGCCAACAAACTTTCATCTTTAGGTTCCTCCTTGGCCTTTTGGTTTTATTTTTAGTGTTCTTTTCTTTCTTACCTTCTAGGGCTCCTATGAGTTTAGATTCTTCATTCCTCTTAACCTTCATTTTAATTTAATCCTTTACTACTTGCCTAGGTTTTAATGGGTGTAGAAGATATATTTTTTTTTTATTATAAGTAAAAGAGAAGATGTTGGTAAAGCCATCATAATGGTCTTTCTTATCAAATTTCCATGACCTACCTAAGAGAATATGACCTGCCTGAACTACATAACATAAAACTTCATCTTTATATTTCCTAATAGAGAAAATGATCCTAATTTGCTTATCAACTAAGAGTTCACTCTCATAGTTTAGCCATTGAGACTTATATTTAAGAGATAGTAGCAAGGCTAAGCTTACTCAATAACCTTTGAGAGGCACAATTGGTGTAAGATCCTCCATCAACTATTAAGGAACATAAATTTTCTAAGACATAACATCTAGTATTGAAAATATTTTCTTTTTGTAAGTCAATTAACTTACAGCTATGACTCTCTAATAACATCCTAACTACTAGCAAGTCACTCTTACCATTCTTAAGGTCTTCATTTAAACTAGATTATTCACTTTCACTTGAGGAAGAGGAAGAGGATAAAAGATCCTCACTAGTACTAGTATAGCAATTCTTATCCTTTAGTATTATAGTTTTCTACGTAAAGCATTGGGATGTAATGTGACCCTGTTTCAAACACTTAAATCATTTGATTGAATTACTCTTTTTCTTTTCTTGTTTTGGAGTGTTCCTAGTGGTTTGAGAATTATTTTTGTTAAAACTTTTTGTTTCTTTTTCTTTTTCTTGAGGGTTTTATATATGATCTTTCCTAGTCTTGTTAGACGTACCCTTGCTCTTGTTTTTGTCTTTCCACCTTTGGGTGAAAGATTCCTTTTAGAAGAATATTTTCTACTTCCTCTTTCTTTGAGTTGTGCCTCAATCCTAATGACTAAATGCACTAACTCATCTAAATCCACATGGAGAAGTAATTCAACCTTTCTTTTTATATTTCTATTTAGGTCATCATGAATCTCATCATAGTTGTTTCATTATTCTCTTGTACATTAGCCCTAATTAGAGAAATTTTCAAGTCTTTATGGTAATCCTCTACATTTTTTAAGCCTTAACTTAATATTTCAACTTTAGCAAATAACTCACTCCTATAATAAGTAAGAACATATTTTTTTCCTAAGTAAGGCTTTGAACTCATCTCAATCATCAATGGGATATAAGCTTAATCTAACTATTTTTTTTTTACAAAAATTAGTCTACCACACTAAGACATAGTTTTGAAATGATAAGGTAGTTCTCCTAACTTTCTTTTTCCTAGTAATCCTATGGCTATTAAACAATTATTCAAGCCTCATATCTTATATGAGATAGGCTTCTACATCACTTTTGCCATGGAAAGGTGGCACATTCACTTTAATTTCCTATAACTTAGATTCATCGTCTCTATCTTGTCTAAAGCTTTTTTCCTCTCTATGTTTTCTTCACTTATAATTCTTACTTCTTTCATTCCTCTCTTCCTACTCATCCCTCTCTTGTCTTCTATTTTTCTCTTCTCTCTTCCCTATGCCTATCATATCTATCATTACCACTTGCTAAGGCATATCCTAAATTTTGCCTCTCTAATCTAACTCTCATTTTTTCTTCATTTTAGCAAGTTCAGCCATGAATCTCATAGTTTTAGGGGATTATGGAGGACTATCCTCCTCACTAGACATATCCATGACTCTTTTATTTTAGTAGGAGTTGATTTTAGCATAAGCTAGACACTAAAAATGAGCCACTAATATTTTTTTTTACCTAAAGCGTAACACCAAACTATAAGTAATTGAATAGAAAGCAATAAAAAATTAAGTTATCATACTAATCGATTTCTAGACAGAAATAAAACAAATAGGAGAAGGAAGAAGAATATGTGAATTGTTACTTCACAGCCTGAAAATACAACCTAAGCTAGCATGCATATCCTACACGATCTTATAAACAAGTAAAGCAATTCATGCAATATAAGATCTTAGCTAAGCATACTAGTCAGTGTGTAGGAAATAAACTAGCAACCTATGCACGATTACCCTAAATTACTATGCCAAATAGGGTGAAATGTCCAATGTCCAATGTCAACTTACAAAGAATTCAAAACCTACTACAAAGTTCTACAAAACTTTTAAAAGAAAGTCTCCAAATACAAGGAGATTTAAAATACACAAAATGAAAACTCTAAGCTAAGGTATTACAAGGCTTTGCTCTCCAATACAAAAGCCTTCCAAGAAGTGTAGCTCCAAATCACCAAATATCAAAAGACAAGAAATGGTTAGTGAAAAATAATAATTAATATATGAATTTTGGGCTAATGACCTTACCACTCTTCTTACGTGTTTCACTTAAATTCAACTCATGTTTCATTCTTTGTAGGCTTTTACTATAATGTGCACACTTGTATTTTTCCTTTCTTTTCCTTTTACAAACAATGAATCCAAGTAACAAATTAAGCAAGGTCAAATATAATAATCTAATATGCTACCATTTGAAGATTAACCAAGGATTATCAAGAGGTCAAAGGTAGAAATACTCTAGACAAAACCAAAAATAAATAAATTAAAAGACAACCAACAAAAGCATAATTAAAAAGACTCTAGCACACTCAAAGAGGATTAGAAATATGACAAATAAAGATGAGAAAGAAAAACAAACAAGAAAATAAAGGACTTTAAGAAAGCTAGAACAAAATTAGAATCCTAGAAACTCTTGAATTACAAGCAATAAGGCACCAAACTAAGCAATATAACTCAGGATATTTAATGAATTTAAAACTAGAACAACATGTAAAATAACATAAGAGATTTCTTTTTCTATGTTTTTCTTATTTTGATGCTTTTCTTTTGCCTTTTTCTATCACAAACATACAATATTTTTTCCTATTACTTTTCTTTTGTATCTCTTTTCTTTTGACTTTTTTCCTTTTATTAGCTCTTTCTTCCAACTTGTAAACAATATACTATTATAATCATGGAATGATACAAAGCAAAAATAAAAACAAGAACTAATTGCTTTTAGGTGCCACGGTTAATAAAAGAACAAGGAAGACATGTAACAAAATATGGGATAGTTAGTAACTACTAAAAAATAATATATAACAACATATGGAGTAGTTAGTAACTTACTAACAAACAAAATATGAGGTAGTTAGTAACTACTAACAAACAACATATAACAAAATATATAGTAGTTAGTAACTAATAATAAACAACTAACAACAAAGAGAAATTAACATATGCTAAAGAAGATCTAAGATACAAGAAAATTCAGAATTTTTTTTTAGAATTAAGTAGATCTTGGATTGATTTTTTCCAAAGTTTTTTAAGAGAGTGACCAAACAATGGTATTTTATGGGAAAAAAAAGAAGAAGGTAAGAAGGTTATGGAATTAGAATTAGAAAAGATAAAAAAAAAAATAAGGTTTACTTTCAAGGAAACAAGCTCATGATATAATATGATATAAGAAGCATATCTATCCTCGAGGAAACTTGTTTCTTGGTGCTTCTTTGGATGAAAAGCTCTCAGCCAAGGAGCACTTAGTAGCAATTCCAAGACAATTGAATGGAAAACAAAGAAAAAGAAAGATAAACAATGATGGAGGAAAAAGAAAATGGAAAGGAAAAGGCGTCACTCTATGGGGATAAGCCTAGGCATGGTTCTCTACAGTGGAAAGATCTATTGATACGAACTTCAAGCTCAAAGTTCTTCTTGAACAATTGAGAGAAAAATACGAATGAAGCTCACCAACTCAAAAGAGTGTTTTACATTTATGACTAAAAGTGTGTGATTTACAAAGGCATAAGCCTTTATATAGGCTTGCATAGGAAGGCTATGCTAATGGGATTTCCTGAAGTCAAGTCCAATTCCTAAGCAACTAAGCCCAAAAAATTATTAGGCTAACTAATGAAATAAGAAGAAAAAATCCTAAACTAATAACTCATTTGTATATACCAACATTGTTCTATAAAGTTTCTCCCCATTCTCTTTCTTTTTGTAGGGATAGTTGGTATACATTTATTTATTTTGCAAAATGAATGTTTTACCAAATTCAAATTCAATCTACTAACATTGGTTTTAAAAAAAAATAAACATGAGTATACAAGTACACATGACATGATATTAATATATACTTATTTTATAAGAAAGTGTATTAGCAAATTACTCTTTCTGTGTTTAGTTTAATTATTAAAATATCCCTAAAAAATAAGTGGGTGCTCTTATTTATCTTCTAGAAGAAGTTATGTTTGTGTATTATACCATTGGAAATATTATTAGAACAATCAAAGTTAAAGTTTATTGAAATGTTCTAACTAAAAAAAAGTGAGTGCATACTTACAAAAGTTAGTATATTTTCATTTATTTCTTAGAAAAAGATATATTTACTAGTTATATTTTTAACAAATTTAATCCAAAATAATATCATATCTTTTATAAAATATAAATAACATAGTTTGAACTTGATTGCATATCCTGAACCACTAAAGTTTTCTTAGCATATGTAGAGTTGTGATGGATTTGCCTCCACTAGTAGAGGAAGTCCATAATTCTGTTGCGAGGTGTAATATATTATTTCCAAACTCATGATAATTGGATGCAACGATCTCTTTATGACCCTCTACTCCAAGTATGAGATTAAACACATTTTCTTGATAATTCAAAATTGCATATGCAAGTAGGCCTCTTCTATTGCTGTTTACAATTAACAAAAGGTTAAGATTTGTTTACCTCATTGAACTTGTAAACTTAACAATTCCGTTCTTCACTGTCAGTAACATTGCTTCTTCAGCTAACAATCGACGCCGCTCTGATTTTTATGATTTTGTTTTCTTATTCTTGAGCACAAGTACTTTAGAATTTCAAGTACTAGGCAATGGTTCTTTGTCATCTTACATATTTCCTAAATGCATGAAAGCATTTAAAAGTTAATTTCAAATGGAGAATTTAATTAAGTATAACACAAAATTGACATACGAAAGGAAGGACAAAACTAGTATTATACATATTTTAAAATATTTTTCTTTAATTAAAATTAGACTTTTACCTTGATACTTAATATAATAAATGTTATGTTAAAGGTTATTAAAAATCTTTTATGTTAAATTTTTATTCAATTTTAAAAATATTACTAAAAATGCTTGAGCTATTGTACATAACTAAATTTAGAATACAACTAAAGTATAATTTTTCAATGTATTATTGATGTTGTTTACTACTTAAAATTAAAATTTTATTAAATATTGTCAATATTTTATTGAAATAAAATAAATTTAAGCACAATTTTTTTAACATATAAGCCATTACATATAATATATATAGCACAAGTTAATGAGATTCAATGCATTAATATAGTTAAATATTAGAATTATTTTTGGAAGGAGGTCAGGTAGGTAGACACTTGTGACAGCTTCAGAAAAATTCTTTTTCAGATATGTTTAAGTGTAGGAGAATTAGAGTGGGGTGAATCGTAAGAATCTCAAGGAGTGTTAAGATCGAAGGAGAAGGAGGGTAATTGGGGAAAAGCAGTTTGCATTGTATTAGAAAATGAGAGTGTGAGAGGATGGTGGAGGTTTGGACGCTTGTGACGACTCAGCAGAGAAAATCTCAAGCAAAATTTAACAATCGTGTACAAACGTTACTAATATTTTTTTTTTACAAAATTCCTAATTTCCAAAATGAGAGTGTTACATTAGTTCTATGATTCAAATGGACTTGTTACATTGTCAAATGTAACACTTTAATCCAAATGGTTGCACTACATAAAAAAATTGTTTTGGGATGGAAGAAAGAGAAATAACATTGTTTTAAAATCATAGGTGTTACATTCAAGAAAGTATTCTTTCGCAGTGGGAGATAAGAACAAAACAAATGAAGTCTTACCAAATGTTTTGGCGAAAATGTAAAGCAAAAGAAGCTTAAACATGTAACAAAAATTGTTTCCGAGCAAGACATACTAGGGAGTAATAGAGAAGTGATATCTAACTATATTTCTGTGCGCTTTAGCTAAAGGGAGAAGCACAGGGATCACCTGATTCACCTTCATCATCCTTATTTGGTCTTGGTAGTGAAACTGAGAAGCTCTTTCCTTCCTTCACAAACCATCCACTCTGTCATCTTCTCATTATCAATTAATTCAGTAGCAAGAGAAAGTGCAATGCATCCCATTGTCTTGCATTGTCAGCAATATTATCAGCAATCACTGCTTTCCAAAGTCAATTAAATTCTTCACAATTTTATCTTGCCCTGTACCCACTGCAACTTGAAGAACGGTATTGTCGTTGTAGTGTTTAATTAAAAATATTCTCAAGAAAATTGTTGATGTGCACTCTCACTTCAATCCATTTGCCTCTCTTCACCAAACGATGGAGCTAGTCAAGCTCAATATCATGGTAGGCTTGTTGAGTTTTAAACAATAAGAATTCAAAATATAAATCATAGCATGCATTAAACTTTGCTTTTGGTTTAGGATTACATAGCTAGAATCAATCCTTCATCTATGTTTTTGTTTGGTTCATCTCTGTCTTATCAAATTTTTTGTCCACAAACACTATTAAAATTTAAAATTTTGCGACAAATTGTTGCTAAAAATTGTCACTAACACTATTTACGACAGATTTTGTGTCAAAACTTACTCCTTAACATTACTCATCTCAAGGATCATACGGTATTGACGTTGAACGAGAAAGAAAAAAGAAAATAATGATATAGATTAAATGGGCATGAAATGATGAATTAAATACCGAGTTATGATCGTGTTTACATGCATAACAAAAATCCCAAATCAATTTTTCACACCAATAGTCCCTTTTCAAGAATTCAAGAGACATTTTAGATAAGATTCTTAAGTTCTTTCGAAAAAAAAAATTTGAAACTCTTATTACATTCTAAACAAAAATCTATAAAATATGGATATGTTTAAGCAAATCATAGAATATATATATATATACATATATATATATATATATATATATATATATATATATATATATATAAACAACTTTAATTCATATCTTAACCGATCATTGATACCAATTATTGGTTTTAAACAATAAACAATTTAAGATATAAATCATAACATGCATTAAAGTTTGCTTTTAGTTTAGGATTATATTAAAGAAAGTATTTTTTTAGATACAGGAGATCTAAACAAAACGAATGAAGTTTACCAAATATTTCGTCAGAGACGCAACATAAAAGAAGCTTAGATGCATAACGCCAATCATTTTGGAGCAAGACGAACTGGAGAGTACAGAGAAAAGATATCTAACCATATATTTTGCGACCCTTAGCTAAAGCGATAAGCATAAGGATCTCACCTTTATCATCTTCATTTGGTCTTGTTGGTGAAGGTGAGAAACTCCTCATCTCCTTCATGAACCATTCACTCGGTCATCTTCTCATTATGGGTGAATTCATAAGCAAGACAAGTGCAGTGTATGCCCTTTGTCTTGCAATGTTAGCAATATTATCTTGTCATGTACATTTTAAAACTTGAAGAATGATTTTGTCATTGTAGTGTTTATTGAAAATATTCTTAGAAAAATTGTTGATATGCGTTCTCACTTTAGTCTATTTGCATCTCTTTACCGAACAATGGAGCTAGTCAAGTTGGTTGCTACGAAAACGATTAAGCTCAATATATGGTAGGCTTGTTGAGTTTTAAACAATAAGAAATTCAAGATATAAATCATAGAATACATTAAACTTTGCTTCTGGTTTAGGACCATGTAGCTAGAATCAATCCTTGATCCATTTTTCGTTTGGTTTATTTCTGTCTTATCAAATTTCTTGTCCACAAACACTATTAAAATTTACAATTTTACAACAGATTTTTGCTAAAAAATTTGTCACTAACACTATTTGCGACGGATTTATATATATATAAACAACTTTAATTCATATCTTAACTTGTCTTTGATACCAATTATTGGGTTTTAAACAATCAGCAATTTCAGATAAAAATCATAACATGCATGAAAGTTTGTTTTTAGTTTACATTCAAGAAAGTATTCTTTAGATACAGGAGATGGGAAAAAACAAATCAAGTGTACCAAATATTTCATCAGAGAGACAATGCAAAAGAAACTTAGAGGCGTAACGCCAATCGTTTTGGAACAAGATGAACCAGGGAGTACACAGAAGAGATATCTAACCATATTTTTGTGGCCCTTAGCTGGAGCGAGAAGCACGAGAATCTGACCTTCATCATCTTCATTTGGTCTTGTTGGTAAAGCTGAAAAGTTCCTCCCTCCTTCATGAATCATTCACTCTATCATCTTCTCATTGTCGGTTAATTCAGCACCAAGAAAAGTGCAGTGTATCCCTCTTGTCTTGCTATGTTAGCAATATTATCTTGCTCTGTACTCACGACAACTTGAGTGGCGCTGTAGGGTTTATTGAAAATATTCCTAGAAAAACTGTTGATGTGCGCTCTCACATTAGTCTATTTACATCTTTTCACCGAACAATGGAGCTAGTCAAGTTGGTCGCTACGAAGACGATTAAGCTCAATATCATGGCAGGGTTGTTGAGTTTTAAACAATAAACAGTTCAAGATATAAATCATAGCATGCATTAAACTTTGCTTTTGGTTTAGGATTACGTAGCCAAAATCAATCCTTGGTCCTTTTTTTGTTTGATTCGTCGTTGTCTCATCAAATTTCTTGTCCACAAACACTATTAAAATTCACAATTGTGCGACGGATTTTTGCTAAAAATGTTGTCACTAACACTATTTGCGACGGATTTATATACACAATGCAAAAGAAGCTTAGAGGCTTAACGCCAATCGTTTTGGAACAAGATGAACCGAAGAGTACAGAGAAGAGATATCTAACCATATTTTTGTGGCCCTTAGCTGAAGCGAGAAGCACGAGGATCTCATCTTCATCATCTTCATTTGTTCTTGTTGGTAAAGCTAAAAAGTATCTCCCCTCCTTCATGAATCATTCACTCTGTCATCTTCTCAATGTCGGTTAATTCAGTAGCAAGACAAGTACAATGTATCTCCCTTGTCTTGCTATGTTAGCAATATTATCTTGCCCTGTACTCACGACAACTTGAGTATTGCTGTAGTGTTTATTGAAAATATTCCCAGAAAAATTGTTGATGTGTGCTCTCACTGTAATCTATTTACATCTCTTCACTGAACAATGGAGCTATTCAAGTTGGTCGCTACGAAGATGATTAAGCGCAATATTATGGTAGGCTTGTTGAGTTTTAAACAATAAACAATTCAAGATATAAATCATAGCATGCGTTAAACTTTGCTTTTGGTTTAGGATTACGTAGCCAAAATCAATCCTTGGTCCATTTTTTGTTTGATTCGTCTTTGTCTCATCAAATTTCTTGTCCACAAACACTATTAAAATTCGCAATTGTGCGATGGATTTTTGCTAAAAATGTTGTCACTAACACTATTTGCGACGGATTTTGTGTCAAAACTTACTCCTTAGCATTACTCATCTCAAAAATCATACGCTATTAACATTGAACGCGAAAGAAAAAAAAAACAATGATCTAGATTAAATTGGCACGAAATGATGAATTAAATGCCGAGTTATGATCGTGTTCACATGCATAACAAAAACCCCAAATCTTATTTTCATACCAATAGTCCATTTTTAAGAATTCAAAAGAAATTTTAAATAAGATTTTTAAGTTCTTTCAAAAAAGAAATTTGAAACTCTTATTATATTCTAAACGAAACTCTATGAAATATAGATATGTTTAAGCAAATCATATGATACATACATACATATATATATATATATATATATATATATATATATATAAAGAACTTTAATTCATATCTTAACCTGTCTTTGATATCAATTATTAGGTTTTAAACAATAAGCAATTTAAGATATAAATCATAACATGCATTAAATTTTGTTTTTGGTTTACATTTAAGAAAGTATTGTTTAGATACAGAAGATGAGAACAAAACGAATGAAGTATACCAAATATTTCATCAGAGATACAACGCAAAAGAAGCTTAGAGGCATAACGCCAATCATTTTTGAATAAGACGAACCGGAGAGTACAGAGAAGAGATATGTAACCATATTTCTGTGGTCCTTAGCTGAAGTGAGAAGCACGAGGATCTCACCTTCATCATTTTCATTTGGTCTTGTTGGTGAAGCTGAAAAGTTCCTCCCCTCCTTCATGAATCATTCACTCTGTAGTCTTCTCATTGTCGGTTAATTCAGCAAAATGTCAGCAATATTATCTTACCCTGTACTCACTACAACTTGAGTGCTATAGTGTTTATTGAAAATATTCTCAGAAAAACGTTTGATGTGCACTCTCACTTTAGTCTATTTGCATCTCTTCACCGAACAATGGAGCTAGTCAGGTTGGTCGCTACGAAGATGATTAAGCTCAATATCATAGTAGGCTTGTTGAGTTTTAAACAATAAACAATTCAATATGTAAATCATAACATGTATTAAACTTTGCTTTTGGTTTAGGATTACGTAAACAAAATCAATCCTTGATCCATTTTTTGTTTGGTTCGTCTCTATCTTATCAAATTTCTTGTCCACAAACACTATTAAAATTCATAATTATGCGACGGATATTTGCTAAAAATTTTGTCACTAACACTATTTGCGACGGATTTTGTGTCAAAACTTACTTTTTAGCATTACTCATCCCAAGAATCATACGCTATTAACGTTGAACGCGAAAGAAAAAAGAAAACAATGATCTAGATTAAATTGGCACAAAACGATGAATTAAATGCTGAGTTATGATCATGTTTACATGCATGACAAAAACTCCAAATCTTTTTTTTTTCATACCAATAGTCCGTTTTCAAGAATTCAAGTGAAATTTTAAATAAAATTTTTAAGTTCTTTCGAAAAAGAAATTCAAAATTCTTATTATATTCTAAACGTAACTCTGAAATATATATGTTTAAGCAAATCATAGGATACATATATATATATATATATATATATATATATATATATATATAACCAACTTTAATTCATATCTTAACCTATCTTTGATACCAATTATTCGGTTTTAAACAATAATCAATTTAAGATATAAATCATAACATGCATTAAAGTTTACTTTTGGTTTACATTCAAGAAAGCATTCTTTAGATACAGGGGATGAGAACAAAACGAATGAAGTTTACCAAATATTTCATTAGAGATACAAGGCAAAAGAAGTTTAGAGGCGTAATGCCAATCATTTTGGAACAAGATGAACAGAGTCCAAAGAAGAGATATCTAACCATATTTCTATGGTCCTTAGTTGAAGCGAGAAGCACGAGGATCTCACCTTCATCATCTTCATTTGGTCTTGTTGGTGAAGCTTCAAAGCTCTTCCCCTCCTTCATGAATCATTCACTCTGTCATCTTCTCATTGTCGGTTAATTCAGCAGCAAGACAAGTGCAGTGTATCCCCTTGTCTTGCAATGTCAGTAATATTATTTTGCCCTGTACTCACCGTAACTTGAGTGCCATTGTAGTGTTTATTGAAAATATTCTCATAAAAATTGTTGATGTGCCTTGTCACTTCAGTTCATTTGCCTTTCTTCACCGACTGATGGAGCTAGTCAAGTTGGTCGTTATGAAGACATTCAAGCTCAATATCATGATAGGCTTGTTGAGTTTTAAACAATAAGCAATTCAAGATATAAATCAAAGTCACGACCTTTCTCATTGAAGAAGTTTAAAAACCTTGTCTCCTTGTACTTATCAAGGTTCCCTTGACATGCAAAGGCTCCAACTCCAAATCAAGGGGCCAACTCATCAACCACCACTGCCTCACCTCTACTAGTATGTACTAAGTTTGCTATCTAAATCTAATTAAGGAATTTTTCTCGTTTTCATATTCTAGAGTCAAAACTTTTGAGACAACATACTAAAGAGTTTTAAATGATTCTAAACATTAAAAATATCTTTTTTTCCTTAAAAATCAAATATGCATTTAGAAAAAAAAGATTATTTTAATGAAATAAAAACAAATATTTTTATCTCAAAACCTTTAATCAAAACTCATAAAATTTATAAAATAATTTAAAGCACCTTTTACAAAAGGGAAATATTACTCTACACACATAAACAAAAAAGTAGCAAAAATCATAATGTTAACGAGTCTAATCTAGAGAGTGAATGAACTACAAGTTTGAGTAACTTATTTATTTAAAATATTTAAGAAAATTTTAAAATAAGGCATCTTCTTTATATAACATTTAATTTGTTACTTGCCTGATAAGGTAAGACTTGATATCTCAATATTTTCACTAAGAATTCAAAGCTACCTTAAAATCGTATCTTGTATTTATTAGAAAAATCACTTAGGTTGTTTAATGCAAAAGGAAATTAATATATAAAGTAATAAGTAATTTGCTTTCTCTTTATTGAAAAATTTATTTCATTTCAATTTATTTATTGATTTTAGCTATATCATGTGATTTAATTGATTGAATTCACTAACCCCTCTATACATTGCTAAGGTCAAGAAGAAAGGCGTATGAAAAATTTATTCAAGCCTAACAATATGAGATTGGTAGCTACTTTTCTACCTCTCTTTGTCACTTTCTAGCATTCTATTGCTTATACTATTATATATTTTCAAGGATTGATTTTAGTTATTATTGATAACAGAAAGAACTTTGCTTTTATGATTTTACCTTAAGGAAGAAACCATTCACATCAACAAATTTGGATAAGACGATGATCTATGCCACTGAGACTTACTTTGGCAATTTCCATTGACATTCTTAATGTTTGAATTTCTCTCATTCTTTAATTAAGGAAAGATTCAATATAAAAGCTTCTACTTAGATTTACAATATGAATATTTATATATTTAATCTTGATGCTTGGAGGGATGAAAAATTGCACAGATCATTACTATTATTGATAGAGCAGGGTAGATTTCTTTGCTTATTTCTCAACTCTTTACTTCTTAATGTGCTAATAATTTTCTACAAATATTGTGTTAATTGCCTTTTTTCCTTTTTCAAAGACTTTAAGATGTGGATGATAAAAAAAAATAAAATTTATGACATGGTTTTCCTAAGTATAAAATCTATTCTTTTGCTAAACAAATTACCTAGATAATAATATTCTTGTATTAGAAAATTATACAAATTTCTAGAATAGTCTAGAAAAATATTGAGAACAGTCTAGTAAAAACTATTTTCATCTTTTAATTTAAAAATAATTTTAAAGATAGTTCTAAAATATTGTAAATATTATAATATTTAACCACCCAAATGTAACAGTGGAGGATGCTTATAAATAGACACGCTATCTCATTGTAAAAGTCAAGAAGAATTAAGCACACTATTAATTATCTATCTCTTAAGTGTTTTACTCAAATTTCTTCAACTATCATTTTTAACTATTTCAACTATATTACTCGTCATTTACATAAAAAACCATTATCTTGTTTTTCCTTTGACCTTGGTACAAGTGTTAACTTAATGGAATGCTTGAAACATAGCTCTTCTAATTTGTTTGTTTTATATTGATGCTTAGGTTTATAGTGAAGATTAAATTTTATAAAAGAAAAAGATACTCCAACTTAATTTTAATTCAATAAGTAATAATTTTCATATTATAATAAATAGTGGTCACAACTTCTAACACTAACATTGATCTATATATAACACTTATTTAGTCTCAACCCAATTTAAATTTTTTTTAAAATGCTTTCAATACTCTCATAAGCTAACTTTAATGCTTGTGCTAAAATAAATATATAAAATATATGAGATTTTTGTTTTCAAAATTTGTGTAAATATTTTGTCTTTAGTAGATTTCTAACTTAAGCAAATTACATTAATTATCTTTAATGTTCATTGAATTTAGAATATGCACTCTGCCACCATAATAGACACGTTATTTAGAATGTGTTTCAATTGTAACTAAAATAGATAGTTATTAGTAATTTTTTGGGTATTACTCTAATTAATATTGTTTTAAATATTAATTTTTAGCTACCAACTAAAAGTTTTATTTTTTTATTATTTTTAAATAATTTCTTCTTTTATCTCTTCAATTTCTAAACCACTTTTTACTGCATTTTTTTATATTCAAATTTTTTAAATCACTCTTGCCATTATATCTAAATAAATTATAAAAAGATTAAATCCTATTTTTTACAATATAAAACCATTAAAATAATATAAATTAATTAGTATCATTTCAGATTATTTATATTTTATTTGAATGAAAAGTGAAGTAAAAATTAAAAAATAAATTAGAAAGCTTGAAAAAGAAATAATGTAAATAAAAAGAAACATAATAGAAATAGTGTATTGTTTGGATGAATAAAAATGAAGTAAAAAAAATTACTTTTGCTTCTCTTGATGAGTGAAAGAAAGAAGGAAATAATATAAAAAAATTCTATAATAATTAAAAAAATGAAAATTATAAAAAATGTATTAATTTTATATATTAATATGAAATTTTTTTAATTATTGATTTTTTAATTTTAGCTATAAAATAATAATTTTAATTTTTACACGATTGAATAAAAAAAAGTGGAGCTCTTAACCAGATGAATTTTACCTCTCAACAACACTGAAATGTTTCAGCGTGGGATTTTTTGAAATTAAAATTTTTCAACTACAGAAAATCGAGAAAAACATGATGCCTTTTCCTTTTCTATTTTTCATATATATTTTTAGAAAGTATGAATATAAATACGAAATATGAATACAATCTGATACGGATACATAATTAATACAACAAATTAAAAAAAAACAAACGGTTAAGATACAACATATAAAAATAATAAAATATTATGATAATAAAAATTTTTAATTAAAAAATATAATGTTTGATAAATAAGCATTAGCCGTTAGAGATATAAATTCCTTTTTTCTAAAACGTACAAAATATTAACTTTAAAGAAAAAAATTATAAAACTGGTATTCTCAATAAAAAAATCCAAAGTAAAAAGCTTATATATATAAATATATATATAGTTTTTTTTTTTATTCACCAGTTTTTCTCTATTAAAATATTTTTCTTTCCTTCTCTCCGATGAGTTGAACATTCAAACTTAATGTTTCTAGCAAATGTTACAACATTTCAACTGATAAACAAAGTCCATGTTACAGAACACAAAAGGTTTCCACTTTCCGATGCCTAGATTCTCTGTTATCCAATGCCACTTTCCTGTGAAATTTTGATGAGCTTTGTGACTTCAATGCCAGCCCATAAATACTTTGACCATCAACTTACCAAAGATTCTTCTCTCCTGAGGAGGTTTTACACTTCATCCATATTCGTAAATATGATTATAATACTCTCATTTGCAATTTTTTTTTTAATGCCTGCTAAGTTCTGGAAAAGATGAAGAACTCTTCTCTTTATTTTCTATTTTAGAAGTACTAGTATGAGAAAGAAAAAAAAATACATAACTTTAATAAAATTCATACTTTTTATTTTCTAACATAATTTTACTATTTTGTAATTTTTTAATAGAAAAATTTATAAATTTTTTCACCTACAACTTTATATAACACCTAATATTGTTTCTATATTTGTTCCTCATCATTTTTCTTGCTCTTGCGTCTAGGTGCATTATGTCCAGATACATTAACTTGTTTAGTGGGCTTGGCAACATCCCTTGGGGACTCAACTGATCTGATTTTCGCATGTTTTATTGAAAATTTAAGAAATAAACAAGTAAAGCTCGTTATTATTTTCAAATTTTTGTAATAATGTGTTTTATAAAATTCTTTACAAGTTATTTCTTACATTAATTATTTTCATTCAAAAACACCCTTAATAGAGACAAAGTAGTTAGCTAAATAGTAAGAGAGTAAGACAATAAATCCCAATTTAAGGATAATGTTTTGAAAATTCAAATTATTGATGAATTTATTTATTAATAAAATTAGCTATATTTTTAAATTGTTGTAAAGTAATTAAAACATCTTAGATTTAAAACCAGAAGTAATATTAAGTATGAATGCTTATTTGATAGAAATGAATGTACCCAATACTTATGACCTCGATCTGATATTGATGCATGCTAATATGCAAAATGTTTTATTTTGCTTTTAAGTAGTTCAGTTTGTTATTAAAAACGTGATTGATTCAATCTAAATTTTAAAAATAGTTGTTTATTTTTATTTCATTTTAAAAATTTAAAATATCATTCTCTAAAATAAAGTAAACTAAATATACACTATATCGAGCAAACTACATCATCCCTTTCAAATTTAGCATCCTCTTTAAGCTTGATTTGGAATAAGAGAAATTGCGAAGAAAGGAAAGGCCACTAAAGATAATATACATTCTAATGTCTTGTTGGTATAGCATGAAAATAGAGAAAGAATGTATGTGTTATAGGTATGCTTCTTTCTTTTATTTGAGTATAATATATTTTTGTTTTTATCTAAGGACAAGAATGTCTTTATAAAAAGTATCCCTTCCCTTTTTCTTTATTTTTTTTTTATACCAAACAATTTAATTATAATTGTTTTTCATGGCATGATATACTTTGGATCACTTAATAGCATAAGCATGTACTAAAAAATCTATAGCACAAAAAATAAAAGGTGGAAAGGGCTTGGTAAAATAACTGGTTAGGTTAAATTAGTAGCAAAATAAATAAACTACGCATGATCCTTCATTATGAAACAAAAATCCACATGGACTCACAAGTCACAATCAATTTACATATTTGGTGCCCTTAAAACCACTGGAATATGAAAAGGAACAAGAACTATGGTAACATTTTGTACTTTCTAGCATGTCCAATGGTTAACCTCGTTCACTGCTTGAGCTTGATGAAGTGATTGGTTCAACTTCACAGCTACAATAAGTTGAAGGAGTGATTGGTTTACCAAGGTAGGTGGGTTTGTCATCTCCTGCCATGATCACAAGTATCTTGGGCTCAGAGTCAGTCTCTATGTTAAGGGGTGTTGCATGTTTGATGTTTTCACCTTCAGCTGTTAATTGAGAAGCATGCTTTTTGTGGAAGCAAATAAGGATCACCAATGCCAAAGAAATCAAAGCCATCATTATAGCTAAGCCTCCAAAGAGGTAAGGAATTGGAGACCTCCATGTCCTAATCTCACTGGCAGGTGATGAACCGTTTATTGGCCTCATGTCTCCAATCTCTATATTGGTAGAATTAATGGTGAAGTTGTAGTGGAATGAAGTAAGGTAGTGATGGTACCAGAATTTATAGTAGAAATGGTACATTTTGAAATACAAAAGTACCCTTTTGGCTTTGGGAGAAGATTCTGTTTTATGCTTGCCTAGATGCTTAATGCGGAGGTCAAAAGTGCAAAACATTAATGATTTCAGAGCTCAGAAGTGCTTAATATGAAATAAGCACTTAGAAATCGTATTAATACTTTTCCTGTTTTCCAAAATTAACATTTTTTTTTGTTTTTTAATTTATTTTATTTCATTTATTAAAATCAACAGTTTTGATGTTTGTTGCCTTAAAATTTTTTTACCAGATTCTGGTTTACCAAATAACAGGCAGGCCTAATTTTCTTGTATAAAATTGTTCATATGCAAAAAAGCTGCAGTTTAAGTAGCCAAAATATGGGTAGATGCATCCAAGAAATTTCTCATCTTTAGGAGTCTCTAGCTACGGTGACTGGAAATGATAAAATATCAACCTTCACTTTGTTGTTCCCCTTAGTAAACGAACAAGATATCTTGCCTAACTCCCAACAGTTTCCAATATATCAATCACTGGTGAATATAGAGGGACAAAAGAAAAATATCTTTCGGTTGTGTTATGCAATTGATTTAGACTTGCTAGTTGACGTAGCTTACAAAATCTTTATAATATTCCTCTTTTTTTGTCAACCACATGATCATAAGCAGCTAGAGGTTGCAGCTGGTGGTTGCTGCAACGTCTAGCACCATCTGATCTATGCACCACCTATTCAGTCTCAACCCCAATTTGTAATTTTTCAAAAATACATATGATTGTCTTAGCCTTTTCAAGTTTTTTTTTTTTTTTTTGGGTGAAGGCAATGGTTTTTCTATTTTGTAAATAGTACAAATTTCTTTTGGGAGTGCTCGTGTGTAGATGAGTACATGGCCAATCCTGTTTTTTATTTACTCTTTAATTTCTTTATTATCTAAAACTCCTCCTCAAGTCAGCTTTGATCTAGTTCAGACTTGTATTTTAAAATTTTTTTAGTATGTTCTTGTATTTCAAGTTTGAGACTTTGTTATTGGTCTGGTTTTTATATTTTTTTTATTGCTTCAACTTATCCTCCTACTTTTGAGTTTTCTTAGATATCCTAGGTTTATTTTTACTTTTTATTTTTCATTTGGATTGACTTTTTTTTAAAAAAAAAAAATAGGCCTTTCATTTTTTGCTATTTTTTTCAAGTTTTTTTTTTTTTTTTTTACCAAGCTCTAATACTTATATTAGAATTGATTATGGGTCCAATTTGATTGTACAAGGAGAGAATAAACTTTAAACTTGAGTGACCTGTTTATCTTAAAAAGTCTTGACAATTAATACTCATAACTCTTAATTATATGCTCTTTAATTTGAGACTTTTATTAGCTAACATATGACGCTGGCCTGTGCGGCAAATGATTTTTAAGCCAAATGGAAAAATGGTGCTCCAAGAATTTGACAACAACGGCATTGAAGTGATCCAACCCCCAGCAATTTTCCGTTCCTAGTTCCTACCCCTGAAATTATGTGCATAGAGGTATTTTTTTTGTTATATTATAAACTGTTCTCAATCTGTAATATTGGAATATATGTTATAAATTTACAATATGTATGATGAAAGAATCAAAGAATTTGTAACTCAACAAATATGCATAGTACAAATAAAACGATCCTATGTTTACATGATTATTTATATCTTTCAAAGTCAACCAATATCCAACAAATGTTGCCTCTCTAAATAATGATTTGAGAGAACACACAGATCACACAAGACACCACCCTGCATGGCTATGTCTTCATCTCTTCATACTCAAAAAATTGAGTAATGGTCTATCTGGGACAGGTATCAGCTTCACAACCCAACCAATTGGCCAGGAAACTGCAGCAAGACCAATGCAAATAGCCCATTGCCCCCAATTTAGCCTCTCTGTATCAGCAAACTTCTTAAGAAACTCAACCATCACCACCTGAAGGACTATTGTTATACCAATAATTCCCAAAAACAACTTGCTCCTATGTATGCCTTTGAAAACATTCTTCTTCTCCATCTTCCTTGCATTGAACTCATTGAACACTTGGCAAAGAACAAATGTATTGAAAATCAATGTGTCATTTACTCCTGATGTCACACCAAAGATAGACTCACCTTTGAATTGAAGGGTCAGCAAAACTGTTATCTGGTACAAAGCTTGAGCTAATAGATTCCTCCACATAACATTGGTGATAAGAGGTTTTGTTCTACCTACTGGTGGTTTGTCCATCAACTCCTTGGTAGGCTTTTCTGTCGCAAGAGCTAATGCACCTAATGTGTCCATGATCAAGTTCACCCATAATAATTGCACTGCTGTGAGTGGCACTTCACCTGCTGAAACTGCTGCTACAAAGTTGATAGCAAGTGCTGCAACATTCACTGTCAATTGAAACTGAATGAACTTTTGGATGTTATTATAAACACATCTTCCCCACCTTAACACTGTGACAACTGAGGCAAAATTGTCATCCAATATGACAATATCTGAACTCTCTTTGGCCACTTCAGTGCCTTGAATTCCCATAGAGAGACCAATATCAGCTTCCTTGAGTGCTGGTGCATCATTTGTACCATCACCAGTGACCGCAACTACATGACCCTTTTGTTTTAGGCATTGAACCATTAGAAGTTTGTCAAAAGGAGAGGATCTTGCCATAACACAGATTTTATCCACTTTCTCCAATCTCTCTTCAGGTGTGTAATTTCGAAACTCCTCTCCTTCAACCACTGCTCCAACCGTGTCTTGATTAGGCCGAAGAATGCCGCATTCGGTTGCTATAGCCTTTGCAGTGAAAACATTGTCACCTGTGATCATTTTCACATTTACACCAGCCTGTTGGCAAGCTTCCACAGCTGTCTTCACCTCTGAACGACATGGATCCTTAATACCAACAAGGCCTAACAAGGTTAAACCATTGTCTTTCACCATTGTGTTGCCTTCTTCGTCTCCTAGTTCTTTTTCTTCAACCTCTACATGTGCAAAAGCGATACAACGAAGACTACTAGCTGCCATACCTTGAATAATGCTTTCAAACTTCAACATGCTATCGTTGTCAAGATCTTTCACAATGCCAGCAGCATCATAGTATTTTGAACACTTCTTTAGTACCATTTCTGCTGCTCCTTTCCAGTGTGCATTCACTGTGTTGTCTGCTTTTCTTCTCAACAAAACTCCACTTCTTTTCTTCTTTGAGTTGAAGGTCTCAACATGAATGATAGAACAGCTTCTTGTCATGTGCTCCATTTCCATGTTCAATTCCAAGACAGCCCATGATAGGATTGCTTTTTCTGTGGGACTACCTGAAAACTCAAATTCAGAACCTGATTTGTTAGACTTGTGCACACTTCCTGTTGTGTTAAGAGCCACTCCTTCTTGGATCAGCTGAAGAACAAATGGAGCAACTTTTGAGTACGCACTTTCTGCCACAGGTTCTAGGCCAAGCCAAAACTTGGTCACCTTCATTTGGTTGAGTGTGAGAGTGCCTGTTTTATCAGTACAAATTGTGGTGGCAGACCCCATGGTCTCACATGCAGAGAGCTTTCTCACCATTGCTTGGTCAGCCATCATTTTCTTCATTGAATAAGCGAGTGTTAGAGTAACAGCTAGTGGCAGACCCTCAGGGATTGCAACAACGACAATGGTAACAGCATCAGCAACAATTCCCACAACAGCATTCATTATGTCATCAAACTTGGTCTTGCTTCCATTGAACTCTCTAACCCCTTTATCATCCTCTGTGTTACCTGTGAAGTAACGAACCAACAAAACAACAAGCACAAGGAAAGCCACAAGCAAACCTACCTTCCCAATGGCTGATGTAAGTTTGTTAAGCCTTTCTTGCAAAGGGGTCTGCTCATCAATATCACGGCTAATTGAGCTCATCATTTGGCCCCATGTTGTGTTCATACCAACTGAAGTAACAAGCATTTTAGCATACCCTTCTGCAACCTTTGTGCCAGAGAACAAGAATGGGTGGTGGTGTCTATTAACCTCAACATGATCACTCTCCCCAGTCATGCTTGATTCATCCACGCTTAGTGAATGTCCTTCTATGAATAACCCATCTGCCGGTACTTGATCTCCAATCTTCAAGCAAATGACATCACCAACTACAATCTCAAAGATTGAGATTATTTTCCTCCTCCCACTTCTCACCACGTCAATTTGTATATCATTGCTCACTTGAGACAACTTGTCAAATTGTCTATTCTGTCTAAAGTTGCTTATTGAAGACAAGGAAATGACAATAAACACAGCAAGAAAAATGCTTCCACCATCATACCAACCTTCTTTGAGGCCATGCTCCTTGATGCCAAAGCCAAGGGAAAGAGCTGCACAAGCCAAGAGGATGAGAATTGTGACATCCTTAAAGGCCTCAACCACAAAGTGAAAGAAACCTTTGGCAGGTGGTTTGTTGTAAGTGTTGGAACCAAACACTTGTTTCCTACGTGAGATGTCTTCAGCATCATCATCACCTTTGATACCATACTCAACGTTGGTTTCAAGGGCTGTAGCCACCCCTTCAACCCCACCAATGTTTTTAAGGTTCTCGAGCTTTTTTCCTTTGATTATGTCGCTGAGGCTTGTTTGGTTAATACCAAAGGCATGTTGCTGTGGATTCAAATCAACCACGGTGAAAGATGGTGAAGATGAGGCTTTTGATTTGTGTTTGGTTTTTCTGTTGAGAGTGAAGTGTGACATAAGTGCTCGGGAACAATATATGGTCATGAATGCAGAGTGCCATCTTTTGTTGGGTGCACTGTTGGTGTTTGGTGCATTGAGTATTACCTCAATGCGCTTCAAATTTGTTAGAAAGGTCATTGACATGGTTTTCCAGAACAGAATTAAGTAGAAAACTAAAGGAAACAAAATAATAGTAAAATGAAGAGCAGAAACACACTGTATTGAAAAGGCAACGAATTAGAAGATTGAAACTAAAATTCTCACACAATTTGTATTGGGACAATAGAGTAAGCAATGGCCAATGCTTAGTACGTACAACTGATGTATGTAATATGAAGTCGAGGGGTCCAAAAATATTGGATATTGGATAAACTAAACTTTGATATTTACATCCTGATGAACAAGGGTAGCTTATATAGTAACAATGCTACGCGTTTACTTCAAATGGAGATTTCTTAATATCCAAGAGAATGACTCATTTGTTCACCATGAAATGAATGATACTTTCATATTTGTTTTCGGCTTTTGGTGACGTAATCTACGAGGATTCAATTATCAATTAGTACTTTCAATTTAGTTGCAACGTTTGGAATCAGGAAGCTCCGACGAAGTATGAGTTTCGTATGCCTTTTTGGCCTTTCTGCGTTCTTTCGTTTTCTTTTCTTTTCTTCTTTCCAAAACTTTGTATTAATATTGACATCCCAAGTATTAAACATGAAAGTTCCAGTTAATATTTTTAACTAATCAATCGAAAAAGGAAACAGCAAATTAGTGAAGTTTATTTATAAAAAATATTCCTTTCAATTTTTTACATGTTAAATTTTGTAAATTGTTCTTAATATTTTAAATTGTATATTTTATTTAAATTGTTCTTAAGTGGAATCATAAGAGTTGGTGCTGCCGCAGTTGATAGAAAGAGTATTGTAAATCATAAGGCAATGCTATAAGCAGAATCCCTGTGAATGACTTTGAATGGTCAAAATATTAATCTCTGAACTGAGAAAATTGAAAAGCAATCGCTACAAACTGAATTACGGAGCAAAGATATAGAAAGATTAAACGGCGACGTAAATTTCAGAACATTTTATTATCAATAAGTTAATGCTTAATTTAAATAATCTTTTATCATCAAAGTTTTATGAAAATTTAATTATAAATTTTAGATGAATTTTATAATTAAAGCTAAATGCAGCCAATAACTAGTGGGTTACAATATAATTAGATTGCAACTTTAAATGAATTTTACGTTCAATATTAAAGGTTCAAAGTCCTGTTCGCCATTTTAAAATAGGGTTTACCTAACTACTACAGTTGATTCCACATTTTGTTGAAATACTACGTTGATTCCCAGAATATATGCTATTCGCGTGTGTGTGTGTATATATATAACTTATTTACACTAAACTTTTTATAGAGAGAAAATTTGATTAATTTAACCGTTAAATTATTTTTTTATTATATATACCAAATTTTATATAATTTAAATATTTGTAGGTTATATATATATATATATATATATATATATATATATATATATATAAAAGGAAAATAAAAGTGGTGTTCAAATTGACTTTCTACATGTCTTAATGACCCGTAGAAGTGTATGTTGAAACCTAGAAGACAAAATTTTGTCACGTAATGTTAATGTTTGACTGTTCAATGCGACGCGGCGAATGGCAAATAAAATTTCATGATATCATGATGGGTAATGTTGTTTAATACATAAATTTTATAATTTATGAAAAGATAAGTAGAAGTGAAAAATGTTAAGCAGAATGTTAATTTGTGTAATAGAATATTAATGTTAATTTACTGAAAGCTTCTCGCAGCTACTGCAATTTGCTACTTGCTATGCCATATCATTATATCATATACCGTTTCTTTATAAATATTTTGCTAGAATATAATATTTACTTTTTCATAAATTATTATTTTTGTTTATTATGTGATTTATTAAAATATTCTCAACTGTTAATTTTTATTAAAAAAATAAAAATAATAATTTATAAAATTTTCTATTAATTCTAAGTACGCGTATTGAGTCTAGAAATTTTTTTTAAAATATTTGAGAAGTGTAATAAGTAATTAATTAACATTTGCAATGATAATCTGTTTATATATATATGTGTGTGTAAATATATTATTAATTGAAAGAAAATAAATACTTTGTCTTAATATTATTTATTGATAACTTAATATTTTTTTAAAAAAATTTATAATTAAAAATATTTTTAGTACTTAAAATAAAGGTTTTATAACCATACTCTGGCCACACTTATAAGTAAAATAAATTAAATTTTTTAAAAATAAAAGATGCATGTAACAAAAAAAAGTATAAAATTATTACTGTTATTATAAAATAAATAAAAAATCTAATTCATAATTAATTATATAAAAATATATTTTATTAAAAATCTATTTGCTAAATTCTTAACAAATAATTATAATGTTCTATATTAAGAGTTAAATTTATTTAAAAAATCATTTATGAATCTGTGATCTTATCAAACAGCATTGCGCGGCTGACTTAGTGGGCCCCATTATAGCGTGTGTCTCTTGACATGCGTGGCGTGGAGGTGATTTCTCTGATTTCGCGTTCCCAGCGTAGATTTCGTAGCTAAATCATGAAAGTAAATTAACCCCACGTGTATGCTTGGTTTACCGACAAAAGAATTAACATAAAATATAAATTTTATTCTTTTATAATTGATTTTTTAATTATATTTTGAATCTAGTTTTATTTAATATATAATAAAATATATTGGTTTATAATTTTAAAAAATAAAAATTAATCATATATGTTTAGATTTTTTTAAAAAATATTTAAATTTAATAATGCTTTATACACTGCAGAAGAATTCTTGAATTTTATTTAACTTTAAAATAAATAGACATCATGTGTTGATCGATCATGCTAGCCAAGTGGCAACGGTCTGAATGTTGGGCAAACATCTAAGTGTGTAGAGTTGGACGCAGCAATATATCTCATTTTCAAACATAATGGGAAAAATGTGAAACCTATATATAAAATAGCAGGTTGAATTTGGGATGAGTTGAGATGAGTTATTCTTTATTTTAATTTAATTTAAATATTTAATAAATATATATTTTTTATTTTTTATCTGATTTAATTCAGATTTAATTTTAGTTGTGTACCGAATGTAGTAAGTGATTTTTTTTCTTTACGTATATAAAGATTCGAAGTTAACACTTTACTTAAAGCGCGATACTAATTAATAGATATATTTTTATAAATTCAAATTTGGTTGAATTAAATTTTATAAAAAAATGAATGAAACAGTGCACGCCTCTACCAGTGGAATTGAAGTGATGCTTCACGCCTGTCTCCAGCATACCAATGTGGCGGTGCGATCTTTTCATGATTTGTATTTTGACTAATTTTCGCCTTCTATGTCATAGTAACAATATTTTCTCTTCTATTTTAACGCAAACTTAACGGTCCAGAGTCAAGCAAAATTTTATATTTTTGTTTAATAAAATTTTTTAAATTAAACAAAAATGTAAAATCAACGTAAGAGGATCCGGGTCCATTTTCTCAGCACCGTTAATCACTGTTGATACAATTCAACTATTCAGATACGATGATCCCGACCTTTCGATTTGTTACTTTAATCTCATATTAAATGTCATTTAATACTAATATCCACATTTTATAAAATTAATAATTTTATTAATCACTCTTCATTTTTATTTAAAAATTATTTTTCAAAAATTAAAAAATTAATTAATATCTTACTTTTATAAAAAATTATTATCTAAGTTCTAATTTTATCTTTTTAATTAATTTAACTTTTTTATTTATTAGTTTGAAAATGGTAATGTGTATTAAAACAATAATAAGTACTTTCTTTGAGTTCCAAAGTGATAAGTAATAAAGAATTGTTTTTCAAAATGATGACAGATAAAAATAATTAATTTAAATATTTTATTGAACAATTATAAAATTACTACAGTATCAAATAATAATTAATTTTAAATTTACTTCAATAATTAATTTAAAAAAATCTCTAATAAAGAAGAGTTTTATTAAAAAGATTAATGATTTCTTAGTATTTAAATTAATAAATAATTTAAAATAAACAAAAAATGTTAATAATAAAGTTTAATATAAGACACGAGGTAAATAAATAGCTAATGATGAAGAAAACTAGACTACTGGTCACTGTAATAATGAATTTTTTAATAAGATTTGAAATTTATTCTCTGATTTATTTTATTGTTTTACTTATTTGAAAACAAATTCTCTGGCCAAATAAACAAAGAGCAATCGTACATGCGAATCAACCGATTGAAAATTATTTCAATTTAATATAAGATTTTAAGTTTGAGTATTAATAAGTATAATTATGTTAAATATTCAAAAAATGTGAAAAAAAGAGAGACACACTCTTTTTTTTTTAAAAAAAAAGGAGTACACAATTAAATATAACATTTGTTTGTTCTGATTCTAACTTTGAAGATGGTATCTGATGAGATTGCAACTGAGAATTTGTACATAAAAATTTAGGGTTGGGAAAAAAATCCAATCTTATAAATCTAATCTATAACTAATGTTATACTAATTTAAAAATTTAATCTATACTAAATTAATTTTTTAATTAATTATATTTGTGTAACTGAGTTAGTATTTTAAATTTATTTTTTAAATAGAGAAAAAAATACTTTTTAAAAATACTTTTTGGGTTATATTTGCAAAATTTTATCTTGAATATATTTTATAATTAATATTTTTTATTGATCTTAATTCTTATAATTAAATATTATAACATTATAATTTTATTATTATTTATATTATTAATTTTTATATCTTGACTACTGTTATTTTTATATTTATATTTATTTTTTATTTATTAAAATATCATAACATGATGATTTTATTATTATTTATATTATTAATTTTTATTTTTATAGGTTTTAGTTTAAACTTTCATCATCAATTTTTTTTATTAAAATATAATATAATTAATAAATATTACTAAATTTTTTTTAATTTATCTTGAAAATTAAATTCACAAATGTATTAAAAATTAGTTTTACCTTAAAATTTAAATTTAAAATTAGATTTTGTAAAACTAAATTTAAAACTAGTTTCAACAAAAAATAAATTTTAAAATTACTTTTAAACTGATTAAAAAATTAAAATAAAATAGTTTAAATTCAATCCGTATAATTAGTTTGTGTGGTGGATAGATGATAAAAAATAAAATATATGTAAATATTTATTATTCTAATATAATATAAAAATAAAAAATTTATATTATTAATAGATTAAAATATATACAAATATAATTTGATATTAGTTATTATAAAATTTAAATATTTTTAATATAATATTTTAATAAAAATATTTATAGCATATTTTAATATATTAATATAAAAAATATTTATAATATATTTTTATCAAATTTAAAATTAATTTTAAATCAAATTTAAATTTTAAAACTAAATTTAAATTGATTTTAAAAAAATTAAATTAATTTAAAATCCAATGCATATAGTTGAATTTTAAATCTAGATTAGTTATTTGAAATTCAATCTATGCACATTCTAATAAACTTGGGTATCAAGCTCGGTTTACTTACATATATGGGTAAAAATCTTTATTTTAGCTATTGGATTAGGAATCCAACTAAGGCTCTCAATAATGGTATACGTAAGGAGAATAAGGAATCCAACCTTTTTTTTTTTCTTGTTGGAAAAGCTTCAACTTACGCGGAACTTGTTGCTCAAGTTTTTCTCTTTTATTATTTTGGAGCAACAACTTTATGCTTAATTGAACAAAAGAGCAATGCTGTTTATATAACAAAATTTACAACAATTATTACTCAAGTAAGAGTTAAAGAAGAAAAGAAAGAAAAGTGTAAGGTAAAATAAGTGATATGGTAGATAGATTAAAAAAATGTGTAAAAATTAATGTGAAAAATTATCATATAAATTGTTGGGAAAGAATAATAAAAACGTTACGCTGCAGGAAAATTACTATTTTGAAAGTAATATTTTAACACAGAAATACGTAAGAACTCTTGTACTCAATTAAGGTTAAGAAACGTTGGTCTCAGTATTTGGGATTTGAGAATAAGAGAAACAGTATTTACCATTGTCCAGCATAAATTACAATACTTAAAAACAAATTAAATTATGTGATAAATAATTAGGATTAAAAAGAATCTAATTATTGCACTTAACGAGTAAGAAAAAGCTAGAGAAAGAAAAATATACAATTGAGAACGATTAAATAATATATCATTTTTTTTTCTCTCTTCAATATACATCTTCTCGCAAAGCCAACTTGTATTCAAATAATTTAACAAAAAGGGATATATATGCATGTATATCAATAAACATGAAAAAACATGTCAACAGGACAACATCAAGAAGAAGAAAACAAATTTTCTTTATTCTTGAATTAGTTTCTTGTCATGTGTTGGATGAATCAATCAGATGATACTTCTAAACTGCTTCTTCATTATGACATGTGGATGGCACAGGCTTGGCCAAGAATGTGGGATTACTATCTCCAGCCATTATAACAACGATCTTGGGCTCTGAATCTACTTCCGTACCCATTGTCGTCTTGGTCTGTTTCTCTTCATTACTAGCTGAGTTAGATGACGAATTTCTATTATAAAAGAAAGCTATGACAAGTAATGCCACTGTTATGAGTGCAAGTATGAGAGAGAGGCCACCGAAGAGGTAGGGAATAGGAGAGGAAACGTTTTTAAAATCAGGAGGTGTTGCCGCAGCCATGGTGGAGTTGCTTTCATTTGCATGCTCCATCATTTGCAGAATGTATATTAATGTCAACCTTGTTTGGGGTTTATGTTTTGATTGTAGGGGGTTGATGAGGTGGTAGAAGAATATGTTGAATTTATATATATTGTACAAGTTAAAGTACCTCCATGGATGGATCCTGAAAGAAAGGGAAGGAGTGTGAAGTTACTCATGAATGGCCCCACATGTTGAATTGTGAATCAAATTTACATATATTCTTTTCTTCAAATACTGCCTCGGGTTGAAATTGTTAAGCATTTGTTGATTCTTTCGTATGCGTATTTTTGAGAACCTTAAAAGAGGTATTATTTTTCTGTTAGGAAGAGAGAAATATTGACAATTATACACATTAATTGCTTTGTTTCATTTTATTGTTGAAAATAATATAAAACTTGTTTGAATTTATTTATCATATATTCACTTAAACTAAAAGAGTGGAAGGTGTTTGGTAAAATGTACAGATAAGAGTGTGCATAGATTGAATTTTTAAAAAATTAATCTAGATCGATTCAAAATTTAATTATGCCGATTGAATCTTAAAATCAATCTATTTTAATTTATTTCAAAATTTATTTAATTTTAATTTTAAAATTTAGATTTAATTTAAAATTAATTTAAATTTAATAAAAATATACTATAAATATTTTTATATTATTATTAAATTATTATATTAAAAAATATTTAAATTTTATAATAAATTTTTATTTTTATATTGTATTAAGCTAATAAATATTTACATATATTTTATTTTTTAATTATTTTAAAAGTAGTTTCAAATTTTAAATTTAATTTAAAATCAGTTTTAATTTTTATTTTTATCAAAAATAATTTTAAATTTAGTTTTACGTTAAATCAATTTTAAGATAAAATTAGTTTTCAATATATTTATGAATTTAATTTGTAAGATAAAACTAATTTATTGTATGTACTGTTGTATTAAATTAGTATCTTTTAAAAAGATTTTAATAATATTTATTAATTATATTATATTTTATAGAAATTTATAAAATATTTATTATTATTTTTAATAAACAGAGTTAACGATAAAAGTTTAAATTAAAATCTATAAAACTAAAAATTAATAATATAAATAATATAAAAATTATTATATTATAATATTTTAAAAATTAAAAAATAATCATATATAATAACAATAATAATAATTAATTTAAAAATATTACGTTAAATAATTTGGTGAACTGATATAACACGAAGATTTAATAAATAAAAACATGAAATAATACTTCCATATATATAAATTTAGATTAAAAAAATTCTAATTTTAAAACACAAATTTAATTAATAAAAAATTAATTTAACATAAATTTAAATTTTTAAAATCAGCTTAACATTGGTTATAAATTGAACTTATAAAACTAAATTTTTATCCATTATAGAGATAAGAGGTTTAAATTATTTTTATAACCTTATAAAAATATAATTAATAACAAATTAAAAATATATAAAATTATTCTGCTGGACTTTAAGTCTCGTTTAATAGAAGAAAAAAAGAAAACTCTACCGTACCATATAATTGTTTTCAAATAGTTACGAACTTCTCATTTTTATTATATCTGTTTTTTTTTTTTTTTACAAATAAAGTAAAGATTAAAAAAAAAGTGGATTGAAAAGCGGCTGATGATAGAGATTTGTATCAGGCAACAAAAATGGGTCTGGTTGTATGCAATTGGAGAATGTTGCTTTGATTATAAATTGTATCTCACTTACTCCTACGAGACTTGAATAAGTTGAATGGTATTTGTGAAATTAAGTACATACATATAATCAACAATGAAGCATCAGCATCTGACTACAAGTATTTCCCGGTTTTCTTTTTCACATGCCTTTATGCAGATTCGGTTCCTTCTTTTCTTCAAAGGAAAGTTAAACATATGAACACACGAGGATATGCAGTGCACAACTTGAGAAAATGTTGTTGTGTGTGTGTGTGTGTGTGGGTGAAGCTCCTTAAGTAAGGAAAGCAAGCTAAAGAAATAGGTAATCACTTGACCAAACAACAATAACTCTATATTTAAATTAATTCATGACCTACTATTTTAACCAGTAACTCATCAACTCAGCCAATTGTCCATAAATTTATTTCTATTCTTTTAAACAAAAACTTCCAAAGTTGTTAACTATGTAAATTATAAGTTTTACTTTTTTCTTTTCTAAAATTTACATACATAATTACATATATATAAAAGTCAAAATTTGTTAATTTCAAACTTACGAAGGATATTAACAAATTTATTTATTTATTTTAATAATATAATATAACATTTTATGTTTATATATATTATCTGTGAGAGGCATTTAAAATAATATATTTTATTTCAATTTTGTAAAATATAAGCTCATGTTATAAGTTGCTAAAAAGTATTTTGTAAACCAATCAGACTCCTAACTTTTGTATTATTATAAAAATAAATAATATAAGATCAGAAATAGCTTTCAATGTATAATAGGATTTTTTTAATTCTAGACAATGTATTTTTTCCTTAGAATTAAAATTTAACATGTATGGTTATTTTTTTATAAAGTAATTTTAAAAATAAAATAGAAATTGATAAATAATTGTTTAAGTGCGTGGTAGCTTATTAAACGTCTTTTATATTACTTGAGCCTTTAATTTAATTAAAAAGCCTAATTAAAGTTATTTTCATGACATAGGTGTCTATGTCGACCTCTTTTTATGTCTAATCTTATGTGTCTTACGTTAAAATTAATATTAAAAGTGAATGAATTCTAGGGAACCATCGTTGTTATTGGAGGAAGGAAAAACAAGAATGACAAAACAACATGGAATAACTGCCAATGTTACTTTTTTTTTTTTTATCTAATTCCTCATTTATATATTTAGATTAAATTAAACTTAAGTAAGTATTTATCACTATAAAAGCTATACAATTTCAAATTAATTTTTATAACTTTTATTAAAAGATAATTTTTATTTAGGTTTAATCAATTAAAGAAATTAAAAATATTTTATAAATACTAAATTTAAATTGTATTTTATAGAGATCAAATACTCAATTAAGCTAATTAAATATTCGGTTGCTTGGTTAAAGTAGATTTGCAACTTGTAATATTAATATCTCATATTAATATTATTAGTAGATGATCATATGGGTAGTATTCTCAATCCATCAAGGGACTAGAGACATGTTTAACTCTATTTCCCAGTAAGGGCAAATACTATCTAGTTGCTCACGGTCCTCCACATCATTTGCAACATATCTAAACCACCATTATAATCACTAGATTAAGCATGAATTCTGATTGTAAATGAGCCATGAGAGCATATGAATTATGATGTTATGTTGAATTTATCAACGGGCCTGTGTAAGTCCAAATTATGGCACAGTGTCTGTCATAAGGTAAGGCTTTAGTTTACAAACTCAAATTGAAAATAGAAGGTAAGTCATGATAACTAAATACTTGAGACAGATAAAGGGAAGGCCAAAAGCCCGAAAGCCCTATAATAAGAGAAAATGTAAAGGGATATAAAACTGTACCAAAGTCTAAAAGCCAACATTTCGGACAAAGCAACAACTCTCAAGAACAATCCTACAAGTTGAATGCCAATGCTCACACAATTCAAGACTCAAACTCACTTGTTCATAATTTCAACCATTTTTAAGGTTTGTGGAAACTAAAGCTATATATACTTCTCAGTGAATGATATTTTATTTATCTTTATTGTTTTGAAAAATATAATATATGGAGATAAGCCTTAGTTTAAAGGGAATCTGTATATTTTTTTGTCCATAGAATAAATGTCCAGGGTGCAAGTAATTGTCTGAAGGTTCTGACGAACTCAGGGAATCTTTCAATGATATCCAAAGAAGGGTATCAATCCGACACTAGACAAAAAGGCATAAGCTCCATTAGTTCTACTTTATGATATGTTCAATTAGTATCTCATGCCTTCATTAAAGTGAAAAAGGGTAACCATTTTGGTCCACTGCACAAGTCACTACACTACAATCATATATATATACTTGAATTAGTTATAGTTTTGTAGGAAAAACAAGCTAATTGATCTGATCAGTGCCTAGTATGAAATATGAATATCACAATAACACTATATTTAAATTTTTGAGAAAAATCAAGAGTTACACTAGTGATTGTCTTAATTTATCAGACATGAGTAATTTACTTTTAAATAGTATCTGTATCACTTATTATTTATGCATTTATGCAATTTGCAATAGAAGGAACTAACAAAGAATATTCCAACCTCTAAACCCTTTTCGATGCATTTGAACCATAAAATGTGAATCTTCCTCTATGTGGTAAGAATGGCGAGTTCTAATTAGCAATAGCATATAACAAATGGCATTGCAGATATTGATAATTCTAATATTCGTAGATCGTGACGTCTGGAATTTAAAGGAAGAAAAGTCCATGTCTACTTCTCTTTTTGGGTTTACTAATTGCATGTACGTATCTCATGCCTTACATATAAAAAGTAAGACCAAGCACTTTTAACTTTTGAGGACCATTACGTAACTCAGAATACGCTTTCGACTTTATTTTATTTTATTACAAATAATATTTGAACAAAAGGGTTTGTTAAAACTTTATTAATGTACATAAAGTCATGTTTATAGAAGGTTTTGTGTAGAAAAACTCGAGTGGTTTATAGAAAATAAGCCTTGAAGTTATTTCGATAACTTTCATTATTAAGTTTAAGATATAAGTCATTTTTTTAAAAAAAATTATTGAATAAGTACTTTTATCACCTTAAAATTTACAAGTGCTATCTTGCATATGCAATTGATTAATGCTTGACAAAATGAAAAACTAAAAAAAAAAAAAAAGAGTGCTAGCAAGTTACTTTTCAATCAATTAACAAATAAAGATTCATCTCTTGTAAAATTAGAAAGTGAAACCATACTAATCTCTCATTTGAAATTAGTTAAGTTTATGATGGATTTTAAAAATAAAAGATAAATACACTATTACTTTTTCTCTTTAAACATTCTTCTACTTTAAAAGGAGTAAAATGCAATAATTAATTACCAAAGGATTTAACTATACTCCTTCCTATGTTTCATTAACACATGAGATTCAGATTCATAAAAAATAATGGTTACCCGCCAAGTTTGAGCAAAATCTTGTCACCTGCCAGTGTTGTCAGCAAATAAACACAGTTAGAAATAAGTTATTTTGTAATTAAAAAATATTCAAGGACTAATTTTAATCACTAAATTAATTAATAATCAACTAAAAATAGTCCCTAAAATTTTAGTTGCTAATTTATTAATTAAACAATAAAAAAATATTGGTAACAAATTATTAAAATTTTAGTGCCAGAAAATAGTCACACAAATTATTTTTTAACTAATTTGTTAGTCACCAATTAAGTGACTAAATGATAATTTAAATCTATAACTTTGTTTCTTTTATTATTTTATAACTATTATTATTGCATATTTTTATTTCTTTTATGATAGTATTAATTTTTTATATTTTTAATAAATGAATCAAAATAAATATTTTATAAATTAAAACATATTATTAATTTTTAAAAATATGTTTATTAGTTATATTTAAAATACAAATTTTAAAAGATAGTTTATAAAATAAAATCAAATGTTAAATAAGTATGTAAGTGAATGTTATGTAAACATGTAATATAAGCTAAATATTATTTTAATGATCATGAAATATACAAAAAATTAGTAAATTATAATTTTAAAAAATATTTAAATTTTCACTGATCATAGAACTAGTGTTGGTTTTTTTTTTAAAAAAAAAATCATTTAATGATCAACTAAACAGATCAGTAAAAAAAAAAAACACATAACAAGTGACTAAAATGTTTTAAACTTCAGTTTTTTAATAAGCAAAGAATTATTATTTTTAAGAATAATAATTCTTGCTCAACAGAAAGACAGAATTGTTGTTGCAGCCATTCATTAACATTAAGATTCAATTGATGAATTTATTGGAAATAAAATTACATTAACAGATAATGCATAGTGTGAAAATAATCACAGGATATTTGTCTTCTAAATTTTAAGAAAAGAATAGTTATACTAATGATGAGCCTTAATTCATTAGAAGATGAAAATGTAATTTATTTTAAAATAGCAATTAAACGTTCAGAAATATCTATGTTAATTACTCATAAGCAACTATATAAGAGTACTTAAACATTGCACCTAATTCAAAATTTTGGGAATTCTTATTATTTATATATTTTTTATTTTATCTAATATAAAATTTTTCACTCGTATTTAACTCCAACAAACTCATATGAAGATATGAGTCAATTTTATTAATTACATACATTTTTCTTTTAACATAATTTTTATACTATGGTTAGCTCTCATAACGAAATGTGTTACTTAGTTTCTACCCTGTTAAGAAAAATTTTTGATATAATAATTCTTTCACGTAAATTCGTCACTAATTTTTAATATCCGTTTGAGTTGATAGCTCTAATATGTAGTTAAGAAAATTTTAAATTCCTCTTAAAAACAACTTCCTTGAAATAAAAAGAAAATAACACAATTACAACACAAAGATTAATGTAAAAGCTACAAAACTAAAAAAGAATTATAGTTAAACAACAATAAAATAATGCTATTTATAAAAATTTTTACAATACATAAACTTTTCTCGTAACCACTTAATAGTTTTAGTACACTTACGATCTAAAGCAATTACTTGATCTACATCATCTACATCTCTCATCACAATAAAACGAGTATATAGTAAAAAGGGTAGATATAAGTTTAAAATATTTTCAACTTATGCACAAGCACAACTTGAAATTATGAAGCCTTAGGTACACTGCCAAACTAAAGCCTTTTGATACCATTATTAAGGGCAAATGGAGAAACTTAACATATTGAGTAGATATTCATTAATAGGTTACGAGCAACGATGCAAACTTGAACATCCCACCAATTCAAAACTTAAGGCTAAAAATTTGTGAATTTTTATTATTCATATGTTGCTCAATTTCTTTATCTTTATCAAATATAAAATTTTTTCATTTATATTTAACCTCAATAAATTGTACTCCCAAGTTTTTCTTAATTACAACGGACCAATGATAAAGGAAGATAAGACTAATTAATCAAAAGAGGATGCAAAACAGTCGTATTATTTTCAACACTAACATAATAACTCTTGTGGCACATCTCTAGCATGGTGTAAGAGAGATCTCAAGACTAAATCCTTTTTCAATTGAAATTTATAATTGACATGTGTATAACTCACTACCACATTCTTTTCTTTTTTCTCTTTCTCTTTTTTTTTTTCCATGAAAGGTTAAAGAAAAGGAGGGATGCCCCATAATAATTAAGGCATTCTATCTGAAAGTCTCAAGGATGAGAACTTATATATGGATAAGGTATTGAAATATCATTATGGATCACTTATTTAATACGTTTTTATATGTAATTTTTAATTTAAAAATATAATTATAAAAATTATTAAAATATATTAAAAATTATTTTAATAAATTCTATCAATAAATTTACTGGAATATAATTTATAAAAAAATACAAATTATTTTCATACATTCTATATAAACTCTCTTAAATATTTTTATATGATTATGAATAAAAATAAAAGGATTAATGAAAGCTCACATATTCCAATCTCTCAACCTTTGTCGGATGCTCACAATTCTTGACTTGTGTAATTTCTTTGTAGCCAAGAAATTTGAATCTTCCTCTGAGTGGGGGAAGAATGGTGACTTCTAGCACTAGAAATTTAACAAATGCCGTTGCAGATATAGATCATTCCAATATTCTTAACCATTGTGGCCTTCAATTTAAAGCGAAAAAGTGCAAGTAAAGTTAACTTTTCTTCACTCTTTCAGATTTCAGAATAGAAACCTATCACACAACAGGAATAAAGCAATCTCAAGATTATTGTTCTACTTGTATCTCATGCCTTCCATAAAGTAACGTAGTGCAGACACTTTTCGGACCACTGCGTGACTCAACCATTTTTTAACTAAGTAGTTTACTTACTTTGCCAATATATGATTCCACGAAAGTAATGATGAAAAATTTTCATAAAAAATTATTATTAATTTACTATTATTATAATTTTTAATCTATTCTAACATAATTTAAATAAATTATTCATTGATTAGTTCTTTAATTAATATCTTTAGGATACTGATTTATAAACCTGGTTTATTTAGGATGTTCACTACAATTGAAAAAAAAAAGTGTTTCTAGACCAAAGATTAATGCACATGATTTTTATAATTTTGAAGGATTAAAATTAAGAAATAAAAGGAATTATTTTTCATATTTTGAGAATATATATATATATATATTTAAGTTTTAAAAAGTTCAAGAAACTTATAATCTTAGAAAGATAACATTTTACAACCTAATAGGGTATGTACATATTATCTTATGAGGAAAAGAAAGATATTTATAAAGTGAAAAATTATTTATTATTAATTTAATTTGAGGTACATGATGATCAAAGTAATTAATAAAGATCCAAACGTACTGCAAAAAAAATTTTTTTTCTTTCATTTTCAAACAATTTTACTTTAGAGTGTTTTTTTTTTTTTTCAGATGAAAATATTAGAGATAGCAAAAGGGAGAAGTTGGCATAGAAAATGGAGTGTGAAAAAACCGTGGATATAGTTGAGGGTTTTTGTTATTTCCTTTTTACTTTTAGCAAATGCCATAATTAGCACTTTTAACACAGAAACTTTAAGAATATTTCAACCACTCAACCCTTTGCAGTGCATCAGTACTTCTGGTGTCACTGCTTTGTAGCCATGAAATGTGAATCTTCCTCTTTGTGGATGAGAATGGAGAGAACTAAAGGTAAATTGAAACCAATGGCATTGAAGATATAGATTATTCTAATATTCGCAGATCATGACAACCCGAATTTTAAAGTCACAAAGTGCAAGTAAGTTTCTCTTTTCTAACCATTTTCAAATTTCACATTATCAGAATTCTTATCGCACAAGGGATATAAAGCATTGTCATGCTACACTTTCCAGTTGCTTCATTTAACTCTTCCACTTGTCTGGTTCTTTTTGTGAAATATTCAGTTCCACGATGGCTAAAAGTGCAGCCAAACATTACTTTTGCGCTTTCATTCATACTATGTGGCATATGCTAAGAGTGCAAAAGATTAACAGTTTTTTTATCCTTCGATATTGGAGGGTTATACTGATTCCAGGGTTCACGTCATGATGAAATACCTTATAAATTTTGTAACTATTTTTATTATAAAAAATTTATTATTAAATTTATGATGTAAATTCTCTTATATATAAGATTTTATTAAGCATATAATTAAGTTATTTATCTATAAATGTTTTATATTCATTTGCTTTTCAACCTAAAAACATGAGAATTGAAGCACTATATATATATTTATATTTCTCTAGCCAAACGTGAAGATTTGGCTAGAGGAAAGCTCAAAGAAGACTACAGAAGAGAATCCAATTTGACCCATAAGAGATGACCATTTATTTGGTAGATCCATAGATTCACACTGATTTTAATATTTACAATTGAAATGTGATGAATAAGTCATTTATTGTCGTTTTATTTGATAATTTTGTTATTTAAGTTATTAAAAATTGATATTGGATGAAATATTATTATTATTTCTACTCTTACTTTTTATATCTTCTATATCTACACCTTATGTGATGTGATAGAAAAAATTTTAAAAAATTTGCTGAATTTTAAATGGATATTAACACTGTTTGAATATTTGAAAATGGATATTAATTTATTTCCAAAGTAGAGGAGGAAACCTTGACTAATTATAACTGTATATATCAGTGGTAAATTTTAATTTATTTAAATTTTTTATGCGCAACACCAGCAAAAACAGAGCAATTACCTGATGGTTCGATCGATTAAGTGACAGCATATGCATTTTAACAAGACCCGTCGCTCATACTTACATTGTAAACAAAATTTCTTCTTTTTTTGGGCAATTCTAGTGAATAATAAATTCTCAGTTATCCCTTTTATTTGTTGAGCATAATTTTTGAAAATATGACAATAAATATTAATATCACGCACATTAATAGAACTGTCTTTTACATATATAGGGAAGTGAAATTTGAAGTGTGAACTAGTTGTTCTCTTTCGTTTAATTGGTGTCAGTGAACACTAGTTCAGTAGTTACTTGGATGAATGCCATTGTAGCTAAACGGGATGACCGAATAGAATTTGTTGATGAAAAGTAAAAACAGACAATAGAGATTGGGAAATTAAATTACATGGGAAAATTTTCAAAGGGGAGGTATAGACTCTCATTTTACGACTTAATATAAGGACTATATTCAATATTCATAAAGCATAAGTATAGAAATAAATATATATAATAAGGCCTAACAAATTAGACTACATAGAAATTACATGAAGTGGTTGTGCCTTCTAATGTGGTTCTCCACTTTCTCTTTTGTGTCCATTCAGAAAGAGGGAATAATGCTACATCCAGCTTCAGTGATTAGTGTTGTGGAAAGCATTTGATCCACTTCAGCTTCTACATCAGTTCTCTTTGCAAATCGACCCTTTATACGAGGTCTAGTTTCTGCGTAGGCCTTCCTTGAGGCGTATCTAATTTTCTTTTCAAACTTTCTTGTTTTCTTTTTCTCTCTGTATCTTAGCACTCTGGCTTTCCTATCCATTGGTGTGAGATGTGAAGGCATTGGAAGGGGAGGAAATAGGTCACTTGTCCCTATTGGTGACTTTGAATGGGAAATTGAGATGTCACTGATTGTTGATTCTGGTACAACGCCAGCATCCATTGATGAAACGGAAACCTAGAAATCCGAGAGATATAAGAAAAGGTTATCATAAAGTTGACCATGTAAGAAGTTCAAGGGCTCACAAGTTAGTGATCAATTTAATTTTTAAGCAATATAGAAGTAACTAGCCATTTTCATGAAACCAATAATTGACCATTTTCTGGCTTTAATAAAACAGGCACCTAGGCTTCAAATTATTATTTTTTTAATTGAAGAAACCATTTGAAAAAAATGAGGAAATGAGTTCAGGGAAGTCTAACTATGACCGGACAAAAATTGATGAAAAATTACCCTTCAAAATACGTTCGATTATAAGGGGTTACAGCTAGAAGACCAGAACTAGCAAATACAAAAAGGGAAAAGTAATCATATTTACAAAATAAATATATAGATTAATTTATAGTGAGAAAAATATGACACAACATATAATTTAATTAATAAAAAATAATTTCTTAGAAATTATAAAAAAAAATTTGTATAAATAATGTGAAAAAATAATTAAAAAAATGCCTGACCAGTTGAAAAGTGTTTTGGAAAAAAGATGGACAAATAGATCAGAAAAGTTGAAGGATGAATCAAAGTCACATGACAGTGGAAGTGGAACTAGAGTTGTTGGGTACTTGAGTTGGCTCGATTTCCAGAAAAAGAAACTAATTATGAAACCCAACATGATGGACAAAGCAAAGAAATTAAACTACCACTTCCTAGAGTCAGCAGAGGGTCAAAGCGAAATGTAATAAAGTATGAAAATTGAAGGCACCCGTCTAATTTAATTAATAATTATGGATAAATGATCCAAATAGTTTGGAAAAGGCAAAAAAAAATTTAAAAAAGAAGCAAAAACCCTTTCCTTTATTGAAACAAAAAAAGAAAGGAAGATTGAAGAAACTTACAGTTTGACTAAGAGAACCATCGTAACTGAACCCAGCTTTTGAAGAGTCAAAATCCAAACCGGGTTGAAAATGGTGTTGAACCTGACCCACAACTTCTCCTCCACACTGAACTGGAACCACCGCATAGTTCTGATGATGAGCGACAGTGTTGTAATTTTGGTGGTGCTCCCCAAAACCAACATCACTAAACTGGTTATTGTTATGCCCACAAGAATTACAATGATCCACAAGCTCCAAATACTCATCACCAAACAAAAATCCAATCTCTTCTTCCCCTAATTCATCGTTCTTCACAGGATTCGGCAACAACCACGACGCTGCTTCAGCCTCATCTTCGTCTTCACAAACTACCCCTTCTTCATTCTCTTCCTCTTCAACCTCATTCATGAACCCATGCTCTTGTTCTCCAAACAGTAACCCTATTATCGGAAGAATAGGGACACGGTGGTGGCGACTAGCCAAAGGGTTCGCTGAGTGAATATCAGCGTCACAAGATGGGCAAAGTGAAGCTGCATCCGCTTTGCATAAAAACGCGGCGGGCGCACGCTCACACGCTTCGCATACCCACACTCGCTCGTGCCTCGAAGCCACACGGTTGGCCGCGTGAATTCGAGCGTCACAAGTTGAGCATAGATATGCGGAGTCAGCATGGCAGTAGACTATGCATGCTGCTGACCGGCATGTGTCACAGACACGTGACCAGTTGGTAGTTCCGCCACCACTGTTGTTGGCGGTGCCTTCCTTCAACATGGTGTTGTGAAAGTTAGTGGATGAGTGAGTAAGTGTGTAGAGTGGCAGAGTGTTTGATTGTTTTGTGTAGTGAGTGTGAGGGTTGAGTTGAGTGGAGTGAGGTGAAGGAAGTGAAGTAGTAGTAGTAGTAGTAGTGTTGGGGGAGAATCAAGGGTGCCATCGTGGCATGAAGTTAGTGGCGTGTGCAAGTTCTTGCTTATCTTGTGGTTGGTTGTGTTTGAGGGTTGAATATGGGAGAGCCTTTTGGTAGGACCCGTGTGCATATTGCCACTTTGCCTTTTGGAATCATTAAAGAGATGTTTAGGCCTTTGTTCGTCATTATATGGTGACACAACTTGGAGCCATGTGGCATTTTGCGTCCACGTAGATTCGATACATAAACCCCTCAAAAACAGTACCTAGTTACCTTCACAACACTTACTTGAATTTTTGTGGAAAGATTAAGCCACTGTAGGTGTGAAGGGTCTAGGTAAATACTAATCCTGTAAAGTTTATTATTATGACATCTTTTCATAATATCTTTTACAATAAGAAGAGAGAAACGTGGAATTAAAACAGTGAATAATATGGTAGAGAAATATATATAAATAATGAATTGTAAACAAATAAAGTAAAAAATATTGTGAAATTAGCATTGCGTACTCATGTACTCTACAGTGTTTAGAAACCTGAGAGTGTAGAGTGTTTGCAGCTTATGACATTTCCTTGCTCTTTTTTCCCCCTCTTTTATGTCGACACATGTATGCACGTGTTCTTGAATGAGTTGTCCAGCTAAAGCTTCCTTCTTCTCTGTATCTGTTAATCCTTTCAATGCGATTGATAATAGTCGTACTTTTTTCAATGCTTAAATCGAATTAATGGGTATATGATTGTAGGCATAAATAATTATGTCGTTCTATATTCAATGTGTTTTAGACGTATTATATTACTTGTCAATTTAGAAAGGATGAAATATGATTTAGATGGATTGCCAACTCGAGTATTCGACTATCAAAGTTGATATTGATCTCCACACACACAAATATATATATATATATATATATATATATATATATATATATATGGGAATTATAAGTTTTTTTAAATATTCATCTAATCATATTTATAACACAAATATATTTCACTCAATAATCAAGTTTGTTGAAAGCATTCAAATTCGATTCAATGATCTATGCATTTATTTAATCATTTATCTTTACATTTAAGAATTTCAAGAAGTTATAGTTTAAAATATAATCGTTAATTAGTCTGATTCAATATATAAATAAGTCAATACACCTTGTGATTTATAAATATATTTGAGAAATATCAGTAATGGACATATTTTTAAAATATAATTTTCTATTATTAGATAAAATTTATTCCAAATTATATGAATTTTACTTTTAAATCAATAAATTTCACTAATACTTCTGTATTTTTTTAATAAAATTTAGTCAATAATAAAAGTGTATTAATTGTTTTTTTAAAGAGTATATTTTTACAATTTTTTTCAATACTCTTGTGCATGTGTTTATCTAAGTAATCTAAGTAAAGAAATTATATATATATATATATATATATATATATATATAGTTATAATTGAATATTTATTGTTTTCCCTCCTACAATGGTAGATCTCTTTTAAAGAAGTCATAGATTGGATAAACATGCTCTTAGCATAATTCATACAAGAAGATAGCAAATTTTAAAAGAATTGTAGTGTAGTAAGACAAAGCGTTGAAAAGATTAAGTGTGTCTTTTGAGACATTATTAGGTGAATTTGAATCTTCATTGACACAAATGAGTCACAATCTACTAATGATTTTTTTTAAGTTGTTTTAACAGTGGATATAATCAAATGAAGAGGTACGATGCAATCTCAAAGATCCTTGTATATATGGGGGTAAAATTATTTGATCAGTTAAACGAATCAAAATCAGGAAATGAAACTTATCACTTAAGGAGATAAAGAAGAAAACAAGAAAAAGATGATAATTAATATCAAATTGTCACATACGTAATCACTTTTAATTTCTTGTAAATGTTATTTTCCTGACAATCCAGAAGACAGCAATCTTATCGAAGTAGAGCTAAAGAGGAAGAACAAGTACAATTGTTGTTGGCAAACAAAGGCTAGATGGATCCAGATAGTTCGTATTTGATATCTTGACACAAGTCCTAGAAACTAGCAGACCAAAATATTTTTGGAGAAGATATAAATGTTCCATTCAAATTAACATAGGTGATATTTTCACCGTTACATAAAAATAGCAATCATAATTTTATTTCTCAAATTTACTATATCTCAACTTTGAAAGCGAGTTAATTAAAGGGACAGTTAAAAATATTAAATGATAAAACTTAATTTAAGAAGTTAAAAAAAAAAAGGGGTTAAATATTCCCATTACTAACCTTGATTTAAGTACTCATTGCCTGCCCACCTATCAATTCACATGTCAAATTTTAGAATAAAAATTTATTCTTAGATTTTTTTTTAATCATTTTTGTTCCAAAATATCGAACATGATTATTCTTAGTAATGACATTATGATAAATATGACATGTATATTTTGACTCAAATTTGTTGTAATAACTGCAGCTGCTGAAGTAAATTATTTTTATATTTTTATTTAAGTGATAAATTTTTGTTTAAAAAAAATATAGAAAAAAATGATAAAATCTACTGTATCCTTCGCAATTAAGAGTGTTTATTACTCTCTCTTACACAAAATAATCGTGATGGTTAGTTTTAAATTGATAGATAATAGAGTTAATTAGTAATTTAGTTAAAAAAAGATATTAATTTTTTTTATTTTTAATATATTAGAATTACAATCGTTAATTTAAAAAAAATATATAGATGTTGGATCTCACTACTCAGCTTGCACTTTGCCTATCTTATCTATCCATATCACTTATTTCTACTAGCTAGTAAGTATAAGATTCTTGTCATCACTACTTAGCATTTAAATAACCTTCAAATATCCCATTCTCGACAAAATTAAAAACTTTTCATGGATATACTACTTCGTCAGGATGATCCATAAATTTAATTTGTGATATATTAGATCCGAAGTTTTAAAGATAAGTGTCACCAAACAAAGATCAACAAGGGCATGTTTGAGTGGTGAATTTCAGAAGAAAAGTAAATAGAAAGATATTTTCTATAAAAACTAATACATTAAGCTTTTATATCATCAATAAATAATTTTTATTAAAAAAAAAATTGTCCTTAAAATTTTTTTCCAAAATCTAATTCTCAAACATATCCTATATGAAATCTTAGTTATTAAAAAACCAGATGACAGAAAACTTAATCTCAAGGGAATCCCCAGTACTGGTTTGTCTTTAGAATCAATTTCAGGGGTGCAAGTAACTGTCTGAAGCTCATTAGATAGTTGGTGAATATTTAGTGAGATATCCAGCCTAAAAGGGTATAAATCCGTACATATATGTAACAATAACATCCACAAGTTCTACTTTCTATGTCTAAACTTCGTTCCACATGTATCTCATGCCTTTTAAAAGTGAAAAAAGTGCAGCCACTTTTGAGGACCACATCATGACCTGGGCTACACTTTCCTACATGATACATGAAGTAGGAAATTTATAGAGAAGCCACATATTAAAAATATTTTGAATATTAAATTTAACAGCTTTGAAATCCTCAGCTAAAAAAGTTATTTATATTAGGGTGCAGTTTTTTCTTCTTCTTTTGGTTAGGACCTTTGAGAATATATAACATAGTTACCATATCCCTTCATATGGGAGTATTTATGTGCAACATCTAGTATATGAAGTAAAACTCAGAATATTCTAACCACTCAACACCTAGTTGTGCATCCGTATATCTATTATTTCTTCATTGTTTTGCAACCATGAAATGTGAATCTTCCTCTTTGTGGGGAAGAAAGGTGACTGACAACAACAACAGGTAACAAATGGCGTTGCAGATATAGATTATTCTAATATTCCTAGACCATGACAACCTGAAATTTAAAGTGAAAAAGTGCATGTAAACTTCCCTTTTGTTCTGCACTTTTAGATTTTAGATTACCAGCCGTTTGTCACAATGGGAATAAAGCAATCACGTGGCCGAATCTCCCATGTCATGGATATATTTAGTATCATTACAATTTTAAAATTTCTACTTTTTGCCAAATATTCATGTCCACGAAGACAAAAAGTGCAAGAAAATTTTCCATTCGCACATTCAATCATACAATAACAACAGCATATACTACTTAGGAAGAGGGCAAAACGTTTTCCTTTATTGAAAGTTTTATTCTCCCATAGCGCTAGCTTTAACATTGAGAGTTACATTCCTTGTTGTTTCTCTTTTATTTAAGATCGATGGAAATTGAAGCATTTGCATGATATTAACGAGAGTATTCTTCGCATAGCCAATCATCTAGCTAGCTAGCTTCACCTGCCAAGGTTATTTGAGTGTATATTTAGTTGAGTGCTTGCAAACTCAAGTTTAGATGCCATTTAGTTTCTCTTCTTCTCATTAAAAAATAAAAAAGTGGAGTCAACACAACTTTAAATAAGTTATAAAACTATAAAAAATAGTTTTTTATATTGAAAATTATGAATAGTAGAAAAACTTTGGAGCGAAATTTTTCATGAACGGGGAGCTGTTGACGAGACATTATACTTCGCAAATGAATTTACGAAACAATTAACCACGAGTTGTTTCTTTCCATTTTGAAAACTTTCTTACGAAACTTTTCCTACTGGACCAAAATAGTTTAATGAAGAAAGGGCTGAAAAAACAAAGCTTGCACAAAAGTTAAATATAATACTTTTTACGTTTTAGGAGAAAAAAAGAAACAAGTCAAGTTGAATACTTTTCATCTAGTATTTTTTTTATAAAAAATACTTTAAATTCAATTGAAAAAACAGTAAAAATAGTTAAAAATAAATATTTTTTCTTGTTCTTTTAAAAATAATATAATTTATCAGTTTTTCTAGATTTAAGGACACATCACACTAAGATTCTGTATATAATAAATTTTTTACGACAACATATCATATAATTTAATATATTGATGACATTAAAATTTATAATTTATAATTTAAATTTATTATTATTAAATTTTCTAATTATAAAAAATATATATTTAATTCATTAAGTTTAATAAAAGTTAAGTATATGTTATAAATTTATATTGTATTTTTAAAAGAATTATAATATTAATTATTGAACATATGAATTAATTAATGAAAATTTATTTTAACTTAACATAAGTTCGAACAAGATTGTTAAAGTTGTATTATTTAATACTGAGAATATATGTATGAATTTTGACAAAATGTCATCGTTTATTATTAGTAGTATATTATTTGATTAAAATTAAGTTTAATTACATTTTCTTTCTATATAAGTAATCATTTATGAAATTAGTCTAAAAAAATGTTATAATTCAATCTTTGACATTTTAAAAATATTTAAAATTTGTTTTTATAGTTAATTATTCTCTGTTAAGTGATAAATTTGCTAACATAAGTATCATAGTCATGTCATTATTATTTTTTATTATTTTATTATCATTATTTGCAAAAAAAAAAAAAGTTCTGAAATGTTTTTTCTCTGTACTTCCTTCTTCAACTTTCTTCCTCTCTTCTAGGTCATTTTTCTCACAAATAGTGATGGCAAAAATAGTTCTTTGTATTAGAAGTCTCATTCCCCCTCTTTACATAGATAGTTGGAGCTGCGAGCGTATACCTTACCTTTGATAGCAAAGTTATCTTTCAAACACTACTACAAAACCTGCATATATAAATGGATTTACAAACAAATTTTTAAATAATTACAGATAATTTTTGAAACTACAAACAGATTTACAGATGAACAAAAATTATCTGTAATATCCTCATCAGTAAATAATTATAAACAAATTATGAAATCTATTTGTAAGTTATAGATGAAAAATATGTCTGTAATTTACAGATGAAAAAAATCTATCTGTAAATTACAGATGGAAAATTTATTTTTTAAGTTATAGACGAAAAAATTTGTCTGTAATTCATCTATGATATATTTTACTATTTTGTTACTTTTTGTTTATATACATAGTTATTTCTTTTTGTTTATATACATAGTTATTTCTGCTTGTTCCTAATTATCACAATTTATAAATAGAATAAAAATTAAATCTAAAAATTCAAAATTGATTTATAAAATATAAAATTTAAATGTCATTATAAATGAAGACATAAACATCCAAATAAATAATGTTAAAAATAAAATACAAGTGTTCATCACGAATAATTTGTATGATCATCATCCGAAGGAGCATCACCATCGATAGACGAGGAGTCAGAAAAAGAATGACGCATGGAGCTTAAAACTGGTAGAGCTGGAGCTAGTGGAGGGAGGGGAAGAGGTGTAAAGCTGCTTGCTCTCATGAACTCAAAATACGCATGCATCTGCTGTATCTGCATATGTTGTTGCTCCACCTGCTGTTGGACCTCCCTTTGCATCCTCAATGTCACCTTCTTCTCTATCTTTTTTTCCATTTTTCTTGTCCACTTCTTCATCCATGCACTTTCTTTGCTCTTCCACATTCTTCATTCTGCTTTTGGAGTTGGACCTAAGTGCGAACCATGTCCTCCACTTACTCAAGTGCAAAAGAATAAGCATCTCCAGTGACAGATGCAGAGGACATGGAGTCTACAAAGCAGCCCCCATACCATAAATACGACATTTATAAAGGCCACCTACTATCTGTGACCACATAGCATCCTCATCAACTGACTCTAGATCCTGAGAAGATGCCTCCTCAAGCTTTTGAACATAGTCATCCTATAGTTCAGTTAAAATAATTAGATATTAGTCTAGAGAACTATTTAATAAATTACTAATAATAACATATAGTATCAATAAGAATGACTTATATATGTGGATTAAGATTGTATATCAACCCACAGGTTTTTGTCTCCCTTACAAGTATGTGTCTTTTTGAACAACTCTCCATTCGTAAGTGGCCTCTTCAACGACTTCTCTTACAATCCCAATTAAATTACAATCTCAAATATGGAATTATAGATAGAGTAAAATGAATTTTAAAATCATATACCAAGTTCGCCTTAGTGTCAGCCAAAGTCGTAGAGCTATCAGTATGCAATGATCCCCTCTTATTGGATGCCCTATTTGTCTTGTTCTTTACGAAGAGATTTTTAAACTCATCCATATCCCAATACTCTTGCAAGGCATGAAGAAAGTTGGATGCTATCCAATTAGTAGTAGAAGGGTCTTGACGGGCCTCTATGTACATCTATCTTAGTTGCTTTACAGTGCGACTCTTCCAAGTCTTGAAAATCATCTTTTCGTCCTGGGAGAAATGGAGAAATTGCTCTACATAAATACAATTTCATTAGAAGAAGTACAAACAACAATATGTAATTACACATAGTTAAAATTAATTAACTATTATTACCTTCCAATCTTTGAACCATTCCATCTTTGTATCCTTAGGCACATTTGCAAAACTTGTGTAAGGCGCACTAAACATCTTGATAACGGCTATTGCTTTCTTCTCAACTTACATTACCTACATCTTCACCTAATTGCAATATATTTGAATTGCCTACTTGATTTTTCACATTAAATACTTCTTTATGCTCAGTTCATATCCAATAATCATGTTTACATCCAAACTTATACAAATCATACCTAATTGCATCAATATCCAAAAACTTTCTACAGTTGCATTTAGAACATGCACACCTAACTTTTTGGTTGGTGATGAATTGCTACAAATTACAACAAACATGTATGAATTCCTCTACACCCCCAAAGAATTTAAGTTTTATCCCCCTCCGACTTGTGTACAACCTATCATACATCCACTGATGATTTATGAGAAACATCTGGATCAAGAATTATATAAACCTAATACAAATACACAATGTTGTATCAACCTTCTATTATACATTACACAAATTTTTAATATAAATTTTAGCAAAATCTTCCCTAATACATGTCAATTTCCTTATGTTTATTTATACTTAATACAAAAATCAAAATTTTCACCATACATAACTAGTATATTATATAACAATATATTAATCAATGCATAAAAAATAAACACATCACAATCCTAAACCGTTCTAAAGTACATCCCCTTGTAACTCCACAAAATGCATATTCTACAAACTCTGCAAACACAAACAATCTCACAGCACATAATATTCAGGTTCAAAGAAGGACCTCTACATCCTTCCCCCTAATCATACAATCTTCAATTCTACAACTCTATCTTAAAAATTTTAAGTCTCTAAAATACATTAAAAATTAAAAAAATAAATCAATTAAAAGTTAAATTATTGTACCAGGAACACAATGATGCAAATTATCTTTTAGATGTGTGCTCTAATCACTCACAAAGGCCAAAAAACTGAAGCTCCTAGAGAGAGACACAGAGAGAGGCGAGAGAGAGAGGAAATTATGCAAAATAAGGAAGAAGAAAGAGGAGGCGTGGTTTTATGTATTTCGCACATTAAAAACAAAAAAATATATTTATAAATGGTTTAATGAAATGGTGTATTTTAAAAGTTCAAATACAGTTATAAACAGATTTTTCTGTCTGTAACTCACGCTCTAAAATTTCCTCATATTTTCAAATTACAGAGAGATTTTTTTGTTTGTAATTCCTGTCTATAATACTTTGTGCCAAATGGCGGACCAACTACAGACAAACGAATTTTTATCCATCTGTAATGTTCATCTGTAAATTGCAGTTTTCTAATAGTCAAAGAAGAGTTTAAGTTGAAATCGCGCTTAGGATAGGAGACGTTGAGCACCTAGCGACCTAAAACATGCAAAAGTTCAAAGTGAGGGAAAGGTAAATAGAGGCAAACAATGAATGACCATGAGTGCATAATTGACTCAACCTGAGAACCATGGAGACTAATTCAAACAAAACATCTTCATTAGAGAGTTCTGCATTAAGGGTTCTAGAGGAGGAGGCCATTAACAAAAAAGATAAAAACTATTGAACCAAAAATTAGGAAGTATAAGAGAAGTGTGATGCCAACTTTTGAAAAAAAAACAAAACAAAACAAAACATAGTTCTAATTTTTCTGATTATTATATTTTGTCCTATTTTACAAAAGGAGGAAAAATAATTTCGTTTTAAGAAAAATAAAAATTGATCTTTACAAATTTAGAAAATATATTTGATTTAAGGAATAGAAAACCCATCATACCAGAAAGTAATCTAGAAAAACCAAAACCAACTTTTAACATAAAAAAGAATTAGAGCAGAAATTTGGCCTTGTCTAAGGCTAAATAAAAACAAAAAGCAATAGGGAAAGGCTTTTTGGAGAGGGGGGAAAGGCAATAAGTTTTCAAAGAAAAAGCAAATTTTTTAAGGAGAAGAGTAAGATTGTAAAGAGGGAGATTTTTCAAAAAGATTTTTAGAGGAGACAATTAGTTTTTGGGGAGAATGAGGAGATTTGAAAAAAGAAGGAGGGAAGAAAGCAAACATTTTTTAAAAAATATACCAAGAAGAAAAAAGGAGTAGAGGAAGAAATCGGGTCAAAAAGAACGGGAAGAAATCACACTGATTCTAGCCATCCATCATCTTCCATTGTTGCTTGGATATAAAAAAATCCTTAATCTTCTAAGATATAGTTGTTACTCATAAACTCACCTTTTGGATTATGTTTTGAGTTTCTCTTTGCAAAAATAAATTATGTAAAAGGAAAGATGAATGATATAGAAATAGAAGGTCACATACTATTTGACTAAGGTTTTTCCTTATTATTATAATATAACATTTAGAAAATAAAAGGTCCAAGATACATTGAGCGACATTCCCTAGACATTGCACCACCTAGACACGCAGTAAGGAATGTACTTGCACACACGCCACAAAAGTTAATCGAATAATGTACTTTTTTATTTATTATTATTATCTAAATTTTATTAAAACAATATTTAGATAAAGATGAGAGAATGAAAAATATTCAATCAATGGGCCAACTTGATTTCTTTTATGTTATTTTAGTTTTATTATTACTTTTACTTATTTATTTATTTTTTTATTTGTCAATTTTTTTTATTTTTCTTATTACCTTTTAACACCCTCTTTTTTTTTTGTTTTTTTAAATAAGATTCTTACTCTTAATTATGTTAGTCTATTTCAAATGAAATATTTTAATTTTTTTATTATTTATTTATTTTTATTATTTAGTTCTCTTAATCCTATTTATTAATTTTTTAGTAATAAAAATTAGAATAATAATAAAGGATTATTACAATTAACTTAATCATAATATTTTTTTTGTTCTTTTTTGTTTCGTAATTTTATTATTTAAATCTTAATCATTTATTTATATTACTTTGTATTATTATCATTTATTGTGTTGTATAATTTTAAATATTTGACGATAAACGAATTACACTTTCAATTTAGTATTAAATAAATAAAAAAATATAATATTTGGGTCAATTTATAATAGTAACATGTAACTTCTCTATTGTCATGTGTTATAAATTGATAAAACATGTGTACCAACGTTACCTTAAGTTTTATACACTATCAATATATTAAAAAAAATTATCTGATTTCTAAAATAAATTAAAAAATCTATCATTTAGACTACTTTTATTATATTAATGTAGCGATTTATAGCCTTATTGTGTAGTATCTCTACCTTTATATGCTTTTAATTGTTAAGACTTTTGTGTATCAACATTACCTTAAGTTCTATGTGTTAAGAATTTGGCAAGTGTACCAAGATTTCAATATAGTATAAAAATGGATTTGTCATATCCACGTAGATTAGTAGATATATCAATAATTTTTACTATCCTATCTAAAACTCTTAATTAAAAATGATTAAATATTCACAATTTGGTTGTAAATTGAAAATGGAATTAACTAGAAAATAAAGTAGAATTTTAATGGAGAAAGGTTTATGAGTTGAGCTAGGATTGGATTTCATCATTCTTTCCCTTCCATATTTTGATGTTCAAAGTTTTGGATACGATTATATAAATATAGATGCACTCTCTCAAAATTCCTTATATCAATTACTCATATACAAGCTTTCTAAGAACATTAAATGAATAACGATTCATCAACTATTCAATCAATCCTCCATATATTAAAGACAATAGTTAATAAGCAATTTATATATTTAACCCTATCCCTAGAATCACAACATATTGAGTGGGTTCCATTACATCTAGGTTTAAAATTTGTTTTCCAACTAACCGTAAACCCTAAATCAAAAGACTATTTCATAAAATTGAATAAAGCATTAAGAACTAATAAAACTACTAACATTTATATAAAAAAGAAAGAGATATCATAAATAAACTATCAATGAAAAGACGATTTTCTCAATCTTACTTGCCTTACATCTCTCTTCTATGCTATGTTTCCACTCTCCTCGTTGCCCTTCTTCTCTGATTCTCCTTATTTAAATTAGAATAAATGAATTTTTCCTCAAGCAAAGACTTTTCGCTTGAGCGAAAATGCTTTTTTCGCTCAAGCGAAAATATGCGAAAACAAGGCAAAGGCTTTACTCTGATGCTTGCATTCTCGCTTAAGCGAGAACTTCTTGCTTGAGCATGAAATGATTTAGAATCCATTTGCCTTCTTCCTCAATAAGCTCCTAAAAATCAGCAAATTTACAACAACAAAAAAAAAAAGAATTAAAATGAACCTTTATCTCAACTGTTAAATCAACTAGGCTAACTAACTTAATTTTCTACAAATAAAAGGGAATTCACATTCAAATTCATAACCTTGAAGCAATTAAGTGCTCAAATTGGTGCAAACATTTACTCAAATTAGGCACTTATCACTATGCACTATAAATTTATCAAATAAAGTTTTAATCTTTTTATTAAATATTATCTTCTCTAATCAATTTAAATATATTTATTCCTTTCATTAAATGAAATTAATTTCATATTTTAATGTTTCTTAAGTCATATTTCTAATTTTGATAAACTAAATAACCAATCATTTCTTCATTTTATTATATAAATTTTTACAACATCGATGTGTAATTTATATTGTCTTCAATTGTCTAATAAATTATAAGAGATTTATGTATAGCTTACGCTGTCTTAAATTCTCTTTCAATATGAATCAGAATTTAAATAAAAATTAAAATATTTTATTTACAAATAAAAATATTTTTAATGATTTGGAATATAGTTGTGTGATCTTCCTTCACCTTATTATTATTTATTGTCGGATACATGTATAACCGCATTATCTTGTATCATGAATTTTATAATCTTATGAAAATAATTTTAATCTCAAAATAAACTTTCGTTTACTAAATTTAATTTTAATCAATCAATTTCAAAATTTTTTAGGTTAGAACTATGTGACTTTGAGCTCCCTATTGCACCTATAGATATGTAAGAACAGAATTGGACCTGTCAAGTCAAAATAATGTTCAAAATACTTTTTTCTATTTTAATATAACAATTAATATTTAATAAATATTTTTTCTTCTTCTAAAATAAAAATAATTATTGTTTAGGGTTAAATAAATATTTTTTAAATTAAAATAAATTTACACAATTAATTTAAGGTAACCGTTTTCAAAAAGACGTTGTAGGGTGTTAATATTTTTTCTACATGTAAATGATTCTTGAACTCATTTTTAGTTTCAAAGATCTTAGTATTTTAAAAAAAAATTTAAGATTTTTTTAAAATAAACTTCGGTGGCGAATCATCTGATTTTTTAGAAAACATTTTCTTATTCTTAAAAGATGTTTTTTTAAACATGTTTTTATCGTACCGTTACGACCGCCGGTTGCAACAAGAAGGATCCTTACTGTAACACCCTTCTCTTATTTATCTATTTCTTTTCATAAAATATGGATATGCCATAAATTATTATATTTAAAACAGTTAAAAGATAGCTAAAGTATAGAAAATATTTCTAAATACTTAAAACTTTAATTTGAAGAAAAGGTGAAAATTTTAAACTTTGTATATACATTTCAATATTCTTAAATTGATTTTAAAACAATCTAAACTATCATATTAATAATTATTCTCAACAATTTTCTCAAAATGATTGAACTCCAAATTAAAACTTTTCATCAATATAATTACATATAGTGCATGACTTTGAATCAAAAATATTCACTAATAACTTTATATTTCTCTAGTTAAAATTAAACTTTTCAGAACAATCCCCTTTCTACCATTCCTTGTAGGCATAGAACGAACAAACCTTCTTCACCTGAAAAATAGTTGTAAGGATGAGCATCTTTTGCCTACTAAATCTTAAAGTATAACATAAAGGAAACATTGCATATAGTCTTTTCAAAATCTACATATAATAAATTAAATACATTCCATTTCGAACCAATTCAATTATCATTTGATGAATTCACACCTAATTCTCATTATATAATACTATATCTCAATTATTCAATTCATTCCACAATATCATATTAACTTCAATATATTACTAAAATTTCTATTCAAGATTTATACATTCTCTACTTCTTCTAGCATACACATTTAGTATAGTTTCCATTATTCTTGATAAATAATTAGCCCATTCACATCAGTTTCCTCCAGACTTAACTTATCAATCAAACATACAATCACAAGACATGAAAACATATCATTTTACACTTAGGCAAATATCATTCAATCTATAATTTTGTGCCACATTACTTTGCACTTAATCAGATATCATCATTCACTCCATAACTTTGTGCCACTTATCCATTTCTCATCTAAATATTTCATCAATTCAACAGTACTCTAGCTACTCTCGATCCCCTAAATCGCTGCCAACATACTCTCTAGTTACAAGGACTTACGCAGCATAGATAGTCATTGGTGAGCCAAACTATACACGGATACAACATAGATAGTCTCTCACTTGTTTAATTCTTATTTTTCTTTTAAGATTTAATTATATTTTTAGTTTTTATAAAAGTAATGTTTTTTAAGATAAGTCCTTAATACAATTTTTATTAAGATTTAATATTTGACATTTTCAAAACTTAAGAATTTAGTATTTATCGTTAACAGTATCCTATTAAGTGATAAATTGAATAATAAAAATTCAAATCATTATTGACATGTCATTGTTATTTATATTGTTTTATTATTTAAATATTAATATTTATAAAAAAGGTCCATAAACAATTTTTTTTCTCTACTTTCTTATTTTTTAACTTTCTTTTTCTCCTGTGGGTAGTTGTTCTTGCAAATGATGATGGTAAAAATAGTTTTTTGTATTATAAGAAATTGGTAGCTAGCTGCTACATGGAAGGTATGTTAGAAAAAGAGAAGCCTTTGTATCCTTTGTAAGTATAACAATTAATCTATGTGTAGTACAAACTTAATATTAACAAGATTATTTTCAATATTACAAAGAAGATCCTTAGCAACCATTCAAATATAAACATAAAGAAAATCAACAAAAAGGTGAAAGAAAGAAAAAAAAAAGGGAGATTTAAGGGAAATAGAAGTAAATAAATGATGAATGTTTCATTAAAATTGTTGTTTATATATTCAGGTCATTTATTTATAGTCATCAACATTTAAATACATCCAAATTATATTCTAGGAGTGATGCTCTCATGGAACTTAGTTTTAACACAGCAACAAGGATTGTAGCAAATCTTAATGTCTCATTCTTTTTCATGTTGTCTCTAAGTAGAAGCACATAGTTCTTTGTTGTTGATGAGTTGTTCATTTTTGTGCAATTCATTGACAATGGACATTGCTTTTCTCTACAGAGAGTTAACGTTCTTATGCTTAGTGGAACTCTCTTTATAAGTGATGACACTTTATGCTTGTGGAAAACATGCGATGTTGTTGTTGGGCTAAAGTATGGTTAGCTGCATTTTTGCTAGCTTTTATCCTTTGTTCTTTTTGCCTCCCAAATACAAATATAATTTTTTCTTCTTCGTTGCTGACTCCCTATGCTTAGTACGCCATTCTATCATATTTTATATTTTTTTTTGTATAAGTGCACTTATCTCTTTCTTTTTTGTTTATTCAATTTTTTTGGGTTGACTTAGACTCAAATATATAATATTTGTCTTATTATATTCTAACTCAAATAATTGCCCCTTTTGCCCAACTTTATTGTTTATTTTTCCAAAATTCAACTTTCCTTTTCACTCATAGTAGTTTGCCTTTTTCTCATTAACTTCTTCATAGACTACCCTAGTAAGTGTAACACTCTTTTTTCATTTTTTAGTAAATTAGATTTTATTCAATATTAAGTGGTATTAGATTGCATTTAGAAGGGAATATAAAAGATTTCTAGAAGAAATTTGGTGCAGGACTTCTCGCTCAAGCGAGATATGCCTCGCTTAAGCAAGACAAATATTTTAGGATTAGACGTTATGAAGCAATCTCACTCAAACGAGAAGGGATAGAATTGCCTCAAATGTCCTCTCGCTCAGGCGAGAGGGAGCGAGAGGGAGAGCTCGCCCAAGCGAAGAGTAGCTCGCCCAAGTGAGATAGAGCTCGCTCAGGCGAGAAGTCACAGAGAAATCTAGAACTCTTTGGACATGTCCTTGCTCAGGCGAGAATACATCTCCCTCAAGTGAGGATATCAGAAAATCGTTGTCTAATAAGCTCGTTCAAACAAGCAAGGTGTGCTCGCTCAAGCGAGATCACGCGAGTTTGAAAGGTATTTAATGACTTCTACGTTGAAAAATTTTATTTCTCATTAAAAACCATTTCTCTTCCTCTGATATCTCTCTGTTCTCTCCCTTTACCATTCTAAAGAAAACCCTCAATACTTTTGAATCTTTGTTGGATTGTAGCTTAAATATATGTTTTTTTCTGATCTGAGTAAATTTCTGGAGCTCAACTCTCATATCTAGTTTCTATTTCTCTGTTCTTTCTCTTCCTAATACTAATATTCGATGATTTTAGAAAGAACTCTAATTCTCGGGAAGTTTGACCGGGTGAAATGTGGAGTTTCTTCCTACAACTCACGAAGAACTTAGTGTTCGGACTCATTTCAAGGTAAGGGGAGTATTCTCAAGTCTTAGTTTTATTTCTATATGTAATACCCCATAAGAAACTGAGGAACCTATTTTGGTAGTAATCTATGAGATTTTCATGAAAACATATGGTAAAAAGTATATTTTTGGTACAAAGAAAAGTATTGGATTTGTTGGAAATGTATGAGTTAAGTGATGAAAGATAGAAAATGTTGAACTCTAGATTAGAAGACTCTTATAAAACTGCACAATTTCGGCTGAGTCCGAGGATGTTTTGTCACGACCCCTTTTTATAAAGGACCGAGAACATTGTTTCTACACCACATACTTATTTAAAAATAGGTAAATAATAGAGAATATAAGTATAAAAATTCACTTCTCATTCAAAGTAAAAAAATGAAGTTCCTTACAACAAATATCCAACAGATCAACATAATATTACATTTAGTTTATAATATTCAAAATACCAAAAAATTATAATACGTGACTCCCTCGACATGAGGTCTCATACATAAAGAAAAAGGACTTTGATGCATTATTACTCAACTCCAGCTTCTAACTTTTCTTCACTGGCCCCTCAGCCTGTGAAGTAGATGCAACACTGCTACATCCGCTCACGTACCACCGTACGATCATCGCAAAGACACACGCACACAACGACATAGAAAGAAATGCAAGGGTGAGCTTACCAAACATAAAATAAAATTATATATATATAGAGCAAAATATTTCTCACAGCAATAACCCCATGCATTTCCAGCCCATCTAATGCACAGCATGAAAACGGCTTCCAACTGGTTTCACAGCCTAATTAATCCAGAAGGAACCGAGCGGTCCGGAGCGACCCATTCCTAGATTCGGATCCAGACAAAGACAAAGACAAGAAATTTCAAAGATGAACTTACCGTTACATGTCTACCCACCTAAACATGTAACTCAGTTCTATAATGATGCAAAACATATATCTCAGCATGATGCACGCCACCAAAATTATTTTAACAGCTCAACTATGGCAAGTTTATAATAGATCAGCCAAAATCTCAGCATTTTAAACTAATTAACAACGATTCTGACTTAGAAAATAGCTTTTATTCAATAGATCTAACAAAATCATATCAAAATATCTTGAAATAGCATATTAAACCGTTCAAAACATAGTTCATAGGTTAAAGTAAACTCCCCTTACCTCAGAAAGATGATTCACACTAGATCTACCGAATATTACTTGATTATAACAAAAAATTCACCGAAGATTCAGCTTTAGAACGGAGTTTCTCCTAAGAACACCATGAATTTCTATAAGAAAGAGAAGGAGAAGAGAAACGAACGGTAAATCTAGCTTCAAACTTAAAGAAACTTACTTCCAATACTTGAGAATAGATGTAGAATCTCGGATCGCGAGAAATCTAAGTTTAGGAAGGTTTAGTATGAGAGAAATGGTGGTTTACGTCCTTAGAACCTTTGAGAACCTTGGATAGAGGTGAAGAAATGAAAATTTCGTGTGAAGCCCCCTTTTTATAGAAAATTTTTGAAATTTACTGTTCACGCCGAAATTTATCGTTCATCATGGGAAAAACACCGTTCACCGCCTTCTTGTTCATGCCGTAAAATACTGTTCAGGGAACTATTCATGCGGAAAACATTTGTACACGCGTATCGTACACGCATCAGACGCGTATGTGACGTCACCAATGACGTCGGCGGTCACTGTACATACGCGGTTTGTCTTGTTCATACACGGTTTGTACGCGGTTTTGCAATCGTTCATTGCACTTTGTTCATACACGGTTTATCTTGTACATACGCGGTTGCACTGTTCATTGCACCTTGTTCATACTGATCGTTCACTTTTTTTTTTTTTTTCAAACTCCATCTAAATATATTCCAATACCAAATAATCCTTCAATTAACATTGAACAAGTATAAAATATTATAGATTACTCAATAATAAATTAGAAGCCTGACATGTTTGACCCCCAACGTATCATGTGACAAGATGTTACTGTTTTATAAATGTTTTGCTGGAATAATATGAATATGATGATGTGGTAGGGTTTGAGTTGATGTACTGAAATAAAGGAAATTAGATGATTATATGAATGTAATGAAATTCAGGGAATATTGGGAGGAAGAAATCGATTAATGTGTGAATCAGAATCTGGCTTATATATATATATATATATATATATATATATATATATATATATATATATATATATATATATATATATATGTTTTGATGGATTTAATAATGAGAAAAATGAATAGAAATGTATAAAATGGACCTCTGGGAATTATGTGATATGGAAAAGTGATGAGATGTGTGACATACTGAAAATGTAATACTAATACATGGTTTATAAATACACATATTGATGCGATTATGATATTTGAGTTATAGTACATCGACGGGTGAGATTATAACTCAAATGTTGTAATACATTGATTAGTGTAGTTGTTACATATGTATTAGAATATTATAATATAATGTGTCACGGTTGAGACATGGTATGGATTGTTCAGAAATACACTGGGAGTATAGGGTCTGGAGTTGATTGTAGAAATCTGAAAAAATTGCTAAGATTATATAGTCCAGCAGAAGGAGAGACCTAAATTCATTTTAATAATCTTTCTCTTATTTTATAAAGTGAATATTAAATAAAAATACATATATATATATATATATTCTTTCAAAAATATTTAATAGTAATTACTTATTAGTTACGAATATATATAAGTATAAAAAAAAGAATTTAGATTTATTCCTATCTAAACTTTTTAAGCAATGTCTTATAAAAAGAATAAAAAATATTTTAATTAAATTAATTTAGAATTATATTCTAACTCTTCAATAAAGATTATCTATTTAAGGAAAAATTTCATTATTGGATTCGTTATTACGTGTGTTAGGTAAGATAATTTATAAACTTATAAACTAACTTATTTATTTAATTAAAAATAGAATAAATTATTTTTTTTCTCTCAAAAGATGCTTATATGTTGCCTTTTCTTTTATTTTAAATTATATAACACTTTCTTCTTAAAAAAATTAAAACAGATCACAATTTAATCTATTTTAATTTTTTAAAACATTGTTAAACACTTGTTTGACATTTTTTACAAACATTTTCTTTCCAATGAATTTTACAATTTCTTTTTAATAACAAACTCAATATATTTTTATGAAACGATAAACGTTTGTCATTGTTATGAAAATTTTACAGACTTGTCTCAACATTAAATGATAAAAACAAAAATTTTCAAAATTCTCACATTTAATAAAAATGTATGTTCATAGATATAGGTAAAACGCGAAAGATTTCAAGAAATCAGAGCTTACCAAAAAAAAACTCAAACTATTGATAAAAAAATAAATTTAATAAAAATTATTATATATAATTTCCTTTCAAACAGTTATTTACTGGAAGCTTAAAATGAATTAAATTGTTATCCATTGTAATTTCTTAGGAGATGGAGTTATATAATCTTAAAATAGAAAGAAAGATAGTGTAATATATGATTTTTTAAGGGAGAGTATTGTATTAAAAATAAGTTATTAGACTTATTTATGTATAGAACTTTCCTTTAAAAAAATTACTACCTTCAAAGTTTTGATTTTGTAAGTTATTAAAGTAAGGTATCACTTGTAAGTTAGGAATTGTACAAAAAAAAATTTCTTCGATTTTGTCTCTGTTAACTTACAAAAATGAAAACTTTTTACCTTGCCTTAGTTAATACCCTCATTTAAAATATATTACATGTGTATATTTTATCAATTTACGTTTTATGACTTTGTGTGAAATATACTCTACTTAATAAATATAATAATAATAATAACACAACTATTATATTATTAGATTCATAAAGATGTCATTTAATATAGTTAGTTGATTAATTAATTTTATTAAATATTTTTATTTAATCAACAAACTTATTAGGTAGTCTGCTAGTTATTCAAAAAGACAACGGTCATCTATCGCACCAGATCACACAAAGGTTTAATATTTAACTTAACAATGTTTCATACTTATTCTAGCAGATACAACATAATTGTGTAATGAAACAATACACAGTAATTTAATAATTTAATATGAATACAGTACTACATTTACAAACCGCATCATCATCTAAATGACTGCATATTAAGGACTACGTACATAAAACAAACATTGTGCAGGATAATATTATAGATTATACAAAAACTAATCATATATATATTCAGAAAGAGGGAACGATGCTATATCCAGCTTCAGTAAATAGAGTTGAGGAGAATATGTGGTCCATTTCAGCTTCAGTATTGTTTCTCTTAGCAAATCGACCTTTTACACGAGGTCTAATCTCAGCATAGGCCTTCCTTGAAGCATATCTGATTTTCTTTTCAAACTTTCTTGTCTTCTTTTTCTCTATATATCTTAGAACTCTAGCTTGTCTGTAAGTAAGAGAAGAAGGCATCAAATTAATGGGATTGGGAGGTTCAGAAGAATGGTCCAATGTGCCTTGAGAATTTGAGAGATCGCTGATTGTTGATTCTGGCACAATGCTATAATCCGTTGATGAAACTGAGGCCTGAATTTTTAATGAAAGCAAGAACGCAGAAATGGGTCAGGCATAGAAGAAGTTTATGAGAACACAAGTTAATTCAAGATATTTAATTAGCAATATTGTAGTAGCCATAGCTACTAAGTTGATGAAACCAATAATTGACTTTTAATTTCTGATTTTACAACCGATCACGTTTAATTAAAGGATCTTTTTTTTACAGTGGCCCTGAAAAGTTTTAGCCATTTAATTGAATCAGTTGAACTTCAGAGATGTAAGTTAATTAGGAATCCAGGGAAATCAGACGTTACAGTCATGGTGGTGCATAGGCAGGGCCAACATTGATGTAAAGCTTAACTAAGTTATAAAAACCTATAGAGGAAATAAGGCATGATAAAAGGATAGAACTTGTAAATATTCTTTTTATAAAAATAATGATAGGAAAAAATAAATATACTTTTTATTATTTAATAAATTATTCTTCGGTTTTTATAAACATGGGATGTAGGTGTAATTTATCTAATGATGCAATCAATTATAAGCATTTAATGTAATTGTAATATATGCATAAATTATTTAAATTGTATATTTTATTAAAAATACGAAAAATAATTTTATAAATTTTAATTTTTTTTAGATGGTTCTATGTTTTTTTTTTTTACAATTAGGATATATTTTAAGAATGTCTATATAGATAAAAATAAAAGCAATTATATATATTATCATATTGATTAATTTTGAATGATTAAAATAAAGAAACTTAAAAAATGTCCAAAGAATAGGCTAATAGTGTGTAACATTGCATAATTAGTTAATTTTTAATATTTGAAATAAATAATGAAAAAGAAGAGCCTTACACTTTGACATAGACTAAGAGAACCATTGTAACTGAGCACAGGTTTTGGGGACTCAAACTCCACATCGAGTGGAAAATGCTGTGCCTCCTGATTTTTCATCTGATTCACTTGAAAGCTCTGGTGAGAAGCACTACTCAACCCAAACTCATACTCATGGCATTGATAATCATCAAAATTCTCATCAAAGAAGAACTCATCATCACCACTTCTATTATCATACAACAACCATGAAGCAGCTTCTGCTACGCCATCTCCATAAACAACGGCTTCAACACCAACAGAGGGAACAATAGGGACGCGGTTGTGGCGGTGAGCAAGAGGGTTAGCAGAGTGAATTTCAGCATCGCAAGAACAGCACAGAGAAGCAGAATCAGCTTTACATAGAAACGCTGCAGGAGCACTCTCACACGCCTCACACGTTATCACAGCGCGTGAGGGGGCGTTGTTGGCTTCTAATTCTCTCGACATGTTTGGTTATTGGAAGTTGGGAGTTCGGAATTTGTATTGGGAAGAAGAGTGTGTGTTTGTAAGTAAGATGGGTGATGGAGGAGAATCTGCGTGACACGTGGCACCAAGTTAGTGGTGTGTATCAGTGTTTGCATTATCTTGTGGTTCCTAATGCTTTGAGGGATTTAGTCAGTAGGTTTGGTGGGACTTAGGTTTCAACCGTTCAAAGACCTTCAGGACACGTGTCTTCTTGGTTTAGGGTATACGATCTTTGATGTATACTATCACATAAATAAGAAAATTATGTATTCAATTTGTATGAATATAACTAAATTTTATTTTAGTATTTTTAAAATTTTTATTTGTTTTAATTATTGTAAATTTTAAAATTAGCATGTTATTTCATTAGTTGATAGAATTAAATTATTTTAATAATTATAAATTATATGTATAGTCAATTATTTTGATAATTAATTTTAAAAAATAACTCATTTTTTTTATTTTTTAAGTGATAAGTGATTTTAAAATAATTTATTATGTTTTTATTGTATACAAGAATTATTTTTAATCAAAATATAATATATATAAATATTAAAGATAAAATAGAAAAAAAAAAGTTAACTAACTGATAGCTTATTATTATAAGGTTCAAAAATTTTCTTCTTTAAAATATTTATTTTTAATAGAAAAATAATTAAAGACTATAAGTTAATTTTTTTAAAAAAAAGTTATAAAACAATTAGTTTTTTTTTTTAAGTAATAGCTAGTCCAAATAATTTTAACAAGCGTTGTTTCTATAAATTTTAATATTTGTTTAATATTTGTATGCATGATTACAGTAATAATGGTGTGAAATTTGTGATTCTCCTTTTGTTTGGTATAAAAAGGGATTTTTGTAATTTTAAAGAAATGTTACAATTTTGGAAAAAATAAAATTGTTTTCTATTATTTTTTATTTTAAAAATTTCTTAAAATCACAAAAAAAATTCTGAGTCAGAAGACGTGTGTATTATTCTGGTGTTGTTTGAGTTAATTTGAGTTTAAATGATATTCTAAGTGAATTTTTTAAGATTTTGGAAAAAAAAATTTTTTTAAAAATGGAAAGTGATATGAAATAAATTTTTGAAACCTTAGACACCAGGATCAGGTGAGGAACATTTAAAAGATCAAATTTAAAAGTGGTAGAAGTAGAGATCAAATTTATAAAGAGATCAAATTTAAAAGATTGAACATTTACGTGAAAATATATGATGATTTTGATCTAAATAGATTTTAAAATTTTAAAATAATTAACCATATAAGTGGTAGAAGTAAAGGAGTATTTTTTTTTACTATGTTGAGTTCTGAAAAATGATTTAGAAACCTGAATAAAACATGCTATATAACTAAAATCTATCAAGTTTTGAAAAAATGATCTTTTTGCAAATAAATAAAGTTTTTAGGGATTAAACTATAAGTTTTTAAATTACAGGAATTTTTTTGCAATAAATTACTTAGATATTTTATTTGGATGAAGGAATGAATTAGGAGTAATTTTTTATTAGTTTTATTAAACTTGGATTCTTGATGAAATAATTGTGATTTTTTTTTTTTTTACTAAATTTATGTTAGAAAAGACACTTTCGTGTGGAGGTCATTTATGTCTCGTGAGCAAATTTATGAGTATCTAACCTATGTTTGTATTTTCAATTTTTTTATAAAAATAGATATTCAAAAGAAAATAACCTCATTAATTTTATAGTTTTTAAATTTAAAATGAATGAGATATGGATTTTCTAATATACTTATGATGTATGAAAGTGATTACTTGTGACTTACGAAAAAGAAAATTATACTCTGTAAATATTTTATGAGTCTCAATTTTATACAAATATTTTTACTTAAAAGCATATATACATAGGAGAATATTCTCACTAATTTTATAACTTTTAGATTTAAAATAAATAAGTTATGATTTTTAATAAAAATTTGTTATTGAAATATGACAACCTTGTAGATGAAAATTATGACTTGAATTGAAATCTGTAAACGTATGATCTATGTTATTATTATTTTTTTATGATAATAGATACCTAGAGGAACATAATCTTATTGATTTCATATTTTTGGAGTTTTAATGAATTAATTATAATTTTTTTAATAAATTAAGTTCTGAGAATGATATTATGTGAACAAAAGAGAGGAAACATAGTTAGTATTTCATGTCCATAGTGATCATTTGTTCTCTTATTTAAGGGATGTGTGATCATATTAAACTTGTACCAAATGGACTATGTGAGAGCTGTAAATTATTGTGATTAATATCATGATTGTGAATTAATTTTATAATAAAAGTGGTTGAAAATGTTAGGTACAAGCATGAGGCAAAAAATTATTAGTTAAAGTATCTACTAATGAGTAGTGCTTGAGTATCTCATAATTGGTGCGAGTGTGAATTGTTGGAAGTGGCCATAATTGTGAAAACGTACATTGAAAATTATGTCCTAGTAAAAATATTATACCAATAACATTAGCTAAATTGTGGACACAAAATTCTCAATCTTCAACCCAATATTTAAAAGAAGTAGATGATTAATTCCTCCATGAAGAAAATATAAATAAAAAACATTTCAATGCTTGATTGATTGATTCATTTATTGGTTATGTCTTTTTATTCATTAAGCAAATAGTATTGCCTTATGATATAATTTATAAATGTTTATATTCGCTTCTTTTTTATTTTGTATCCTTTAAAAATATTATGTATGCATAATGACTCTCCTCCATGTGGACCAAAAAAATAAGAAATAAGTTGATTAGAAAATAACTTATTATTGTTGTTGCCGATTTATTTGTCATGTGAATTATGTTATATTTAAGGTTATTATATATACCTAACTATTTCTCTTATTATCTATTAAATAATTAGGAAATATTAAATAATTAGGAGAGATTAGAAAGGTCTATAACCTGTTGAGTATTTTGATATTTGCTATTATATGATATTAGTGTTTTTATATAAAAGAGTTAGTTGATTATCTAGATATAATTAACTTTAATATACGTCATAAAAGGGAAAAATTAGACTTTGATGTTTTCCTCAAACGAATCTGAAAATGGAGATGGAACTAATAAAAATAGAGACATCTTAAGAAATGTTATACTACCATTAATATCATGACTACCTATGATTTCTAACGTGAGCTTCACCTTTGTTTAGGTAGGTTGGAAGGGTTATACTCATGATACCAAAATATTTACAGAGGCTCTGCATAGGCTTGCATTACATTTCATGTATCCTCCTCAAAATATAGAATATTTTCATATCATCTTGCTGACATGTTATAATATTTCAATTTATAAATATATAAACTTACTCTGCTTCCGTAGGTTTTCTCGAGCCATTCAAGAAAAATAGGTATCATCCTTCATAATTAAGAAATGGCTTATAATAAGAGTATGAGTTGAAGTTTTCAATTATTATCACTCTAGTTTCCGAGGTACGATTGATTGTTCATTTGGTCATAATAAAGTAAGATAAAATATATTGGGTAATGTTTCATTTTGCATGGGAGATACAAAAACAAAACTATTACTTCTTTCATAGCCTTACATAACATTATTAGAAGAAATTATAGATATGACAGAAGAATTTGAAACATTTTATAAAAGTCATGAATACAAAAACAATGGTGAAGTGAACAATGAAGTTAATCTTAGCATTGGTAAATGAGAGGAATATATAATGCTCAAAATGTTTTGCAAGTGAAATAAATTAGAGAATCTATTAAAAATATTTTCTAGACATGTTTATTTTTTTTTCTAAGAAATCATTTGTATTTGACATATTTATGTTGATGATAAATTATAATTAATATTAATTATATAAATGATATTATTATAAATAAATATTTTTTTATGTTTTAAGCCATTATTGAGCATAGGATATTAAAATTATGACAATTAAATTTTTTTAATAATTTTATTATTTTCAAAATTAATGAAATTTTACATTTTTCTTTTAAAAATAATGTCTGAATATTTTTTCTATGAAAATAATTTACATATTTTTAAATTTATGAAACCTTTAAATATATGTTTATATTATAGCTTATTATTTTGTTGAAGATAACAAATTTGTTAATTTCTTAACAATTAGTTTTTAATAATTTTAATGTTCAAATCAATATTATTTTTTATATATCATTTAGAAAATGTATAAATATTTTTTATAAAAAATCAAGAAAAATATTTTAATATTTTAAATATTTAAAAATGGATTTATGAGATATTTTAATATTTTATAATAATTTAAACATCTTATTTTGGACTTTCTTATCAATATTGAAATTAATTTCTAAAAACATGATTTAATAATTCTATCATTTAAAAGTATTTATACAATTTTATTTTAACACAACTTATCATTTTCAATAAATACTTGTATAAGTGTCATCCAAACATAGAATTAACCTTTTAAAAGTTGTTTTTAATACAAGTGTCTGTCAAAAACGCATCAAAGCAGCAACGTTTCCCCTTCTTTTATTTCTATTTGGTTGATATAAAATTATAAAAAAAATACTATATCCTATTATTTCAATCCGCAAATTCTCCGACCTACAGTGAAATAACATGCATTTATATATATATATATATATATATATATATATATATATATATAGAGAGAGAGAGAGAGAGAGAGAGAGAGAGAAAAAGAGACTTTTTTAAAAAAATTCCTCTCTTCAAGAGATATTCCAAAGTTGAGAATTCAACATTTCTCGCACTTGTGTAATTGCCTTAAGAAACAAACGCTGCCATGCATGCCGACCGAAAGAATCCTAAGAACTTATATTGAATTCAAACAATAGTTACAATAAGATTTTATGGTAATATACAAAAGATTCCCATTTTCTCTAGATTTTTTTCGCTTTTACAATTTGATCCATCATAAATATGAAGCGAGCCTTCTTTCGGTAAAACACCCTATTTCGAGAATTGATCTCCACTGAACTACCAGACACCTCTATCGTATTTTCAATTTCACAAGGAAAGATAAAATTCTTCATTTGATAGAAGACTTCAAAAATGGATTAGAAGGCCGATTTGGTTGTGCCAAACTAGTCTCTGACTTGTTGAGTGCATGCTTATTTGACGAGTTAATAGAGGAATCAAGTGGATTAGGAGCTTGCATTTGACGCATATCCGCCACCTTCCCCCCCTTGTTTTCACTCCATGTCTGATTTGCCTTCACAGTTTCATTTACTGCCACAGTTTTATTTATTCCAGCTTTAGGTTCCGCTTGTGTTTTGTCTTTCTTAATGAATGATGGAGCAGATAAATTTGGAAAGGATAACACAGTAACTGCATTTGATGTTTCAGTCTGAGTTGGGGCTCCGTTCCCGCTATGTTGAGCATCAGCTGTAATAGGTGCAACACAGTTTTCTTTGAGGTTGGTTTCTGTAGCCTTTTTCGCTTCAAGAAGCAGCCTTTCCTGTTTTACACAGGAATTACAAGAGGTAAAGATGACAGTGAATTGATGTGTTTTGTCTTTACTTTGTTAACACTTAAGAGGCTTACCTCCAATATGCTGCTGAACCTTTCGGCCAAGTTTGGAAGCTTCAGAGCAGTAACGAGTTTTATTGCACCTCTCATTGATTTTTCCAGTGACAAAAGCTTCACAAGTTCAGTAGCTCGCTCAAGCTTATCACCTGAAATATCCACACGTGTGAGGCATGAATGATTACTTTTCACTGTTACAATTCAGGTTGTACTAAATGGAGAGAGGCAGAGAGAAAACAGACGCATAGGAACTCACTGTTGCAGCAGGATGCTATAAGCCTCAGTATGCATTTATCTTGTGCTGCTTCCAAATTGAAAGCATCATCATCAAGTGCACTAGTGTCCAGACCGGCAGAAGCCATTTGCTCCATTCGTCTCTGAATCTGCATGTAACATATAACTAATTCAGGTGTTTATTGGGGCTGTTGGCCCAAGTGACAGGCTAAGGGATGGGAATCAGTTACAGTTGCTGGATCCTGTTGAGAGGCCCAAAGTGTGGAGGATGTATATGAGAAAGAAAAAGAGCAAGGGGGCAGAAAGAAAATTGAATGCATTAGCCAGAAGAAGGGGCATTATGACAGTGAGAGGCGTGTGTGTGGGAGCACTGGAAAAAAAGTAAGTTGTTGCATTGTGTTACAGGGATCAAAATTCGAGTATCTATTGGGATGATTTCTGTATGAGTCATACAGGTTATGTGTACTCACCCTTTTCTTATGGGTATTCAATAATACTTGCTTTTCGGTTTGCATCAGTGTTTGACAACAATGATAAAAACAACTCGACACAAATTAAAAAACTAGGCCTGTCTACTCCCAAGAATTAGTGTGTGATGTTTGCAGGGCTGAAGGGTGGATAACTCAAAGGAGGAGGGATATACTAACCTTATAAGGAGCATTTTAACTTTATTCCTAGTCAATGTAGGATATCTTAACAGAAAACAAAACTGTAGTCCCTATGCTGAACTAGATAGACGTGCATCAAGACTTATAGCAGGCTCGATGGAAGATACATTGATAATGATTATTAAATTTGAAATGGGTGGGGTCAAGAACATACCTCAAATAGATGCATGCTGTTCATCATAAACTCGTTTTCATGAGCCTCAAATCCCAAATCAGAGGAAGCAAGAGGAAATGATAGACTCAGTGGAGTAAGAACTGGTTTAGGTATCACCTGATAAGCAAGTGAATATCAATCGATTAGCCATAAGACGGGGGGAGAAAAGCGAAACAAATTAAAAATGTCTTGCTCATACCTGAGGGAAGGCGTCAGGCTTTTTGCATACCACACAAAATAACTTGCTTGCATTCAACCCCGCTACCCAATAGTTTTCATCTGACTTCTTCTCTTTAATAGCACTGCATTGAAATTTTAAGACAAATCACCAAGGAAGGTCGGACATAAAAGAAAAATATTACGCACGTTAAACCAGTGCACATAGTAAAATGAATACTGAACCTGAAGAGTGGGAGCCAGCTACCACCAAATTGGCTTGTATATGATCTTAGCACACCCTACGTATTATACTTACTAAATCAGCCTGTATAACCAGATTTATTCATAACGAGAGGAAAAAAAATACCAAATATCATTTAATTGTAAACACAATGGATACCTTCGAATCGTATGAACACAACTGGCCTTCTTCACTAAATCCAAACCAACTTAGAAATGAACCTGGAGTCAATGGCAAGCGACCTCGAAGGGGTTGGGTCCCATGAGGTACGTTAAACAATCTAAACTCTAGCATCTGCACGTTTAAGAACAAACATATTATTTAGTCATGAAAAAATAGCATCAGTTCATAAAGTTACAATGTTTTTATTACCAGATGATTATGCTCTCCGAGTTAACATTTTCAGAAAGGTCAGAAACTAAACACTAAATTAAACCACATAGGACCTGCCAATCTCAAGCAACAGCTAAGCATGAAGACTGAACCAACCTGATCACCCGAGGAAAGGCAATCAGAAGCATGAGTGACAACTGCAAGCTGATCCTTGAAACCAGATGCAGTCACCACTGGCCCATCTAGCGAAATCACATGTCTCTGCAATGTAAAATATTCAAAAGTGTTTAAATGCTTCCGGATAAATACCATCAACCACGGATTCTTTGTTACACGCTTTAAGAGTTAAGACAAAAAAACGTCTAAAAGATTAATGAAACGTCTAAAAGATTAATGAAAGGCTAGGACGTACACAATCATCTACCTTTTAAACCCATACTTATTCCACGTATAGGAAAGTACCATGCCTTCAGTATTCAGTTAGTGAAAATGAAAAAACATGTAAATGAGCTATGTGCTACAAACCTGCAAACCACCCTCAGAAAAGATGCGAAGATAATTAAAACTAGTTACTGCGGCCACCCAAGCAGCACCAAGTGCAACAACCTTTACTTCTTCTCCCTCAAAGCGCATAGACCACTGCCAATTTTTAAACACAGTGAGCATCAGGTGAATTTTCACAACCAAAAGAACTGAAATGTTGTCTGTCCTTAAAAGCAATGTTTTTTCTTAACAAAGGATAAGCACTTTAATCTGACCTCACTATTACTAGCCCAGCTACTAAATGGACGATACATGAGGGTGCTCATGTTCTTCTCCCCCTTGCAAGGATTTGCAAAGACACTTCCATTCTCATTTAATGCCGCCATTGAAAATCCAAAATGATCTGTCATTGAAGGAACTCGTGGAGTGCTTCCGGTATCATGAAAATCAATCTGTAAACAAAGACATTCCAACTCATTAATTTATGCTAAAAGTGATGATTTAACAAATAGTTAAACTATCTCTAGTTCCTATGCACTACATTACCTCAATATGGCAGTATCCATCATGTTCAATAGAGGTCACACATCCAAACATATTGTAGCATAAGAAACGCCTTTTCCCAGGCTGCACAGGGGTTGATCCCGGTTGAAATGTCTCCTGCATCTTTGGCTTGCAAGTTACCATGTTGCTCCTAAACCTCACATTTCCACTATCCAAATTTTCTTTGTTTGAACGATTTCTTTTCGTGTGAGACTCAACCTTAGGATACAAACCAATTTCCTCACCGCCATCCTCATCAAAATTATCCTCACTCAGAGACTGTTTACGCAATCTCTTCCTGCTCAGTGGCTCAGACTCCACATTACTATTTTCACCAATATCACTCAAGCTTCCACTTGCAGCACTGTTTTCAGGATCCTCCTCATCAAACAAAAGAAGCCCATTACTTTTATATTGCACAGGAATATCCTCAGTTGGAGACTTCATCGACGAAGGAATAACATTATCCCAAACACCATACTTCCCCATAACATCCATAACAGCCAAGGCATTCCCAATTGGCTTCCAAGCCATGCAACAAACTCTCTCATCAAATTTCTGCCTATCAATGTCCTGCTTCCTACTAACATCCCAGATCAGAACCTGCTTGTCCAAACCTGATGTAGCAATGTACTTCCCATTGGGTGACCAACACAAGAAACAAATAGGTTCTACATGATCACCTCTCAAAGAAAACAACTTTTCAGCAGTGTCCCTATCATACATCACCACATCATTTCTCAACCCGGGAACCGCCAAGGTCTCGCCATCAGGACTCCAGCAAAGAACATTCATAGTGGAAACGTCTACCCCTGTGTCAGGAGCTACGCCTTTGAGATTATGAACGATTCTCCCAGAATGAAGCTCCCAGAAAATAGCAGTTCCAGTTGAATCCAAAGAGGCTAAGTATTCTCCATTGGGGTCGAATGCTAAGCCACTGACGGACCCTTTGTGCCCTTTCAGAACCCTCGCAATAGAACCATCAACTGTGTTAATCAGCTTGATGCCCTCGTCATCACCAGCTGCAGCCAGCATGCTCCCTGATTTGTTAAACGCTAAAGAACGAATTGGAAGCGTAAACCTCGTAATATTTGTCTCGAATTCCCCTCCTGCCAAGGATCAATTTAAAATCGCTCAAATTGAAACATGCGCGTCTCAAAATTTTAAACAACAATTACAAAAAACACCATTAAGTTGAGTTATTAAATTGGCAAAGTACCAGGCCAAAATGCAAATCATACTCACAAATAACAAATAAAGTAAAAAGAATTGAGTACCGGGAAACTTGTAGAGTTTGACGGAGTGATCGACGGAACCGGAAGCGAGGCAAGTGGAGTTCGGGCTAAGAGCCAAGGCGGTGACACCGTCACGGTGGTGACGGAGGATTTTGGGAGTGGCGGAGGGGAGAAGAGGGTCGTGAATGGAGATGGAGACATCGGAAGAGGAGGCGGTGACCAGATGCCGGGCTTGCTGGTCCCACAAGATGGAGCAGAAGGATCGACGACCACCCTTGTTGGCGTGGGCCTCCCTCAGCTTCAACGATCGAACCTTCATGGTAGCTTTCGAATCGGGTTCAGGGGAATGAGAGAAGGGTGGGGTGGATAAATCTGAATCTGAGGCTGAATCGTTTTGGGCGCCAAATGGGGTTTGTGTTTTATGAACTTGGCGGGAGATAGGCAATGAAAGTTAAATTAAATATGTTTACATATCTCGTTTTATAATAAAAACACTAAGAAAATAATCATTGTAAATTTTATTTTGCAACATCAATTATTCTTTTCTAACATTGTATTTCAAGTAATTTAATTAAACTTAATATGAAGGGAGTTATACACTACCTACTTCACAAGGAACATTTTTTTATATATGAGTTTTTTTAAAAAAATTCAAAAAATATAAATTTTTTTATAAAATTATGAAAATATAATTTTTTAAAAAAATTGTCATTGACGATTTTGATATATTTTTTAAATATTTAATTATTTTTTAAAAAATTGTCATTAGTAACTTTTAATTTTTTAATAATTTTTTTTAAAATCGTCATTAATAACTTTTGAAAATTTATTATTTTTTATCTCTAAATATTTGTATTGCATCAAAAATTTTCATATTCCTATAATTTTGCAAAAAAATCTTATATTTTTTGTATTTAAAAAAAACTATATAAAAAAAAAGTAGCCTCTTCACAAAAGTTAAAGTTGTATCTTATATTTTATATTTTAAAATTTTACTATCATATATGAGTATCATATTCTAATGGAAGAAGAGATGAAAATATTCAAAGAAACAATAATATCTTGTGTGATATCTATTTTGTTACAATGTGTGGTATATATTACTTGCTCTTTTATAGATAAAATATTAGGTTATTGAACTTTTATGACCTATTTTTATTTTTATCTTTTTGACTATGTAATTAACCTTCTTTTTTTTTATTATTAATTATTAATCTTCATTAATTACTTTGAAAAAGAGCGTAGATATCCATAATCAAATGTCAGAAGGAGTGTTGAGTTTTTTTTTTTCTTTATTAATAATCGAAATATCCTATCCAATACACGTTATTTTTGGGATGAACTCACAGGCGGAGGAGGAAAACCTAACAATGTCATAAAGGACAAAGTAAACATTGCAGTTGAGTTTAAGAGTGAGATCGTAAAGGTTGAAGCAACAATGATAGAGAAGAATAACGAATATAAAATCCTGAAAAAAAATATTATAATAAAAGATTATAAGCTATTTTATAACACTTAATAATAAATTTACGACTTTGTTACCTCTTTCTGTAGTTGCTTGCTGTCATAGAGCTAAGATGTTATAACAGAAATTAATTACTTGTCATATTTTAGGTATTATCTTTAAAAAAGTAAAGAGAATGGTGAAATCGAGGAGCACCGTGTCATTTGATATATTTTTCATGTGTTATCTCATTTCCAATTTTTTTTAATAAATTTATATATTATTGTATTTTATCAAATCGAATATAACAGATTAAGAAAAATTATTTCCATTTAAGTTTGAATATTATATTTGAACTTATATATATAAAATTGGACAAAGTAATTATGATAAGATTTTTTCATGCCTAATGGTAGCATTGTAATTTTTTTAGTAGAAAAATATATGGAATTTTTTTAGTAAAATTGTAACAGGTACAACTGCACTGGACACTTTGCCTAGTTTAAATATAAATTAAAATTTAATATTAGGTAGGTTCACCTTATCTATATTGTCCAGTAAGTGTAAAATGTCGTTACTTGATAGAATTTTTTGAAGAAAATACAATTATTTAGGCTCACACATAACTTTGTAACCTTTTTTATTTTATTATTTTTAGTCCCTGGTATTTTATTTTGATTTTAGTCTTTATTTTTTTATTTTCAGTGTCTTATTTTTCTATAATATGTTATAATAATAGGAATAAAAAAAATTAAAAACAATCGATAAGAATTAAAAGCAAAAGGTAAAAGGAAATAAAGACTGAAAACAATAGACAAGGATTAAAAGAAAAAAAAAACATTGATTGAACAATTATGTAAGCTCATTTTTTTTAATCTAACTAGATATAACTTCGTGAAATTGAACAATATATTTTTTTTATTAAAAAGCTAGCTTTAAATTTCAGATGGCTCCACATTTTTCATGGGAAAAAAAAATTTATAGTTGACTCTTTTGCAAAGTTTGATTTTTCAATGGACAGAGGTGTTAGAATTTTTATGAAGCTCCTGACTTCTTTAATTTCCCTTTACCATATGAAGTAATCTCTTTTGTATTTAAGAGAGGCATGTAGTTATGTGATTTTTTTTTGGGCTTTTCCCTCATTGGTCCACCAATAAGTGTGTGTGAATAGGAATTAATGAAATAACTATGAAAGTAATACAATAAAAGAACTTTAATTATTTGTTAAATAGGGAAAATGTGATTACAAGTAAGCCATTATTTTCTTGACGATTTTTATTTTTAATAATTAATAATCAATTATTTTTATAAAGTCATGATCTCAAAGCTATTATTCACTTTGTCAAATTTGACTTTTTTTTGTCCTACATTCTCAGTGTGTAATATATTTAAAAGAATATAAATTTTAATATTAATTTTAAATTATAAAAACTATTCAAAACTTAGTGAACTAATAAAGGATAAAAAAATAATATAAATTTGAATAAATTAAAAAAGATGTAATATTATTACACGCATGTAATATATGATACTATAATAAATTTTATATAATTTTGGAAGTCAGTACATTAAAAATTAAAAGTATTATTAAACAGTAATTAAAAATTAAACGATGAGCGAATAAATAACAATTAACCATTTTTAATGTATAGGGTCGTGTTTAGAATTTTTTAAACATTATGAAAATTTATTATAAAAAATTAATGTAATATAATTGAATATAATTTTATAATTAAGGAATTGTAAAAAAATTTCTTGATAAATAATACTTATATCACTTGTTATTGTCAAAGAAAATATTAAATTATTTCATATAATGTATATATTTCTTGATAACGCTTTCCAATAAAATTTTATTACATATTCTTAAACATATATTAAAAAATTATATGGTCTTATTATCAAATCAATAGAAATATAATATAAAAATTTTAATTAATAATACTTTTTAATGTTTAAAATTGATTGGGCCTTAAAACGGAGCCACAGCCCTGAATGTAAATTTATAATTAAAAGTTTAGACGAAAAATATAGTAAGGTTATAATGTAGTTTTGAAAAAGCTAGGTGTAAGGAAGTAAAATATCAAATTGAAATCTAGGGAGATAAAAGTGGTTTTAAGCTAATTAACAATTGGCTAAAATATAATTTATTCTTATTTTAAATACAAAAATTAATTACTATAAATAATTTCATACATTTTTTTAACTTTATTAAAATGGTTATTTTGAATTAATTCAAACACAGTAAATTATTTTAGAATATTTACATAACACATCTAAATTAAAATTTATATTTATAATTAGTTATGATATTAATAAATTACAAATATGATCAGTAATTGTAATACCTTTTTCATAATCAATTAAAACACACACTAGTACTTACTAATATTTTTCAACTGTTTATGTTTACTTTAATTTCCATTGATGCTGGCACTTAAAATAAATTGAATAAAACCAAACCGTCAATTAAAATTACAGAGTGAAAAAAAGAAAAGAAAAATGTAAAAGGACATAAGAAGGCAAGTAAGATTACTATTCTTACAAACACACGAAGATGTTTTAATTTTATAGAAGTTTGCATTACAAATAAATGTTCAACAAATAAGTATCTGTACATTTGACAAAAGAAGAAAAATGCCTTTTTCATCTTTGAAGGCTTCTATATCATACAACATATAATCTTCATCAGGGGTTTTGTAAATGGATTCGATTTTCTTATGTTCTACAGTTTCATATGATTTCTTTAGAAAATTAGAAAACCAAATAATAATAAACTAAAACTAAAAAGGACTAGAAAAATTTCACCTTGGGCCTGAGAGCTCCATGGCCTGGACTAACAATGAAGAGTCATCAGTGAGATCAGAATAGCGATCTGATGAAGAGAGTTCGTGTGGTTTGCACTTAGCAGTGTCAGCACTTTGAGAAGCTTCCCATTTTTCTGCAAGCCCATCACCTTCGAGCATTCGTATAACTTCAGACATTTTGGGCCTGTGGCCCGGAAGATATTGGGTACACAAAAGTGCCACTTGAACTATTTCTTCAAGCTCAATCCTGTCATAGTTGTTCTTGAGATCCTTGTCAACAAGTATTTCAAGCTTCTTTTCTTGATGAATTTTCCTTACCTGAATCTCAACAATAAAATGGACTTAGTATATGTTTGGTTTTACCGTGAGAAACTCGAAGACGCACGTTTATGATGTAAAAGCTACTTTGTTGTGTTAATTGGTTTCATGTTCTGAGTCAAATTAACATCATTTTATATGTGTTGAGGAGCCTCCAACTCAGGCTTGAAGCTTCTCAACATGATTTTCAAGGGGAAAAAAAAAAGACGTGTTTGATTATTAAAAAATAACCAAACTTTTCTTAGACTAAAAGTGAAAAATGTAATTTTACACAGATTTGAACAAACAAGAAAGGGAAACAAACAAGCTTACCCAATCAAGCATGGCTCCTTTTTGGTTGGCTGATTTTCCAAATTCTAGAGCTCTCTGGCCTGTGATCAATTCAAGAAGCAGAATGCCAAATCCAAACACATCAGTCTTCTCAGAAGATTGGCCTGTGGAAAGATATTCAGGTGCAATATGCCCCACAGTGCCCCTCACTGCAGTTGTGACATGTGAATCTTGGTGATCTAAAAGCTTTGCCAACCCAAAATCTCCAACTACTGCTTCACAATAGTCATCAAGCAATATATTTGCAGCTTTCACATCTCTGTGTATTATCTTTGGATCGCACTGCTCATGAAGGTATAATAGTCCCCTTCCTGCTCCTAAGGCAATTTGCTTCCTTGTGCCCCAATCCAACACAGGCTTACCTGCAAATATCCAACACTGCTATATCAACCAGCCACTAAAATATCTAGTATTATCTATATATGCATGTTAGCTTTAGCTTACAACATGTCTGGTTCAAGTTAAATACATAGAAACAATCGTTTATTTTTCACAAACTCTCTCATAAAACTAAAAGAAATAAACGATTATTTCTTTAAAATAGGAGTAAATTACACTTTATTCTCTTGTATTTTCATGCCTTTTCAACTTTACTTCTATACTTTTTTGTCAATAAATTCCTTAATAGGGGGCAAAGAGATATAAAAAAATAGCATTACAGGAGGTTAAGTGAAAAAAAAAAGTATATAAGGATTTAGTAATGACATTAAAAAAATTTAAAAAGTAAATTGAGAAAGCGTGAAATTACAGTTAGAACATAATTTGCCCTTAAAATAAGCTGATGCACTTAATCATGAGAAAATCATTACTATTAAGATATGAAGTCTCACGATTGTTGGGTTATCAAAAAATCAAAGGCTACATAACTAAGAGGGCTTCAAGTCTAAAAGTAGGCAAGACATTTTAGACAATTAGCTTACTCAAAACTTAAGTTCAATTACTCTCGCTCACTCTTGGATAGGACCTTCATTCAAAATCCTAATAAATGCTCTCTAAGGAGCTGCCAAAAGAAGTGATTATATCTAGCATTAAGCTTACCCTTGAGACGAGAAGCAACACTTCCATTGGACATGTAAGGATAAACTAAGAGCCTTTCTGTTGGAGTCATGCAAAATCCATACAATTTGAGAAGGTTTCGATGCACTGCCAAGCTTATCATTTCAACTTCAGTCTGAAATTGAATCTCTCCTCCAATGGCATTCCCATCTTTTAGCCTTTTTACAGCTACAAGAGTGCCATCATGGAGAACTCCTTTGTAGACATTTCCAAAACCACCCTTTCCCAGAATGTTCTTGTTGCTGAAGTTGTTAGTAGCAATCTGAAGTTCTCTTAACTGGAACCTCTTCAAGTTTCCAAGGTAGACTTCTTCATGATGCCGGTCTACAATGATTCAGTATTAAAACAGAAATTGGAGGGGCCATTATAATTGGATCAAATATGCTTAAAATTTAAAATATGTTGCACGTAGCACAATCTTGGATATAGTATAATGATGCATATTTGTAAGGTTAAACTAAAGGTTTTGGATGGGGAGTATACCTTTGACATCAAAGAATGCCTTTTGTTTATGCTTGTGCCTCCTCCATAGAACAAGTCCAAAACCAAGAACTATCAAGCAGAGGCATCCTAGACTCAAACCAAAGGCAATGGCCATCTTGTGAGCCTTTCTTCTGCTTGATGGTAAGGCATCTTGGAAAGCAAAGAGATTTGCAATCAACATCAGTACAGTGACTACGCAGAATATATCAAAATACACCATGATATAAGGCAATATCATGCAGTGAGCGATTACAAACTTGAGTTTGAATGAACTTAGTTTTATAAAATTGATTCTGCTTTTAAGTGAGTTTAAGGTGATATGATTTATGTTTAAAAATTTTCTCTTAAAACTATGTTTATAGTAAAATTTAAAGTGTTTCTAAGCATACACTCAAAAGTGATTCTTACCATCGGTACTGTTTAGGTTCATGGACATAGGCATAAGTGTCATCCCATGGCAATTTTTTTCTTTTCCTGTGGCACAGACTAGGGGATTTCCAACAATGCTGAAACAACACAAGGAAATGAGATGAATTTAGAAGTCAGTATAAAATTTTCTGTATTTTCCACTCAGACAAATACATTAATGTCATCAAAGTGGAGGCTAAAGAGAAAGAGAGGGAGAGAAATATTTAGTTTTACCTGAATGATTTAGCCAAAATTCTAGGTACAGGGCCGCTCAGATTGTTGTTAGACAAGTCACTGAATAGATTACCAGAAACAACACAGTCATCTTTAGACTTACAAGCAAAAAAAAAAAAAAAAAAAAAACTAATGCAGAAGAGAAAGAAAGGGTCATGAAGATTACAGAAAAGCAAGCTGTGCCATGTTAGCTAGTGTCTCTGGACATTCTCCGGCAAAACTGTTATTATTAAGCCTCCTGAAACCATTTCAACAACTGTTTAGCTCAAAATAGATGGTTGAGTTACACTGATAATATGACATCTTCTAAGCTTCACATAAAATGCTTACAGGTATTGGAGGCTTCTAAGGTGACCAAGAGAAGGAGGAATTTCACCATTGAAGAAGTTATCAGAGAGATCAAGTGTTTCAAGCTTGGAAAGTTTTCCAAGCTCTGAAGGAATTGGTCCAGTTATGTTGTTATTCTGTAGCACCCTGAAAATTTGTCAAGAACACCCAACTTACTATTAATGGAAGTAATAAATATAAGAAGCATTCATCTTGAGATTTCTAAATTGCATAGTGCTTTCTAATTACTTACACAGTCTGAAGATTTGTTAGATTTCCTATGCTTGGAGATAGGGTACCGGATAAATTTTGACTGGGAATGCCCCTACATAAAGCAAAACCAGATTCATCAAATTGTTAGAAGCATTTTGCAATACAAGCTTGGTACTTCTTTTGCAACTATTTCAACTTGAAATGTAGAAGATTGAAGAAAGACTCACAGGCTAATAACAAGGTTCTCAGGGGAACATGTGACCATATTCCAGCTACATGGATCAACTGCATCACCATCCCAATTATCTAGAATACCATGAGGATCCACTAGAGATGCTTTTATGCCCATTAAAGCTTGCACTATATTAAGAGAGACACAGACACTCAGTTCAAATTCTCCTTACTGAACTGATTTGAAGATATATGTTAAACTTTTGTGCAAATTTGTAGGATTGGAAAGTACAAAATTTCAAGTTTTACCTTCAAAGTTTACTCCCTTTGGTGAAAGCAAAGCATTAGTAGTGCTCCAAAACCAGAAAAAAGCCACAAAACAAAGAACGGCTTCTCCTCCTGGCATCCTCATTCAATTGGAATATCCCACAGAACCAGTTACAAGTGCTGGAAACACCTGATGGTACTAAGGGATAAAGATATTGAAACTACAAACAGTTCTCAAATGAGTGTTCTTTCTTCTGCAGTGATTTTCAAAGTAAGTGCTAGAATCCCATTCACCAAAAATCTTGTGTCAGACCCAAGAAAAAAAAGACAGGTTTTTGATAATATAAAGGGAACTAGCATGCCTGTAATTGAGTCAGGTTTTGTGATTAAGATGATGTGTCATGGCCTTAAAATGAACCAATTGAAGGTAAAATTTAAATGGCATATAACAGGGATAGAATGGAAAATTCACTTGGGTGATAATCATGCACATGCCCAGAAAGCAGGAATAGCTTTTAACAATTATTTATGCGTACCAAAGTAAATAAAGCCAAAAAAAAAAAAAAAACTAGAGTATGAGCGATAGCATTATATTTTATTAATGAACATTATATATACAGGTACATGAATAAAACCACAATGTTTTTCTTGGGAAGTTAAAAAAGAGCAAAAATCCTTTCATATTTTATTCATAGTGACAGTATCTTTTTGCCTAGACGTGGGCAATTGCTAGGTGCAAGTTTTCTGTTTTGTTGAATTACTCAAAAAACTTGACCCATAAGTTGATGAGTTTATGTATGAGATGGATAATGCATGCTTGGAGCTGTGAAGAATCCAACATTCCCTGGGTTTGGCCATTCAGTAAAGTTCCAAACGCCAAAATTTTTTAGCCAAAAGTATTGAGAATGTGAGAATCTCGAGAAAGTGGGGGCTTGAGATTGATGATGGATCTGGTCACCCACTATATCACACCCTTGAATTATCTGTATGTTGTTGCCTTTCTATTTTATGCTAGTTTTATTTTAACGATATTAGTACTGTTAAAGAATTAAAAATTATGGACATAAATATATTAATAATATTTTTAAAGAATAAAAATTAACCTTATTTATAAATATATTTAGTTTCTGTTGTTGTGGTATTGGGTCATGGCAATGGCATGGACTCTCTAGATTCCATGCCCTAAAATTGTTCTGAACGAGTAAAATTTTGGAAAGCAAAAGCTCTCTCTCTCTCTCTCTCTTCTAAGAGCCACTCATATTTTTCTATAAATCATGTTTCTTTCTTTTGGATATCAAGTCCACTTCAAGCTCAACCAAGGCGCATGCTTGATTATGGTGGGACAAACTTGCTTTGCGTTTATTCTTGCACCAAATAAAACAAACCTCTAAAGTGTAAGTTATGTGCATAATTTTAAGATTATATCTCACCATAATTACACAGAGCAATATTATTTTTTTGTAATTTATTTACTTTTTCTTGGTCTCTTATTACATTGCTTATCTTGTTATATAATTTTCTCTTATCTTTTTTTTTTCTTTTTTGCTTTTAAAACTTTAAAATTTATTACAAGTGTAACATTCCTCAATTGCATAATATCAATACTTTCTATATTAAAATGATAATTAAATTGATCAATATAATTTTAAGATTATATATTATTATAATTTCATAATTTTAATATTTTTAAATTGGACTGATTATTGAAATAATAATTATATTGATTCACGATTTAAGGTTCATTAATTTAACTGTGATCAAATCAGTAATGATTAACTTTTATTTATTTATTAGCTAACATATTAATAATTAACAAAAAAAATCCTAATAAAATGATATAACAATTTATTCAAGTGCAATTGTAAACATAACATTATTAGTTCTTAACATTAATAAAATACAGTTAAAAATAAGTTTAATTGTAACATAAATTTAAAATGACGTTTTTCCCCCTCAAAAAATATCAAAAGTGTTACATAGGTTATATAATGTTTTTAGTTTTTTGAAGTATCAAATCAGTTTATCCAGTTTTTACTATTTTTTTCACATAGACAGGATCAAACAATTACTTTGGTCTAATTTTTGAACAAGATGATACAAAATTATATATGTACACATCAAATAATATTATTAAAATAGAACTTATTGGTTTAAACAAGAACCTATATTATATCGAATTGCATATCAAATTAATAAAAGTTGTACTGATTTATTTAACGATGAGTTAGGATAAGAAATAGCTATAAATAAAATAATATTAGAATAGCCCTAATTATGAAAAAGATGACACAAAAATTAGATTAAAGTGATTTTCAAACACACACAGCAAATTATTGGACGCACTAGTGAGGAGAGAAGATGAAATAACTTTTGATTCAGTGAATTTTTTAAAAAAAAACCTAGAATAATTTTAGAAAAATATTTATAATAAATAATATTTTAAAAATTTTAATGCAATCAAATAATATTTTGTAATTAAAGTAATCAACTTCATGCAGTAATATAAGATTTAATTATTTTTGTGTCATGTATATATATTTGCTATAATAAATTTAATATAAAAAAAATTATCAATTTGAAACACAGGTTGCACTAAATGATTGAAGTAATAAAGTATCCGAGTTTAACAAACGACAAGAGTGTTTACTTAAAAGGAGTGTGGAGGGGTTGCTCCAATTTCTTTTCATCTCATTTTTGTTTTACAAAGAAAAGGGAAATAAAATGCTCTGGTGGCATAACTTGTTTGGAGACGTATTAGTGGCATAACTCTTGAAAGTTAGGTGAAAATGTCCCAAAGCAAATCACCATTCACGATTCCGTCAAAACAATGATTTTCTCCTACATCACTAATAATGGTGTTGCTATGAATTTGGCACAACTTTAGAAATATAATAAAATCACGTAGTTTTGTAGTTAGATAAAATCCAATATGCATAGTGCCAAACACATATACTTGCAATTTCGTTTAAATCTTTCTCATCAATTAATTCAAGAAAAAACTCACTGCAATCCATCTTCTATAGCAAACGTGGATGTGAATTTTCGTTTCACCAATTTGACCATTTAAATTGCCAATATATATAAGTGGTTTATAAATGTACACGATAGAATGCTAGGTTAAGCTGCTACCAAGCAAAGGAAGTTGTGTGATTGCTTCCTGCATATGTCCAGATGGTAGAATACATGATGAACTATATGAAGATTGCAATCTCACAAAAATACTTCATTCTTTTTTATTCTCTTAATAATTATTATCTTACTTTGTAAAATGAATATTAAAGAAACATTTTTTTAAACTATAGTAAATAATAAGAATTCATATATGATAATTTTTATAATAATTATTAGAGGGCATCACACGCACGAGCCATTAACCTCCTCCATGCTTGACGGTACTAACAGAAGAGGTTACTTCTCTAGCTGCTGCTGTTGTTGGTTCCATTGTTCCAATTTTCTGTATCAAATGTTTTGATTGTCTTCACCATTATTGTTGCTTCCTCTTCATTAGCCAAACCAACCACAACTTCTTGCACTTTGGCTATGGCTTTTCAAAACCAAAGTTGAAGACAGTAAGATGAAATGAGGAGAGATAAATGACAAGAAGAAGAAACACTTTGTTTCAATAAAAACGAAAATAGAGAGGAATTAAATTAATGATATGGAAGTTGGAATAGATTAAATAGAGAGAAAATAGTATTGTTTGAATTGGATCAAATAAGAATAAAATAGAAAGGAGAAAAGAGAAAAAACTGAATAAATTTTTTTTTTTTGCCAAATAACACTTTCTTAGGGTTCAAATAAAGTTAAACATTTAATTTTGAAGGTGAAACTCTCTCGAACACTATTTTTTTTATTAACAAATTATTAAGTATAATATTTTATGAAATAGGTGGTCGACACAATGTTAGATTGAATTCATTACTCCAAAGGTCAAAGTAATTTAATTTTTAAATTAATTAATTAATAATTCATGTAATGCGCGCATATATATATATATAAATATAAAATAAAACTATTTAAAATATTAATTTTATAAAAAAATTATTTTAACTTAACTTCATAATAATAAATAATATATATCAAAATATAAAGATTTAATAAATTTTTAATAAATTTAAAATATTATTTATTTTAAAATAATTGAAATAATACATTAAGTGTTATGAGTTTTACATATACAAAGATATTTGTAAAGAATTTGAAATTTTATATAAGGTAATAAAAAAAGTTAAGTAACAATTTTTATATTCAAAATTTAAAACAAAATTAATAAAAAAAATAAGTAAAAAAAGTAAAATCATTATAAGTGAATAAGAGTATAATTTACACATCGTTTTTAAAAAAAATTTAATTTTAAAAAATATATGAAAAATTGTAAAAAAAAAACTCTATGAGATATTTTACTTTTTAAATAACATACACTCGTATATAATATATAATATAAAGGTTGATTTGTATTATTATTATTATTATCAATCTTGAGTTATTGATTTATTCAGTCACAAAACGTGAATTCCACTGCTTGTTTAGTAGATAAGTTTTATTTTTTATGGTTTTAATTATTTTTCTCATTATGACAAGATGAACAATGCTACAAAAGAATGAGACGTTAGAACTCCAAAATCATGAAATAATCTCTTGAAGTTTGAATTTGATATGAAGATGGGAGGAATTTGATGCCCTAGAACCCCTTTAAAGGTGGATTACATGATTTGAAGGTGTTTTAATTTTTTAAAATAAACGTTTTGGAATGATTTTGAAGTTATTTAATCTCAAATTCATAGTTTTTGGATTAAATAATCTATTATTGGAATAAAATGATCAATTATTTGGTGAGAAATCATTTCATTTTATGAAATAATTGTCTCTTATATATTTGGTTACTGTCAAATTCTATTTTTTGAAAAATAATGTTATTAAATTATTTCATTCGTCAAAATAGCCAAGTTTAGAAGAGCAAAATAATTGAATATCCGTTTCAAATAATCGGTTCAAATAGCTAAATTTTTTATGATAAAAAACATGCATAAGTGCTTTTAAGGGTCATTAGAATAGAGGTAAAAGGAGAGCTGATCAAGACGGTCCTACTATGGCTTCACTATTTTATTTTTTTTCACCCTGCTTTGTAAAAATTATGTATTTAGAACTTTCTAATTTTTTTGAACTTATTAAATTAATTTATTTGAAATGGAACTAACTTTGACTAGTGGCGCATTTCTTTAAAAGATCAATACTTATGCTTTATAAATTAAAATATTGGTTTAAAGGGTATATGAAAGGTTTTGAGATTAGGGATATACTTTTAATTTTGACAGATCATAAATCTTTAATTTTGGGTCATGACATTTAAATAAGTGAAATTATTTTGACTTTTTGGAATTATCTGGTTTTGTAACCAAGTTGTTTTGGTCACATAATTGTCATTAATTTGATGGTTAAAATTGGCTTACTACTTTATTATAATGGTAACATTCATTGTCAACACCAGACACTAAAATTTTTCAATTGTTAAATACAGTCACTAAAGTTAATTTGGGATGTAATAGATAGGATGATTGGTTCTTAGATTTTATTGTCTTTTGATTCCTATTCTCTTTGAAAACAATTTAAGGAATTAATTACTTTGAAACAAAACTAAGGTATAATCAACAAATTAAGGCATTAATTATCTATTGATATTGGAGATTTGATCTTCACTTTCATAATATTGGATTTAAAGATAAGTAGAGAGTTGAAGTATATGGAATGACTTGAGTAAAATCATCACCACAACATCTTTTGGCATTCTTAAAACTAAACAAAATCAACATTTCTTGCTTGGTTTTTGTTCTTCATTGTTCAACTCTTAATTACATTTTCCCTTCATATAATGATTTAATACATGGAAATTAATTCAATCCCCATTAGACATGATACTTAAACTTCTACTTCATTATTACTTGCACATGGTTTTGAATTGAAACCTTGTCGATCTCACGACAGTCTCCAACAGCTAACGTCAAAGACAAATAAATATAATAGGTAAGAAGTAAAACCAAAAGATGATCAAGGCCAACGTTTGTATGATGTACTAATTAAGAAATGAACGTATTTTTTATTATTAGTAAAATTTATTAATATTATATAAATTACACTGCTTATGATTATGTCTCATTATTAATTTTATAATCTTTTAATAATTTTAATTAGCACTTTAAAATATATTAGCATGGAAGTGAAAAAAAAATTTGACCCAACATAAGAAAAGAACACAGCAATTAAATATTATACAAAGTGACAAAAGAAAAACACAAATTAAGGACCAATCTGAAGCGATAACAGCTAGACCAATATTGTCCCTTCCTCACATCACAAGGTGAAGGGACCATAAGCTTTCATGGAGTTCCAAGTTAACCCTTCATTTGTCACCATTTTCTCTTTCTTTTCTACTTTTTATCTAATGCAAGTGACAAATTTTTTTAATATATTATTTTTAATTATATATTAATAACACTTTGTGACGTTGCAATCATGGATACCAGTGTGTCCTGAAAAGCTGCTATGTGTGAAAAGAGCTTGTTCTTTACACATAGCCAATTGTGATTGGACACAGTTCATAGTTTCTTGAAATTGAGTTGCACTAGGTCATTGCCTATTTATTAGAACTGCAAGTACCAATTTCAGACAGAATCTAGAATGCAAAAACCAATTTTCACGAATAAGGGCATGCATTGGGTATGAAGCTTTCAATGAGTGACTAAACAAGATATGTGCTATTTGTATGAATATTGGACTATGAACGATCCATTCATGGTACTCTGGAATCCCAAAGTTCATCATGAAAGTTTGTACAATATCGTTTAGCTAAGTACTCTTTCTATCTCATTATTAATCTTTAAAATTTGCTACTAAGGAAATAGATAATATTGGTTAAAAACTTCAATGATCAATAGTTTTATTCTCTCATTTAGTCTTGACATGATCTTACTCATTGGATGATCTATAAATTACCCTCTTGAAACCTCTCATATTCACTTGCTTAAATTAGTTAATGACTTACTTTAATTTTTATTACTATTTCTAAATTTTATTTCATCACACCTGACGAGTATCAATGTTTTACCTTACATTTATGTGACTCTGTACAAAAGAGGATATGTGTGATTCTGGTACATGTTAGCAATCAATTAAAGAATTAGAAGTGAAAAACATTCATTAGGAAATACTATTAATATACTCTTTTACATCAATTTTCATGCATTATAATATATTTTTAATAAAAATTATACTTTTAAATTTTCACTAAATGCTCTCCAAATACCGATTAACAATAATTTTGTGTGTGTGTAGAAGTATGTGTTTTAATCTAATTGCATGGAAAATTCATGAAATTTGAGACAGTATATAATGAGTTGTTTACCAGTATTTAGCCAAACATTTGCATTCTAATTTTTTACTTTGTTGGTTTATTTTAAGAATTTAGTTACAATGCACTTATAATGTAAATAGCTTTAATAATTTTATTTATTAATTTTTATAATAAGTAATTTAAAATATATTTTTTAATTTAATTGAAAATATAAAAAAATTATATTAATAATATAGTAAAATTAAATTCTTTAAGAGTTTAACTATAATGTACTGACTGTTATATAATCATAGATTATCATATTAATAAAAATGATCATTTGTTATAATCGTTCGTTTAAAAGTCATATTTATTTTATTACATGTTTAATTCATAGTTTAGTTGCTAAATCTTTAATTTAATAATTTATAAATTGTAAATGATAAATCTTTGTTCGATTACCTATAAGAGTATGTTACGAAAGCAAATTTTATGTAAAAACTAAAGGGCAATCTTAAGTAACATTTTTGTCAATCATTTATATAACTCAACGATTGTAGAATAGAAAAATTCCTAATTTTATAAATCATTTGAAAATACAAATGGGTAATTAAATTAAGTGGTATATGTTTTTTTAATAAGATTCAAGTTTTGTGTTTAAAAAATCATCATTAAAAATATTAGTCCAATCATATCATAAATATTTTTAATTTAAATAATCATTCCTCCTAAAAAAACTAACTAAAATTTAAGTTAAAATAGAAATTATTCAAAACTTGTAATTCACCCTATATAATTCATATAATTATCATCACCAATAAATTTTGAGTCAAATCCAGTAACAATTGACCAATTAAGATAATTATGCTTCATGTTAATTTTCTCTTGTCATATTTATAGAATTGCACCTTTTTTTTTAATGGTATTTCATTGTGTCATTGATGGAGTCCTTTATTGTTATATTATTTGATTAAATATTCTGAGAAACATATAATACTGTATAGAAGGGGATTGGGGACCGGCAGTAAGAGACAAGATGAATCATTGAATCCATGGTGCAATGTATAGAGAGAGATGAATCTTAAATGAAACATTCAATATATTCTCTTTTATAATTTGTAATTTTTTAAAGATTAAAATTATTAAAAAATCATATTTAAATTATATATTTTTAATTAATTCAATTTTACTTATTTTTATTAATTTTATTATAAACTTTAAAAATAAAAATTATTACTCAACTTTCCCTTATTAATTTATAGACGTTTTCAGATTTTATTTGAATACTAATTTATTTTCACATTTATAAAAAAATAATTTAATAAACTTTCAATTAACAAAGTGAATTTATAATAATATAAATTATATTTATACATATTCGATGACTCTATGCAATAGCTATTGAATTATAAATGTACACGCACGCATACTTATACAAAGGGATTATGATTCTCTCATGTAAAACTCCACTTGAGAGGCGTATAATGTTTAATCTCAGTTCAATTTTATTAAAATATATTATTTAATGCAACTTTATATTATAATAATATATATTCAATTGTTGAGATTTAATACAATAATATGTGACATGAGAGAATCTCCTTCCATATATATATAGAGAGAGATGCATAGACATATGTATGCACAACATAGGTTAATAATGGTTAGTTAAATAATAAATAACTGCTTTTTATTAAAAAGGTTTATGCATTGTACAATTGTTTGCATAGTATTATTCTTTTATTATAATTAAATAATGTGTGTAATTTTTTCATCTAATTTTAGAATTTTTATGTTAATTATTGGACTGTAATTAAGTTTTTTTTTATTTGAAGGAAATCTAAAAAAAAAGTCATTTTTCCTTGACAAGTAGTTCTGTTGATTAGATTTAAGCAAATGGAATAGCTAGCCAAAAACTGCTGGCATATCTTCTTGGTTTTGAAAATTTACAAGACATCTCAGCTTGAGTACAGATTTATTGGACCCCATTTGTCATACCATATTTCATAAAACTTGACTGAAAGTCTTCCCTACTCTTACAGCACAGTTTTATGTACTATCAATCACTGTTTTGTTTCTTCTAATGGTTTTCAATTTTCTCTGTTCCAATCTTCAGTTCCTGTTTATTATTTTATTTTAGAGTAAATTTGGTATTTTGGTTATCTTTGGTTTTTGAAGATTTTAATTTAATTATTTAGTCCTTTCTTCACAAAATATGTACAACCTCCTTTTTAAGGATCAAAATGTGAGCAAATTAATATGTTTAAGGACTAAATTGTGCAAAACAAAATTTTTATATAAAAAATAAACAAAATGTGAATTTCAAGTTGATTGAATTTTTCCCCCCATGAAATAAGTCATTTGGTCATAACCTACTAATGATGTTGCAAACATGGATAGCGGCATGAACACAAAGTAATTGCTTGCATATATATTGACAATGCCATGATCATTTTAATTTAAATATGCTTGTTTGGTTCAACATTATGACTGTAAATGATTGCCCCCCAAGTTCAACAAGGAGCAAAATTATTAAGGGAGAAAAGCTTTATGCTAGGCATGGACATAATTTCCTTGGCCACCATAATTCAGCTTTGGGGACCTACTTTAGTGGTCTTTTTTTGGTCCACACCTTTAGTGTTTCAATCAAAACTTAGACGCCCAATCTATATCTATGATAATGGGCCTTCATGCACATAAGTAAATTACTTCTCTACCTCTTATATTTGCTTTCTAACTTTAACTTGTTTATAATAAAACAAATTCTCTCTCACCAAGGTAACGTGTTTAGAGAAATTTTCCTTCCACATCATCCAACCAGACCTGTTCATAAATGTCAAAATACAAATTTAAAATTATACTATACAACATGTTTAAATTGAAACCAACTTTGTTATAAACATAAATTAAAGCATTATTCTAAAGTGACGAAATATACACATTAAAGAATACAGTTTTAGCCATTGAAATTATGTGACTATGAATGAATGATTGTAATTGTAAAAAGGATGTGCACTTTAAAAGACGATAATATATATGTGTAAAAGATAAAATATGCTTATAATTGCTTAAAGATTGAAGTACATTAATATAAAAATAAATGGTTCGGGGTTCCGTGGGTTGAAATTTTACCAACTCAACAAGACCCAACTGATGAACTTTGAATGTTTTTCGACCCAGGTTGAAGAGACATCCTCATGATGGCAACATAAATTGTCTGTCTTCGAAATCCTAGTATCCCGGGGCATATTCACATACTCTCATCTCAATATAACAATAATTTTTTATTTTATTTTTTTTGTGTGTGAATGGTTATTTAAATTTGGTTATTTTAACATATGTGATTCCTAATCAAGCTGAAGAAGCAAGTGTTGAGGTAAGAGTGAAAGATTGATCATGCTCTGGTTATTTATTTAAGCCTATGTGTGTGTGTTTTTTTTCAAGTGAAGAGGGAGAATGTGACAAAGGGGTCTTGAACAGAAAGTGAAAGTAATTCATGTGTCCACAAGATGAAAGACAGTGATGGAGCAGACATGGATTAGGAAAAAGGTTGATTGAGGGAACATCTTGTCCCCATTATCTTCTTTTGCTTTTTCCTCCTTCTTGTAACTTTCCCATTTTCTTCTTACTTTGTGAGAACGATTTTTTAACATCTTTTTAAAGATTCCAAAGACTGATCGGTTCACTTTATACCTGTGCTGGTTGTGCACTTCCCACACAATGATTCAATTTGGTCCAAAGAGTGACATGGGCTCACCTACCGCTAGAGGAAACAATGATTTTCTTCCCCTTAACCAAATTCACCTTTTTCCTCCATTCAACACTTGTTTGTAGATAAGAGGACATTATGGTATGTCATTTTATAAAAGACCATGCCATTGTCGCCATGTAATTATGTCATACACGCATATTCTCTCATTATATTGTAATATTGCGGTGTGAATAAGTTCTGCTGCTAGAAGCCGTTGTTCTTGGAGCATTTACCTGCTTTCCCTCTACAAAGCAAAACTTTGGATTCAAGCAACAAAGTTTACATTATCATATTGTTCTGGTCGTTCTCTAGTGAGAACAGAAACCAAAGTCCAATAAGGTCTAGAAATTCTGGGTATCTTGTGACCATAATAATCTCCTATGGTGAGCACGCATGGAGTGCTGAATATGCGGACATTAATTGCTTATTGGGTGTGGAGTTGACTTTAGGTCCTGTCCAGATAGTGGACTAAGTGTATTCATGTGATGTTAATGTACAGTACTAGGCCTTCCTACATTGCCGCAAATGCATATAAACATCTATTAAAAAAAGAGCGCTATGATTGAAACCATGATTTAAATTCCAATCACACTACAAGAGAAATATTATAGGTTGTTTTTTTTTTGTACATTTAAAGGTGGTTATTTAGGTATATATAGCAGCATGATTACAAGTATAAAAGATGCAATTTAATTTCAGATTCTTATACAACGGCAAGAAGACACGACTAGCTGAACTAGATAAAGTTTGGCATCACCCAAATTTCTTTTCCATTATTATTGTTGATAAGTAATATTCTGATAGAGAATTTTATAGTTAGTATGAAATCACATAAACCATCACTTTTCATGTCAATTGTCAAATACTAATCACAAAAAGGATCACTGATCAGTTTGTCTTCGAGCTAAATGAAACCTAAACCATATCATAACATCATTCTCTCACTTCAATTTAATACAAATTAACATTTCTTTCTTCTCTGTTTATTAATGAGAAATGAAAATAGGGTGTGCTTCCTATAGCTACTAATCATCACGAGATGATGGTGATTTTGTCATATTATGTAACTTGTCCTTTGTTTCTTTGCCGCAGTTCTGTAAGCTGCCTCATTAATATGAAGGCACTGCAGAAAGCTCCAATTACACTTCCACTTGGAAAATTCATGGACAATACTTGATATAACAGCAAATACTGTTGAGAAATAACAATAATTTAAAAATTTTAAAAAAATAATTGTAATAATGTGAATAAGGGAGCATATGGCTCTTTGGTCAAGCTCAACACTTTTTGTTCACTGACAAGTCTCATTCAATCTGTTTGGCCACCATAATGGTTACCCTTAAAATTTTGTTATATATGTTCAATTAAAACACACTGAGGAGAGAGAAAAGGGTAAGCCAGTTGATGTATCATTTTCAAAATATGTATATCAGAACACAATCAATGGGATAATGTTGATGTATGATATTATGTATCTTCAGAAGTATTATTAATTGAGGTTGTCAGAATTAGAAATGTTCTTAATGTCACTAGATTTTCTACTTTGGAGGGTACAAAAGAACATATCAATTGCTTTGCCATCTATGCTTTAATCAATTATAAGGTCTCTTGGTCTGCAGAAAGAAGCACAAAGGATAAGATTCAGCAGAGAGAGCAAAAACCCATTGAGATTTTGTTATGAATGAATGTAGAAAAATATTGAGCCAAATAGGATTCAAAAGACAAAGATCACACGCATGCTTCTTGCAAAAGCACATTTTAAAAATTCATTCCCTCCATCTAACCTCTCTGCAGTGCTTTACATAGCCACTTGAATTCACTCATGTATCAACACAAGCATGTTCTGGTCCCCCCCCCCCCCCTCAATCCTTGTTCCTCAAGTTGTGAACATGTTAGGAGAATAACAAACTAACATAAATCCATTACCTATATCAGTAATTTGATGCAAAAATTTGCAATAAGGAGCGAGGAAAAAGATGAAAAAAAGGTTAGTTCGAGATATTTGTTAATTAAGGTGGATCATTTATAAGAAGGTGCAATTGAATCACAGTGGCATTCCAAAACTTACATGAGTTACATCCAAGTTTATAAGAGCTCTGTGAGTGGCAATTTTTTTAATGTATCAGTACATGTATATGTTATAAACAGCAAATTAGTTGTTGAAAAATTGTGTTTAAACTTATTTTTTCAGTGTAAAGTAAGTGGAAAAAAGCGAAAGAAAAGAGAAATTTTAAAAAGTTAAGAATATAACTAATGATGTGATAAAAAAATAAAAATAAATATAAGAATACATAATTGTTTCAGCACGTGAAACATGGATTTCGATCCCAAAATAGAGGCTGCCAAAGGAAACCTCTTTCTTTTTTCCTTTCGTTTACATATGAAAGAAAGAGCGTTGAAAAAAACAAAAAAAACAAAGGCAAGGATTGGCCCAGAAAAGTTTAGGTGATTGGATTTATGAGGCTTCTTGAGTTAGTGGTCTTTTTCTGGGAGATTAACAACTGTTTTATTTACTATTTAGTAGTTTGTTCAATCCTAAATTTTAAGTAAAATCTAGCAACTATCCGATCTATAAACTCAAAGTAGAATATAAAATATGTATTTTAAAAAAATTCATAGAATTTTATTTAATTGATAAAAAATTATTTTCTTTGCAATAACAAATATAAATAAAACATAAAATATGCATGATTTCGGAAGTTCAATTTTATATTCAAAATGCAAAGAAACTAAATTACATTAATTCAATTCCTTTCTTTATAAAATTACATGTTTGGATATTATATTGAAGAGGCATAAAACATTTTCATTTCTATAATCGCATTGCATCTTGAGCTTGTTAGGAATGAAGTCCCACATCGGTGGAAACTTCAAGTGAGGGCCCTCCTTTTGCTTATATAAAGGGTAAGGGTCCATCAAATTAGGATCATCCCAAAAATTTCTTCTCTCCCTCTCTCATATCACACTGATTATATTTAGTAGTGGTGGTTCTTTATTTTGAGAGGTAAATTTAATGAAAGTTTATTATCTCTCTTTTAGCTCTTATTTTTCTCATCTCTTATATTTAGTTGTGTGTTATTATACCGTTACTCTGGTCCTAACAGTGGTATCAGAGCTATTGGTTTGGTTTATTCTGCTGCTATTGTCATTAGAATAGTATTGGTAAAATTCTGAGTATGCTCTGTGATTGCGGTTTAATCCGATCTTTCACATAAAAAAAGAGTTGTTACTGGAAAAGTTTGGTAGTGTGAAACTACTATCTGAGAAAGTTCTGGCTAGGAAAGATTTGGTATTTAAGAGTGTCTATAGTGACCCACCTCTCTTTCCTGTGAATTTTTTTGGTGTGTTAGTTCATGGTCTACCTGTGTTATTCCAGTAGACAATACTATTCATAGTGAGAAGTGCATAAGTCGGTATAATAAAGAGAGAAAATATGGCAGCAAAATATGAGATAGAGAAATTTAATGGGAGTAATTTCTCCTTGTGGAAGTTGAAGATAAGAGCAATTTTGAGAAAAGACAATTGTCTTGATGCAATTGAAGGCGGACTGTAGATATTTCGGAAGAAAAATGGAGAGAAATGGATAACAATCGTTGCCAATTTGCACTTGGCATTGGCAGATTCGGTGTTATCTAGTGTTGCAGAGAAGAAGACCGCAAAGGAGATTTGGGACACACCGATCAAATTGTACGAGATCAAGTCACTTCACACCAAAATATTCTTAAAAAGGAAACTCTACACTCTTCGAATGAGTGAGTCCACACCGTGACAGACCACATCAACAATCTGAATACGTTGTTTGCTCAACTTACGGCTTGATTTTAACATTGTAGAAAATGAACGTGCGAACTTCTACTCCAGAGCTTGCCAGATTCATATGATCAACTCATCATTAATATTACAAACAACAACATCATTGGTCATCTATCCTTTGATGATGTTGCCGGAGCAGTTCTTGAAGAAGAATCCAGGCGAAAGAATAAGGAAGACAGACTGGAAAGTTGTAAACAAGCACTTTGACGATGATGAGAGGGAGATCAATGGAGCGTGGTTCCAGTGGGAGCCAAAATCATGGTAGATCAAAATCTCAGAGAAGGAAGAACCTCAAATGCTACAACTGTGGTAAGAGAGGGCACGTGAAGAAAGATTGTTGGAGCAGGAAGAGTGAAGGAAGGAAGAATATGGAAGCATCAACCTCACAAGGTTGTGTTGCTAGTACCTCATATGATGGTGAAATTCTATACAGTGAAGCAGTAAATTCTAGAGGTAGAAGACAACTCCATGAATGTTGGATATTGGATTCAGGTGCAACTTGGCACATGACTCCATGCCGAGATTGGTTTTCTACTTATGAACCTATCTCAGGAGGATCTGTATTCATGGAAAATGATCATGCCCTAGAAATTGCTGGAATTGGTACTGTCAAATTGAAAATGTATGATGGTACCATTCGAACAATTCAAGGGGTATAACATGTGAAAGGTTTGAAAAAGAATCTATTGTCCATTGGGCAATTGGATGACCTCAAGTGCAAGATCTACATTGAAGGTGGGATCATGAAGGTAGTTAAAGGCAATTTGGTAGTGATGAAAGCAGAAAAGATCACAACCAATTTATACATGCTTTTGGGAGATACGTTGCAAGAAGTAGATGCATCAGTTGCAACAAGTCAAGAAGATGAAACACTGATGTGGCATCGTAGACTCGGTCATATGTCAGAACGAGGTCTGAAAATTCTTACGGAACGTAATCTCTTACCAGGGCTCAAAATGGTAACCTTATCATTTTGTGAGCACTGTGTGACAAGTAAGCAGCATAGATTGAAGTTTGCTAAAGTGACTACAAGAAGCAAACACATACTGGACTTGATTCATTCTGATGTATGGGAATCACCGGAAGTATCCATTGGAGGAGCAAAATATTTTGTATCATTTATTGATGATTACTCCAGGAGATTGTGGGTGTACCCAATCAAGAAGAAGTCAGATGTGTTTCCAGTATTCAAGGGGTTCAAAGCACAAGTAGAACTTGAAACTGGAAAAAGAATTAAGTGCTTATGGACAGACAATGGAGGAGAATATGTAGATGGTGATTTTCTAGCTTTCTGTAAGCAAGAGGGTATTTCAAAGCAATTCACAGTACCTTATACACCTCAGCAGAATGGTGTAGCAGAGCGGATGAACAGAACTCTCCTAGATAGAACAAGGGCTATGCTGAGAACATCAGGAGTGGCCAAATCTTTCTGGGCAGAAGTAGTTAAAACTGCCTGTTACGTGATAAATCGATCACCATCAACAGCAATTGGTTTGAAAACACCAATGGAGATATGGAATGGAAAGTTATCTAATTATTCTTCATTACATGTGTTTGGATGTCCTGTGTACGTAATGTACAATTCCCAAGAGAGAACAAAACTGGATCCAAAATCCAGGAAATGTATATTCTTGGGTTATGCTGACAATGTTAAGGGGTATCGCTTGTGGGATCCCACTGCCCGCAAAGTAGTTGTTAGCAGAGATGTAGTATTTGCAGAAAATGAGCTGCAGAAGGAGGAGAAAAATGACAGTACTGTTAAAGACACTACTTCAGTGGTGATAGAAAGGAAGTATAATGACAATGACACCTCTAAAGCAGAACAAGAACATGAAGAACAAGAACCAAATGATGCCAATAATGGAGAATCTCAACAAATAAGACGTGAGATAAGAAGACCATCTTGGCACTCAGACTATGTTATGGCAAGTCATGATGCATATTGCCTTCTAACAGAAGAAGGAGAACCATCAACATTTCATGAGGCTTTGAGAAGTTCAGATGCTTCTTTATGGATGACAGCAATGCAGGAAGAAATTGAGGCTTTACATAGAAACAATACATGGGAACTTGTTGAGCTTCCAAAAGGTCGAAAAGCTATTGGTTGTAAATGGGTTTACAAAATCAAACGAGATGGCAATGATCAAGTGGAGCGGTATCGTGCCAGATTGGTGGTTAAAGGATATGCTCAAAAAGAAGGCATTGATTTCAATGAGATATTCTCGCCAGTTGTCCGATTAACCACAATCGAATTGTTACAGCAATGTGTGCTGCACATGATTTACATCTTGAGCAACTTGATGTAAAGACTGCTTTTCTCCATGGAGAACTTGAAGAAGAAATTTATATGCTCCAACCAGAAGGCTTTAAAGAACAAGATAAAGAAAACTTGGTTTGCAGATTAACCAAATCTCTGTACGGTTTAAAACAGGCGCCGAGATGTTGGTACAAGAGATTTAATTCCTTCATTATTAGCCTTGGTTACAACAGACTAAAGTCAGACCATTGTACGTACTACAATAAGTTTGATGAAAATGATTTTATCATTTTGTTGTTGTATGTGGATGACATGTTGGTGGTAGGTCCTAACAAAGATCAGATCCAAGAATTAAAGGCACAATTGGCTAGAGAGTTTGATATGAAGGATTTGGGACCAGCAAACAAGATTTTAGGGATGCAAATTCACCGAGACAGAAAAGACAGGAAGATTTGGCTTTCTCAGAAGAATTATTTACTAAAAGTCTTACGACGCTTCAACATGCAAGATTGTAAGCCAATTTCTATCCCACTTCCTGTAAATTGTAAATTATCCTCAAGTATGAGTCCTAGCAATGAAGCAGAGAGGAAGGAAATGTCGCGAGTGCCGTATGCATCAGCGGTGGGAAGTCTTATGTATGCCATGATTTGTACTAGACCAGACATTGCACAAGCAGTGGGAGCAGTCAGTCAGTTTATGGCAGATCCTGGTAGAGAACATTGGAATATTGTAAAGAGTATCCTTAGATACATCAAAGGGACCTCTGATGTTGCATTATGTTTTGAAGGATCAGAATTTATTGTGAAGGGCTATGTTGATTCAGATTTTGCAGGAGATCTGGATAAAAGGAAATCTACTACTGGTTATGTGTTTACACTTGTTGGAGGAGCAGTAAGCTGGTTATCTAAGTTACAGACTGTTGTGGCTCTATCTACTACAGAAGCTGAATACATGGCAGCTACTGAGGCATGCAAGGAAGCAATCTGGATTCAAAGGCTATTGGAGGAACTTGGGCATAAGCAGCAGACTACTACTGTGTATTGTGACAGTCAAAGTACTTTGCATATTGCAAAGAATCCAGCTTTTTATTCCAGAACAAAGCACATAGGCATTCAATATCATTTTGTTCGTGAAGTAGTAGAGGAAGGTAGAGTGGATATGCAAAAGATTCATACCAAAGACAACGTAGCAGACATAATGACAAAGCCAGTCAACATTGACAAGTTTATATGGTGTCGATCCTTGTGTGGCCTATTAGGAACATAAGCAACATGTAATTGTAATGTATTAGGAATGTGAAGATATGATTAACTTAATCATAATCTTCAAGTGGGAGAATTGTTAGGAATGAAGTCCCACATCGGTGGGAACTTCAAGTGAGGGCCCTCCTTTTGCTTATATAAAGGCTAAGGATCCATCAAATTAGGATCATCCCAAAAATTTCTTCTCTCCCTCTCTCATATCACACTAATTATATTTAGTAGTGGTGGTTCTTTATTTTGAGAGGTAAATTTAATGAAAGTTTATTATCTCTCTTTTAGCTCTTATTTTTCTCATCTCTTATATTTAGTTGTGTGTTATTATACTGTTACTCTGGTCCTAACAGAGCTGAGTTCTTGTTAGTCCAATCCTTGCTCTTGATGACTTCAACAACATAAAATAATCATGAACATAAGAAGTTTCTTTGAGACACTTTTTTGAACAGCTTTTGAGCCTTAAGAAAATTACTACAGATGATGTACATTTTGTCATGGATTTTCAGCTCGTTATAATTGTTAGGTACCTTGCATTTTCTGTTTAAGAGATGGGGAGGAGAAGTGAAACATGAGTTCTTATGTAGTTGGGTTCAAAGAGTTCAAATGGAATCTTGTACTTTGTCAATGGCAGCTTCAATAATTGTCCAATGAATCAAACAAGTAAATTCAACATATTCATGTTGAATAAAATGGAAAATGAGAAAGGTTATCTTGGTTAGCTGTTAATGAAGAGTGTATCTAATTGTTGGAGTGTCTATGAAAGATAGATCTCTCTCTTTGAATTCTACTTTCTCTGGAAAAATTTCCCACCAATTTTCTAGGAAAAGATTGTTTTTGTTGAGAGATGAAGGTAAGGAAAGCTAGCTATATGCATTGTGTAAACAAAATTTCCCCTCCCCCCCCAATACTTAAAAATTGTAAAAAAATATTTCTCAAGTAACCAAACAACATTTTTTATATCAAAGAATTTTAATTCCTCTATAAAAATACACACATCTCTTAAAAACCTTGTCCAAACACACTCAAAAAATTGTTTAATTGATAAAGCATCATTTTAATAATAGTTTATAAATATCTCATTATGTCTAATATCTTACTTTAGGGTAAATATGGAATATTCTCAATCATTGTCAAAATAACAATTTTCTGAACCACTCACAAACCTCCAATTATTCTAAACTAAATTAAAATTTTCATTCAAGATAGGACTTAGCCATTCTTGCTTACCAAAAAGAATTCATTCAAGATCAAAATGTATAAAGCAAAATATTCAAGATCTAATTAAAGAATCAAATGAGAATTACATCACAAAGTCCTCCTTGTTAAACAAAAGACTAAAAGAGGGAGCATCCCACACACAAAAAAAAGTCCCTAAAAAACAACAGGGAGAACATCTTTCAACATATATAATGCCCCAGCAAACAGGAAAACAAAACAAGAATTATTGAAAGTTGAAAGTTCATTATCCAACCAACTTCATTTATTCATTCCAGTTGCATCCTTCACTGCATCACAAGCTCCTTGAGCCTTTGCCATCATCTGTTGACCAACCTGCACACAATTATTGAAATCCAAAATTACTCCATTGTATAATTAAACAATGTTATTTAAGTTTAGGCCATAAAAACTTATGCTATTCATATCCATTTTCCACATCACATCCTATTAATCTATTTCAAACCACAAATTTTGAAAAATTAATTAAAATTGGAACCTCTTGCATGGATTCCTTGGCAGATTGAGCAGCATTGCTGGCCTTGTCTATCATGTTGCTTGCCTTTTCCTGTAACACACATTAAAAATCATATAAAATAAGTTATTTATATAAACTAAGCACATTCTCAGATATAACTGTATGAAATAAGAGTAGGGAAATTAAATTAACCTCAGTTTGGCCCTTGGCCTGTCCAGCATTGAAGCTCGCCTTGTTGGAGTCCATCTTCTTTGAATATGCAATGATCTTAGAGTGAATTGAAGGTCAATAATTATTTTAGTTTGAGATGAAGATTAATGTCCGTGCATCATGTTCAGATTTATAGGCAAGTTTCCCAATGAATTGCACTTCAAGCTATAGCTGTTCAAATTTCAGTGTGCCACGTGGCATCCTAACATTTTTAGGGTCCAATGTATTGTGCTATTTTTGAGGATAGACAGAGAGGGATCAAGATCGGTTGACCAGGAGAACTATGAAGGAGAGTTCTTCATTATTTTCAGGTTACAGTTTATGTGGTAACTTAATTTCACACCTCAAAATTCTGATATAATTCATCAAATGCTTATATGAACCAGTTAAAATGAATATTAATAAGACAGTTTAATTCAATTTTAACTTTTAAGGGAGAATATGAACTAGTTAAAATGAAATATTTTAGTTCATCAGATTTCATACACACATATATGTATTAATTAATTAAAAATTAGAGTTAAGTTAATTGATGCATATAATCATCCCTTTAAAACCAGAATGACGTTGTGTTTACATATAGGCCAAAAAAGTGAGATAAAAAAAAATTGAGTTAATTAATTAGTTTGCATAATCATTGGTTTGAAAACAATGTTGTATTGTGCACATAAAAAAAATCTGAGAAAGGGTTAGGGCTGATTAGTTCATATAACAAATTATTGAGTTTCAAATTACGAAACAGATGCTAACCCAGAAATGATCTAGTTTCATTAGTTTGATTTCATTTAAATATGAGTATATAAACCAAACTGAATTAACCAAACTGAGAAATACAATCCAGAAGATTAACACACCAATATGAAAAAGAGAAGACAGATCTTTTCCATTTAGTCATAAACAATTTCGGCCACCTGATTTTGATACAATCCACTCCCAAATTGAATTAGCATAATTAGTTTAATTTTATTTTTTGGGTTTATAGAGATGGTCCAAATTAATGAACTCCCCACTTATACCAATAAATTACTAATTTACTACTACTGTTTCTTTACTATTAGAGGAGCATGCTTATTTGATACACCTTGGACAGATTAATTAATGCTACGTATAACACTCTGTTATGTGTGTACACAGTTTTCTACCCAAGATTTCAGCCACAAATTGGAATTAAATTTTCCCTATAATTGGAAAATATAAACTCGTCCAAGTCAAGTTGGGAGATTGGAGTGATGAATGAATCTCCTCCACAGAGCCAAGCCACTTTCCAAGAATGGCATGACATGTGCCCTTAAAAACGCATGTGAAGGAGCAAACTGTGAGAAGAACATGAGAAAAAACACGTGTTGAATGTTGTAGTGTATTAAGAAACTATATAAGTTGCAACAACAAGTGAGAAATATGAATCAGAAAAACTAAAGCAACACCTGATTTTCACAACATTTGCTTTGATTACAACAGTTTAACAGAAGAATAAAGATGGACTCCCAAAACATGAGCTACCAAGCAGGACAAGCCAAGGGCCAAGCTCAGGTCTTTGACATAACTTTTTCTTTGCTATGGTCTCTTCATTTGCTCAATTTTGATAACTCAATCAAGTTTTTGTGCCAATGCAGGAAAAGGCTAGCAACTTGATGGACAAGGCTAGCAATGCTGCTCAATCTGCACAAGACTCCATGCAAGAGGTTTTTGCTTTTATTTTTTTACATTTTTCATAATCAATTAATAATGTGATTAGTAATCAAGACACAAGGAAAACATGCATGTTCTGTGTCTGTTTGGCTTATAGATAAAAAATCAATTCTTATACTTTTTATCAATTTACACATTATAATATAAGTATTTAGTTAAAATTATTTTTAACATATTCCAAGTTTCAAAAATGGTTCAAAATTTATTCTATGAAAATTTAATTTTGTCAATTAAAAAATATATGACCCACAATTTAATTTTACAATTACATTGTTTAAACATAAAAATTGATAATATTATAAATAATTATTTTTTAACTGAATTTAATTGTATTTTGTAATCTATATAGTCAACTTTATTAATAAGATAAAACTTGAGTGATGTTGTTATATTGTAAATAAATATTTCTATTTCTAGATTACTTACGAAATTTTCTATCATGTGCAATAATGTTTATGATAAAATGTTATATAAAATAAGTTTTTATAAAAAATATAATATTTAATACTATCAATGATATTGAATTATGTATAATTTTTTGATAAAATTTTACTATATATAGCTTTTTATCCTTGCAATGTTGCATATATTAAAAAAAATTATTACTTTAAAATCAAAAGAATAACTTTTTGTTATTTCCTTTTAGAATCCTTTGACTATCTTTATAATCTTTAATAAATCAGAACCACTAAAAGTAAAGTTTAAATTTCTGTTATGTATAGGCCGGGCAGCAAATGAAGGCTAAAGCACAAGGAGCTGCTGATGCCGTGAAGAATGCAACAAGGAACAATTAGAGTAGCTAAATGGATCATTATGATAGATAGTGCTTTGCATGAAATAAACCATGTTTTGCTAATTGATGTATTTTGCACAAACATATGTTTCATTTTATTTCAAGTGAACCATTTTAATTCCATCGTAAGTTTAGCAAAACCAAATGCAATAATGAGTTCTTTAAAGTTTCAAATTTGAGTGTTATATATATTCCAGATCTTGTGATATTTGATGTATATCCACATTTTTATTACTTTTCTTTAGAAGGAAATTTTAACAACCCAATGATTCAACTTAATATTATTGGAAAATAAAATAACTCTACACAAATTTCACAAATTGTAAATGTTAATTTAATTGATACTTGACCTGATTATATGTTACCATGTTATATACTATTTAAATATAATTAAATAGTTTTTTATTGGATTAAATATCTACAAAATTTAAAATATGATATTTATGATATGATAATATTATAATAATAAACGGTTGAATTAATGAAACTTATTTTTTTTTAAAATATCAATTTTAATTTAAATTGTGATTTTTATCATATTTTTAAATTAAAAATGTAATTTTATTTAATATAATATTTATTACTAATAATTAGAATATTTATTTTAAAAAATTTTATAACGTTTATTAAATGAATGATCACGTAATATACTTTTAATTATTAAAAAAAATATTTTAATTTAATAATATGTGTGTAATAAAAGGTTGCATATGATTTCACACATGCACATAGATGTTAAACTAATTAACAACTACAGAGGGAGTTTGGATTAATTGGTTTAGATAGCAAACAAAATTGCATTGTGTACTTAAATTGAAAGAGAATTTGGAATTATTAATTCAAGCAACAAGTCATGGAGCTCCAATAAATTAACTGAATCAAAGAAGTTTGAGTTTCAATTATTTGATACAGTTTAAACCTGAATATATAAATCCAAAATAAATCAAATTAACTTAATTATTTTTTATTTTTTATTTTTTAAGTTTATCGATCTAGTCTAACTAATGACTCCTCCACTTATGCTAACATAGTATTTACAGGAATTGTGTTAAACTCAATAGTACGATTAAAGATAAATAATTAATAATATATTAAATATATACATATTTTTTTTTTATAAAAACAATTTCATTTATAATATTTAAACTCAATTTTTAAAAATAAAATTAACAAAAAATAGTGTATATATATATATATATATATATATATATATAGATGGATCTTCTCACATCGATGTAAGTTTAAAAATTCTTACACCTAATCAAAGCTTTTCATTTAACTTAAATTTAATAGATTATAATTTATTATTTAACTGACAGTTAGATTTAAGTTAAATGAAAGACTCAGATTGAGTGTAAGATATTTTAAACTTACACTGATATAAAACTTTCTCCTATATACAGTGGCGGATCCACATACAGCTGAGGAGAGGCAAATGACCCCCCTCAACTTTCATAATTTTTTTATTTTAATAAATTCTTATTAATAATATATATTTTATATTTTTGCACCCCTAATTTTATGTTTTTGCACTTTTTATATTTTTTTATCCCCTACCTTTAGGGTCTTAGATCCGTCACTGCCTCTCTCTCTATATATATATATATTTAATGTACTAAAAATGTTTGTGATTTTCTGAAAAAAAAAATGTTTGTGATTAATTGTCAATTTCTTTTAATGTATTGTTCAAATAAATATAATTTCTATATAAGGCAATATATTCAAAACACTTAATTATATATTAATTATAATGAAGTTATAAATAAACACAATAATACAATATTATATAAGAATTTTTTTTGCTAATCTATTTTATAAGAATTTAATTAAGATATAAAAATATCATAAATATTTTTTATATTTTGATTTAATAATTAATTAAGTATACTTTTAAATTTTGCTGTTAATTTGTTAATGGTTCATGAGATTGCCTTCGCTTATCAATTTAATCTTATAATGATTCATTGTTAGGAAACTATTACAAAATATTTAAATATTATATTAACTGACATATATGATTAATTATATGAAAAAAAACAATATCTTATAAAAAGAGTAAAACTCTTAAGAATTTAAAATAGTTTCAATGGTTTATAATATTTTTTGTCCATTAATTTAATTCTTGACATTATTCATATTTAGAGAATAGTAACAAAATGTTATTAAATGATATGTAGAAAAATTTGTGTAACACAAACATTCTAATTATTTCCTAATTATTTTTCACATTGTCCAATATGGATTTTTCATCGTCAAATTCTTCTTAAGAAATTGAATTTATTTCAAAAAATATTACTTGAGAAAATTGTTTCACCTCAATATTATTAATCCATTGGTATTATCTCTATCCACTACTCTCTTGCCGACCTTTTCCCTCTACGAGATTCTATTTCTAAGTTCACAAATATAACGAGACATTGAAAAAGTTACAATTTTAGTTGAGGTTAGTGAATGAAACTCTTAAGTCAAATTTGAATATAATGGTTATTGTGAAGATTTTGAAGGATAAAAAAAAGGCTGTTTTTGAAGTTGGTAAAGCTGAATAAATTCATTGGATTCTTTCAATGATAACGTAACTTATATATATTTTAATTTAATTTATTGACAATGTAAAAAGTTTTATACAGACAATATATCAAAATTAAAATTATTATATATATAGAGGGAGTATCCAATGACATTAAATATTAAACTTGGACATTTATATATTTTAATATTTTTTCACAAAACACAAAAATAATTAAATCAATTATTAAATTATTTTATGTTATCTTTATGATTATATATCAAATTTCACACAATTTAGATATTTATAAGTATATTATTCAAAATTTTATATTTACTTATATTTTATAAATAAAATACCCGTTAAAATAAAATAATATGTAATGAATTACTTATACTTTTGTTATCATATGAAATTTTATAAAACTGATTTGTTTAATAAAAAGATGTCAGAAAAATTACTAATAGATAACTGTGTTCATAGCGACTTTACTTTTTATTCGTCCGACTCTTTCTATTATTGTGTAAGTTTTCATTAAAAATTATAATATTTATTAACATTATGTGATTTCAATAAAAATTTACTGTACATGTATTGATACACTTTTAAAAAAATATATATTTTAGATAAATGACCATAATTTTTTTAAAAATTAAACAAACTATAAACAAGATAATAAATCTAACTAAATCTTTATACTTTTTAATTTAAGTCAAACTCAAGCTTTAATTTTTATTTATTTAAATAAATGACTTGGGTTAAAAGTATTTTTTCTTTTTTAAATCTAAAGTTGAAATTCAAATAATAGACTGAATTTGCTTCATTTACGTCTCTAAATGCTTCTTATTTTTTTACTGTTAATTTGAAAGTAGCACGTACTCATGCGTGTATGATATACCATGGATAAAATAATTTATGCTACATGGTTCATTCATAATCTCCACAAGTGTACCTGCAACAAAGATTTCAGCCATAACCTCAATCAAAATTGTCCTATTATTAGAAAAAAAGATAAGATCCCATCTAAGCTAATGTTAGCCACTTTCCAAGAATGGCATGACATGTGCCCTTAAAAACGCATGTGAAGGAGCAATCTGTGAGAAGAACATGAGAAAAAACACGTGTTGAATGTTGTAGTGAATTAAGAAACTATATAAGTTGCAACAACAAGTGAGAAATATGAATCAGAAAAACTAAAGCAACACCTGATTTTCACAACATTTGCTTTGATTACAACAGTTTAACAGAAGAATAAAGATGGACTCCCAAAACATGAGCTACCAAGCAGGACAAGCCAAGGGCCAAGCTCAGGTCTTTGACATAACTTTTTCTTTGCTATGGTCTCTTCATTTGCTCAATTTTGATAACTCAATCAAGTTTTTGTGCCAATGCAGGAAAAGGCTAGCAACTTGATGGACAAGGCTAGCAATGCTGCTCAATCTGCACAAGACTCCATGCAAGAGGTTTTTGCTTTTATTTTTTAACATTTCTCCTAATTAATTAATAATGTGATTAGTAATCAAGACAAAGTAAAAACATGCATGTTCTGTGTCTGTTTGGCTTACAGTTGAAAAATCAATTCTTATAATTTTTAACAAATTACACGTTATAGTATAAATATTTGGTTAAAATTATTTTTAACATATTCCAAATATGTTCAATAATGGATCAAAATTTATTCTATCAAAATTAATTTTATTATATTTTAAAAAATATGGGTTCACAATTTATTTTTACAATTACATTGTTTGAGCATAAAAAAACAATATCTAAAATATGTGAAAATAATTACCTAATAAAAAAATATTATATATATATATATATAATGCATATAAAATTATACTCTAAAATCAAAAGAATAATTTTTTGTTATTTTGTTTTTTAAGGTAAAAAATATTTTTTTTATCTTTATAATATTTAATAAATCAGAACCCCCAAAAGTGAAGGTTATTTGTTTGTCATGTATAGGCTGGGCAGCAATTGAAGGCTAAAGCACAAGGAGCTGCTGATGCTGTAAAGAATGCAACGGGGAACAATTAGAGCAGCTAAATGGATCATTGTGCTAGAAACTGCTTTCCATGAAATAAACTATGTTTTGCTAATTGATGCATTTTGCAGAAGCATATGTTTCATTTTGTTTCAATGTAACCGTTTCAATATTCCATCATAAGTGTAGCAGAACCAAATTAAATGCAATAATGAGTTGATTAAAGTTTCAAATTTGAAACATATATTCCAGATCATGTGATATTTGATGTATGTCCATATTTTTATAACTTTTTGTAACTTTTCATTAGAACGAAATTAATTTAACAAGTCAACTTAATATTATTGTAAAATAAATTAACTCTATATAAATTTCACACATTGGAACATTAATTTAATTATATTTCACCTGATTATATTTTACCATGTTTTATACTATTTAAATATAATTAAATTGTTATTATTGGATTAAATATCTACAAATATTTAAATTATATAAAAATTTAAATATATGATATTCATGATGATATTATAATAACAAAGGATTAAAATAAATTAATTGCTAAGTTATGGGCTCTTTTTAGGAGTCTCAAATTGATCACCTTTTAGCATTTTCATTACATCTGAATTGAAGGGAACTCTAAGTAAGCTCTAAACCTTATCTTGAATGTTTAGTCCCATTCTCATTCCTTTGCTGTTCTTCTTTCTAGCATTAGATCTTTATTGAATCATATTAAATTTATTGGATTTAGTTATATTTATAGAGAAATTAATCAACAATGTGTTTATTGGCTTGCTAAGCATAGGGTTAAGAGTTATGTTCCTTTTGTTTGCTTGAATAGTCTTCCTTCCATCTTTGTTTTTCTTCCTTTATCTAGATGCCTCTGGTGTTTGGACTAGTGGGGGTTAGTTATGTCTCAGTTTGGGCTTTTAGCCCTCTTTATTAATAAAAAAAATTGAAATTTGTTTTTTCAAAAGTATCAATTTTAATTTAATTTGTGATCTTTTATCATATTTTTAAATTAAAAATGAAATTTTATTTTATATAATATAATATTTATGATTAATAATTACAATATTTAATTTTTTAAAAGATTATAACAATTATTAAATTTTAAAATGATTATGTAATATATTTTTAATTATTAACAAAATTTTATTTTAATTTAATAATATGTGTGTAATAAAAGGTTGCATCTGATTTCACACGTAAACATAGATTTTACACTAATTAACAACTATTGAGAAAGTTAGGATTAATCGGTTTCGATAGCCATTTTTTTTTTTACCCAAATGACATTGTAATATTTAGCCAACAATAAAATAAAATCTAACAAGTTTGAGTTGATTGGTTCCAGTGAGTATTGATTTTAATCAAAACATAATCGTATTGTGTACATAAAATTGAAAGAGAATTTCAATTTGTTAATTCGGGCAACAAGTCGTGGGGCTCCAATAATTTGTATTTCACTAAATTAATTAAATCAAAGAAGTTTCAGTTTCGTTAATTTCATTCAGTTGAAACACGAATATGAAAATCCAATCCAAACCAAATTAACTTAACTAGTTTAGTTTTATTTTTTATGTTTATCTAGCTAGTCTAAACTAATGAACTCTTCTACTTATGCTAACATATTATTATTTATCAAAATATTTTAATTTGTTAGAATTTAAAATGTCTTTGTTGGTTTTTAGATTTAGATTGTCCTTCATTTATTAAATCAATTCTAGTAACAATTTATCATTAAGAAACTATGACAAAATAGTAAAATATTATCAATTATTAATTATACGATAAAAATGATATTGTGTAAAAGCCGCTTAAGTAAGTGTTGGATTCGAATTCTTATATATTAAAAAAAAATCTTTTGAAATCGAATCCGGATAGGAAAAAAAATATTGTATAATAAAAGTAAAATTTCTAAGAATTTAAAATGTCTTTAATGGTCTTAAAATATCTTCTATTCATTAATTTAGTTTTTCACATTATTCATGTTTAGAGAATAGTGACAAAATGTTATTAAGTGACATGTAGAAAAAAAAAATGTGTAACACACATTCTAATTGTTGGAGATCTCCAATCACCCAAACCCATGTTTTTGGCATTGTTGAATATGGATTATCCATCTCCCTTATCAAATTCTTCTTGAGAAATTGAATTCATTTAAGAAATAATACTTTAGAAAATTGTTTTACCTCAATATCATTAATCCATTGGTATTATCTCTAGCCACTAGTTATTCCTTTGCCAACCTTTTTCCTATGCGAAATTCCATTGTTAAGTTCACAAATAGAACGAGACATTGAAAAAGTTGCAATTTTAGTTTAGGTCGGTGAATTATTGTGAAGATTTTGAAGGTGTTGCGTAGCTTTGATGGCGAGCGCGAAAAGGATCACAGTTTGGATCACTGTGTCAATAAATAGTTATGTTTCTCGAATATGCAGAAAAATATCATTTTGTCTTTTGATTTAAAATATTTTTTCAAAGGATCTTTAATTGTATGTGGTTTCGAAGCTTATTTTTCTTCTTTGGTTGAATGAAAAAAATAGGATACTTTTCAAGTTGATAATGTTGAATTGATTCATTGAAATCTCTCAACGATAATATAACTTGGGGTTGTTCACAATGGTTAGAGGATGATTTATTTTCATTGGATTCTCGCAAATTGTTCATTATTTCTTCCCAATAAAATAGATGGACAATAGATACCCTGATAAACCCTTGAGAAATTTTAAAATATAAGAGACTAAAATTTATAATCCTAACAATCTTAAGGTGGATAATTAATTAATCTTTATAATAACTAATTTAAATTTTATCTTTATATGTTTTAATTTATTGACAAAGTAAAAATATTAAATTCATTTTATAATCAAATATATTTTTACATTATATATAGTTAGGATCCATTAACATCAAATATTAAACTTGGACATTTATATATCTTAATAATGTTTCATAAAAATATAAGATTAACAAATTCAATTGTTAAATCATTTTATACTATTTTCATGATCACATATATCAAATTTTACACAATTTAGGTATATTATCTAAAATTTAATATTTACTTATATTTTACAAACAAAATATTCATTAAAATAAAATAAATTGTAATGAAATACCTATCAATTTTGTTATCATATGAAATTTTATAAAACTGATTTATTAAATAAAAACCTTTAAATAAATAATTGATTTGGTAAATTTCACAATCTATAGAAAGTTTTTATGAAATAAATGTCTATGTTTGACAGTATCAATAGATTTTAATTCTCTCTTTTATATATAATCAGTAAGTTTTTATTGAAGTTATATAGACTTTAATATTATTAATGCATTGAATTCAATAATATCATGTGATTTTCAATAAAAACTTGTTATGTATAGGTTCTTATTGTATGTATTTAGACACACTTTAGAAAAATTATATTTTAGGTCAATAACCATATTAGACCAAAAAAAAAAAAAAACTACAATTTCAACATTTTTAATCTAAGTGAAACTTGAGCTTTACTTTTTACTCATTTAAATAAATCAAGGATCAATTTCAAATAATTAATCAATTTGTTTCATTTTCATTTACTTAATTTGATGTAGCACTCATACTTATATGATATATCAGGGATAGATTAATTAACGCTAAATAGTTCACTCATAATATGCTTACACGTACGTGTGTATACTTTTACAACGAATATTTCATGCATAAAATCAAATCAAAATTGCCCTATTATTAGAAGAAGAAAAAAACAAGATCCCATCTACACTAAAGTTAGCCATTTTCCAAGAATGGCATGACATGTGCCCTTGAAAACGGACGTGAAGGAGAAAATGTGAATCGAAATTTGTGTAGCAAAACATGAGAAAAAACACGTGTTGAATGTTGTAGTGTATTGAGAAACTATATAAGTTACAACAAAAGTGAGAAATATGCATCAGAAAAACTAAAGTAACACCTGATTTTCACAACATTTGGTTTGATTGCAAAAGTTTATCAGAAGAATAAAGATGGACTCCCAAAACATGAGCTACCAAGCAGGACAAGCCAAGGGCCAAGCTCAGGTCTTTCACATAACTTTCTCTTTGCTATGGTCTCTTCATTTGCTCAATTTTGATAACTCAATCAAGTTTTTGTGCCAATGCAGGAAAAGGCTAGCAACTTGATGGACAAGGCCAGCAATGCTGCTCAATCTGCACAAGACTCCATGCAAGAGGTTCTTACTTTTATTTCTTAACATTTCTCCTAATTAATTAATAATGTGATTAGTAATCAAGACAAAGTGATAACATGCATGTTCTGCTTCTGTTTGGCTTACAGTTAAAAAACCAATTCTTATAAGTTTTAACAAATTACAGGTTATAATATCAATATCTGATTAAAATTATTTTTAACATAGTCTAAATATGTTTAATAATGGTTCAAAATTTATTCTAACAAAATTAATTTTACTATATTTTAATAAATACGGGTTCACAATTTATTTTTACAATTATGTTTGAGCCTAAAAAGACAATATCTTGAATATTTGAAAATAATTATTTAGAAAAAGACTTAATTGTTGTTGTTATATTATATTATATTATATTATATATATATATATATATTATGCATATAAAATTATATTCTAAAATCAAAAGAATATTTTTTTATTTTATTTCTTCAGATAAAAAAAACAATTTTCTGTACTTATAATCTTTAATAAATCAGAACCACCAAAAGTAAAAGTTATTTGTTTGTCATGTATAGGCCGGGCAGCAATTGAAGGCTAAAGCACAAGGAGCTGCTGATGCTGTAAAGAATGCAACAGGGAACAATTAGAGTAGCTAAATGGATCATTGTGCTAGAAACTGCTTTCCATGAAATAAACTATGTTTTGCTAATTGATGTATTTGCACAAACATGTGTTTCATTTTATTTCACGTGTAACCATTTAGCAACCAAATACAATAATCATTTCATTAAAGTTTCAAATTTGAGTGTTGAAATATCCATTTCTTATTACTTATATTACTTATTAAATTATGTGGTCCAGATCATGTGAAATTTCATTTTATGTCAAACTTAGTAGAATGATATTTTTATAACATTTCTTTAAAAGAAAATTTTAATAACCCAACTATTGAACTTAATATTATTGTAAAATAAATTAACCCTACACAAATTTCACACATTGTAAATATTAATTAATACCCCACCACCTGATTATATTTTACCATGTTATATACTATTTAAATATAATTAAATGTTATTATTGCACTAAAATCGACAAATATTTAAGTTTTGTAAAAATTTTAAATATATGATATTCATGATAATATTATAATAATAAATTGCTGGATTAATGATTTTTTAAATAATCAATATTAATTTAAGTTGAGATCTTTTATCATATTTTAAATTTAAAAATTAAATTTTATTTAATATAATACAATATTTATTATTAAGAATTAAAATTTTTACTTTTTTTAATTTATTACATTTATTAAATTTTAAATTATCATATAATATACTTTTAACTATTAAGAAAAAAATATTTAGTTTAATAATTTGCGACGAAACAGGTTGTGTGTGGTTGCAAAGCTTTTTTTACTTCTTCTTTGGTCGAAGGGGAAAAAAAGTTTTTCAAGTTTATCAAGGTGAATTGAGTTAGATTCTTTTAGTGATAATCCTAATTATTAAAGGATTAATATTCTTTATTAGATTCTCATGATTATTTGTAATTTTTCAGCCATTAATTTTTATAGATGAATAGGGATAGAAATAGGTTAGGTTAGGCTAGACTTTACATAAATAGGTTAAGTTTGTTTAATAATTTTAAAACTTAAACCTGACCTATTATCTATCATAAATTTTTTATTAAGCCTAGTTTTGTCTTTTTAAAAGTATGATTTGACCTATTAAATTTTTTAATGAGCTACTTCATATCGAGACATTGAGACATTTAATATGTCATTAAGTTTCTTTATAAATAGATTAGACTATTAAATCATTTAAATACACACACACACATAAAAGTCATAAGACTTGCATTTAAATAAATGAGATAAGACAAATTAGCGATAGACATAATCGAGAAAGTACAATATAAATAAGTGTTATATGTATAAAATATGTAAAAAAAAAAAAAAACTCCAGGGCTCTCTCTCTTAAAGAGTATGTCTTAGATACCTTCTTCAATTCTAACAAAAATTATTAAGGTTTTTAATTTAAGATTTTATTATTTTAAAATTTAATTGATTTAATATTATAATATTATAATTTTTATATAAAAATATATTATTATAAATTTTATGAATTTTAAATAGGTTATTCTAATAGGCCTAATAGACTTTCTCCTGGTACCCTCTCATGTTCTACCAGCCATAGTTGTATTTATATACAAAACAAAATTTTCACCCATCAGCACATTTCATTTTAGCACATTTCATTTCAATTTCCCATCATATAGACATTCCAAATATCTCAACCAAATCACACAATTTACCAAGTTGCATCAACAAAGAATTCCTAATCAATACTTAGAACATATACTCTCGATGAACTAGTCCTATACTCCAAGTGTTGGGAAAAAAATGTCATCTTTACCCCTTCAGAATTACCCTTCTAACAGAGAAATAAGATAAAATAATCACACAAGAATATAACGTAGAAACTCCAAAAACTGGAAAAAAATCACGATCGTTATCTAATGACAACTAGAGAATAACACTGTGAAAATTTTACAACGCATAGACTATTCTCCCTTGCCCCAATTACACCCACACTCTCCAAAGCAAGTAATTAAACTAAACATCACAACACCCTAATACAAAAGTATAAGAAAAGTCAAACACAAGCTTAAAGTTTTTCTGAATGGGGTGCCTTGATACCATGGACTCAGGTCCATTATATAGCCTTGTTTACCCACTCCCTTGTTCATCCCAGGCAATGTGGGACTTCTTCCAACATACCTTGAACAATGTGAGATTTTCAAGATGTACTATTTTCATCAATCCCAACAATCTCTACCATGATTAAAATAGACACATATTCTATTTCATTGCCTACACCAGCAATCATTGTCTATACCGACAATCATACTTCACCATAAAGAGTATATTCGCTTGGAATTAAACCATTCCAAGAATTTTCTTTCACTGCACACCTTGCGTCAATGCCAACCAATGCCTGTGTACACTTACCGCACACCCTGCATCAATGTTAGCCAATGCCAGTGTACAATTACTACACACCTTGCATCAATGCCAACCAATGTCTGTGTACCCTTACCACACACCTTGCATTAATGTTAGTCAATGCCCGTGTACAACTTACTGCACACCTTGCATCACCAATGCCTGTGTACAATTACCGCACACCTTGCATCAATGCTAACCAATGCCTATGTACAATTACCGCACACCTTGCATCAATGTTAGCCAACGCCTATGTGTAATCATTTATCCTTCTATCAAATTTCTCTTTGTCACATTTAACAGCACTTGTAAATGACATTGTAGCTTCAGCAACCAAGAATGATTCTCCAACAACAAGGAATTAATCTTTTCTGATGTGGAAGGTCAGACTAAGCTGCAACCACAAAGCATACTAAGAATATCCTACCGAACCATAAGCTCTGATACCACTATTGGAAAAAAGAAGAAAAATGTCATCTTTACCCCTTGAGAATTACCTTTCTAATAGAGAAATAAGATAAAATAATCACATAAAAATATAACGTGGAAACTCCAAAAATCGAAGAAAAACCACGATCGTTGTCTAATGACAACTAGAGAATAACACTATGTGAAAATTTTACAATGCATAGACTATTCTCCCTTGCCCCAATTACACCTACATTCTCCAAAGCAAGTAATTAAACTAAACCTCACAACACTCTAATACAAGAGTATAAGAAAAGCCAAACACAAGCTTAAAGTGTTTCTAACTGGGGTGCCTTGATACCATAGACTCATGTCCATTATATAGCCTTGTTCACCCACTCCCTTGTTCATCCCAGGCAATGTGAGACTTCTTCCAACATACCTTGAACAATGTGAGATTTTTAAGATGTACTATTTTCATCAATCCCAACACTAGGCTGGTTTGAATGAATTGCTCTGATACCAAATTGTAACATCCTTATTTCAAAATTCCATACATTGTATAATTTACCATTTCAAATCAATAACTATATACATGGTTTTGGGTATGTCGGTATTATATCATAATTAAATGCTGAAACATAAGCAAAACTTTATAAATAAAGGAACCGTGCATAATTTAAGTACAATAATTTACAAAGTACTATTCAAAATATATAGAATTTTAAAATATTTACATCACCAAACACTACAAAATGAATCCTAGAGCAGCCTCAACACGAAGTCCATAGAGATACTCTTCCATTGACACTCTAGAATCTCCAACGGTTGCAATTATCTTGGTACCCTCTGATGTTCTACTTTTGATTTCTGGCACGTTAAGCACTTGGCAACATATTCAACAATCTCTCTTTTCATGTCGTACCACCAAAAATTTCTTCGCAAGTCATGATACATCTTTAGTGCTCCTGGATGAAAACTCAATTTACTCTTATGCGCCTCCTCCAATATCAATTGCTTCAACTCTTCCTTTCCCTTCCTTGTCAATTTCGTTAAGGGTAATGCTATTTTAGAAAATCTCTCAATGAATTTTCTATAATAGCCAGCCAATCCAAGGAAACTTCTAATTTTCGTTGGAGTTATAGGTCTCGGCCATTGAGTCACTACTTCTACTTTTGCTGGGTCGACCATAATCCCTTCCTTTGAGACAACATGTCCCAAAAACTAGATATGTGGAAGCCAGAAATCACACTTCGAAAACTTTGCATAAAGTTGCCTTTCGCTTAGTACTCGTAAAATGATCCTTAAATGTTCTATGTGCTCTTTATGATTCTTGGAATAGATCAGGATATCGTCGATAAATGCTACTACAAACTGATCCAAGAATTCATGAAAAATCTGGTTCATATAATCCATAAACACCGCTAAGGCATTAGTCACACCAAACGACATCACCAGATATTTGTAATGACCGTAGCGAATTCTTAACGCCGTCTTAGGGATATCTTCCTTCTTCACTCGAATCTTATGATAGCCCGATCACAAATCGATCTTCAAAAACACCGAGGCTCCTCGTAGCTGATCCATCAGATTGTCAATCTGAGGAATATGGTACTTATTCTTAATCGTCACCTTCTTCAACTGGCGATAACCAATGCACATTCTCATGCTTCCATCTTCTTTCTCACCAGCAGTACTGGAGCTCCCCGTGGTGACACACTTAGTTGTACAAATTACTTTTACAACAGTTCTTCCACTTGCTTTTCCACCTCAGCCAATTCCACCAGTGACATTCGATATGGTGCAATAGATACTGGACTTGCTCCCGGAATCAAATTGATAGCAAACTCAATCTCTCTTTCTGATGGCAATTCTATTACATCATCCGAAAAAATTTCTAGAAAATCTTGCACTACTAAAATGTGCTTAGCTCTCACAGTCTTATTGATCTCAACAGAAAATAACACCATGAAAGCATTAACTTCACTCACACCTTGGAGTCTAGAATTTATCGATGCCTCATCACCAATGATTAAAGCTTTCTCCTTAAAATCTAACAGAACACGATTGAATGACAACCAATCTATACCCAATACAACATCAAGTTGAGAAAGCAGTAAACAAATTAAGTCAACACAGAAATTTCTACCATGTACCATCACAGAACAGCCTAAGCATACAAAAAAAGTCACAGCAGGCTTAGCTGTAGGAGTAGACACAAGAATATCACATGGTAGAGAAGATATTGGCAGTCTAATACAATTCACACAATCCACAGAAACAAAGGAATGTGTGGCACCAGAATCAAATAATACATCACAAAGTCTATCCTTAATGATGCATTTACCTTTGATCAAGTCATCTGACTTGGACGCCTTTGATCCACTCATGGCAAACACCTTGCCTAATACACTCGGCTATGCCCCACTATTTCCTCTGGTGCCGGTCGGTTGGTCCCACTCACACTTCTGCTTCTCTAAGGAGCAGACCAACAGGTATTTGCAAAATAACCCATCTTCCCGCAAATACTACATGCCGACAGTGGTTGTGGGCAATTACTCACAATGTGAGGTCCTCCACAAAGAAAGCATTTCATGGGTCCCCTTGAAGGGTTGGAACCACTACTACTACCTCATCAAGATACCATCCCATGAGACTAAGATTGAGTAGCACCAGAATAAGGTCCTCTAGGAAACCTTGGAGGTCTACGATCCTTCCTCACCGGTCCTCTAATCTGGCTATCTATAGTCTTTACCTTGGAGTTCGCAGGGTTAACGAGTCAATTAGCTAGAACACACTGACCACTGCCCTTATCTCACGCTTCGGCCCATTCTCAAACTGGGCACACAGATCTTCATCCCTATCCTCATGATGAAAATGAGGCCAATATTTCATTAGCTCAAGAAATTTCGCAGCATAGTCGCCCACAGACATACTTCCTTGTTTCAGCTCAAGGAATTCTCGTGCTTTTTATTTTTTCAAATCTCTAGGGAAATAGTTCCCTAAGAAACAAGCCTTAAACGCTTCCCAGTTGATATATCCTTCATCTTGCGGCAGCGTTGGACTGGTAAATCTCTACCAATCCTCAGCTTCTCCGCCCAACATATAGGTAGTATATACCACCCTATGCTCCTCGCGACATCTAATCGCATTAAAGATCTTTTTTAGGTCCGCGATCCACCTCTGCACACCTTCAAGATCAAACTTTTCTTCGAACTTCGGAGGGTTATCCTTTGTGAACGAAGAAAGTCCATGATACTCAGCAAGCTCCCCCCTTGGTTTTGCACCAAGTTTTCTAAAACTTGAGGCACGTGGTTCAAAATCTCATTGGTAGCACCAGCAAGTGTACCTCTAGCAGTCATAGTTCTATTCCTATACAAAATCAAATTTTCACACATCAGCACATTTCATTTCAGCACATTTCATTTCAACTTCCCATCATATAGGCATTCCAAATATCTCAACCAAATCACACAATTTACCAAGTTGTATCAACAAATAATTCCTAATTAATACTTAGAACATCTACTCTCGATGAACTAGTCCCATACCCCAGGCTGGTTTAAATGAACTGCTCTGATACCAAATTGTAATATCCTTATTTCAAAATTTCGTACATTGTATAATTTACCATTTCAAATCAATAACTATATACATGGTTTTGGGTATGTCGGTATTATATCATAATTAAATGCTGAAACATAAGCAAAAATTTATAAATAAAGGAACCGTGCATAATTTAAGTACAATAATTTACAAAGTATTATTCAAAATATATAGAACTTTAAAATATTTACATCACCAAACACTACAAAATGAATCCCAGAGCAGCCTCAACACAAAACCAACAGCTGAAGATCGATCCTACTCATCTTCAGCATCCTAACTCTCTATCTCAGCTAGTTCCTGAGTCTAGATCATCATCTGTACCTAGATACTCATCGTCCGAATCAGCTCAGACCTCTGTCCTCGTGACGCTTTCAAATGTCCATCAGGTAGGTCTTCTCAGAGAGTCATGGTCATGGTAAGTGTATAGGTAAGTAAGAGCTGCTGGGGTTTTCACCATCCCTCTATACATGTACACACACAGGGTATGATGTATTCTACTCCTAGGAAAATCAAAGGGAATACTACAGGCGTAGTTCAACTCTATCATGACATAGACCCTAGGTTCATCTTCTACCACTAATATAACAAATTTAAAATAATTTACCCACTGATACTCATTAAATACATAATTTAATCTAAAATCTATTGAACTATCTACGAAACTAACTCTTCCCTGGGGCTCCGTCATCTTGATTCCCTGAAAATAAACATCTATTCTATTCTTACAAACAATATCATATAATCATAATTTATAATATGAACATCATACAACAAGTCTCACGCATATACAGTAATCAGTTTCACACCAAATCATCACATAACACGTTCATATCACATATAACATTCAACAGTTCATTATTCAGTTTCTCTTTTCATATTCCCATACGCACTCCTAGTGCACTGTGATAACAGATATCGATGCCTCCAGCATTTCTGAGGTCTTGCTTAACTAGGTAAATAGTTACCGGTTAACCCATGTATAAGGATACAACATGTACAATATCTGGACTCCTTTGCAAAGGCATAGTCAGGAGTCTAGTCAGGAAACGAGTGTGAGGCCATATGACGCATTCGCTCTTAGACAGAGTGTCTACACATACGCGAATATCGCTCACCACCCTACATTTTTCCGAGATTCTCATTGTTTCCGGACTCTATACCCCCAATGTATCTCTATAACTATCCACACTAGATTCAATCCAAATCTGACTCTTAGAGTCATTCTCTTGCTCATTCACAAGATCGTGCTTATCAGAGCACTTCCTGACTAAGTCTATTCCCACTCATTTCACACATGCATTTATGCATATAATTCCAACAACATATCATTTTATACCAATGTTAATTCAGCATATCATTTTACTCACACATATTCCATAACAGCATACCCATATCAATCAGCAGGTCTTATAATATTTCACATCAGATACGCATCACACAATGCATGTATCGACCATTTGGCCCAATCAACCAACCATTCCAAACCATCAAACAAACATATTTTCATCCATACATCGTACAACAGATATCACAATCAGCTATTTTTCTCCCATATTCTCATAACAATGTTCTATGAGCATAAAATAATAGTATATCATAACGACAAAATAGAGCTCTCTTTACTTCGAAGACGAGTTTACGGATATATTTAGTAAAGGAAGAAAGTCCACGAACAAAAGTTCTCCTGAATACCAAAGGATATTCATAAGAACCAAAAACCAAAAAAAGATCGGCAAAAAACATAATTTTAACCGAAGAAACTTATGTGAGATCGTTTCAAATTAACGTCCAAACTCGATTATGGAAAAAAAATCAAGGTTTCTGAGGCTTTAATCTGAGTAACAAGGAGAGAGAACTCAGAGAAAACTTGAGGGATTTACGTGAGTTTAGAAACAAATAGATTTCCCATGTGGAAAATCTCTTAAATACCCTCAGCCCCCGCGCGTCTCGCTTTAGTGACGGTCCACGTCACAACGTCGCTAAGCGACGTCATCTTGCTTTGGCTACAGCCAGCTCGCCTGAGTGAGATATGCAGACAGAATCTTGAACCTTCTTTTCTGATGCGCTCGCCTGAGCAAGCTCCATCTCGTCTAAGAGAGATGGTGTCCAGAGAGCACGACATTCACCATGTGAGTCCTCGCCTGAGCGACCCATTTTCGCTTGAGCGAGATCACCGTCGCCTGGATGAGGCGGCAACTGTGCTGACATCAGCTTGTTCTCGCCTGGGCGACACTCTCCTCGCCTGAGCGAGATTTATCTCGCCTGGGCGAGCACCTCTTTGCCTAAGCGAGATAGACCTGGAACCGCCTTTCCCTGCATGAGTCATCTCGCTTGGGCGACAGTTTCACGCCTTCTTCGTAGGGTCTTCTCACTACAGCGAGACATATCTCGCTACAGTAAGAACACCTTTCATCAAACCCTTAGCCTATATTTCAACAGTCTAGAAAATCAAATCTTCGATGTATAATCAGTTACCATATTACATTTTACAAATATACAATATTTTTCACATATATTCTCATCATATATATAATCCACATCAATTCATTACGAACTCAAGTGCATATCTCAACATCCATTCATACATACATATATATATATATATATATATATATATATATATATATATATACACACACACACACACACACACATTAATAATTACACAATATTACAAAATTTGGGTTTAGTCCAATTGTACAATTTCAATACACATGCTTTTTAGTATCAATGTAGTCATCTATCCTAAAGTTGGGTAACATTCAATATGTATAGTATATCTATTATCCAATATTGAATGATCGAATTTACTTTTTTCTGCAACTCTCTAAAATAACTCTAAATAGTTTTATTTTTCTGTACTCGGACTATTAATTAATTATTTTACAATGAGGGTTTGAATTTAGAATAGAATGACGAATGTATAATTTGAATTTAATTCATATTGAATTTTTTTAAAAGTTTAATTGAAAAAGTTACATGAGCAAGTTGTTTGTTTTTTTGTTTTTTTAACTCATCTGACTAACTCGCATGTTTAGGAGGATTTAAATCTAAACTATATTTATATAGCTTTTTTTTTTCTCTAATTTAAACTGTTTCAAATTTAGAGTACAATTTTTATTATCATACTCAGTTTCTTTTTATTTTTTTCTTCCATTACCATTAAAATTATTACTATATAAATTTTATTTTAAAATTATTCTTATTTTCAAAATATTTAATATACAAAATTTTGTTTATTTCATATGAGTAATGGAGAGAATTAATTATCTTTACTTTCTCGTGGTTTAACTCAACGTTTATGTATCATTTATAAGATAATTACAAATGTTAAATGTATAAACTATTTAAAATATAAAGTGTTAAATGGATATATTACATACTACATATTTTTATAGATTACTAAAATATTAAAATAAGAAAATGAGTAATAGTCTAATAGACATAAAACTATAAAATTAATTTCATGTATATTTTATTTTAAGTTTAATTTTATAGGTTTCCTAAAATACTCTTTATGGAAAAACAAGAAACTAACAGTTGTGCAAATTCAATGTTAGATTTATATATTATAGACATATTATACATTATAGATATAAATTAATTATTGAAATATTTATAGAAAGAAAATAATCAATAGATGTAAAAATTAATAAAATATAAAAAGTAAACCACATTTATCGATTTAATTTGATAAGTTAGGTAAAGTATTATTAATAGAAACATTTAACATTTTTTTAAAGAAAACTATATATATGACAACGTGTGGCAGCTGTAAACGTTTGTAGATTCCATAGTATCAACTTGTTAACTACGGTATTAATTGAAGATTTTGTTTAAGATTAGTTTATTAATTCAATTTCTTTTTTCTGAAACATTCAGATTAAAATTTAAATTTACAGATTATATAGTTTTGTCAGCGATAACGTTAGAATAAAATTTAAAATATTAGATAACTAATGATTTCTCCAAGGATAAGATTCTCTGCCATAACTGAAAAACCTCTTAGTTCGAAAAATCAGCTAGAGTTCAAATTCAAGTCTATTTCTTTCATTATAAATAAACCGTGAGAGTTACTTTGTTTTGGTACGGTGATGGAAAAAATGGGGAGAATCACTTTAATTTTCTTATTATGTTTGGTCTCTGTTAGCACATTTATCGAAGCTGCCAATGTCTCGTATGATGGGAGGGCAATTACGATTGACGGCAAGAGAAGAGTCTTAATCTCTGGTTCAATTCATTATCCTCGTAGTACTGCTGAAGTAAGTATCATCGATCGTATCATCATTCTTTCACGTTATTTTTTCTATTTAAAAAATTCCCAATTATTAACGATCGATTATGACTGTTTCATGATTTATATAAATCCATTTAATTATATTCTTACTTTCACATTATTTTTTTTTTCTGTTTCGAAGACTCTATTGTTAACCATTGATCTATGTCTCACTATTACAATTTGTATAAAACCATAAATGACTATATTAATTTTGATCTTTATTTTTTATGACAGATGTGGCCATCTTTGATTGAGAAAGCTAAAAAAGGTGGACTTAATGTCATTGAAACATATGTTTTCTGGAATGCTCACGAGCCTCAACGTCGCCAGGTTTTATATATATGCATGCTAGCAAAATCTTATAGTTCATAATATAAATTTCGTTTTTGACACTATTTTAATCTCTTTTTCTTCTTCGTATTTTCAGTATGACTTTTCTGGAAATCTAGATCTCGTGAGATTTATTAGAACGATTCAGAATCAAGGGCTTTATGCCATGCTTCGAATTGGTCCATACGTGTGTGCAGAATGGAACTATGGGTAAGAAATTTTAAATACCAACACTTTTGCTTACTGAATATTAAAACAAGTTTTTCATGGTTACCTAAATCATATACTTGCTTAATTAATTTGATTTATTTACTCTTTTTGTAATCTTTCAGGGGTTTTCCGGTGTGGTTGCACAACATTCCAAACATCGAATTTAGGACCAACAATGCTGTTTTCGAGGTAAGTAACTATGCTTCCTTAATTATATGTTTTAGGTTTTAATATATTTTTTATTCTTTAAGATATCATATATTTTGTATGGCACACATATAATCAAAAGTGAAATGTTTTATTTTTGCAGGCTGAGATGAAAAACTTCACGACTTTGATAGTTGACAAGATGAGCAGTGAGAAGCTCTTTGCATCACAAGGAGGACCCATTATTCTTGCTCAGGTTTAGTTTTAATTTGTAGCAGTTCCCTAATAATTATTTATCCTTATTAATTATAACATTTATCTTATGTTGTGTGTATATATACTGACTCTGTGCACTGAAATAGATTGAAAATGAATATGGAAATGTGATGCAATCATATGGTGAAGGTGGTAAACAATATGTCCAATGGTGTGCTCAACTGGCTGAATCTTACCAAATTGGTGTTCCTTGGGTCATGTGTCAACAGAATGATGCTCCTGATCCCATGGTAATACAAATTAAATTTGTTAAATTAATTTTCGAATTTTTTTATTTATAAAATAATTACTAATTTATTTATTTTTTTGGCTGCCCTAAATTAGATTAACACGTGTAATGGGTGGTACTGTGACCAATTTTATCCTAACAGCAAGAACAAACCGAAGATGTGGACCGAGAATTGGACTGGCTGGTTTGTTCATTTTCAAATTTCAATAGATTTTCAATTCTTTTTTCTGTTGTTTTTATTAATTGCAAAATAATCATTAAAATAATGCGACACTTTCAACTAGGTACAAGAATTGGGGAGGACCAAACCCACATAGAACTGCTGAGGATGTTGCTTTTGCTGTTGCACGATTTTTCCAATATGGTGGCACATTCCAAAACTACTATATGGTAGTTAACTAGTTAAATCGACTTGCTTTTGTATTTTAATTATAAATTATCTTCTTCTGTTTTTTGTTAAAATTTTGCTTTCTGCTTTTCTCACAACAGTACCATGGAGGTACCAATTTTGGCCGAACTTCAGGAGGTCCATACATCACCACTTCATATGACTATGATGCTCCTTTGGATGAATACGGTAAATCATAGGTTTAAATTAAAAGTTATTATCCAAGGTCTTCCCATTTTTTAAAAAATATAATATTATCATATTTCCAAAAATTATTGTATTTTTTCATGTCACATTTTTAATTGATATGGCAATGAAATAATTTTTTATTGTAGGTAATTTAAATCAACCTAAGTGGGGACATCTAAAAAGACTTCATGAGCTACTAAAATCAATGGAAAAAGTCTTGACTCTAGGTTCCTCCAACAACATTGAATATGGAAATATGATGACAGTAAGTTTTTAATTTCATCTACCAAAAGTTATTTAGATTTATAGTTTTATAATTTATGTTGTATTTCTTGCTATTTTAATCATTTCATTCTAATTCATCGCCAAATATTGATTTTTTAGGCCACAGTTTATAGTTATGCTGGAAAATCAGCTTGCTTTCTTGGAAATGCAAATTCGACAAATGATGCTACAATTAACTTTCAAAACAACCAATACATTGTTCCTGCATGGTCTGTGTCTATCCTTCCAGATTGTTATACAGAAGTTTACAACACTGCAAAGGTGAGAATCACCATCATAATTAATTGTTGAATAATAATTCTTTTTTTCTGTTACATGAGTAATTAAGTCAAGTAGCTAAATAATTGGAGTTTGTATGATTAACACTAACTAATTAAAAAATATGAAATTAGGTCAATGCTCAAACATCCATCATGGTCATGAAGGACGAAGAAAATAATAAAGAAGAATCACACACATTGAATTGGCAATGGATGTATGAGCCTTTCATTCAAATGAAAAATGGCACAATCCTTGGTTCTGTTTCTATGACTTCTTCTCAACTTTTGGATCAAAAGGTTGTCACAAATGATACTAGTGATTACTTATGGTACATCACCAGGTAATAATTTCTTTATGTTACCTAAAACTTTTGTATTGAGCAATGTATATTACTTATTGGTCACTGACTTGTATGAAAAAACTATCCTCAGTGTTGACATTAGCAAAAGTGACCCTATTTGGAACAAAGATGTTAAGCTAAGAGTGAAAACCAACGGGCATGTACTTCTTTTATTTGTTAATGGAGAACATGTTGGTAAGTTTATACTGGAAAAATTTTAACCCTATTTTCCATTTTATTTTTTTATATAAACCCTATTTCTAAATTGTAATTTTATATTCTTCTTTTATTATTGTTCCTCCTCACAGGTTCCCAATATGCTCGATATGGAAAATACCAGTTCACTTTTGAGGCAAAGATCAAATTGAAGCTTGGGAAAAATGAAATAACTCTACTTAGTAGCACCGTTGGTTTACCTGTGAGCAACGACTACTGACTTCATAAATACATTAATTATGTCAATATTGATTCTTGTTATGGAACTAACATTGTCCCCTCCATTAAAATAGAACTATGGTGCCCACTTTGACGATGTGCCAGTAGGTGTTTGTGGTCCTGTTCAATTGGTGGCACAAAAGAATAACACTGATGAGATCGTAAAGGATATCACCAAAAATGTGTGGAATTATAAGGTGGGAATACACGGTGAGAAGGTGAAGAATTACTCCCCTAGTAACACCAGAGAATGGTTCACAACTCGTCTTCCAACAGATAGAATATTTGTTTGGTATAAGGTATAATTAGCATCTCTGTCAAATTCTTAGATCATTTTCATGGTAATATTGCACTATTTTTAGTATTTGAGTGATGAACAAAACGAAATGTTTTCAAGTTCGTATAATATATAGTCCACTGTTTGTCATTCTATGGATACATTATAAATAAGCTTTAGTGGCTTATATTTAAAGTAGCTTTGGCTCACGTCATGAAATCGTATCATATATTAAAATAAAGGGAGATATTAACATATTATACATTCTATTTAACATTTCAATTTTTTTTCTTATAGACTATTTTCAAGAGTCCCATAGGAACCGAACCTGTTGTGGTAGATTTGAAAGGTTTAGGAAAAGGTCAAGCTTGGGTAAATGGAAACAATATTGGTAGGTATTGGCCTAGTTATCTGGCAGATGAGAATGGTTGCAGTTCAACGTGTGATTACCGTGGAGCATATACCTCAAACAAATGCTTGACAAAGTGTGGAAGGCCAACTCAAAGATGGTAACATGAATAATTTGAAATGATCATTGAAGAAATATTATGTATCAATGACATGTGTACTAGTTATTTTGTTACTTTCTTTTTGTAGGTACCATGTCCCACGCTCATTTCTTCATGAAGATGATATAAACACGTTGGTGTTATTTGAAGAGTTAGGAGGTCAACCCTATGCAGTTAAATTTGCCACTTTAACTATTGGAAAAGCATGTGGAAATGCCTATGAAGGACATGAATTGGAACTAGCATGCGATGAGAATCAAGTCATATCTGAAATTAAATTTGCTAGCTTTGGTGTGCCGGAGGGTGAATGTGGATCCTTTAAAAGAGGCCATTGTGAATCTCGTGAAGCTTTATCTGTTGTGAAAAGGGTATTTTACATTTTTTTTTCATCATCACTTTATTTTAATTTCCATCGTAAAGTGCAGGGAAAAAAGTGAAACTAATTTCTATTCTTTTTATTTTTTGCAGCGATGTTTTGGCAAGCAGAGATGTTCCATTCATGTTAATGAGAAAATGCTTGGACCTACTGGGTGCAAAGTCCCAGAGAACAGACTTGCAATTGAAGCAGTTTGTAAAACAACAATAAGCAATGAAATGAGGAAGCACTAGATTTTAGTATTTTCTAGGAATTTTTTTTAGAATTTTGTTTATAATTTTAGAGATAATAATAATGGTCCCCTATTAATGAAGCATGTTTCCTATTATTGAATCTTTTTTTATTCTTCATACTTCTGATGGGAACAATCTTGGGTGAAAAAAAAAGGAGAGTTTATAAAGGTGTGCGAGGCATGGAATGGACCATGGTGAAGGTTATGCGGATACTCATGAAACAAGTATATGCTCTCAAAAATTAATTTATTTTTGAGAGGTAAAAAAATGAGAAAATAAATTAAAAGTGTTTTTGGGTAATTTTAACACAACTAATCAATAACTCATTATTCTTTAAAAATTCCCAAGTATGGGTTTTTTTTCATTTGAGACCTACCTCAATAACTCATTATTCTTTAAAAATAAATTAATCCATTTGAGACCTAGCTCAAATGCCAAAAAAACATTAACTAGTTGATGGTTTTTTTTTCTTCTTTACGTTGTTTATGTTTGTTTTACTTTATTTTAAGAAATAACATATTTTTTAACTTTTTGGTAAATCTTATGAGAATTAAACAATTATTTTTCTATATTTAAATTGAAGTAAACATGTTACTAATACATTTTCTAGAATTGATATTTTGTTGGTGGTTTAAGGGCATGCGGCTTGGTTCAAGCACAAGCATGGTTCAGAGATCGTGATTGATGTGAAAAATTGGCGTCTAAAGGTGTTGCTTAATATACATATCGAAATACGTTAGGCAAATAAAATAGATGAGCAATCATTAATAAAATGAATTATGGGTTCAGGCTTCCTGTATCCTTAGCTATAGTTGTGCACTTAGAATCTCGTGTATTGCGTTGCATTTAAGATGTGAGCTTTTATTTTCTTTGTTCAAAGATCGTGTACAATTTTGATATAATAATAAGTGTTTGTTGCATTTATGATTGAGGCCCAATTCATGGTTTGAAGAAAACTGATTACAACAAAACCAAAGGAAAATATAAATGTGTGAAAGAGATAATGTTATTTTTCTAAAGAAATAAATGTTAATCATACAATCATAAATAGATTATTAAAATTAAAAAAAATTAATGATTACATGTTAATTTTATAAAATGTCACATGATTTGTAATTTTAATCTTAAAATTTATAATTAGATTAAATAATTAAAAGTTATCTCCCTTATATTAAAATTTATAATGATTAAGTATTTATTATTATTTTAATTGACCAATAAAAAAGAGTATTTTATATATTTTTTTAAAAAGATTACAACAATTAACATTTTGGAGTGCCAATAGATGTATTCATTAGTTTTTTATAAGACAATTTCATTATAAAATTACCATAAACTTATAACAGATAAATAAAAAAATTAAAAGAGAAAAGTTAGAGAAAAAAAGAGAATTTTCATATTCTTGATATAAATGATATGTCTAATACTTTTAAGTATGAATTAAACAAATTGTTACAATCTTTTACGCTTTTAAAGAATATAAAAGGTAAAAAGATAAACATTCTCTCATAATAATTCATAATGCTCTTTAATGTGCCTTATTTAAGAATATGCTTCACTAAAAATTTATTAAGAAAAAACCTTGTTGCCACATGGGATTACACTTTTAAAAAATAATATTTTTTAAAAATTAGAGGAAACGTTAGTAAAGTTTATTTAAATAAAACTTTGAAAATAAAATTCTAAAAATAATGTAATCTTTAAAATTAGGTGTGTATTTAGAAGTCATTTATGTTTAAAGAATGTAAAAAATGAGTTAGCTAAGATATCCCTATTACCATTAATAGTTCTATCTCAATAATCATCTCAAACACTAGAGGTAAAATTTAGGGGCTGCAAAAATTTTTAAGTTAACTACACTTATATTTTACATATTAATATCTTATATGTGTCATGTTCATAATGCATGATAAAATATTTTACAAACCTTCTAAGTTTCTTATTTATACAAATATAATACAATCCAAGGTAAAAGAAGGTCTAAGGAGAAGTCCTAAGCACATATAATATATAACTTTTCTTCCCTACTTGCTCCTTTTCTCAATCATCTAATCAATCAAGAGGAGGGTTATCATCAAGTTTTGAGTAGGCTGCTGCACAACAAAGGGGAAAAAGAACCTCGGCTCTTAGTTGGTCTTGTAAAACTATGGCTGCAACATGATAATTATGCATAACATATATAGTTAATATAATAAAACCTATAAATATAATTGTTTGGTTACCACCATTAGAGCTTTATTCTCCCGTTTCTAATCTCAATGTCAAGATTTGCATAGGGTGCATCTCTATCACTAATTCTGCATTCATACTTATTTAATTGACATAATACAAAGAAAGGATTGAGTATAAATATTCATAAATCATATCATAAGTTAATACTTAATGCTAAAATGAATAAAAATATGCTCAAATGATTATCCAAGCAATCAACAACCAACAACTATTGTAATGTCTTTTATTTGTGTTTTTTACATTAAATAATTAATTATCCAACATTATAAATTCTGGTTGGAGATTAGGAGTTATGTGTCTATAATTCGACTAATGCCATAGGTACATTCTCTCTTATCGAAGACATAAATGTTAGTGCACAATTTTCTTTATAGTCACTCCTAGCAACACACTCTCACACCAATCATGGAATGTTTTAGTGTTTGTCAAGATAGCTTAGCTAGACTTGGTCTTTTGTAGTACTTGGGTACTCAACTATCCCTTATGGTTACACCAATACTATTGGCCTCACGCCTATACCTAGCGTTTTCAATTAGTTTTTTTGTGAAATTAATTCACATTTACAATCACAAAAAATTTACGGCCATTACCTTGTCTATCTAGTACAATTTTCTATCCTTTAAACAAGAGAACAATCATTTTCATGGACATGACTACTTTTAGATTTTTCCAAATTCATACACTAACTTGTAAAATTCATAAATAAATTAATACAAGTGCAAAAATCATGGAATCACTAAGATTTTCTTTCTTTAAGTGTCTACTTTCATATGAAAATGCAAGTATAATTTTTAGACACATACAAAGAGCTAAATGAAGCTTAGTTTCTCTTTGTTGTTCACAAATTACTTTTCTCAGTATTCAGCATATTGGAAAATTTATACCTAATTCATTTTAATTCCAAAAACTCTAAGATTAGTGAAGTTATTCTCCTATGTATGTTTATTTTCAAGTAAAGTACCTTAATAGTCCATAAGCTTACAAATATCATTTCAAGTTTTGGTTTCTATTTACAGGTCAGGTTGTCATGTTTTAGGAATAAATTATTGAAAAATTATGGGTTTTGTTAATCTCATCCTATAAGAATGAAGATAAGCAACTAATAATAGTAAACTTTTATTAGAAAGAGAAATATTTATTGTATTTTTATAACTTCAATACAATAACTATGTACTTTTTTCATAAAAATTTTCTATTTGTGGATGCTTAAACTCAACCCTAAGGGCTGAAGTTATATTTATTTATTTGAATTCTATATTCTAACTACATGATTATTCAGAATTTTCATATTAGAATAGAAGTTCTAATGCTTTTAAAATTTTTTCTAAGAACATTCAATTACAACAGCGAAGAACTGTGCTTTCTAATGAAAAAATTCAGTCATTTTGTGAACTTACAATTAGTTTCCAAGATATAAATCAAAATATACGTATTATAACGTAAAAATATTAAATCAATACAAATATTTTTTTATCAATATAATTATTTATCATGCTATATTGTTAAAATTATATATTTTTTAATTTAAAAAAGAATATTTAAATCAGGTTTACTAAATATTAACCATTTTTTTTTTTGTAGAACTAGGTAATGTATTAGATATTCCAAGACTCCTTATCATGCGTTTAGGAGAGTGGATAATTGAAGCAAAAACAAGTTCAGGAAGCAACAATGGTGTAACGCCCCAAATTTTATAATATGGATTATTATTAATGTATATATATATGAATGGATGTTGGGATATGCACTTGAGTGCGTGATGAGTATTGAATGATGATTGATGTGTATAAATGCATGTGGATAAGTATGCGAGTATAAAAGTATATATATATATATACGTGTAAATATATGTATGTTTGTATAATGTGATGAGGATGTTGATTGTGCATCGAGATTGATTTTTTGGACTGTTTGAAATAGGCTAAGTGATGTTGCAAGGTGTTTTCGCTGTAGCCACTACGCCAAAATGGAGATGTAAGAGCGGTTCTGTTTTAATTTAGAAAATGTTTAGAACTGCTCTAAAATCTCACACTATCTAATATGTTACACTTAAGAGAGCGGTTAAACAACCACTCTCAAATGTTAATATTTGAGAGCGGTTCTACGTGGAATCGCTCTCACAAAGCGAATGTCATTTAAAATATACCGCGAATCAGAAATTTGAAATTTCTTTCTTTGTGAGTTTTCTATTTCAAACCAAAATTAATTTATTATTATACTCAAACTTTCTTCATTTTTATCACAAATCAAAAGTGAAACTTGTTGAGTTTGTACGTTGTATTAACTAAACAATTCACATCTACAACATTATTAATCAGAAAAAGAGAACAAATTAGCGGGATAGTTTACAGTTAATAGACGGAAAAAGAAAGAAAGAGATAACATAGAGAACAATTAGAAAGGTAGCAACAGGTGTGAAAAAAAAACTAACTTTTTTAATGCAAAGAAAAAGAAGAGAACCTACAGTGAAAGAGACAGAGAACAACTTTGTTAGCGCATAAAAGATGAAAAAAACGAAGAGAACTTACAGATGTAAAAGTGACAAACTTTGTTAGCAAGATGAAAAGATTTTTGAGCGTGCTTCATTTATAAGATATAAAAAAAAAGACTTTAGAGAGCGATTCTTTATTAACCGCTCTCAGAAATATACATTAAAGAGCAATTTTTTATCATCTGCTCTCAGAAGTATACATTAGAAAACGGTTCTTTATCAATCGCTCTTAGAAGTGTGTGACTTTAAAGATCGATTAACAAAGAACCGCTCTCAAAAGTATAGACTAGAGAATGGTTCACTATTGACTGCAGCGGTTTAATATTAACCGCTCTAAGAAGTACACTTTAGAGAGTGGTTTAACACTAACCGCTCTCTAAATATATTATTATAAAGCGATTCATACTAACTGCTATCTAAGTTAGCGCTTCAAAAGCTCGTTTCTGTTGTAGTGAGTGAGAGATGTCGAGAGGGCCCTGAGAGAAAAGCGTGAAACTGTTGCCTTCTCGCTGTAGCGAGAGAGCAGCAGTGAGGGGTACATTTCTAGGTTGCAGTCTTGCTATGTGCTTGTTACTTGTAACACCCTACTTTTAAAATTCTAAAAATAAATATTAATTTGTCACAAACCAATGGAATAAATCGATTCTTTATTAAAACGGGTAGAATAAATATTTGAAATTGAAACTTTTTTTGATCAAATATATTCGAAATTAATTTAAACAATAAAATAATCAAAATTTAACTGCCCTTTTATGATAATAACTAAATTTAAATAATATTAAGTGTCTAAGTATTAAATTTAAGTTATATTTAAAAATATACTTTTTATAGACTGTTAACCTAAATACATATTTGATTTAGAATACATCATTATATAACCAAAATAAGCAAAAATTTTCTTTTTAGAGCAGTTCTGATTTGTAACACCCTCAATTTTGTTACTAGTGAATAGGAAAAATAGGAACTTGGATAAAAGATATTTCGCTCAAGCGACGTAGGATTTCTTAAAAGGAGAATGTTCTGGAACTCTCTCGCTCAAGTGAAATGAGATAATGTTGTCCCAACTGTCCTCTCGCCCAGGTGAAAAAGGGGTCTCGCTCAAGCTGGGAGCAGCTCTCCCAAGCAAGATAGAGCTCGCTCAAGCGAGGAGTCACGAAAAAGATAGGGTACTTTCTGGATTCTCGCTTAAACGAGGTAGATCTCGTTCAAGCAAAAGTGTTCTCGCTTAAGTGAGAGTGTTCTCGCTCAAGCGAGAATATTAGAAAAAATGAGTAGTTCTACTGTCTGGTTGTCTTGCTCAGATGAGGAAGGCTCACCCAAGCGAGGAAGGCTCGCCCAAGCGAGGATGGAATCTTACTCAAGCGAGAATCTTATCGCTCCAGCGAGATCGCGTGAGTTTAAAAGGATATTTAAGGAACCACTGCCTTAAAAACATTCATTTCTCACCAAACGACCTTCTATCTTCATTTTTTTTTGTTTTCTCTCCTTCCTCTCTCTAAAGAGAACTCTCACAGACTACAAATCTCTTCCAGATCTTAGCTTAAACATCAATTTTATTCAGATCTAAGTAAATTTCTTGGAGGTCATATCTCTATTTTATTCCTTTTCTTCAGTTTCTTCTCATATTAAGACATCTATCTTGAAATACTTAGGAAACTTCATCTTTTGGACTATATCTCTATTGATATCATGGAATCTCTCAAGAAAACTAGTTTTGAGGAACCGTTACCAGGTAAAGGGAGTATTCTCTAGCCTTAATTATATATATATATATATATATATATATATATATATATATATATATATATATATATATATATATATAGTGATTCCATAGGGATTTGAGTAAACTGTTTTAGTAATAATTATAAATTTTATGAAATCATATGATTAAAGTGTATTTTTGGTATAAAAGAAGGTTTTAAGTTTTTTTGAAATTAATGAAATCGGATTCTTAGAAAAAGTTATGGCTTAGAACAACATCAAGAAGTTTTAAGGCTAAGTTACTTAGAATGTATATGAGTTAAGTAAGAAAAGACACAAAATATTGAACTTTAGCATAGAAGATGTCAGGCCAACATATTTATAAATGAATTATTCCTATTAAGTCATGTTACATATATTTGGATAATATGAAATCTCATATGCTAGAATATGAGTGGATAAGTCGTTCGGTTACGGGTTAGAAGTTGAGAGTTGCAGTGTCGATTGGTTGGTTATTGAATAAGAATAGTAGCGAGATTTTTGATTAGATATCAAACATTTTATATAAGCCTTGCTCCTTTAAGTGGTATTGTCTATACTTGAATTATGACAAAGTTGTATAATTGCTAATTAGATAGCATTATTATTGCAGTGATGTATGATGGTGTTGTTAAACGGGAGTAGCAGTGTGGATTAGGGATTGAGTTTTAGGTGGGCTGTATGTGTGATAACTTAAGAACTATAGCCAAGGGCTTATATTGTTTCATTTTAGGAGGAATTGACAGTTTTGGATGCTGAGTGTCTCGCTCAAGCAAGGTAGTTTTCGCTCAAGCGAGACTGAGTTGTGCAAAATGGAACATTTTGGAGTTTTCTCGCTCAAGTAAGAGAAACTCGCTCAAGCGAGGAGTAGCAGGAAAACTAGGTGGCTCTCTGGAACCAATCTTGCTCAGGTGAGAACGCTGCTTGCTAAGGTGAGATGGAGCTCGCTGAAGCGAGAATTGTAGAAATCTAGTTTTCTCGCCCAGGCAAGGGTGAGCTCGCCCAGGTAAGAGAAGAGCTCGCTCAAGTGAGTAAGCGCAGATCTGGAGGGTTATTTAAAGGGCCTCAATGCCAGAAACGTTCATTTTTTCACTAGATAGCTTCTCTCTTCCATTTCTCTATGTTCTCAATAATAGATAGTTTTATTGTACTAGTATATGTATGGGTATGCTGTCAATACTGGATGAAAATGAATACATTGCTGTATTGCTGAATTTGAAATTAGATTTAATACTATTGTATTCTACTAATTTAATTGTGCTAAACCACATTCATTTTCATCATCATAAAACTGCATAAAACACCTTGTCTGGATCTAGATATCGGGATAGATCGCTCTTAGACTAGAATAGTTTCTATGGATTACTTAGGTTGTGAAACTAGATGAAAACTAAATCGCTGCATTTGTATTAGATGGGCTGGGAAAAGGGGCTAGACATGTTGCATTGCTTTATTGAAGTTGTTGTGTTGGTTGCTATAAACCATAAGTGTTGTGCAAGTGATTTTGCTATATTCATACTTTGTAACTATAATCTTTGTTTAAATAAGCTCACCCTTGTGTTTGTTTGTGTTGTTATGTGTTTGTGCTACAATGATCGTACAATAATACGTGAGCAGGAGTAACAGAACGTCTAAATTACCTGCTGAGGAGTCTGGTTAAGGAGTGATCTAGGATGAAGATTTTAGGATATGTATTTTAGCATTAGTAGTTTAGGTTTTTTAGTGAACATAAAGTTTCGATGTAACTATTATACAGAATTTGTGTACTATGAGCTTCATTTGGAGCCACTGTTGTAATTATATACGTACTTTTATGCTATCTGTATGGTATGTAAGATATTTTCTTTGAGGAGGATTTTATTAAGGTATGGTTTATTAAGGTATCGAGGAGGGTGTTAAAGTTAAAAAAAATTAAATAAAAAAATATACTATTTGTAATATATCTATATTGACTCATACTTGAAATTGAATTGGAAATAGTAATTCAAAATATCATTAATCCTTATAAAAAGGGATCGTGATATTTTAGTGGTATTAGAGCATAGTCTAGGTAAACTTACGAAGTGAGGTTACTAGACTTCAGTTATGTATTCCGAGTAAAGAGCCTTAGTTGTAAATCATATACTCATGATTCTCTGAACATTGGGTTATGTGGGGAACGAGCTTGATCACATCAGTTCTCTCGGATAACGGATTCAGGGAGTTTTGGTATATGAGACTTGGGTGAGTTATAGGTGAGTCTTGTTATTTGGGAGATGTATTGTTAAGCTGAGCTATGGAAAAGTTGTGTATATGATTTGTAATGCTTGAAAATGTTAAAATGATGTTATGCTAAATGGATTATATTGTCGTGAAATACATTATGTTTTATGACTGTATGCTGAATCCATGTATAAAGCTGTGTTACTATGTGGCGTGGTATGTAGATTTATATGTTTAGTATACCGACTGTATAGATGAATAAGTAATTCTAAGATAGAACTAGCTGGGAATGTTCTATGTTTGATATATTTTGTGTTAGGCAAGACCTCCAATAAGACCTGAGTGAAACTCTTCCCCACGTGATGTGAACCGGATGGCCCATGCTTTAGAGAATATGGCAGCAGCTGTAAGGCAGAGCTTAGAGGTGATTCAGTAACAACAAGCTGTGAATCAAGTGATCGTTGCATCTCAGGCAGCAAAGGTAGCAGTTGCTCCTGTGCAAGTTCTGACGGAGAACACAAGAAGAGTGGGAAAGATATGGTCCAGTAGGGACAATCGTTGCCATGGGGAAAGTAGGAGTGGTAGGGAAGGCCCTTATAACAGGCCACACGGCAACGGCAGTCGCAACCTTTCCAGTTTGCAAGAGTGACCCCATCAGCTTCTATCCTAAGAGAAACCACAACTTTTATCCCTCAAACTAGAGAAGCAGGAACATAAGTTTTTAGTGTCCCAACACCTTCAACGGCTAGATGTTTTAGGTGTGGAGGACCACACTATTTGAGCCAGTGTCCTCAAGCTGAAACTAGAATTTGCTTTTGCTGTCAGCAAGTAGGACACATTGTTAAGAACTGTCCTTTTTCACGGCATGGATCAGCGTCATCTACGGCTAATACTTCATAGGCAGTATAACCTAGAGACATTAGAGCTTCACCAATAGCGAGACCTCAACAGAGGCATGTGTCTCCATTACTCATGAGGTAGAAGTGGCCCAAGCAGTGGATTTTGCTCATGGAGCAGGGGTGGTGGCACGTACCTCCCTCTCTCCATCATCTTCGATTTTGAAGTCTTGTACTTCTTTATAGTGAATATGTATATGTGTGTAAAGAACCTTGAGTTACTTATGGATGACTTCAAGTGATTTAATAGTATTGCCACTTACCTTGAGTTTAATGATGATTTTGATTACTTGTGCTGGGTGTTTCATAGTGAATGGAGAATAATAGTGTAAAGTGAATCCAATTAATACTTTCATGTTAAGTCTAGATGAAAATTTAAGCGTGGATTGACTGGCTACTAATTGTGTTTTGATGGACTATACTGATGCGGTTTAATCTTTTTCAAGCTGTGTGGTTGAACGGAGTAATTTCCACTTACTAAGTAGAGATACCTACAATGAAGAAGTTCTTCACTTCATTCTTTTAGCTGTTAAAAAAAATGCAGTGCAAATATAGAGATTTTGATCGATATAAATGGTATAAGATTTCTGGATGATGTCCCTATAACGCTTACATTTAGAGAGGTAGAGTTCTGTATAAATTGGATTTTTGAGGCTGAGTTGATGTTAGGAAGGAGTTGTGGGATCTGAGAGGTCAGGTTAGGAACTTGATTTAGAATAAGATGATTGGACTGAATGTGTAGTTTTAGGAAGTATCAACTAATCTAGTGAAGAAGGAAAAGAATGAGAATCTTAAGTTTTATTCTGATTACTACTGGTTGAGTAAATTGAAAATTTAAGACAAGAATAAGTAAGAGATAAAATCTTTCCACACTTGGCATTGCTGTTGTAAATAAGTAATGATATCCTCACTTATTTAATTCGCTGGAGGAACATGCAAGATAATTGAAAATTATTTTAAGAATTTTGAAAAAAAGACAATGGTGTGTTGAGTACCTAAGAATAGGTTTTTGCTTAGAAAGATGAAATTCATCGGCCGTATGATTTTCGTTGAAAGAATCATAAGTGACCCTTAAAAGGTAGAGTTAAGGTTACAATAAAAGAGACTAAGGATAGTTATGAAGATTCATTGTTTCATAAATATGGTGGAATATTACCCAAATATTATAGGAGAATTTGTGGAGCTTGCTGCTTCCTTGATGTAGTTGACTAGCTGAAAATCACTACTAGGTGGGTGGTTATTTTAATGAAACGTTAGGCAGTGGTAAATTTGCACATCGTATCAATTAGAAATTCTTAAGTGAAACTAAGTTATGTCTCACAACCAAAGACTTTTAAGTGGCTTACCCGAGGCTTCTTACCCATCCAAGCTTCTTAAGGTGTCTGATTAAGAACAGCCTTTGTAGGTGAGATATTCAAGAGGTACACTGCTGTTGCAACTGCTTCTCCCCAAAACTGATCCGGGAGTCCTTTTGCTTTCAACAAGCTTCTAGCCATTTCTACAACAGTGCGATTTTTTCGTTCCACAACTCCATTTTGTTCTGGTGCAGTAAGTTCCTTGCGAATGTCATTCTCATCATAAAAAACATTAAAATCATTAGACAAAAATTCATCACCATGATCACTTCGAAGTGCTTTCAGCCTTTTCTCACTTTGCCTCTCCACCAACACCTTAAATTTCTTAAAATTCTCAAAAGCTTCATATTTGAATTTCAAGAAATAAACCCAACTCATGCGGTTGTGGTCATCTGTAAACAGCAAAAAATAGCGACTTCCACCGAGTGACTCTGTTTTCATAGGCCCATATAAATTAGTATGCACAAGTTCAAGACAATGAGATGCCCTCCATGATTTTCCAACAGGAAATGACTTCCTGTTCTGCTTCCCATAAACACACCCTTCACAAAAATCAAGTGCACCAATTCTTGGCAAGCCAAAAACCATTTCTTTTTTACTGAGAAGCTTCAAGCCATTCAAATGCAAATGCCCATAACGTAAATGCCACAAATTAGCCTCATTATCCCTCATAACAATTAAGGCCTTATTCATTATATTTGAAACATCAAGAGGAAACATCTTGTTTTGAGTCATATGAACTGTCTCTATGATTTGACTAGATTTTTTTATCACGAATAACACATGAATCGCCGTCAAACACAACAGAATATCCACTAGTCATTAATTGTCCAATACTTAGTAAGTTATGAGCTAAATTAGGCACAAACTGTACATTAAAAAGAAGTTTGACATTCCCTTGCATAGTTTTAATGGCAATTGTACCTTTTTCTTCAACCTTCATTTGCTTGTTGTCTCTAAGTCGAACTTCACTTTTCTGTGATTCGTCAAGCTCTTTGAATAGTGATTTGTTTCCAGACATGTGGTTGGAGCATCCATTGTCTAAAAACCATACATCTTCGTTGTTGCTGTCATACTGAATTGGATAATGGGCCATGAATAACTTGTTTTCGTCTTCTACTTTCTCTGTAAAATTTGCCTGTTTCTGCTCTTCTCTCTGTTTTGCCCAACAATCAGCTTCTTTGTGTCCCATTTTGCTACAATACCTGCATTGAATTGAGCTTTTGTATAGGCGAGATTCACCATATTGCCCTCTCCCTCTGCCATATTGGTCTCTGCGACTGCTTCCATGAAATTGACCCCTGCCTTTGGAGGATTCTTCCTTCACTTGAAAAGCCTTTTCCTCAGATTTTTCATGAGACCTACCAATTCTGGCTTCCTGGGCTATCAAAGAACTCATCAATCCATCAAAAGTATAAGTGGACAGGTCCTTAGTTTCTTCAATTGCAGCAACAACATGATCAAATTTTGACGTTAAGCTTCTTAACACCTTGCTCACAACAATTTCATTACTCAAAATTTCACCATAAGACTTCATTTGATTAACAATACTAGACACCCAAGACAAGAGTTCTTACACTGATTCTTTGTCTTTCATAGCTAAATTTTCAAAATCACGACGAAGAGTTTGTAATTTTATAGTAATTACCTTCTTGTCGCCTAAATATTCCTGCTTCAAAATCTCCCATGCTTGTTTGGAGGTGTTAGCTGCTGAAATTCGGATGAATATGTCATCCTTAAGGGCTGACTGAATTAGCATTAGTGCTTTTGCATCCTTCTTACGATTTTCTTTTAACCGCTGATCAGGTTCTGCTGGTGTCGGATCTGGCTCTTCATACCCATTTTTCACCAACTCCCATAGTTCTTGAGACTTGAACATCGTCTTCATTTTGAGCCTCCAAAGATGATATTTTTCACCTTTGAAAATTGGAATTAGGGGCTGTGCTACTGGGTTAGTTCCGTTACTGGCCATGACTCTTTCAATTTGGATAATTTTCGTTAGTGGTTCACTCATTACACTCAATCTTCTCTTGAAGGACCGAAACCTGGTTTATCTTTGAGCTTTGATACCACAAATGTTGGTAAAACAGCCAAGAGATAAGTGAATGACAGGTAAATGACGTGAACTTAGTATCCTTTTCTCATTTATGTCTTTCTCACCCATAGAATGAATATTGAGTACATGTCTTAAATAATGCTAGGAATAACTGAAAATACTAAAAACTAGAAACATAAACACACGAACATAATAGACTTGGCCAGATATAACTGACCACTAAATAATTGAATGATAAACAAGATTATCCTAAGACCTACTAAATGATAACTATAAAAAAACGTGCACTTGGCTAATGATAACGGATAATGACATTTTGAATCATCTTTTCAACAAGTTATACATGATATTGAGTTAATTGTATTGATTGTCCTGTTGCTGTATGAGAGAGAGTACCATTTTATGAAATGTAAACTTGATGAGTGTAATCATCACAAGAGTGTGGGAATACCGGATTAAGCAAAAGAAGTGGATACAAGATCAAAACTTTGAAGAAAATTTTTAGGGGTTGCAAGTTTCAACTTTGGTATCATTCTAGTAAAATAAATGTAGTGACGAATATCTAGAATAGGGGTGTAGTTTAAGCCTTCTCATTGAAAGTTAGTGAACTCATTATGATGGAATGAATTTGAGACCTAAAGTTATTTATCTACTTATTTCCTCGGAAGATGAATGTGATAAGAATTGTTGTGCCTAATGAATTTCTGCAAGAGATTTGGACAAAGTGCTGTGGAATTCCAAATAAGGCAGATTATGATTTTGTTTGATACAGATCTAGCGAGGAAATTAGCAGAGTCGTTGGTGGTATTTCTAGATACTAAGGTCGAGCTGATAACACTAAAGGTGTGAGTTAAAAAAAAGGACCTATGATGAAGAACTTAGGAGCAACCTGGATTTTCAACCCGAATAAATAATAATGAATTTGAGATATAAGATAAGTGTTCTAACGATGAGGCATAAGTGGCGAGATAGACAGATTTGGTAATACCTATTTTACGTGTCAAGGGACAAAGTCAAAACATTGGAGTTTGATTAAGAAATTACGAACCAAAGATTTTGTATCTCATTTGCTGAGAACTGTCAGAAATTGTGATGCTGTCTTGGACATAGTTGATGAGTTGGCTAAACAGGTACATTCCTTGCTAGTTCACATAGCAAAGGCTTGAAGATAAATTGTTGGACTAAGTGTTAAGGAGATCATTAAACTGTGTGGTAAACCTTCTAGCATTACCTCAGCCGAAGTTCTCGCTTTGTTTCGCAGTTTTGATGAGATTTCCAAAGTAAATATGGGTACTCGATTGAAGTTGGATGCAACGCTCCATCATAGACAGAGGAACGATCAAAGGAAATTATACAAATATTAGAAACATATATTTCTTTTGGAGAATTTACTTGCAGCAACAATTAACATGCAAGTTAGACACAATTATTTTGGGATCTCAAGAGACAAGAAATATCGAATATTTATCTGTTAATCTTAAGCGGAATCCATTGATAGTTGGAGCTGAAATACTTTAGAAAAAGTCAAGGATTGAGCTTAATTAAAGAAGGTTGAAAATGACTCTGAGATATAAATAGCTATATTTGGATCAATGCTGAAAGCTTTTGAAAAGAATTTGGGAATGGATAATCATAGATTTCGAAATGTGTCACTAGCCACGGGTGTTGGACAGACTTTAAAAGTGGCTAATATTTAAATCCTTTCAGCAGTATTAAACATTATATTTGCAGAAAACTAGTAGCATGCGGGTTGACCTTAGTGCATCAATTAGTAAAATGTCGTAAGAGTTTTCATATATCATATTTAAGGAAGTATATTTTTGAAATTGTCTCCTATAATTGAGCAAGATGTTATACAGATATGAGATGACTTGTTAGCTTAGTTTCTAGTTGTACGTGTTGAAAGCACTAAAGTTGAGAAACTTACGACAAACTATTTGACTAGTGAAGTCACGAGAACTAGACCATTAACAATATGATATAGGAGTTAGAAAATGGAACTAAGGAATAATACCCTTGTCTCTTCATTATTTAGTGAATTTTTTAGGATGAAGATTTATTTTCAGGGAGAGAATTGTAACATTCTTAATTTTGGTCTACTCGTTATGGATTATTCGTGTTAGTCAGTGTTTTTTCATTTCATTTCTTTTACTCTAGTTTGGTTCTTGTTACAAATTAAAATATTTTAGGTGATTAATTGATTTTTTTTAGCTCAAATTATTTTTTTATAATTGTCCGATGTGTTTGTATTTCTTGTTGCATAATATTTCTTTTATGATAATGAGATAACACTAGATGTATTTTTATATTCATATGTCGTTATGATCATGTAGTGAAATATTTTGAAAACCTTAGGATAGCAAGACAAGCCTAGGACGAAATTGTTTTTTGATTAAAATAGATGGACTCCATTTTATTATTATTGTTATTATTATTAGTATTGCTATTATTATTAATTTTATGATTATGTATATTACATTTTATATAATTTAAATATTTATAAGTATGTTATCCAAAATTTAATATTTATTTATATTTTAAAAATATAACAATTATTAAAATAAAATAATACAATAAAATATCTATTAATTTTATTTTTATATGAACTTTTATGAAGTTGAATTATTTGATAAGAATTTTTAAACAAACGGTTAAATTAATAAATCTGATATTATGTTAAAAAATTTAAAATATAAATATCAAAATATGTAATTGGAATCAACAAACTCTTAGTCTTTCTCTATCATATTATATATATTTATATATATATATATATATATAAAAGTGTATCCAATAATAATAAATGTTAAGAAATTAATAATAAATATATTTTATTAAGTTATAGTATCATACAATTTCTAATAAAATATAGGTTCTTATTATATATTAGATACATATTTGAATAAATTATATTCTAAATAAATTATTATAATTTTTTTAAAACTAAACAAATTGGAAACAAAATAATAAACCAGACTAAAATTTCAAAAAAATTTAATCTAATGAAGCTTAAGATTTAATTTTTACACATTTAAATAAATGACTCATGTTAAGGTATTTCTTTTTTACAAATCAACCTTCGATTTTAAATAAAATTTGCCTCATTTAGATCTCTATTACTACCATTTTTTAGTGTTAATGACAGTAGCATTCATGCTTATATGATATAACTTAGATAGTTAAGGTTCACTTAAAATATTCAACACACACCTGTGAACACTTTTGCAACAAATATTTCAACCATAACATCAAATCAAAATTGTCTTATTATTAAAAAAAAAAAAAAAAAAGATAAGATCCCATCTAAGCTAAGGTTAGCAACTTTCCAAGAATGGCATGACATGTGCCTTTGAAAACGCTTGTGAAGGAGCAAACTGTGAATTGGAATTGGTGTAAGAAAACATCAGAAAAACCACGTGTTGAATGCTACAATGCATTAAGAAACTATATAAGTTACAACAGGAAGTAAGAAATATGCATCAGAAAAACTAAAACAACACCTGATTTTCAAAATATTTGGTTTGATTACAACAGTTTAATAGAAGAATCAAGATATGGACTCCCAAAACATGAGCTACCAAGCAGGACAAGCCAAGGGCCAAGCTCAGGTCTCTTAATCTTTTCACTGATATGGTCACTTCACATTCTCAATTTTGATAACGTTCAGGAAAAGGCTAGCACCTTGATGGACAAGGCTAGCAATGCTGCTGAGTCTGCTCAAGAATCCATGCAAGAGGTTCCTAGTTTTATTTGTTACCATTTGTCTTAATCATGATAATGTGATTTGTATATGCAACACACACTAATAACCGCATGTTCAGTTTCCGGTGGGTTTACTCTTAAAAGATTATTTCTCATTCTTTTAAAAAAAACACACGCATTTTAATAAAAATATGTGGTGAAAATTAATTTTAAAATATTGGTTCAATTTTACAGTTATATTATTCGAACATAAAAATAATAGACAACATCGTAAACAATTTTACAGTATATATACTGTAAAAAAAAAAACTCTTTTTGTTCCATTTATATCCTCAAAAAACATTTTTCTATTTTTATAACTGTTAATAAAGTAGAACCCTAAAAGTAAAGCTTATATTCTGTTAATTATGTATAGGCAAGGCTAAAGTACAAGAAGCTGCTGATGCCGTGAAGAATGCAACAGGGATGAACAAGTAGAGTAGCTAAATGGATCATTGTGCTAGACAGCGCTTTTCCATGAAATAAATTATGTTCTGCTAATTGGTATTTTTCAGAAACATGTCTTTCATTTTATTTCAAGCGTAACCATTTCAATTCCAGCTTAAGTTCAGCAAAATTAATTTTATCAAAAATTAATCTTCTTAATTCAATTGTCCAATTGTTTAATTTAACTTTTCAGAAAGTTCATTCCGTGAACTTTAAACGTACGTATTATCTGATAAAATAAAATAATGCAGCGAAATAACAAATAATTTTATTTTTTATAAATTAACCTACTTGATAAGAAACTTTAAATACAGTTGTATTAATTTTATATTTTTTAAAATGTTACTAAATAGTATAAATATCTAGTTTAATCATCGATAGTTGGTGTAATAAAATTTATTTTCAATAAAATGTTGCTGTATATGTATATGAAATTGTTGGATGACTGTTTCAAGGTAGAATATTGTGAACTAGTTAAAAAGGATTGCATCAAATTTCACTGATACACAAATGGTACTGTAGAGGAAATTTAGATTAATCGGTTTAGATACCCATCTTTCTTACTAAACTTAATGACACTGTTTGTTATGCACATAAGAAAGAATAAAATAAAATCTAAGAAGTTCGAGTTGATTGATTTCGATAACTATTGACTTTAATCAAAATAAAACTGCAGTGTGTACAGAAAGAGAATTTTGATTTATTAATTTAGGAAACATAAAACGGAGTTCCATTAATTTAAATTTCATTAAACCTAAATCATAGTTGTTTGAGTTTGATTCGGTTTAAACTGCAATATATAATCCAAACTAAACCAAATTAAGTTAGTTAATTTAATTTGATTTTTTAAGTTTATCCAACTAGTCTAAACTACTGGACTACCCTAGTTTAAACCAAATTCACCATTTTTATAATTAAAGATATTATTTTCAATTTATTTTTACATGAAAATAAACTTATATATGACACACCAGCATAGGCACAAACCTTACACAATGGCATCAAGAAAGACTTATAACCAATTTGTGCTGATGATTTGCTTTGTTTTGCTGGGTCAATGTGGTAGGATACATAACACAGAAGGAGGAGAGGATTTGGTGACAGCAACCTGCAAACACACCCTTCATTTTCAAGTATGCATTTCTTCCTTGAAATCACCTCCTGTTAGCAAGAAATCAAATCCCAAAATTCTAGCTTATATTGCATTAAATCTTAGCACAACATATGCTGCAGAGACTTTGTCCTATATTCATGAGCTAAAGTCTTCTTTTACTGCCAATGGCCCCAACAACAACATTTACGTGTCCCGTTGCTTAAGTGATTGTGCTGAGGAATACTCAGAAGCCATAGAGAATTTGCGGGACTCAGCTCAAGCACTTCCTAATAGAGAATTTGACAAAGTGGATACATTAGTTTCTGCTGCTATGTCAGATGCTGAGACATATGAGGATGGTTTCAAGGACATGCTCAGTGAGGACAATGATTTTACCTCTCCTCTTACAGAGTACAACCGTTACTTCTCTGAACTCTCTAGTTGATTTGTTATTAGATGTAAAACCTGCATTCAGCAGTGTCATGCATGATTTATGTTTTAAAATACGGTATCAATGATTTATTGCTTTTGTAATGCCTTCACTTTATTTTTAATTTTTGTATTCTGACGTTTGTGAAAATATAAATCTTTATGATTACAATTCCTAAAAGAAAAAAATTGAAGACACAATTAAGGCTGCAAAAAAAAATCAAATATAAAAGTTCACCCATAACTAAATTCAACCGGTTTAAAAATTTAAATTTTTTAAAAGATTAGAAAACTAAATCTGTAACTAAGCCCAACCGTTATAAATTGGTTTTAATATATTAAAATCAGACTAAATTTTAGAAAATCAGATTTATTATTCTCGTTTCTTCTAAACCTAGATTTCTTTCTTGACAAAAAATCGCACTGATTTTATTGGCAGCAACAGAGATTCGGAGCAACAAAATTCACTTGCCTCGCTCGCACGCAGGTACTTTATGCAGTGTTTAGATGTTAAAGGAAAGCATGTTATGCATGGTTAGTTTTATGTCATCATCTACAGCTTGTAAGTTTTGTTCTTTAGCTGAAACAATGTCAACCAGCGGGCAGCATTCAAGAAAGCGGAAAGCTGTCCAACAACATGACGGTTCTGAAGAAATGCAACATGGCCCTCTCGCTATCGAGCAACTTCAGGTTCAAAAATCTCTTCTTTTTCATATTCTTACTCACCCCATTTAGTTTTTTTTTTCCCTTTATATACCTTTTTCGCATTTCGATTCACACCCGTTATATTTTAGGGCAAAAATCCCCCTTTTTGTGTTTTCTGTTGATACCCACATGCTTAATCACAATGTCAGGCATTGGGTATAGCCTCCACAGATGTTCAGAAGCTTAAAGATGCTGGTATTTGCACGGTTGAATCCGTTGTCAACACTGTCAGGAAAGATCTTCTAAAAATTAAAGGAATCAGAAAAGCTGAAGTTGACAAGATTATCGAAGCAGGTATTATTCACCTTGGCTTTTATTTTTATTTCCCTTGGCTATTTCTTTTGATTGTTATGAAGGTCTTCTGATGTTTGCTTTCTTTTCTTTATTGACAGCCTCTAAGCTTGTGCCTATGGATTTTATTAGTGGTAGTGAACTCGAGGCCAAGCACAATGCAATCATTCAGATAACTACAGGATCAAGAGAGCTTGACAAGATATTGGAAGGTCATAATCAGAAACAATAACACTTTGTTTAGTGTCTAATGTGTGGAATTCACTGTTAAAGTGTCTTAAACTTGATAAACCTGTTTATGCCAGGTGGAATTGAGACAGGTTCTATCACTGAGTTATGTGGTGAATTTCAATCTGGGAAGACTGAATTGTGTCACACTCTCTGCGTCACTTGCCAGGTAAATGGTTTCTTTACGGCAGTCAGAATACATTCATGCTGAATAAGTTGTTGTAGTGTATTCAGTTTTAAACTCGTCTTGTCATGTTTGGCATGAAATTTGAGTTTGTGAAGCTTTTGGTTCGTACATACTGTGTTATACCTTTGCCTAATGTTTCGATTTATTGTTAATGTTGTAGTTACCACTAGACAAAGGAGGTGCTAAGGGGAAAGTTATGTACATAGATGCAGGGGGCACATTTAGGCCTCAACTAGTCTTACAGATAGCAGATAGGTATAATGATTCTTGATATTATGACTTTGCTTGCATGTGTATGTTGGTATGTCCATTCAATATTTATGTTTTTTCGCTACAGGTTTGGATTGGATGGGTCTGACGTAATGGGAAATGTCACTTGTAATAGAGCGTATAACACTGATCATCAATCACAGCTTCTGCTGGAAGCAGCTTCAATGATGGTGGAAACAAGGTGTGACTTTTGATGGTTCCCTTTGCTCAGTTTTGTTTAGATCTGCCAAAATCAACATAATATCCCTTTTAAATACGCATAATGATACACAAGTGCATTATGCTCATCTTGATTTATCATAGGCTAGCATTATTACCAGATGAAGTGGCTGTGTTTTATTCCTTTGTGTTTCTTTTTTTTCTTGGGCCCAGACCCAGAGTTGTTAGATTTCCTTAAATAGTGATATTTGATTCTGCAAGTGAGAAAGCTCTTCTTGTTTGGGTGGCAAAACATGCTCTTGAGGCTTAAATTTTGATTGATATACACAGGTTTGCTGTAGTGATAGTAGACAGTGCTACTGCCCTCTATAGAACAGATTTCTCCGGAAGGGAAAAGCTTCCAGCCCGGCAAATGCATCTAGGCAATTTTCTGAGGAGCCTTAAGAAATTAGCAAATGAGGTAAAACTCATTGTTTGGTTGGCAGTACACTTAACCTTCTCGGTTAAACTAATTCAAGATTCGAGTTTAGGATATTAAATTACAGAACATAGTACGTTTGACTTTCTTGATAAATATACATCATCAGTTTGGAGCTAATAATTTTTTCTGATTCTTTAATTGTAGTTTGGTGTGGCTGTTGTAATAACGAATGAAGTAGTTTCACAAGTAGATCGTTCTGCAGTCTTTGGTGGAGCTCAAGTCAAGCCTATTGGAGGCAACATTATGGCTCATGCTACAACAACAAGGTCAAATCTGAACTGCAGAATATGAAATGTTTCTTTTTTATTTCTTCTCAAAGCTTGTTTTGACCCTGGATTTTAACTAATTTCTTGATGACAGGCTAGCTCTCAGGAAAGGAAGAGGGGAAGAGCGAATCTGTAAAGTGATAAGTTCTCCCTGTTTGGCCAAAGCTGAAGCAAGATTTCAGATTTGTGCTCGAGGAGTTGTAGATGTTAAAGACTGACCAGCTTTACCATGTCTGATATAATGAAATAAACTTTGCTTGTGTCTTTTTGTAAATGTTAGTTACAATGAACTTCACTTTAAAGGAGGGAAAGGGAAAAGAATTATGAATAGAGCTGGCAATTTGGCACTTTTGTTTTTGAAACTGTTGTTCTTCTCTTACTCTTTCCTCTCCTCTCTCTCTCTCTCTATATATATATATATTCATGTTTTTCTTTAGATACCTCTCTCATGTTTATATATTCTCTTTAATCATTTTTTATATATAGGTGGTTTATTGTATCTAGGTAAAAGAGATTGAGAATATAGGCAAGTCTATGATAGGGTGAGGTGAAATGCATGAATTGAGGAAAAACACTTAGCCCAAAATGTTATTGAGTGAAGAGTGAAACATCATAGAGTTAGATAATTTCTTTGGATTATATGAGTTACATGAAATCTTGCTGAGTTTTTGTTTCAGTTTAGTGAGACTTTGCATAAAATATTTGACAAGAGTGTGATTTATCTGTTGAATGAGTCCATGATTGTGGAAATTTTGGAAGAAGTGCCAGATAGATGTCTAAAATTGTTGGAATGAAAAATTTTGAGGAAATTTTTTAGATAAATCTAACCCTTATTGCTCAAGTTCCTTGAATTTTGATTTGTTTGAAGATAAGCAGAGTTTAAGTTTGGGGTTATGATGAATCTACATTTTATTGAATTTTTACTTGTTTTTTTGATGTTCCTTAATAAAAAAAAAGTACACTTAGGGAGTGTAAATAATATAAAAATCTTATTTAAGTAAAATATCATAAATTTTTTAATTTTTTATTAATTTATATTGATTTACATAGATATAGGTTGCAACTTTGATTATTTGAATAATTGTACAAGAATTTCCAAACTTATTCTATGAATTTTTGAAGTGAAAGTGATCACTTTCAAAAGGGATAGTGACCACTACAACAAGCTAGATTCAGAGGACAAACCAAAGTGACTATTGTCATATGTAATAGTGGATACTATAGGGAGCCGAGAACGCAATAGGCTTACGCGTGTCTACTATCACAAACAATAATAAACACTACAGCGAGTGCAAAACTGACGCAAAACTGTACGTGGCCACTTTCAAAAACAATAGTGGCTATGCATGCTTCACTATCACTTGCAATAGTGACTATTACAAAAAGGGCAGGCAAATCTGAGAACTGCACGTAGCTACTATCATTTACAATGTAGCTACTATGGAAAACGTCTACTTCATTATAAATAGATTTTTGAAAATTAGGATTAAAAGACTTTTTAAACTTTACAGTTTTTACCAAATTAGAATACTTTGCAGAGCTTAGGTCAACCTTAGGTGACAGCTAAAGGTCCAACCTAGGATTTGATTTTCATTTCTTCTTTACTTTGCTTTGATTTTTGCATTGATGTTATTGAATTCTCTTTATTTTCAGTTTGTATTTGTGAGACTCATCCTTATGGAAGGCTGAACCTTTTTGTAATCCCTAGTGAGTTCACTCAAATTCTTGAATTCCTAGGTTTTGAATGTTAATACAAATCATTTTTTTCATGAATTTCTTCTTCTCAATATCTTGAATCGAATTAATGGTTGAATGAGGGAGATATTGTGTAATTAACCCTAACTCGTTTTAATAAGATTCTAAACTTGGTTTGCTTAATTTTGGGTTTATTTCTAAGGTTGCTTAATCTTGAAAAAAAGGATTGGAGCCCATTAAAATTGCTTAATTTCGTATGAGACATTAAGACTGATTTTTACTTGTTAAATCAACTTAATTATGAAGAAGAGGAAGAGTGTTAAATTTTGAGAGGAATGAGGATAGAATCATGTGAATGAACTAGGGGTTACTACACTTTATTTATTGAGTTTTATAATTTTAACTTCTGCATCTCTTTAAACTTGGAATTAACAAACTCCCCCCCCCCCATTTTTGTTTAGTAATGTTTTCATCATGTTTGATGGGTGTTTTCAATCAATGTCTACAGAGACAACCTAGGCTTGCATTTTAAACTATATTAAATTTTCTGCATACTTTGATGATAATTAGTGACAAATCTTTATGCAAATCAAATCATTCATCACTAATAAGGATGACTTGTGGTGAATTGTATATTAAAATGGGTGATAAATGTTGCAAATAAGTCAATGGATGAGGGAGGTAACTTAGTAAACCAGTTCAGGGCTGGCTCGTGGAGTGATGTTGGGAATATTTGGCATAGAAAAGCATCATTGTCTGTGTATAAGCCAACTTGGGTCATGAATATATCTATATATTCTTTAGGGTCAGAAGTTCCATCATATTTCTCCAATGTTATACCTTTCCAAGTATCCGGCAATTTGGCTGCCAGAATCATTTGAGTAAATGGACTGCGTCCTGGTGTCCTGTCTTGTTCACCCGAAGGAGTAGTAGTTTTTGCCTGTTAGAATGTTTTCGGCTTTTCTTGCCAAGCTGACGATTCCCTTTGCTCTTGAATAAAAGGTGTGGCATGAGAAGGTATATAAGTTCTAATTTCACTTCTCATGTTAGCATTCTCTTTACATAAAGCTGATAATTCGAGAACGTCTTTTTCTTTTTGGTGTTGTATTTCCATCATCTTGGTCCTCGGCTGTTTTACTACCAAGGAGAGGTCATCATCTTCCCCCCTTTCAGCCAAGACCTCAGGTGTAGGCTGATTCGGTGTGTTCTCGTCTTGTTGGTGAGGAAACTCTCATGGCTGGCTCGAACCCTCGTGTTGGCTCCTTGCTAACACTATGTCTAGTTCACGGTTGAGACACTTAATGCCCCACGATGGGTACCAAAATGTTTCTATATAAATACACTAAGCTCATCCTAACGGTAAAGTTTCCCAGGAATGCTCCCAGATGTCTTTATATGTGAAGAGAAGGAAGGGTAGCTACAAAAGGCACTCTAAAGCTCAAGTAAGAGCTCGGTTTTAAGTGATAAATGCTTATTAAATGTTCGAAAAAGTTCTCCTTACCTGTCTTTTTTACTTTTTTTTTATAGGCATTATATTAAACTAATGAGCTTTGATAAGTCAACCCTAGATTAGCCCTCTAATTATTGGAGTAATTAATCTTACCTTTTTGGGTTAATAATCTTAATTGTCTTATTATTTTAATGTTACGACCGAAAGGGTGTCGGTATTTTTAGAGAGAGTTCGGACGAGTATTCGGTTTTTTTCGTCTTATACTTTTGTTCTTGGATAAGACTGAAAGGGTATTCAATTTCTTATCTAATACAAACACAAAATCCAAACCCCAAGGTGATGTTAAAACCAATGGTTATGAGTTCATCTTCGTCTCCATCTTCTTCAACACTATTTTTATTGATACTTCCATTGGCGAAACAGCATCCCCTGGGCAATGATTTGGGAGTGGTGGACCACAAAGCACAGTATTCCCTTTATATGCAGAGGCATCGAAGGTTTGTAACTGAGTGCATTGTGGAATTTTTTCTGACAAGTTGTTGAAAGACAAGTACATGTAACTGAGAAAAGAGATGGTTTCTTGACAAGTCAAGTGATTCCAAGTGATTCCAACATTTTCATATGACCAATGTTGTAGGGAATGAATCCTGTGAGATTATTTCTTGAGAGATTCAAGCCAGCTAATGCCGCAAGTGTTGTTATACTTTTGGATATCTCTCCTGTTAACTGGTTGCAAGAAAGATCAATGATTGTCATAAGTCGTAGATTTTTCTCATATTCTTGCTTTTGTCCTTTCCATCCCGACGTTGCTTTGTTAATGAAATTGTGAATTTGATCAGGAACCATAAACATAGTATCATCTATTGGATAAAGCATTGTCTGTCCTGAAAACGTCGTATTTCATAAAGCAATTATGCGACTGAGACACACTGGAATTTTCCCACTAATATTATTTTTAGAGAGATCCAACACTTGAAGAAACAGAAGATTACATAGGCTTGTGGGTATGCTTCCATTGAATTTATTTGCCTCTGGACGCAACACCATCAACTGTGGCAAGTTATGGCCTAGCCATGCTGGTAATGTTCCTTGGAGATTGTTATTCCCAAAATCAATAAATCGTAATCGGCTACAAAAGGTCAAGGATGAAATTTCACCAGAGAAGTTGTTGCTATTTAAATTGTTTTTTGCCAGAGTTAAAAAAACTAAATGACTGGGGTATCAGGGATGAACAATTAGTAGCTAAATGAACGATGGTGTTAAAAAGTTTCCTATTAAATAATCCATATTTTTCTCGTAAGTTTAGCCAAACCTATTTCATTAATGAGTTGAGTAAAGATTTTAATTTTAATGGCTTTAATATTAATTATTAATGCTTCATATTACATTGTTGCAATTACGATCAACATATTATTATTTGTAATTCATAACAACACTAAAATGACTATTATTAAAATAGTGATATACATCACATTAATGTATTGAGTGATGAAAGAAAGAAAGAGAAATGGAAAATGTAACAAGTAACAAAAAGTGATGATAAAAATAAATTCTAAGTGAAAAATGAGGCAAAAAGTGATACGTAAATATATGGTTTAATATATATAAAAATAAAATTGTGACAAAAAAATTCAATTACTCATTAGATAAATTTGTATAAAAGGTGATTAATTGCCTTCATAAATGTTTGACTAAATGTATTAATTTTAAAGGGTAATATTATTTTACACTAAATTTGGATATACACTATACAAATTAAAAAATATTAATGTTATAATTATATAAGGTGTCAGACGTAAATACCCAAAATGTTAAAATAATATTATTTAATTTAAATTAGTTTAAATATAAAATAGTTCTGACATTTAATTACTTATTTTGTTTTTTGTTCTATTTTTTATTTTAATTCTTTATAAAATATATATTTTTTAATCCCTCTTACTAACATAATTCAATAAAAAAATTGTCACATCAATTTTTTTTATCGATTTATATCAACGACAAAGGCAAGAATAAAAATTTATAAAAAATTAAGAAATAAGATTATAAAAATCAAAAACACCAAATAAAAAGTATTTAAATATGCAGATAAATTTTATATTTTATTAGCATCTGGATTAATATATTATTTAATATATTGTAAGAACTTTTATACAATTTTTTAGACAATACCAAATTATAGGTAAAACTCATGAAATTATTAATGAAATTCAAACAAGTTAGACTTGTTAAATGAAACATTCCTTCCCATCTTTTTAACTAATCAAATTTATGTTTCTTTTTTAGTTTTTAATATAGAGCTTAGTTTAAAGTCTTGATTAAGGTATACAAAATTCTAACATAATACAATGGATGCTAATTGTGATGTTACTTTTTTTATTCGACTGTTACACAAAATTTAAAAGAAATAAATAAAATTCCTAATTTATTATATTTTTTTTATAAAATGTTTCTTACAATTATTAAAAAATGATAATAAAATATAAAAAATTTAAAATATTTTGAAAAGGGTTAAAAGATTAGAGAAAGAAATATCAAGTAACATATAATTGAAATAAATTATAATTTAAATAAATATAACTGAAATAAAATAAAAGTGAAATATGAAAAGAAATAAATAAATTTTCATGTGTTATTATAATAATAGAAAATTAAAACATATAAAAATTTTGAACTTTTTTACGAAATTTGGTTCTTTTTCTACAGAGTCTATCAAATAACAAAATAGTTGCTTTAATACAAATAATTGATATGTTATGAGCTGCGTGTTATGCAAATAAATTGTCAAGGTAGTAAAACTGTTTAAACTCACCTTACTCAACCCACTCACCATCTTAATCAACACCATTCCTTGCCCACTCTTAACAAATATAACTTTAATGATTCTCTCCTACGTTCATAAATACTTGTAAATTTGATTGTCCATTATGCAGATTTATTTACATCTTTTTATTAAATTATATAATTTTATAATACATACAAATTATAATTTAAATATAAAATATATCATAATAAAATTGTATTATATTAAATAATATCAATTATAATTATATTAAATAATATTATGAAATATTTTTTGTATATATAAATTTTTTATATATTTTATATATTTTTTATCCTCTCAATGATGAGAATTTTTATTTATTTTATTTATTTTATTCTAAATAATGCAACATATATGACTAAATAGAAGTTTAAACAAGTATAATCCAATAAAACTCAACGGTTATCCTTATCTTTTGATAAAAATAAAAATAAAAAATACACAATGGCAGAGTAAAAGGAGTAATTGTGTAACATTAAAAATTATAGAATTTCATATTTTCTAAATTTTATTAAAATTATTTGATAACCTAATAAAAATATTCATGATAAAATTTAGAAACAAATTACTAAAAAAATAATTAAATAATAAATTAAAAAACTTAAAATAGAAACAATGATGCGTCAATAAATTCTTATGTTTTTTAAATTAAATTAACCTAACAATAAAAGAATACAATACAAATATGTTATGAAACATTGTTGAGTTTTTTCCAGTAATATTATATATAAAAAAATATCTAAATAGAATGGAGGTCATTTTAATTACTCAAGTTGGACAACAATTTTGGCCTCAGAATTCGGTTATCAGGAAACCGAATTTTGAAAAACTTTTTCTTGTTTGTTTTTGGTTTAGAGTTTAGTTTTATTTTATGTTTTTATATAATAAAATAAATATTATTATTTAAATTATATTTATATATTTATAAATATTTTATTAGTTATATATAATAAAATAAGTTTTATTATTTGAATTATGTTTATATTTTTATATTATTTAAAAATGAATAAAAATAAAAATATTATTAAATTTAAATGTTTATTAAAATTTATGACATGTTTATTTTTATTAAAAATAAAAATTTATTTGAATTATGTTTATTTTAGATAAATTATTTTTATTAAAAATAATAAAAATTTTAGCCTGCCTGTTTTGATCCCTAGTCCCTCCCCACTCTTTTGAACACACAACCCCTGTTCTTTCTGCCATCATCCATCACTTCTCAAAGATCGAAGATGTCAATCAGGGTGGAACAATCGAAAAACCAAAAAGCTGTCCCTCAACATAGCCCTCTGCCTGTCGAGCAACTTCAGGTTCAAAGATATCTTCATTTTTATATTTATTATTCTTTAAGTATAAATAATCTAAGTATTAACATTATTATCTAAAATAATATATTTATTATTTAAATATTTTAATTAGTTTTTCAAAATATCTAAAATAATTTACTTATTATTTAATTATTTTAATTAATTTTTAAAAATTTTAATTATTATTATTTTCTAAAAATATTATTTATTATCTTATGTCAAATAATTTTAATAAATATTTAAAATTAATATTATTTTTATTTTTATTAATTTTTAAATAATATAAAAATATAAACATAATTTAAATAATAAAACTTATTTTATTATATATAACTAACAAAATATTTATAAATATATAAATATAATTTAAATAATAATATTTATTTTATTATATAAAAACATAAAATAAAACTAAACTCTAAAAAAAAAAAAAAACCAATTCAAAATTCGGTTACCTGAATATCGATATTGTTGCCCAAAATTTAGATTTAATTGAATAATTAAAATGGTCTTCATTCTATTTAGGTTTTTTTTTTATTTTAATATTGCTGTGAAAAACTCAACATTTAGATTTAATTGAAAAACTCAACATTGTTTGGTATAAATACTGTAGCTTCGTTCTTTTGATCACACAACCCTCGGTTTTGGCGTCCCTCTCACTCTTTTCAACACACAACCCCTATTCTTTCCTCTACCATCATCCATCACTTCTCAAAGATCAAAGATGTCAACCAAGGTGGAACAATCGAAAAACCAGAAAGTTGTCTCTCAACATGACCCTCTACCTGTCGAGCAATTTCAGGTTCAAAGATATTTTCTTTTTTATATTCTTACTCACCTCATTTAGTTTTTTTCCCCTTTATATACCTTTTTCGCATTTCAATTCACACCCATTATATTTTAGGGCAAAAATCTCTTTTGTGTTTTCTGTTGATACCTAACGCTTAATCACAATGTCAGACATTGGGTATAGCCTCCACAGATGTTAAAAAGTTTAAAGGAATCAGAAAAGCTGAAGTTGACAAGATTATCCAAGCAGGTATTATTCACCTTAATAAAATAATACTAATAAGTATATTCGAATACTAATCTTATTTTTTTTTGAAAATAATTTTATTTTTTTATTTATTTTAGAAAAAACATTTCTATTTAGAATATATTTCGTATTTATTATTCTATAAATATTCATTAACATAATAATCAGTAACATAATAATAATTCTCAAATGTTGATTCAAATCGACTAATAATTAATACTAACCCAGTATATTTTTCACATTCATAGGATTCATTTATTTTTCTGCTTTACGAATGTGATATTTTTTGGGCATTTCTAATATTATCAAGCTTTATTGCTATTTTGGCATTTTTAATTTCTGGAATTTTAGCCCCGATTAGCAAAAGACCAGAAAAACTTTGAGAATCTATTATCCTTGGCCATTTCTTTTGATTGTTATGAAGGTCTTCTGATGTTTGCTTTCTTTTCTTTATTTACAGCTTCTAAGCCTGTGCCTATGGATTTTATTAGTGGTAGTGAACTCCCGGCCAAGCGCAATGCAACCATTCAGATAACTACAGGATCAAGAGAGCTTGACAAGATATTGGAAGGTCAGAATCAGAAACAATAACACCTTGTTTAATGTCTGTGTGGAATTCACTGTTAGTGTCTTAAACTTGATACTGCTGTTTATGCCAGGTGGAATTGAGACAGGTTCTATCACTGAGTTACATGGTGAATTTGAAACTGGGAAGACTCAATTGTGTCTCACTCTCTGTGTCACTTGCCAGGTCTTTACGGCAGTCAGAATACATTCATGCTAAATAAGTTGTTGTTGTAGTGTATTCAGTTTCAAACTTGTCTTGTCATGTTTGGCATGAAATTTGAGTTTGTGAAGCTTTTGGTTCATACATACTGTGTCATACCTTTGCCTAATGTTTCAATTTATTGTTGATGTTGTAGTTGCCACTAGACAAAGGAGGTGCTAAGGGGAAAGTTATGTACATAGATACAGGGGGCTCATTTAGGCCTCAACGACTCTCACAGATAGCAGATAGGTATAATGATTCTTGATATTAAGACTTTGCTTGCATGTGTCTTTGATATGTTGGTATGTCCATTCAATATTTATGTTTCTTTTTGCTACAGGTTTGGATTGGATGGGTCTGATGTAATGGGAAATGTCACTTATGTTAGAGTGAATAACACTGATCAGCAATCACGGTTTCTGCTGCAAGCAGCTTCAAAGATGGTGGAAACAAGGTGTGACTTTTGATGGTTCCCTTTGCTCAATTTTGTTTAGGTCTGCCAAAATCAACATAATATGCCTTTTAAATACGCATAATGATAAACAAGTGCATTATGCTCATCTTGATTTATCATAGGCTAGCATTATTACCAGATGAAGTGGCTGTGTTTTATTCCTTTGTGGTTTTTTTTTTCTTGGGCCCAGACCCAGAGTTGTTAGATTTCCTTAAATAGTGATATTTGATTCTGCAAGTGAGAAAACTCTTTTTGTCTGGGTGGAAAAACATGCTCTTGAGGCTTAAATTTTGATTGATATACACAGGTTTGGTTTACTGATAGTAGACAGTGCTATTGCCCACTATAGAACAGATTTTGGTAGGGGAGAGCTTTCAGACCGGCAAATGCATCTAGGCAAGTTTCTGAGGAACCTTCAGAAATTAGCATATGAGGTAAAACTCATTGTTGGGCTGGCAGTGCACCTAACTTTCTGGGTCAAACTAATTCAAGATTCTGGCTTAGGATATTAAATTACATAACATAGTAGTTTGGAGCTAATAAGTTTTTTTTATTCTTTAATTGTAGTTTGGTGTGGCTGCTGTAATAACAAATCAAGTAGTTTCACAAGTAGACGGTGGTGAACCTAAGCCTATTGGAGGCAACATCGTGGCTCATGCTGTAACAACAAGGTCAAATTTGAACTGCAGAATATGAAATGTTTCTTTTTTATTTCTTCTTTAAGTTTGACCCTTAACTAATTTCTTGATGATAGGTTAGCTCTCATGAAAGGAAATGGGAAAGAGCGAATATGTAAAGTGATAAGTTCTCCGTGTTTGGCCAAAGCTGAAGCAAGATTTCAGATTTGTGCTGAAGGAATTGTGGACGTTAAAGACTGATATAATGAAATTTACTTTTTTACCTGTGCTTGTGTCTTTTTGTGATATACATCCTCAGTTTTAGAGTTTCTTGAACTTCTCTTGAATGATGGATATTCTTCTCAAGATCTATTTCTTTTGCCAAAGATTTCTCAAGCATTTGCAGAATATATCTTTGTCGCTCAACCGTTTGAAGTGTTAGCCCGGCATTTACATTCAAAAATTTATCATCTTCTTTGATGATTTCACCTGCTTCACAGTTATCTGTTGTCATCGAAAATGCACCAATAAGATAAAAAGAAACCTTTATTAAAAAAATACAGACTTATTCACATTAATTTATTCTTAATCAAGGAACAGAAATTTTGAGCCAGACCGTTCAATGTCCTCCACAGAACAAACTTTCTTTCTTTCTTTCTTTCTGTTTCTAATTTTATGATAGAAGTAATCCTAAAGAAAAGTTCTGGCTGACTTTTATAGGATCAATTTCACATGGAAATAGAAGAGAAACCCCATATAATTTAGAACAGAAATAAAAGAATGCCCTTTTTAACATAACTTCATGAAAACATAAAATTTGTAAAGAAATGTGTTAGAAACTTAGAATATTATGAAAATATTCAATAGTATCTACTTCGTATCTCAGAATATCGACCTTCTAGGGTCAGTTTCCTATTTCCTCAATATATCTTAAGATTGATTACCATATCTCCGTATTTCATGATTTGTTTCTACGTATTTAGGATCATGATTAGTATATAAACAAGGGTTAGTGGTCTAACCTTTCATGAACATACCATCACATCATAGTTAGAATAATTCTAAATCATCTTACCTTTTACGCCAACAAATTCTCCTAATTACTAAATGGAGAAACTGTAAAATATTTTTTATATTTTCAAGATGTAAATGCATATAGTTGTTCATTTAATACCTAGTTTATAAAGTAGGAGGAGGATTATTAGGAAGATCTGTAGGAGGACATAGCAAAACTCATCAAGTCAATATCAATTTCGTAGTATTTTATAACTATTCTTTCTATCATCTCCCTCTACACCTAAAACCTGATAATATCAACAAAATGAATAAAATGAGATCCCCAGCATACTGTTTTCTGCCTTCTTAAAAGAAGACAAAGTCCTCACAAAACTAGCTGATTGCATCTTAATATCATTAAACTGCTCTTCAGACTGCTTCAACTTTTGTTCAGAATCAAGCAATTTGTCTTGCATTGCCATGAAAGCCTCTCCCAAGTGAGCTTGACAAGATATTGGAAGGTCAGAATCAGAAACAATAACAGCTTGTTTAATGTCTGTGTGGAATTCATTGTTAAAGTGTCTTAAACTTGATACTGCTGTTTATGCCAGGTGGAATTGAGACAGTTTCTATCCCTGAGTTATATGGTGGATTTGAAACTGAGAAGACTCAATTATGTCTCACTCTCTGCGTCACTTGCCAGGTAAATGGTTTCTTTACGGCAGTCAGAATACATTCATGCTGAATAAGTTGTTGTAGTGTATTCAATTTCAAACTCGTCTTGTCATGTTTGGCATGAAATTTGAGTTTGTGAAGCTTTTGGTTCATACATACTGTGTCATACCTTTGCCTAATGTTTCAATTTATTGTTGATGTTGTAGTTGCCACTAGACAAAGGAGGTGCTAAGGGGAAAGTTATGTACATAGATACAGGGGGCTCATTTAGGCCTCAACTACTCTCACAGATAACAGATAGGTATAATGATTCTTGATATTAAGACTTTGCTTGCATGTGTCTTTGATATGTTGGTATGTCCATTCAATATTTATGTTTCTTTTTGCTACAGGTTTGGATTGGATGGGTCTGATGTAATGGGAAATGTCACTTATGTTAGAGTGAATAACACTGATCAGCAATCACGGTTTCTGCTGCAAGCAGCTTCAAAGATGGTGGAAACAAGGTGTGACTTTTGATGGTTCCCTTTGCTCAATTTTGTTTAGATCTGCCAGAATCAACATAATATGCCTTGTAAACACGCATAATGATACACAAGTGCATTATGCTCATCTTGATTTATCATAGGCTAGCATTATGTGTTTTATTCCTTTGTGTTTCTTTTTTTTTTCTTGGGCCCAGACCCAGAGTTGTTAGATTTCCTTAAATAGTGATATTTGATTCTGCAAGTGAGAAAGCTCTTTTTGTTTGGGTGGCAAAGCTTAAATTTTGATTGATATACACAGGTTTGCTGTAGTGATAGTAGACAGTGTTACTGCCCTCTATAGAACAGATTTATCTGGAAGGGGAGAGCTTTCAGCCCAGCAAATGCATCTAGGCAAGTTTCTGAGGGGCCTTCAGGAATTAGCAGATGAAGTAAAACTCATTGTTGGGCTGGCAGTGCACTTAACCTTTTCGGTCAAACTAATTCAAGATTCTGGCTTAGGATATTAAGTTACAGAGCATAGTATGTTTGACTTTCTTGATAAATATACATCATCAGTTTGGAGCTAATGATTTTTTCTGATTCTTTAACTGTAGTTTGGTGTGGCTGTTGTAATAACAAATGAAGTAGTTTGACACGGTTCTGCAGTCTTTGAGCCTATTGGAGGCAACATTATAGCTCAACAACAAGGTCAAATCTGAACTGAAATGTTTCTTTTTTATTTCTTCTCAAAGCCTGTTTTGACCCTTAACTAATTTCTTGATGATAGGCTAGCTCTCATGAAAAGAAGTGGGGAAGAGCGAATCTGTAAACTGATAAGTTCTCTGTTTGGCCAAAGCTGAAGCAAGATTTCAGATTTGTACGGAGGAGTTGTAGATGTTAAAGATTGATGTAATGAAATTTACCTTTTTACCTTTGCTTGTGTTGTGATATACATCTGAACCTCTGATTAACCAATAACTAGGCTCCAGATAACAATTTTTTTGTTCTTTTGTATATACTATAGATAGTCAATATTGTCCTGATACTCATTTTAGAACACAATATTCTAGCAAAATGGAAACAGACTATTTTTTTTAAGGCAATTAATCTTTTAAATTGAATTGATTTTGAGATTCTTGCTATTCAGTCATTTACATGATAAATCAAAATGCAAGTGAAGAAATTTCAAGGTTCCAACCTCATCGCCTGTGGCTCTAGTCTCGCTTCTCAAGAAGGGTTCTTATAAGTTTGCTTTAACTTCACTATCAAAATCTTGTTCTCACTTGCGAGGGAAGATAACTGTATAAAACCACAACATTTTCAGCAGGTCAAATAAAAGTACAATTAAGTTTTTAACCTATTCATCAGTCTATCTTAGCTATGATTTTGATTTCTAAATATTGAAAGGATCTTAAGAGAGAGAGTGGAAAATTCAAAGGAAAAAAATGCTTGGTCTAGTCAAGCATATACCGTGCATATGCACATGAACACAAATATATGAAAGTAGTAAAATGACTAAAATCGTTCACAAAGGTATGGAAAAGTAGGCATGTAAACTATGTCATTGATGCAGGCATCCTTACCATGGCATCCATCTGTTTATGGGGGTGAGGTGTGTATGAATTTTTGTGAAATCTTAGTAATCAGAAGAGATCAAAGAGTGAAGACAAGTGACATACTCTTGAAACAGTATGACAAGGGAGTTGAGAGAATTGAATCCTAGAAGTCTATAAGCATGCTCAGATAGGACAGGTTATGAAAGATTTATGATTCAATCTCTATCTTAGTAATTACCTGCTGCTTAAGACGCTCTCTCTCAATGGCTAGCTGTTTCAACAATGAATTTATACCAATAAAATATTTAAATAAAAATACAATATAAAGTATAATAAAAGTCTTAAGAAAATTTGAAATACTAAAAAGATATAATAAGTAATTATTGGTAATTTAAACTACACTGCAAGGAAACAGCCACACAATGGACATTGCTCTCGTTTCTTCGTAATTTGTTTGGATAAAATCAAAATTTATTATTATAATACTTTACTTCTTATTAAATTACCAGCAATTATTTATTAATAATTAAATTAATAAAAAATTAATTTTATAAACAAAAATAGAGTAATGAATAAAATAATGAACTAGTTAAACTAAAACTTTAAATTGAGTAAAGATAGAAAGTATTGGTTTATGATGAAAATAGGTTAGACTGTTTGATAGAAATTTAAGTTTAATTTTTTTTAAAGTTTAGTTTGACTTAATTTATTTAATTCATAAATTTAATTTAAAAATATAATTAATTAAATAGGTCAATTTTAAATTTTAAAAAAACTTTGTTAATTCTGTTAGAATAATTTATTTAAAATTTATAAAAATATATTAAATAATTTTATATAAAAATTATAATATAATATTATATTAAATAAATTAAATTTTAAAATGAATAAAATTTTAAATTAAAAATTCTAATCCTTTTTTGTTAAAATTAAATAATGTCTCTACTACATACCCTCTAAAGAGTTATATTTGCTATAATCTTTTTTGTTATTACTGTTTTATCTATCTTATACATATAAAGTTGATTTCCATTTATGTTATTTTATCTATAATGTTTCTATGTATTTGTTTATATTATATATAATTTTTTTTATTATTATTTTTTTATTTTCATGCTAACAAAATGTCTTCTTTAATTGAGGGCAATAAAATAATTTCTTAATTTAAAAATTTTAATACAAAGTTATTTAAAAAATTAATAGACTAAAATAAACTTTTTAAAATGTTAGATTAAGCTTAATACAAAGCCTATAACACATATTATACTAAATTTAAATTTCAAAATAATTATATAAATTATATCTATTTATATAAAGTCTATTTTATTTTAAATGTTAGATATATTAGTCCATAACTTTTTAAACTTGCCTCGTTAGTCTCAATTATGATAGTCGACAATGGTACAATATGTTATTCAAGTGAGAATTTTGCAAACCAAACTTGTACCTCCTTTTTCCTCATATTATCATTAACAACCCAATTTTGAATGGGTATATATGAAGCCAACGCGATACTAAAATAATATTTTATTATCTTTTAAAGGAATATGCCAAAAGTGATTTGGCATAATTTTTAAGTCTTGGGACGTAGAGAGAGAAAGGTATTACTTGCAAAGAAAGGAATCGTAGTAAGATTTAGCAGTTCAAACATAGGTTCTCAACAATAAAGACAACTATGCAGTGAGGAAAGGAAAAACAAGTTGAGTTTATGAGATTCCCATATGAGTAGCAGACTAGAGCCATAGTAGTTGTGACAACGACTCTACAGATTAAAGTAACATGTTTGTAAAAGTTAACATTTGTTATGCATTAATTAATAAACGTGGGAGTATAATTGCATGACAAACTGTAATATAAGAGACTAACTAAATAAGTATAAAAAGTAAGAGACTATGTAATATGCTTACTATCTCAAAAGATTAATATGTGAATTTACTTTTATATATTTTGATCAAATTAATCTCAACTTTTAAGTTTATCTCATTTAGATAAATAAATTGAACTTAAGCATCCTTTTTTTTTTTTCAAAAGTTAAGCTTCAACTTCAAATGTTTAACTAAACTTGATTTATTGATACCCCTAACTTCTACCATTTTTTTCTCTTAGTTTGACTAGCAGGCATGCTTCTATGATAAACCATGGATAGATTGATTAACGGTACACATACATCACTCATAATATCACACACTGAATTATTGTGTGGACATTTTTGTACCGAAGATTTCAGCCATACATCAAATTAAAATTACCCTATTATTAGCAAATAAGATAAGAACTCGTCCAAGCTAAGGTATAGGAGTTGAAACCAGTGAAGGAATCTCTTCCATGTGCATATATGCTGATCTACAAGCTAGGTGCCGAAGTTGCATTCTAAGAATGGCATGACATGTGCGCTTGAAAACGAATATGAAGGAGAAAAATATGAATCGCAATTTGTGTAGCAAAACATGAAAATAAAAATAAAAATACACGTGTTGAATGGTGCAATGCCTTAAGAAACTATATAAGTTACCTAAGAAAGTCAGAATTTTGCATAAGAAAATCTAAAACAACACTTGATTTTCACAGTATTTGGTTCAATTACAACAGTTTAATAGAAGAATCAAGATATGGACTCCCAAAACATGAGCTACCAAGCAGGACAAGCCAAGGGCCAAGCTCAGGTCTCTTAATTTTTTCACTGCTATGGTCTCTTATGTTCTCAACTATGATAACTCATAAACAAGCTTTTGTGCTGTTTCAGGAAAAGGCTAGCACCTTGATGGACAAGGCTAGTAATGCTGCTCAGTCTGCTCAAGAATCCATCCAGGAGGTTCTTAGTTTTATTTGTTATCATTTGTCCTGACCAAATAATAATGTGATTAATTAATATGCAAGATACAACGAAAACATGCATCTTCTTTATCAGTTCGATTTAAAGTTGAAGAATTAACCTTACTTTCTAAAGAAAAAAATGAATTTTAAGGGAAAAAAAATACGGTTAAGATTAATCTTAATATAACCCAATGAAGTTAAATGGTTGAAAATTTTCTATCAAAATTAGTTGTAGTCAATTATACAATAAACGGACCCTTAATCTATTTTTACAATTATGCTGTTTGAACATAAAAATATTGACAATATAAAGAAAAATCTATATTTCTCACTTGTATATATTTTTTTATATACATGAATATTAAATATACACACTAAAATCAAAAGAATAATTTATTCTTGTCTCATTTTTGTGTTCAAGAATTTGTTTTATTTTACTTTTGTGATATTTAATAAATTGCACACTCACAGTAAAGCTTATATTTGTTATGTATAGGGTGGGCAGCAAATCAAGGCTAAAGCACAAGAAGCTGTTGAAGCTGTGAAGAATGCAACAGGAATGAACAATTAGTATAGCTTAACGGAATCATTGTGCTTCATAATTTGTGCTTCATAATTTACCATGAAATAAACTTTGTTCTACCGATTGACGTATTTTGTAGACTGCATTCCATTTTATTTCAAGTGTAAACATTCTATTTCATCGTAAGTTTAGTTAAACCAATTTGATTAATGAGTTTATTAAAGTCTCAAATTTGAATAGCTAGCTCTAATACTAATTACTGATGCTACTTACTAAATTGTTGCAATGACTCCCCAAATATTAATATACGTAATTGACAACAATCAGTTACGCATTTATATGCTTAAGAAAAGAAACCACTTGTGCAGTCGTAATTGCACACAGTTGCCTTCATACAGAAACAAGGTAGCTAACCCCAAAAAGTGACTAAAAAATTAGTGAACCAAAAGATCGTTGTATATCAGTAAGTGTATGTACTTAGTGACTGACAACGAGAGAGGTAAAAGATATAAAGACTAACATAATGCGATAAGAAAGAATAAAATATAGGCAGAGAAAAGTGAGGCAAAAAGCGGTACAAATACTGTTTAAATATTTAAAAATCAAAATTATGTAGCAAAGAAACTCAACTATTCTGTAGACTTGTTAACTCCTTAACAGCTTGACTAATTGTCTTAATTTTAAAATTTATTAATATCTAGTTCATGTCTAATACCAATGTGGGACTTAATTACTTAATTCAGGTTAATTTGCTCATTTTATGCTTTAGCTCATGGCCTAGTGCATGTTCGTTTTATCTCAATGTTAGAGAAATATTTTTTATTTTTATATTTTTTATGAAGTTATAAAATAAAAAACATTTTATTAAAATAAATAAAATTAAACACGACTTAATAATGAGAATAGGAAAGTCAATGGAACGAAGCTATCATGAATAGCAAATACCCGTCATTCACTCCACGGATAAGAACTGACTCCATCCACACTCCAATGCGTCCGAATCTTCTACAATTTGAAAATTTTTTATCTTTTTTATTAATGACTACCTAGTTATAAAAAATTCTTACATATATTATCTTATCAAATATTTTAAATATATTGTCTAGTGACGCATAATTGATGATGTATAAATATTTAGATTTGAGTTACATAATCTAGGATATAGGTATTGTAGTATGAAAATTCTTACTTGATGAGTTTTTCTTTAAGGAAACAAGTGAGTATTGAAAAACCTCCAATTTGCATATTGAACATTGTGACTTTTGTTGTTTTTCATTTTCTAAAAAGACTTTTTAAAAATGAAGTCATTTGTACATACATGACTTGCAATAAAGATGACCTTTATAAAGTATGACAAGAAAATCTTGCAAAAAGGTTCATCAAGTTATTCTTGGTTTAGAAAAAGAAGAAGACGAAGTTTTAAATTTTTTTATAATTTTAGGTTAAACAAATTTTTTTGACTTAAGAAGCAATTTTGAACTACAAACTGTAATTTGCGCTAAAATTGTAAAAGATTTGGATTCCACTCCAACATTCACATAGGTTACCTAATTTAATGGATACACATGAATACTTACAAATTTTTATGTTTTCTTTATAAAAAATATAAAATTACAGAAAAAAGATAAAAAATAAACTATCATCAATTATCCAAAGCATTCATATAATATTAAAAGGTCAATTAAAACATAACATTAGGGTTAAGTAGTTTTTTTTATTTATATAAAAGGAATAGTTTTATAATTTCATACGTAAACGGATATTGCAAGCACAGGTATCTCACTTGAACTCGTCCGTTTAATAAATGAATTTTAAAATATTTATTTATTACATTCGTGGGTACTCATTTAAAAACTCGAATCCAATCCACAAAAGTACTAAAGTGGGTCGGTATGAGTTTTTCCACCATATATACCACATAATTATTCTTAAAAGATAATAGTCTTTGATATAGCTTTAATTCTTTTTTAGTTGTAAAATTAAATTGTTTAACAACACAATAAATACTACTATTATTAACATTGCCATAATTTTCATTAGCACCATTAACAAATACTTATTATCGATATCACCATCACTTTTATCACACTAATTAATGTTGTTATCTATTGTCACCCTTATTAACGGTAACTCTTGCCTTTATCACTATTATTACTATTTTTATTATCACCTTTACAATATCATTATTTATATCACCTTCTCTATGACCACTTTTAGGATCATTATTATTAGACTTAAATATATTTTAATTGCATTTAAATTGAGCTTATTTCAAATTACTATTGATTAAGTTTTTTTATTTTAATATTTAACTATTTTTTTTTTAATTTTGTACTTGACGTTAACCTCTGTTAATTAAATGTCACATCATTCCAATCTCTCTCCTCCACCTTACCTTTAAATTTTTACATTATGAATTCACTTAAAAAAATTGAAGACTTAAATATGTTTTAATTACCTCTAAATAGGACTTATTTCAAATTGCTACTTCTATTTTTTTTCATTTAATTACTACCTCTAAATAAGGTTTCTTTTTCATTGGTTATCGTTGTTCATCTCGATCTCTATTTCCATTCTTTGTCTTCACAAAAAAAAGTAGTGTGGGTGATTTCTCATGTTCATCTTCTACACGAGCTGTTGTAACTTGTAAATGGAAGAAGCTCGCTATAATTTTCAACTCACAGAGTAAGAAAATTTATGGTAGAAGGTTTTGAAGATGCTCTAGTTGTATTTGGAAATATTTGTGTTTTTGTGTTTACAAATTTGTGAAAAAAATTAACAGGTAATAATTTGAAATAAGCAGTATTCAGAAGTAGTTAAAACATATTTAAACCTTCATTTTTTTATGTAGATTCCTGAAGTGAAAATTTAAGGGTGAGGTGAAAGAGAGAGATTGAGATGACGTGACATTTAACCTCAAGTACAAAATTAAAAAAAAATAGTTAAGTATTAAAATGAAAAAATTAATAAGTAATAATTTAAAATAAACCCTATTTAAAAGTAGTTAAAATATATTTAAGCCTTATTATTTTCATGGTATAATCATTATCTCTAATACTAAATTAAACATCATTATTAGCATAACTAGTATCATTATTTTTATTACCACTTATCCATTGTTACATCACTTTTGTTTAATTTTTTTGATTCCTGCCTCAATCGTCACTGTAATGCTCTGAGTTTTGTAATGCTATTATAATTAATAACATGAGTATATGTGTTATGATGAGATGTGCATTTGATTTATGCGGTGATGTGAATATGTATATATGATATATGTGGATAATTATGTAAGTATATGTGCATATTGTAAATTAAAGTGTGAATGTTGATTTGTGGATTGGGTTGAATTGGTTGGAAACATAGGCCAAGGGTGTGTTGCAGGGGTATTCTCACTGTAGTGAGATTATGCAAAAATCAGAGTGCAAGTTCCTTTAATATTTTTGCTGTAGCAAGAAACATAGGCCATGGGTGTGTTGCAGGGGTTTTCTCGCTGTAGCGAGATTATGCAAAAATCAGAGTGTAAGTTCGTTTGATATTTTTGCTGTAGGAGTCTCGCTACAGCGAGAGATACCTCGCTGCAGCGAGAATATCGTGACGTCTAAGGTATTTGAGAGATTTAAGGTTTGAAAAACTCATTTCTCACTCCTCTCTTCGATCCCTCTCTCGATTCTTTTGATCTTCAATCCATCTTTACTGATTAAATTACCTCCAAAGCCATTTGTAGCTAGACTGGGGGTTGGCATCATGTTTGGAATGTTTGGAGGTAAGTTTCACGAGTTAGGGTTGTGTTTTTCATCCTTTGTCTGTTCTCTTCAGTTTCTCATGGAATTCTTTCATGTGTTTAGGATGAAATATTGCGTGGGGGACGTTTTCTACCATTATTTTGTGTTGGGTCTTCATTCCGAGGTAAGAGAAAACTCTACTCTATCTCTTTGAATGTAGAATTTATTTAAATCATTAGGTATTGAGATGTGAATGAGATAGAACATAGGAAAATATGTGTATTGATGGAAATTTTGTGTAAATCATAATGCGGTAGCCATTGGGTGATGTGTGAAATAGAAATACTTGGTATGGAATTTGTATGTTCAGTATGATGTTGTTGAATATGCATGGACATGCCTTGATTGATAATGAATACTACGAGATAATTGAAATGGGTGTTAATGGCATGATAAATGTGGATGCGATTGTGATTGTGAAATATTCAAAACTATGAATGGTTATAGCGATACACTAGGGGTGTGAAAAATGGGACGGTAGAAAAAACTTGGGAAAGAGAGGATAGTGACATCAACAGTGAGCATGGGTGCATCATATGCCACACACTTTCCTATTGACTCGACCTCTGACTAATGCCTTTGCTAAAGAGTCTGTGATCGCACATGTTGTATCTGTGAGGCAGGGGCTAACTGGTGACCATTCATGAAGTGAAACTGAGTAAGTTCCTAAGGTTGAGAGTATCAGGCAACTGTGGTCACAGTGCCACAGTAAGCGTGACTGACATGCAGTAAGCGCACATGTATGTTTGTGTGTGAATTGACTAAAGGTGCAGTGAGCGTATTTGTACATGAATTAAAGTAAAATATTGTATAGTACTAATTTGTGTTTGTTCAATGCATGATTTAGTTTATGTTGAAAATGTGTGAATTAGGCAAAGTGAATATCTATGCTTGTGTGTGTGATAGTGTAGAGTACTTACTTATATATTTATTTTTTAGTTTACCAAGACGATCAACACTAAGTTTAATAAATAAGATGGATAAAACTGCTATAAGACTTAAAAATTTACTTTTAAAATTGTATTAATGGGTCTTGTAGCAATGATTTGATTCAAACTTGTAATTTGTCATTATTTTGAAACACTTTATGGAAAGGATTGTTTCAAATGATTTGGAATGAAATTTTACCATTTATCTCTTTTTAATTTACAAAAAAATAATTGCTTAAAAATAATTACTCAAAAATTAAATTAAGATGTTATAGTCACCCATTACCAAATAAATTTATATTAAAATTAAGAAATAATTTTTGTAGTTTCAATTAAAATTTTATTTTAAAATTTAAAAATTAAAAATAACAACATTTGAAACTCAAAAACTATAAAATTAAAATTTGATTTTAAAATGTTTAAACATTAAAACTAAAAATCACATTAAAGAGGGCATATTTAGTTCATTTTAATTTTTCAAGTTTATATAATTAGTTCAATCTAATTTTCTCTTACTACTGCCAATGTACGTATTATGATTATTAAGGGTATAAATGAGGCGATATATTGGAATTATTTAAACTTGACCTATTACATATTTCTTCAAATTCTAAACAAATGAGTTTAGGTTTAAGTTAGATTGGATTATTTAAATTATTCAAATTAAAATTTTATAAATTTGCCTTTAATAGCTTGAACATATTTGTATACTTAGATAATTATGATTTTATTTATTATTTTACTTAAAAATATAATTTTAATTATGTGCGGATATAACATTTATCTTATTCAAAATTTTAAGAGTTGTATTCAAAATAAATGATCATAAATTCATAATGTTTATCAAGAAACTTTACCATTTCATAACCAAAGTTTTATTTATAATCATAAGTTATTTTGTGCAAATAAATAAAGCAAATTTGAGCATCTCTTTTTATTTATTTATAATCATAAGTTAATTGTTGGATTAATTTATACCTTTAGCTGTTACTTTCATTATTAGCTTGCCTTTAACATGCATGCTTTTTTATATATATATTCGATAGATTAATTAATGCTACACATGCATCTCTCGTAATATCCCACTCGATGATATAAGAGTGGACACTTTTGTACCAAAGATTTTAGCCATAACATAAATTTAAAATTAGCAAATAAGATAAGATCACGTCCAACCTAAGGTAGGAGATGGGATCAATGAATGGATCTCCTCCACATGCATGCGTGCTGATCAACGAGTGCTGAAGTTGCTTTCTAAGAATGGCATGACATGTGCCCTTGAAAACGCATGTGAAGGAGAAAAATGTGAATCGAAATTTGTGCAGCAAACCATGAGAAAAAAACACGTGTTGAATGTTATAGTGTATTAAGAAACTATATAAGTTGCAACAAAAGTGAGAAATATGCACCAGAAAAACTAAAACAACACCTGATTTTCACAACATTTGGTTTGGTTTGGTTTGATTGCAAAAGTTTAACAGAAGAATAAAGATGGACTCCCAAAACATGAGCTACCAAGCAGGACAGGCCAAGGGCCAAGCTCAGGTCTATGACATAACTTTCTCTTTGCTATGGTCTCTTCATTTGCTCAATTTTGATAACTCGATCAAGTTTTTGTGCCAATGCAGGAAAAGGCCAGCAACTTGATGGACAAGGCTAGCAATGCTGCTCAATCTGCACAAGACTCCATGCAAGAGGTTTTTACTTTTATTTCTTAACATTTCTCCTAATCAATTAATAATGTGATTAGTAATCAAGACATAGGAAAAACATGCATGTTCTGTGTCTGTTTGGCTTACAGTTAAGAAAATCAATTTTTATACTCTTTCTAGTTCTTTTTATAAGAAATAAAAGATTAAATCATTAAGACTAAAAAAAATAATTAAATCTGTTATGTTTTCTATAAATATAAATTTTATTTTAAAAATACATATGATATTAAATGATATAATTAGTAATTTATATATTTAATATATCTTAAATTTATTATTTGTTTCTTGTAATAAGAACTAAGAGAATACTCAATTTTATTTTATATAAAAAGAACTGAGAGAATACTTTTTAACAAATTACACATATAATATAAGTATTTAGTTAAAATTATTTTTAACATATTCCAAATATGCTAAAAAATGGTTCAAAATTTATTCTATCAAATTTTTTTTTATCAATTAGAAAAAATGACCTACAATTTATTTTTACAATTACATTGTTTAAACATAAAAAAATTGATAATATTATAGATAATTATTTTTTAAATGAATTTAATTGCATTGTGTAACCTATATAGACAACTTTATTAGTAGGATAAAACTTGATTTGATGTTGTTGTTATACTGTAAATAAATGTTTCTATTTTTCAATTACTTACGAATTTTTCTACTAGGTGCAACAATGTCTATAATAAAAAGTTATATAAAATAATTTTTTATAAGAAAATTATAATATTTAATATAATTAATAATGATATTGAATTATGTATTTTTTAATAAAATTTTATTATATATAACTTTTTATCCTTTGCAATTTTGCATATATTAAAAAAATTATACTTTAAAATCAAAAGAATAACTTTTTGTGATCAACTTCAAGAAACATTTTACTATCTTTATAATCTTTAATAAATCAGAATAACCAAAAGTAAAGTTTAAATTTGTGTTATGTATAGGCTGGGCAGCAAATGAAGGCTAAAGCACAAGGAGCTGCAGATGCTGTGAAGAATGCAACAGGGATGAACAATTAGAGTAGCTAAATGGATCATTGTGATAGATAGTGCTTTCCATGAAATAAACCATGTTTTGCTAATTGATGTATTTGCACAAACATGTATTTCATTTTATTTCAAGTGTAACCATTTCATTTCAATTCCATGGTACGTTTAGCAAAACCAAATGCAATAATGAGTTCATTAAAGTTTCAAATTTGAGTCTATAATATCCATTTCTTATTGCTTATAATAATTAAATTTTGTGGTTCAAATCATGTGACATTTGATGCATAACAGACTTAATAGAATGACATTTTTATAACTTTTCATTAAAAGAGAATTTTAACATACCAACTATTCAACTTAATATTATTGTAAAATAAATTAAATCTTCACAAATTTCACACATTGTAAATATTAGTTAATACCTTACCACCTCAATATGTTTTAACACGTTACACACTGTTTAAATATAACCAAATAGTTATTATTGGATTAAATACTGACAAATATTTAAATTTTGTAAAAATTTTAAATATATGATATTCATGATAATATTATAATAATAAACAGTTGAATCAATATGTTTTATACATAATCAATATTAATTTAAGTTGTGATCTTTTATCATATTTTAAATTTAAAAATTAAATTTTATTAAGTATAATATAATATTTATTATTAAGAATTAAAATTTCAAATTTTTTAAATTTATAAATTTTATTAAATTTTAAAATGATTAAATAATATATTTTATTTATTATGTAGTAATTATTTTAATTTAATAATTGGTTTAGATGCCTAGCTTCTTTTTTTTTATAACCAAAATGGCATTGTATTATGCATTCAATCAACAATAACATAAAATCTAACGAGTTTTAGTTGATTGGTTTCGGTAAAATCGCATTGTGTACATAAAATTGAAAGAGAATTTGGATTTATTAATTCAGACAACAAGTCATGGGCTCCCATAATTTGAATTTCACTAAATTAGCTGAATTGAATAAGTTTTAGTTTCATTAATTTCATTCCGTTGAAACCCAATATATAGATCCAAACTAAACCAAATTAATAAATTAGCTTAATTTAATTTTTTTCAGTCTATCGAGCTAGTCTAAACTAATCGACTTTTCTACTTATGCTAACATATTATTTATAGGAATATTAATCAACAGCGCTATTCCTTAATTATTTGAAATTATTGATTAAATAATAGTTTAAAAAATAAATTTAAATTTCAAATCGTGTTTAAAAATTTATATAAGTCATAAGTCAACCTTAATATATATATATATATATATATGTATATGTAATTAATTATTAATTAATTTATTTTAAGATAAATATATTGCTAAAATAAATATAATTTCCATCATAGTCAATATATCCAGAACACTTATTTATACAGTACCGAAATAACATTATTACAATATTAAATAAAAATTTAATTAGAATACATAAATAGTGACAAAAAAATTTATACTATCATTTAATAATTATATGACTATACTTTGAAATTGATCTTTAAATTTGTTAGATCAAATATTCTATTTTTTTAGATTTTAAAATATTTTTTATGGTCTGTAAATTTTCCTTCGTCTACCAATTTAGTTCTAAAGGTCATTCTATTTTAGAAAACAGTGACAAAACAGTAGTAGTTATGTCAATGTTCGTACTCATGTTTCTTATATATGCGAGGAAATACATTTTCATCTTTCAACTTAAAATATTTTTTTTAAAAGGCCTTTGATTGTGTGTGGTTGTAAACTCTTTTTTTTTCTTTATTTTTTGTAATTGAAGGAAAAAAAATACTTTTAAAATTGGTAAAGCTGAATTTATTCAAATCAATACTATACAAATTTGAATAGGCGTGACAAATAAATTAGTTCCTAAACATGAGGTTATATAAATTAGAAACATATCTATAATAATAACAAAAATTATAAAATAATAACAATATAAATCAAAAACATATCTACCATAATAACATTATCTTATCGCTTCCTTTAAGTTGGTGCATGTGAATTATGAATGTTCAATTTGACCATCAAGAAAAAAAATTGTGATCGACCAAGCACCTTAGGAAGTATGTCGGTTAGTTGTATATGGAAACATAAGTTGGTTGAATGTTTCTACTATTGATCTCATCTCGTGCGAAATGACAATCAACTTTAATGTGTTTAGTCCGTTTATGGAAAATTAAATTTTTAGCAATATGAATAATAGCTTAACTATCACATAAGATATACATTGCTTGAGGATGAGAAACCCTGAGACAAGATAATATTTCCTTCAACCACTTTAGCTCACATGTGATGGTTGACAATGAACGATATTCAGTTTCGGTAGATGAACAATATATTGTATGTTGTTTTTTAGTCTTTTAAGAAATTGACGGATGGCCTAAGAACACAAACTACCCTATGAGAGATCGACGAGTTAGAGGGCAAACAACCTAATTGAAGTCATACCAGCCATGCAATTTTAAGTTACTATCTCTGTGCAATAGAATTCTTTTTATGGGATTACCTTTCAAATATCGAAACAATTTGCAATGCATCCTCTCATATTCATGCCTTGGCTGCTGCATAAATTGGGAAAGAGTGTGCACATAGTATGAGAGTTTCAATCTTGTAAAGCAAAGATAGATAAGTCGTCCTACCAATCGTTTATGCCGCTCTGTCTGGTCAAGAAGGGGACCATCAACAAGTGCCAAGTGATGATTCTATTCCAAAGTTGTGTTGGCTAGTTTGGCTCCAAGGAGACTAATTTTAGCAATTATATCTAACATATATTTTTGTTAGCAAAGGAAAATACCAGTTGAGGAACTAGTTACCTCAACTCTAAGAAAATACTTAAGAGTTCCTAAATCTTCAATGTGAAAACAAGTGTGCAAGTAGATCTTAATCGTTGGATAGCATCTTAATTATTTCTGCAAACAATTAGGTCATCAACGTATACTAACATGACAAGGTGCAGTTTTGATTTCTGCAACACAAATAAAGAATAATGATAGAGAGATTGTGAAAAATCATAACATTTGAGGGCATTTGATAGCTTGAAGAATCAACACCTAGGAGCTTGTTTCAATCTGTAAAGCGATTTGTTAAGCTTTCACACCATTCTTGGTCATTGAAAAGAAAAACTAGGTGATAGTTTCATATACACTTCCTCTTGGAGCTCTCTGTGTAAGAACATGTTATGCACGTCCATTTGGTGTAATTCCCAATTTCTTGTTGTTGTAACTACTAACACTATCTAAATAGTCACCATTTTTGCTATAGGAGCAAAGGTATTTGTATAATCTACCCCTTCTACTTGGTGATTTCTAAGGATGACCAATCAAGCTTTAAATCTTTCTATCGTTCCGTCAGATTTATGCTTTATCTTTCAAATCCACTTGCAACTAAGCGTTTTCTTCCCTTGGGAAAAAGATGCTATTGTCCACATTCCATTTGATTCAAGAGTTTGGATTCCACTCTGCATGGCTTCCCTCCATTTAATATGCTTCACAGCTTCAACGTATGTGGTAGGTTCATGATCTTGGGTTATAGTTGCAAGAAAAACACGATATGCCAAAGAAAATTTGTCACAATTTACATAGTGTGCTAAGGAATAGGATGCAACTAAGGGATGTGTTGGAGAGAGTGAATGAGAGAATGGGCTCAACTTCTAAATTGTGTTGGTCATGTAGCCATGAAACCAAGTAAAGTGTTGCTTTATTCTATGTCCTTTACCAAGAAGTTTGATCTCATGAAGCGTAACATTCACGTATTCTTGTGTAGCTGTAGGTACACTAAATTCAGGCCCAAGTTCTGTTATTCCTTCGTCTATCTCACTCCCCTTGACTTCAGTATTTAGTTCAAGAATGGTCTCAACTTGATTTGTAGATTCATATTCTAAAATGCTGCCTGAAACCCCTAAATTTTCTTCAAGAGTATCAACAACAGCTTCATCGTAAAAGAACTCTATGTTTGGCACCATCGTTAGCAAAATGATATTCTGACTTAATAAACTCAATATCTCGAAAAACAAAAAAATGTTTTTATTTCCAAATCAAATAGTTTCCAACCTTTCATACCATACCAATACCCAACAAATACATATTTTTTACTTATACTGGCAAACTTTTCTCCTTTCCTTCCCAGCATAACACAATGAACCAAATACTCTCAAGTGTTTCAACGAGAAGATTTGTCCATGCAATACTTCATATAGAGATTTCCCATTTAACATGCTAGATGGAGTATAGTTTATCAAATAACCCAAATCCTCTCAAGTGTTTCAACGAGAAGATTTGTCCATGCAATACTTCATATAGAGATTTCCCATTTAACATGCTAGATGGAGTATAGTTTATCAAATAACCTGTAGTCAAAATACATTCTTTCTAAAATTCAATAGGAAGGTTACCTCGAAACCATAGTGCTTGTACAACATTTAATATATGGCGATATTTTCTTTGACTCTTTCATTTTATTGCAGTGTCCTTGTGCAAGATGTTTGAAAAATAATTCTATGATAAAGAAAATAATTCTTCATAAAAATGAATTATGTTTGACTATCACTTCTAAACATCTTTACTTGTTTATTATATTGTCTTTCTACCAAAGCAAAAAAATTAGTAGTATTCTTGATATTTTTCTTTTATCAACAAGTAAATAAATCCAACAGCACGTGAGAAATCATCAACTATTGTTAAGAAATAAAATGATCCACATGAAGAAGGAGTTCTATATGCTCCCCACAAATCACAATGAACTAGTTCAAATGCACTATTTGCTTTGTAATCACTCAAAGGAAACTTTTCTCTAATTTGCTTGACTCTAAGACAAATATTACAAGCCTCATTTAATGATTCACAATTTTTATTTTCACTAGCACCAGAAACTAATTGTGTGATTTTCTAAGAAGGATGTCCTAAATGCCTATGCCAGAGTTTCACGTGGTTCACTCTATCAACATGAAATGTCTTTGCTCCTTTAATTCATTGAAAGAAATAAAGCACATTCCTTCTATCACCTACTCCAATTAACATCCTTGTAGTGCAGTCCTGTATAACACAATTTGTTAGTAACTTGCATAACACAGTTGCATGCATCCAGTTATTAAGTTGCATTGCAACTTAAGAATATAGAGGACACTAGTAAGTTTTAGACCCCCATCAAATACCACATCTCCTTCTTTGGTTGCAAGAGTGCTCTCACCATTCGAAAGTCCTACTAGACATGCTTGAATATCCCGTATGTTACACTTCAAATTTCATGTCATATGATTTGATGCTTTCTAATCAATTATTCGCGGAATGGTATTATATTTACTTGTCATCTTTTGGTTTGTCTCATTCAAGCTTGGCTTATGAACATTCAACATTTCCACTAGCACTTGCCATTGTTTATTATTCTATCTAGCAAGACTGCTCATGTAGAAGTGTATATATTTTTTTAAAGCTTCAATTTTAAATAAAATTTGCCTCATTTATATCTCTAATTACTACTATATTTTTTTTTACTATTAATTTGACAGTAGCATTCTGCTTCTATAATATACCTTGAATAGATTAATTAACGGTTCGTAGTTCACTCATTATATCTAATACATGTGTGGACACTTTTGCAACAAAGATTTTAGCCATAACATCAAATCAAAATTGCCCTATTATTAGAAAAAATGATAAGATCCCATCTAAGCTAACGTTAGCTACTTTTCAAGAATGGCATGACATGTGCCCTTGAAAACGCACGTGAAGGTAGCAAAATGTGAATCAAAATTTGTGCAGCAAAACATGAGAAAGAAAACACGTGTTGAATGCTGTAGTATATTAAGAAACTATATAAGTTGCAACAAAAGTGAGAAATATGCATCAGAAAAACTAAAGCAAAACCTGATTTTCACAACATTTGGTTTGATTACAACAGTTTAGGAGAAGAATCAAGATGGACTCCCAAAACATGAGCTACTAAGCAGGACAGGCCAAGGGCCAAGCTCAGGTCTATGACATAACTTTCTCTTTGCTATGGTCTCTTCATTTGCTCAATTTTGATAACTCAACCAAGTTTTTGTGCCAATGCAGGAAAAGGCTGGCAACTTGATGGACAAGGCTAGCAATGCTGCTCAATCTGCACAAGACTCCATGCAAGAGGTTATTACTTTCATTTCTCAACATTTCTCCTAGTCAATCAATCATGTGTTTAGCAATCAAGACACAGGGAAACATTACATGTTCTGTGTATGTTTTGGCTTACAGTTCAAAAATCAATTTTTATACTTTTTAATAAATTAGACCTTATAATAAAAATATTTGGTTAAGATTATTTATAACATATTCCAAATGTGTTCAATAATAGTTCAAAATTTATTCTATCAACATTAATTTTAGATGCAAGATTATAATAAATGAAAGACAGTGATAATATGCATATTTTCTATTACAATTGAAAAATTAATTCTCATTATTTATAACAAAATAGTGCATGTTTTGATAAAAAAATTTATGGCTTTTAGTGTTGACATGTATCTCATTTGGGCTCAATAATTTAAATTTAAATATACTAAATTATAAAATAAACACACCATAATCCAGTATGTTATTTGAACATTAAAAAGTTGGCAACATTATTTACTACTATTGCTATTTATCACTTTATAATAAATAAAATAAAATTTTAATTTGTTGTCCCATTTTTTTGTGTACAAGAAACATCTATCCTATTTTATATTCTTTAATGAATTGGACCTAACTATGGTATTTTGTTGTGTATACATAGGCCGGACAGCAAATGAAGGCTAAAGTACAAGGAGCTGCGGATGCTGTGAAGAACGCAACAGGAATGAACAATTAGTGTAGTTAAATGGATTATTGCTTCACTTAGAACCATAAAATAAACCTTGTTTTCTTGATTGGTGTATTTTTGCAGAAAGAAATTTGATTCCATTTTATTTCAAATGTAATACTGATCAATGACTTTGATTCCTTCATTTTACCGGAACCTATTTGGTTAACGAGTTGATTAAATGTTCAAATTTGATTAAATATTCTAATAAGTAATGCATTAATATGCTTATAAAATGAAACTACTTCCTCCGGTCATCCAGTTTAACATCAAAAAGTGATTAGTAAAAACAAGAATTATATTTATAAGATTTTGTTAACTTTAAACTCTTAGTGAGTAGGATGAATAACTAATAATAGTAAAAATTTATTAAAAAAAATATTTATTATATTTTTATAACTTTGATATAATCATGACATACTTTAAAAAGAATTTATTTGTAGATACTTAAACACAACTCTAAAAGTTGAAATTAATAAAACTTATATACTTAATATTAGTGACTAAGATTTTTTATTTAGATTTCTGAATTATCAATAATTTATCTATAATTACAAGTATCCTGATCTTTTTCTTATTTTTATGTTTTTGTGCATATCTTGCACAAGTTTAATCTTTGTGAAAATTATTAGTTCATAGATTTCTCCAGCTATTATCGAATTAATTTGGTAACCACAAATGATTTCAGACAGGAAAGCTCCTTTTGCATACATCCTTAAAGTTATTTAATTTAATTTTTCAAGATGCATAAAACTTTGTGTTCATAATATATTTCAATATTTGCGTACTTAAAAGTATAAAACACTAAATTATATTATTAATTTATTATGTATAGTAGTTATTTACATCACAAAGCTAGTGATACTTAGAAAAGGAATTTAAACTATTTTTTGTATAAAAAAATTTAAATCCAAAACTTTGTTTAAACGATATTAAGCTGTTTACTATTTTGACTAATTTCTGTTGATGAAATTTAAATTATTTTCTTATTATGTAACCAACAACGTGCATCTAGAATATATAATAAAATTTAAGTTTTTATTAATTTTTATTGGAATAAATAATACATTTTTATTAAAAAATTACATTAGAATACACTAAAATTACGTCAACGGGTGCACTTTTAAATTTTTAGTAAAATATTTTTATTTTCAATTCCTTAACTAAGGATCCTAAAGGTCACTCTTGTTGACATTTTTTAAGAATTATGTATGGTAATTTTTTATTATAATTCACAAGATATTACATAATTCAATGCATTATAATAGGGTTAAATGATATTTATTATACTTTCATATTCTTAATATAAATTAAAAAAGTATTTAAATAAAAAAATATCATGTTGTTTATCTTCAACTTTAAGAATGGAGGTTAACATTCTTTCATAGTACATTGAAAAAAAAAAACCCTAAAAACCAAAGTGTTTATTTTTTGGAAGGTGCATCAAAACTAAATTTTTAAGCAGAAGAAAACAAAATCTTCTAAAAGCAGTTAGTAGCAATAGCTAACTTTAGTTGCCAGTAGAAACAAATTATTAAATTATTAAATTTAAATTTATTTATAATATTATTTATTTTTAATTTTCATACTTATATTTTTAACTAAATATCAACATTTTATTAAAAATAAATTTAGAATACAAGATGTACTCTAATAGTTTTAATTTTCATGTTATTAAAATTTAAAAATGCTATAAATATAATGTTCTTTTATTTTTAAAGGAGAACATATGGTTTTCTGTAAAAATAAAGTATTTATGTTAAATTTTAAAATTCATTTAAAAATATGAAAGTATTTAAAAGTTAGGTATAAAATAATAAAAAATACATTATACACTTACATAAATTATGCTTGTTTCCGTAATATACATCATGTCATATATGTTATTTTGATTTAATTATGTCTTTTATTCATATAAATATTAGATATTTTATAATAAGTTCTTATAAAACAATTTTTATTAATATTTAATTTTAAATTGTTAAAGAAGTTAGAATTTGATCTACGTCATTAACTTCTTTAAATGCTGAGCTAGGGTAAATGCTGAGTTGGGACTTACAAGAAGGCCAGCTCATCCATTTTCATGTATCATGTAATATCATTTAAATTTTTAATATTTTATTATTTAAAATTATTATTTGTAAACAAATTTTTAAACACATTTTAAATATTTATAAAAAAATCTTCTAACTTTTTTTTCTTTTATTTTCATAAACACTTACCAGAAAAGAATTAATGTAAAGATTAAATGTAAAAAAAATTATAAAAACTTATCATAAAATATTCAATATTTATAAAGACAAAAAAATATAATTAAATCTATTATTTTTTCTTCCTAAAATATTTAATGCTGTTAAGACATTATTGGATAATAATTTGAACAAGTTTCTTTGACAAAATTGGTAATATTAAAATCTTAAGAAAAAAGATCTTGCTTCAATTTTGCCCATGACTCGTTGATAAGTAATTTATGACAAAATTTGGAGTTCGATATCATTTTAACAAACCTCCAGGAAGTATAACGCAATTTACCCAATAATGGATATTAATTCCATAACCCATTTTTTCTCTTTTTTATTGGTGCACCAAGAGTATTCCTCACCTCAGCTGAAAAGTAATTCCTTTCAGCAAAATGAATCCCCTTTAATAATAACAAAAACCATAATTTCTAAAACAACATTTTTCAGAGTTGAAAACAAAAAAGAAAGAGACCCATATCAGTCTCTAAATGTGCAACATATTTTCATATTCACTAAAACCTCATAAACTGAAATTTGACAAGAGTCAGCAACCAATGCAACATAGAATCATGAGAATGCTATCTACATATGGGGTATGGAATTTCTCTGCTTTAATAGTTCTTCATGAGAATGCTATCTACATATGCTCATGCTTCAGTTGCTCTGGACACTTGGAACTATTTGCTTTTCAGAAAGTTCTCTAGATCGACTTATCTTTCCATTCTTCTTCTCATACTCTTGTTTCAGTTCCTCTAGACGTTTGGATATCTGATGAGAAACATAATGTAGATCCGTTATGTGTAATCCTAGAATTATATCTGAGTTGAGCAAATATTATATGGTCTAATCACATCATAGCCATGCATTATTGCGATGGCCATAATATGTAGTGTGGTAAAAAAGAAACATAATTACAAAGGGATGTGGAAACAAACCTGAAATAACTTTTTAATTAATACATGGCAAGGAACTTAATTTTGGACTTAAATCATAAGATGATTAAGGCCCTATTTTGGTGTTGATAAGTTCTTGTAAGTGAAGAAAAACTATATAAAAAACAAATAATACTTCTTTTATTAGTTACAAATAACTTATCCTTCAAGTTTTAGAAAAGTTAAATGAGAGTAACTTCTAAAAAATAAAAAAGTATAATTTAATTTTAACTTATGAAAGAAATTTTGTTCAATTTTTATATTATTTTTCTTTCTATTACAAAGACTTATCCACAAACTCACTCAAACGGAGCCTAATTAACATTTATAAGGTTTACTTTAGCTATATTTGTAATTAATGTGGAATCTCAACACACCATTTTGAACACGATAGTGGACACTAGAGAATGGAAATATAGGACTGAATTTTTTTCAATTGCATTGGAAAAGCTACAGGACCAAATAGACTGCAGTAGGAAAGGCCTTGGGACTAAATAAATTGTACCAGATGGAAATTCACGGGACCGAGTTACTAGCACTGAAAAAAATGTGAGGCTAATTGATCTAAATCTCCTGCTTTCTTTTCCCAACCTAATAAATTGCATGCTACCTATTTATTTATGGGAATTTAGGCTAATTTTAGAACTGTGTATTATCATTGAAAGTTAAATTTTCACATAAATTCACCTATATGTTGTAGAGGTTAATGGTTTGGATGACAGACATTAAAATAAACTAAAAAGAAGCCATTCTCAAGAGACTTCAACTAGAATTTTCAAAGTTTTTCAGACCTGGAGGTATGCTTGGTTGTGCAAGGCCATGCAAAAGGTATGCATAGTAAGCATTCCAAGTTACAAAAACAAATAATTTGACATCAACATATGCACGGCTGAGCAAAATTGTGCACAACCTTAAATCAACAAAAGGCACAGGCATACAACAACATATTAACAAATTTTGCTGGACAAATGTAGGTAAAGCAGCTAGCCCAAAAGAGCTTGAACATGTTTGATTCATGAAATATTGGTACTTTGATAGGTAAGTCTTTAAAAGGGGTGGTCATTGTCATTTTAAGAAAGATTAACATCATGTGTCTTTAAGAAACAAAATGGGATCGAGAAAAGTTAAGCAGCTTGTTACTACAAGTTTTAAACTTTGGTATACAAAGAAAGTCAAAGTAAAGAATGAAGTAAGTATCATTTTGTACAAGACTTGATAGAAGAATGTGGTAGAGGTTAAAAGATTGAGGACAAGACACTATGATTTAGAGGGCTGGATTCAAGACATTCCATAAGTTGAAAAGATTTTTATAAGTGGGAATTTAAATAGTTATGTTAGCTATAAGGCAAGACAATTTAGAACAATTTACAATGATTTTGGTTTTGGAGAGTTAAATAAGGACAAACTATTCCATGATTTTTCAATGACATGATTTCAAGATCATACACACTTGTATTGAAAAGTGAGAGAAACACCTTATCACTTACAGAGTATATTCTCAAAATTGCATAAGTGATTTAAGTTTTGTAAGGATTCCAAATAAGAGTTTGCAACCATATAAAGTGATTCTTCAAGAGAGTCTTACTAAACAATACAAGGTCTGGACCCTTGATGTTTTTTTTTAAGAATGGTAAACAAAGAACTCGACAAGTTATAATTTTTCACCACTTAAAAGTGATAAACAATTGGATTTTCAAAAATAGTTATTAGAAGAAGGTAATGGAAAAGTACAAGACAATGTTAACCTCATTTGGAATAAGATATCTAAGAAGATTAACAGAGTTGCTAATGCAATTATGAGTGAATCAAGAGGCTTCAGGCTAAGAGATAAGAAATCTTAATAGTGGAATGAAAGAATACAAGAAAACGTTAGAGACAAAAGGAAATGTTTTAAATCTCTACATGGATACAATAATGCAAAAAATTAGGCAAGGTATTAAAATACATTAAATAAGATAAAAACAATGAGTGGAGCACGATTTAAAACTTTTGAATTGTTTTAACAAAATCTTGAGACAAATAACGAGGAAAAAAGATATATAAATTAGCCAAAATACTTATCACTCTTTGTTATTGTTGCTTGATCAAGAGCCAACATATAAATAATGTTAATTAGGACTCATAGGGGTGTTATGTTGTGCTATTCCATGTCAATTTCAGCATTCTAACACTTTCTATGCCCTTTTTTGGAGAGGGACAGAGGTACCGTGACAGATCTTTGAAGTGGAGACTAATCAAGGAGATTACAAAAACGAGCTTCTTAGGAAGAAAAGGGTTTTTTTAATTTTCTCTTTCTTGATCTTTTCCTTGTTTACCATGCAACTCGTTTTAGATTTGCTTTTGATGTTTAATTCCTATTATGTATGACTAAAGCAATAGAAGAGGTGAATAACTTTTAAAGATTTCTTTTCTTTAATTAGGGAGAATCACAATTGATTGCAACTGAAACCTAAGGCTTTAGATCTCACCAATAGTCAATTATCTTCGCATTCTCAAAGCTCTTGGCTTACCGTTGCCTCCTTTCCTTGATCTATAATTAATTTTGGAAACCAATTGAATTCATTTGTTTGGATAGGCAAGAATCATGCAAATCTGGTACCTATTATTTGGTCTAGGAGGGTGCGATAGGCAAGAATAAAAACCCTTTATTACTTTTGTGACAAGGTGTACTTATCCTTAAGGGTATTTTTACGCATTGCATACCCTAGCATATTTGTATATATGTATTTCCACTAACATAACAAGAAAGATTTTGTGTTCTCCAGGCTAACCACCTGTTCACTATCTTTCTTATCTATGTAAATTTGCCCTACTAAAGCATTCTTCTTTAGCTGTAACACTCAATTCAACAATCTCCTGCCAACATGATCTTTACTTTTGGGACTAAAAACTACTACTGTTACCCTCTAAATCCCTAGCCTGCTAGCCATCTTCAACCACCAGATGTCAACCCCTTGTATCCCCAAAATCCCCTCTAATATATTTCTCCAAAACACCAATTGTCATCCTTCATTTAATCAGTTCAAAGTTAGTTTGATTTCTCCTTTCCCACTCCGCACATCTCCATCAAGAACCAAAACCCCATGCTAGGTACGTGGGATCTCTCTTGAAATGCATTTGCAATCCTTGCAAACCCTATTGTCCCCATTTCTTATTTGTGCTTCTATCATTGAAGAGGCTAACGTCATTCTTAATTGGCTATCAATTATGAAAAATGCTAGAAAGCTGAAAAAATATGCATCATGGAGCCAACCAAGAAGCAGAAATTTCTCAATATACAATTATGTTGGTATGAAAACTGCCAATTAAAAATGGATTTGAACCATTTTTGAGCTGCATGTTTTGGATAATAAATGTTTAATCCTAAGTCCAAACTATTTGACAAAGGATAAGGAACAATGACATCGATCAAGAAAAAAAATGAGTGACTCAGTAAAACCATATTTGCTAGGGCAGAGTCAAAAATTATATGGAGACAGATATCTTCTACATGCAGATTCAATGATTGTTTGATATTTTAGAACTAGACCAACTTCTGAAATTGTATCAATTCTATGATAACCACCACTTGATCAACCAAACCAATAAATCGGAGATTTAAAAGTAACATAGTGTAACACTCAATTTTAAAAGTATCTTTGAGTATGACAAAATAAAATGCATGTGGATGTTATGAAGTGAAAGAAAATGTGGCAAGGAGAAAAATGTGTATCCTGCTCCAAGTCATTTCATTCATGGTCTATGACAAGGAGGAAAACGTATTTTTGAGTCTGTAGTGTACAAGTGAAAAAATAAAAATGCAGGGAAAGGAAGGGAACCTTGATAGAATATGCCAGTGGTAACAACGTATCTGGATTCATTGCATCCTCAGGGAAGTTTTTCAACGCATGTATCAGTTTTTCAAAAGGTAGTTTAATCTGATAAACAAACAAAACACAAACAATGAACAGAAGTTTGCTTTGATTTATAACAAACAAAACACAAGTTCACATGATACTAACCAAGTCATCATGGCAGAACTGTAAAAGAGCCAAGCCAACTTTAAAGACAATTTTAACACCCTGGAAGGATAAGAATATCATCATTCTAGATCCATGTTTCTACACAATAAATGATTCTACAGAGGGAAAGCACAGCTAACCTCATAGAGAAAGACATCCCAAATTCGAAGAGCCAAATGGAAGGGAAAGGAATATGAAAATACAGTTATGAACCACTGGCTTGCATACATGCTAGGATTTATCATTTCATGGGAAAAATGTTCTCCCAACTTTGGTAGATGCTCCCTCACCAAGTGTTCAAATTGAAAGAGGTATTGCTGTACCAGAGGCAATCCTGCCTGCGATCAATATATCAGTAATTATGCTGAAAAGGGAGTTATTCTCATCAAAGTGTATATAATGGTAACAAGAAACATGCAATTCAACACATACAGTTCTTTCCTCATAGAATACATATCTTATATAAGACAGGGATAATGCATTGACAGTTTGACACCATAATCAGCACCAATAAATTCATGGAACAAATACTTACCAGATACAAGCCCTCCATTGGGGCATGAACTGCTCCTTTCAGCAATGCTACCAACAACCAAAATGCATCTTCTTCACTCATATAAAGAAGCAAAAGCCCAGCTAGAAACCCCATTCCCTGGATTTTTCAAACAATCAATATTATGAATTACTTTGCAACAAGCACAAAAAGGTGATGGGCTCCTGAGTAGAACCTGAACATATCCTACATCTCTGTCAAAAACTGAATACGCTTTTAGAACATTGTAGAGGGACCGCTGTCCAGGTCCATGTCTCTGTTGAAAGAATACATGTGAAGGGAAGGTCCGAGAAATGTCTCGAATTATATCCAGTTCAGAGGCTGACGTCTCATATATGACTAGTTGCTACAAGAGACATAATATCTTGTCAATGTAAACTCCGAAAAGTGGAACAGTAGTGTAATAGAACTTGATATAATTTCAAAAGGAAAAGGTGGAAACCTCATTATAAAAAAACTAGTTAATTCAAACCATATCTGCAATTGCATACAAAATGATTCTTTTAGGAAGACAACTCCAAAGTGGAATTTCATTGGAGCAGTCAAATAAAATTTGATCGAACAAATTCAAATAGTGTACATGCCCATATTCAAGGTAATTTTTAAGCAGTGTATTACCATGGAAAATAATGTGCAACTTAGAAAACCCAGCATATGCACCATGGTGGTGACACTGTGACAGCAAACACAAATACACAAAGTGATAAAACAGAAAGATGTGCAAATAAAAATGGAGAATATTCTTTAATTCATATTAATTGAAGAATGATAACAAGCAACAGTGTGACGAGAACTTATCATCAGTTACAGAATGCTCTACCAAATATATCAGAACTTTCATCAATATAAATTAACTTGATTACCTCATAAACTCCAGGGTTCATCAGCAATAGGTCTCGACTTCCAGATATCAATTGCCAAACAAGGCCCCTTAAACAATCAGGAATTCCTTTCCTTATACGCCTTTTAACAACATGAGGTTTTCTCCTTAGATAATGCTTCCAATCACTCCCACCAACCCCAATCATCTTCCTCCATTTTCTAACCCTTCTCTCATCCCTATGTCTGATGAAAGATAGATGAAAATAAAGTTAAAATCACTGAACATATCTCATGCTTGAAACACAGAAACACATCAATCAACAAGAGAAAACAAAATACCTCTCATATGCTGATCTACTCTTGACTAACCCATCAGAAGTATTAACATCCTGTTTTACAAACCCAAATCTGTCTAATGCTCTTGGTGAAGGAACAGGACCTGGTTCGTAGTCATCTAATCTTTTCTTTTCCATTCAAATTAACCCTTTCAAACCAAAAGACAAATGATATAGCTCACTTCCTTTAACATTACAACACTCAAAAGCTGAAAATAGAAGTGCAATTACACAATGTTATTATCATTTTACAACAAATATTGAAAAAAAGATAATAAATTTGTCATGGTTACAGAGTAGTTACTGATTTGATCTAAGTATACACAGCAGGTATGCAATAACCAATAATCATGATAAAATGTATATGAGACTACAGTTTGATTTGCCATAACCAATAAGCACGAAATCAAGAACCTTATCCATATCATTATATCCTAAATCTGAATCATTTGTCAAATGGTATCAATTGAGGAGCCAAAAGAACTAATTGATAAGTTCCAAGAAGTAAATTAAGCCCACCTCCCACACACACAAAAATCATGGAGTAACTGGATATTGCAAATTCCTTATGATCGTAAATGCAAAACATGTATCTTTCATTCTTCATTCGGTTACATATATAAGCGAAGACCAGTTCTAAACAAAGAAATATGATGTGCTCCAAAGAAGCATTATCCGTAAATTTAAGTTATTTTCTTTTTCCCATTTAACATTGAAAGCAAAAACCAATAGCAAGACAACAGCAGCAACCAAAGTTTACAAAAAGAGAGAACAATACATAACTTAAATCTAAAATGCCTATATTATGTCGTGCCAGCACAACACCTATGCTTTCAATTGGAAAGTTCAAATATGGGTAACGTGATTTCATGTTCAGCCTATAAGAAACTACAGATTATTCGATCTAATTGTCAAAAAAGAAAAAGAAGGGCCATCCAAATTGTGATTCATAGCAAAAGAAAGAAGAAAAAGGGTGATAAAATACAGATGTGTAGAAAATATCAAACCTTGATTAGTTGAATGATGAATTGAGAATTGGGAAATGAAGGTAGGGTTTTGAAGATTGTGACTGGGAATCCGAGGGAACACACAAACACAAAAAAGACGAGAAAATGGGGGTTGGAGTGGCCTGCAACAACCTCGGAAAAAGGAAATGTGAGTGAAATGGACGGATCAATTTAATAAGGAAGAAGGAAACAGATTCAATCATTTCAATAACACCGTGAAATTGCATAATAAGCCTTAATTATTTTGGTATATGTTGGATTTTCAATAATTCTCTTTATTATGGATAGAAACAAAACATGTCAATGATTACTTGAAATCAAATATGAAATTATTTTATTTCACATTTTATGGCTGACAAAAAAAAAATCTTCTAATTTAGATCAAATAAAATCTTTTAGTCATTTTATCTATGTTATAACTTAGTTAATGAATACTTAGCTCTTTAAATTATTTTTTAGCCTTTAATTCTACTGAGTCTCAATCAATGTAAATTAATGCTTATAACAAAACAAGACTCCCACACTTTCTCTCAAGTGAATCTAGTAACGTTTCTCACTTGCTTTCTTTTGTTTTATTTATAATATTATTTCAACTGAATCATAATCATGAAAATAAATAAAAAATTGTTAAAATCAATTAATATAAATTTTTAAACATTAATTAGAATATTTCAAAATCATTTTTATTTAACGTTAAACTATATCCTATTAATCATTGGAAAATTAGAAATGATCAATAAATTATGAAAGATAAATATAAAAAAATAATAAATATTTTTAAAATTTGTAAAGGATGTTATACCAAGAATTATTAAAAGTTTTTGAAAGAAATTAAAAAAGAAAAGCAAAAAAAACGTGTTTGCTAATACTCCACTCATAAGTTGTGTATTGCTATTGGAACAATATTTTAAGATGCTTTTAAGAGAAATGCTAATAAATTAATAAAATATTATTTAATTTATTATTTTTATTATTAGATTAAATTTATTAAAAAATAAAATTATTTAATTTTTTTCTTAATTTAATTATTAACACTCATAGTCTTATACATAGAATAAGTGGCACCTATCTAACAAGAGCTATTGTGCATATATGACATGTGTTATTGATGCAGAGTTGCTCAAGTGAGAGATATGTATGACACATGTCATGCATGTAGAGTTGCTCAAGTGAGAGAGACATTAATTTCTCTACTTCTACTATGTGTTTGTTAGCCAGTCAATGAAGGTTTTTGAATTTGTATGTTCTATTTTTCATGTGAGACTAACAACATCTTTTTTTCCTATTTTGGTTACTAGTAGCAACAATGAAAGGAAGGATTGTGAGAGGAAGGTATTGTGTGTTTCATAAATAGGGAAGGCCGAGAGATATTTGAAGGGGAGGTACCAACATTATGCCACCTACAAAATTATATATTATATAAATTTGGTTTGTGATGATATGTAATATTTTAAATGGAAGCAATTGTAACGTATGCTAATTAAAGCATGAGCGGAGTACAATTTTTGCTTAAGACAAGAGCACGAAAGTCACAATGAGTTTTTTCTAATTCCTTGATACTAGGTATCAACTCTAGCCTTTGTCATTCTCAAAGTTAACTTATTGATCAATGCAAATGCATTGTTTTGTTGGAAATACTCAAATGAAAAGGTGATTCTACTGTCCTTCCTTTCTTTATAAAAGTAATAGAATTATAAAAGTAAAACTGTTATATAAGCAAATTTCAAAAAAAATTAAGACCGTTGATTATATTGTGTATTAAATCAATGCCTAAGATTGAAACAAAAAAAGAAAAAGACCATATGAGTAACCTAATTTTGTTGTTAGTCATAAAAGGTAAAAAAGCAAATTGAAAGCTTATATATATATATATATATATATATATATATATATATATATATATATATCTAGACCGTTGATGAACGAGTAATATGAGTTTTTTGTTTCATAGGTAGAGGTTCCTTTCAAGGATGGGAGTTTCAACATTGATTATGGTATCCCAAAAAATTAACAACTGATGTTACTCATCTTGTCATATTTATTATGCACTATCAGAAAAGATAAAAAGTCGTTCAAAAGACAGAAATGGTACAAATAATGTTAATGGATTCGTACTTTGTATGACATCCTAACCCGTTGCATCATTTTTGTTCTAACTGTGATCATTAACAATTACAATGACAATGAATGCAAATGATATAATGTAGAAAGCAACATTTTATGTTGTTAATTGTATGTCGGATTTAACCCACATCCATTGTAGAAAGTGTAGACATATTTAAAAAACGCACTTTCTACATTGGTGCAGTGAGATAATGTATGTAGAAAGAAGCGAAGTATAACATGTAGTCTTATAAGTCAGTTTTGTGAGCGACCAATGTAGAAAGTGAAAATTTGAAATATAAAACCCTATTTGTACATCAGATGTCTCAAAGAACCATTGTAGAAGAAATATACATAAAAATAAAATAGTGTATGTACATAAGTTGTCTCCGAAAACCCATGTAGTTAGTAATGATAAATTGTATTTAATATTCTAAAGTTTCAAATGGATATAACATTTTTTGTTAAAATTAGATTAATGCATAGGAACAAGAGGTTAATTTGAAGAAGAACCATGAAAGGGTAGAATTTGTTAAACAAAAAAAGGAAGGGGATTAGGATGAGAAGAGGAAGAGATTGGGTAAGGTAAGCTGAATAATACCCATTGTTAGTCTCTAAGTTAAAATGAATATTAGTGGAAATAACGATAGAAACGAAAAGGTTTGTGTACAATTTATGTGTTTAAGTGAAAGACCATAGTTGTTGTATTTGATTTGCATGCAGTAACTTCCATATTGATTTCAATTTGTTACAGGTTTTTGTTGATGAATGCAATGTTGAAGAGGAAATTACTACTTCAGATGAAGTTGATATGCAGAATGATGGGTATGAATATTTATTTGATTTATCTAACAATCAGAGTAAGACATGGAAATTTTGAGTGTGAATAAAGGTTATAAATTTTATAACGAATACGGAAAAATGAATGGGTTTGGTGTGAAGAAAAATAAACATGGTAAAAATAAGAACGAAGATGTTGTATGGCAACAATTTGTGTGTTCAAGCCAAAATTTCCAACAACAAATGTATCAAAGTTTGTCAAATCGCCTTAGGGACTGCAAAGCGATGACTAGATTTAGTTGTGAGACTGAGTTGAAGATACAAAAAGATATAGATAGAGGGTGTTGGGTAGTTTCATGATTTTTTTATGATCATAATCATCATTTAATTGATGACAATTATTATGGAATATTAACGTCATATCAAAAATGTATGTTGCTGATGTTGAACAAATGTGGATAATAAGGAAAGTGGTATTCCAACGTCAAAATATATCTCATTTGTTAACCAAAGAGGAAGTTATGAGATGGTTGAATTTTATAAAAAAGATATATACAATCAGATTGAGAAAGATAGAAGAGGAGAGGATGGGAATGTCAAAGAGGCAGAAAAATTCTTATTAAGATTACGGTTTAAGGATATGAAGTTGAATTATGGTCATAAGGTAGATTATAATGGAAGATTTATGGAATATTTAGATATATACAAATGTTTTATGGTGGTATTTTCAGGTGTTAATCATAAACAGACGTATGTGTTTAGGTGTGCTATTGTGTCAAATAAAAAAGAGGAGACTTATGAATTAGTTTTTTTACCAGTTCTTAACAACCATGAAGGATAATATGCATAATGATAACATTGCGGCTCCCAACGTCTAAATGTTGCTACGATTATCAATTTCATATTTAATTTGATTAAGAACTTGAAACAGGTGAAACGTTGGTTAGTTTAGTAAATTTTGAACAATTTCCACTAGGACGTCGTTGAAATCCAATTACATTTGTTAATGGTTAGAGGGATATAATGAAGAAGCACATACATAAGCATATGACACTATCTGATGCACTTTTTTTTACCAAAAAAGGATATGTGTTAAAATCATGCATTATGTATATATTTGTCCTTACATGTATTTAGAGTAAATATTCTACTGTCTTTATAATTTATTACATATGTTATCTTATGAAGTTTATATACTAATAGCATTTCATAGTTCGTTCTGTACATATAGGTATTATGTTTTACATGTATATTAGTTAAAAAAAAGAAAACATTAATGTTGGACAATAATGTTTATATATATATATATATATATTAGAAAGAACATGTACTCAACAAGTGGAATAACATTTGTATTAAATGTCATATAAGTAAAAGTATTGTTATCAACATAATTAATAACATAGTTTATTATAAATGTTGTCAATTTAGTTGTTAGTTGACTTGAAATATAAAAATATAAATATTGTTAAACCATATTGAATTATACATGTTGTAAATTGATCATTACATTCCCATATATAATATTAATTATGAACATGTATACTAAGGGGTATGTATGAACAATTGTATACTTCTTTTATGTTGATTTCATTTACAAATATAAATGACTTACCCATCAATTACCATAAAAATTCCAATTAAGTAAATAAATAATGTTAAATAATTGTTTAATTATGTATATTTGTACTTAACATTTTTTAATTATTTTCAAGTATTGAACGAGGCATATATACGAATAATTCTTTATGTTAGTGGTTAATTAAAAAAGTATTCATCTTTCATTTTACTTAATTATGATTACTTATGCCATAGTAAGCACCATAAAAAAATATTAATATTACAATTGTCATAATGTTATTCACCATAAATGCTTCTAAGATGTAATTCCTAAAACCAATAAATATTTTTGTATCATTTTTATTCCCTTACTTATTTAAACAAGGCAAATGGGATGATCTAAACAAATACAAGGAGCACAACTCTTAGCTCTAAGCTTAGCAAGCTAATAAGCACTTTGATTGAGTCCTATGACAATTAGCCTAAACCCTAAATAATAATGAATTAAAGAGATACAAATCATACCATGCATTATGGAATACCATATAACTGATTGAACCATTGAGACCAAAGACCTTTTATGGACTTGTCTAATAGCTCAAAGTGATTTCTTTTTTTCCATCAATTGGTCAATAAAGCATAATTGTCTAACAATAATAGTAATAATAATAATATTAATAATATATTTAAATATATGTTATAAGTACTTGCAATTAATGTCAATTCATAATGGTATTAATAATAATATCATAACATAATTAGTATAAACATTTTTAGTCTAATTAAAATATTTACAATTAAGATTGAATTTTATTATTTTTTGTTATGCTATTTTATTTAAAATTGTATTGAAAGAATAAATGCAAAGTTTGACAATGAACAAACTCATTTCACAGTTACAAATAGAAACACATATATCATAGGACATAAAACATGAGAAAAATTAACCCACTATTGGCTAATGACACTCAAACATTATGTGAAATTAAAGCAAAATTAAATAAGAATATAAAATTATCTCACATTGCCTAATGTTATTGTTAGTTATATGTTAAATTGATGCAAAATAAAATCAGATTTATAACATTACAGAGTAATCATATTAAAAAGAGAATATGTATAAGAACTAAATAAGAGATTAAAAAGTATTTTATTTATTTTGTTATTGAACTATTTTATCTTTTTAAAAAAATGATTAAATCTTATTACTATTTATTGATAGATATTAGTCATTATATATTATTTCCACTACCAATAACAAATTATTACACACTTGGACTATTTTAATTAAACACAAAAATTGAATATAAATTCTTTAATTATTTATAAGTATATTAAAATTAAATTTATAATCGAGGCCCAAACCAGTTGTTGTAATTGTTTACCTTTTAAGGCGGCCTATCTTCTATATATGTTAATAATAGTAATATAAATATTAAGGCAAAATATTATGACAAAAATTGTACGTCAGTTGGGTGGTCAATCCTATGTAATAAACTAAGCAGTCTTTTTTAATTCTGATGTAAATAATTTTTAACATTAGTTGCATCCTCCAACTGATGTAAAAACATACATGTCAGTTAAAATTGGAAGGAAATTTTTTCTACATCGATTGACAACCAATATCATAATACAAGCTATTAGTTATGTAATAATAGAATGACATATTTCACATTGCCTCTTTTCATGAACCAATGTGTGAAATGAATTCATGGAAGAATATCTTTATGCAAGGTCGACGTTTAACAAAACTGTCACATATCATAGTTAGAGGTAATGTTGAAGAGAGGATTCCAATAAAGTTTGATGTTTTAACAGGCAACCCATTGGGATCAAATGTAACATAGTTTAAGAGTTATATTGCACTTCTTGCTCATACTAAGGTTGAGGTTGATATACTGACAAAGGATTAGGAAGGAGTAGACATGCGTGTGAAGGATCAAATTTGGCAAACCATCCTGGTATATAAAAATTTTCATTATGCTCTAATTTTAATTTTTTACTATGCTTATAATAACATTAACCATTGAAAGTATGAACTGATGTGTTATAGCTCACTTATGATGTTCCAAACACAATGAATTGCAAAAGGAAATATATATTATTTGCGAAGAACGGTGGAGGGCCTTTAAAACACATTTGACTCCAAAATATGTTTTTGTAACCCTAAAAGATGTGTCCCATTGTGAACAATATGATTTTATAAATAACCAGACCTGACAGAAGTTTGTGGAGAGTTGACTTAATCCTGCATTTTAGGTGAGGGTGAAAGTAATTGTTAGGGTTAAGGTTGACTTTAAATTTTAAAGCAATTGCATATCCATTTACTTGTTACACAAATTTTCGCACATATCATAGGAGAAAAGAAAAATGGGTCAATTAATTCAATTAAAAGAATGCTACCCACACACATTGTCGCGCAGGGGAGGGAGGGATATGCCTTAATGGAGAAAAGGATATTAGAAGAAGAGGAGAAACTATGTAAATTCCTCTGTGAATCTAATCATTATGGTGTTATTTCACACCTATCACCGCCTACGCATCATGAGAAATAGAAGAAAGCAACCCTTAAGAAGTTTGGAGAATACACCTCTGACAAGTTGCATTGTTACAGAGAAAATTGTTAGTATTTCAACCCCAAAATAGAAAATTGATGTAGGACATATTTAAGAAATTGTACTTATAAATTGACATTGTAGGATTCTTTACTGGAGCAAAGTTCACAAGGTCACCTTTACACCTATTGGACGTAATGACATTTTGTCAACTGCTATTGGGTGACCGGAGCATGGGGTTATGTACGTGATGTTGGTTGGGGTATTGGCATTATAAAGTATTTTGGATCAATTTAACATAACCGACTGGTGATATGGGAAGAATTTCATATCATTCGAGAAGAATCAGATGAAAAGTACAAGCTAAAAGAAAGGAAGAACTTACATTATTGGATCTTTCTCAAGGAAACACAACAAATGGGGGTGTGTTCCTGAACCATCTCAACCTAAAGACCATCTCAGCATGAAATGCAGTTGTGCTTCGATTTATGTTTTTGGAAATAATGGTGGCCGGTGTAAATTGTTTGTACAAAATCCTCCTATAAACTATGTGGCATTTGGTAGAGTACAAAACTTGCCTCAAACATCTCACCTTGATCGTATTAATAAAGCATCATCCACAATACTGAGTGAATGGGTTGAGGTTGTTGATGTTATTGTCCCTATGCCAATTGAAGAGGTTAAGATTGTGAGTGAAGCTTAGAATAAGGTCATACATTAACCAATAAGACTTTTACAAATAACAAATGATGATGTAGAGTATGTTTCTATTATGTCCTCTGATGTAACATATTTTAAGTTTATATTTATAATTTTATTTTAATTAATAAACACTTTTTATATGCTTTATTCTTAGAGTTTTTATCATTTTCTACTTATTTAAATAAATTGAACTTATTACAAATAAATATTTTAATTTTGTATTTTTTGTTATTTTGACCTTTGACTACTCTTTTGGCTCTAACTTTGTCTATAGATATCATTTTTTGCTAATTCTAATTGTAATGGATTCTACATATCTAGGGATTCAAAATGCATATATGGATCACTGGATTTGGAGTTGTTTTTTATTTTTTATTATTTTTTGATGTTAAGCAAATTTGTTGAATATTGTTACGGAATTGCATTTGAACCCTTATTATTTAATAATTGTATTTAGGCTTTTAGATATCATTGAGGCCTAAATTTTGGCCACTTAATTTACCCTAATCAAAATCTATAAATAGATTAATAAGGTTCTAAATTAGGAAGGACGATTAGACACTTTGAGTTTTTTAGATTTGATCGAAATAAGAATATTTATTTTTACTTTCTCTCAAATTCTCTCATTCTTGTGTGAATTAAGTGTTTCGATGGAAGGCTAAACCTCTCGTTCAATCTGCAAAATCTAAATGATATACATTTAATTTGAGTTCTGAGCCAAATTACTCTAAGTTTATTCCCTTTTTCTCTAATTTCATATTTGTGTATTACGATCCTGATTAACTTTTCTATGGATAGAATTCAAATTAGGATTCGTTTGATATTCTAAGTTGATAATTAATTTGGTTAGGTTCAATAATAATTTGATTTAATCTGTGATTTACTTCAATTAGGTTGTTTAATTGAATTAATAATTGAATTGGATAAACGTTCAAATTCAGATTAAAATCTTTAGATACAATGATAATTGGAGTTATACACATTTGGTATTTTGTTTATTAATATTTTTTAATTTTTTTTACTCAATTTTAATTTGTTCATAATTTAATTTAATTAATTTGCAATTTTCAAACCTCAAACCTTACTTTCATTCTTTTAAAAAATCTAAAATTGAATTTAACTGAAGATGTGTCTTGGTGAATCGACCTAGGTTAAACTATATATTATTAAATCCTTAGCGAAACTTAGTTGTTTTTATAGCGACTTGACATCATCTATCATCTTCCTTCATCCATTATATTATACCATTAATAATAAATGATTAAATATAATAAAATTTTATAGCATATTCATGAATGTGGAACAGATAGCGCTAATAAGTTTAAAGGGACTAAAGATGATGTCTTTTAACGGTTATGTATAATTGCCATTAAGATATGAAGACAACCTTCGCAATTATAATTAGAATATGAAATAACTAGGTGTCCATCATCAATCTCATTGTATTTGAAATTAAAGGATATTATAGATTCTATTGTATTTGAAATTAAAGGATATTATAGAGGTCACAATGACTAAGGAGATGATTTAAGTGTGGTTAATGTAAGTCTCTGTTGGTTTTGAATGAACCATGAATATAGGGTTAACTTTGTAAATTATTGATTCAAAGTTTGTGGACATTACATATTATGTAGGTATCTATATAAGGTCATTATAGAAGGTAGTGTAATACCTTAAATTAATTTCCAAGTAATAATTTCACAAAATGGGAGTAATAAATTTTTATTTAAATAAAAGATCCTCTCACAAAGTTTCATAAAACAGTTCAAAATAATAAAGAATTACAAATTTATATCAAAGACTATTATAAGACTAATACAGTTACATCATAATTTCAAAATACATTCTAAGTCCTATAGCAGTTCATCTTTCCTTCACTGAGTCCAATGCTGATCATCTTGGTCACCTGAAAAATAAATGTAAGGGTGAGTACTCTACACTATCCAACGCACATAAACATGGAAACTCACCTCAAATACTATACATTTACTAACATATTTTAAATCATACATCTCAATCACAATCATCATTCATCATCTATTCCAATTTAAAATATAATCGATGCACTTACTGCACCAACATTTCACACACATGTATTTACCATACCAAGCCACGCTCACTGTGACACTGTGATCTCAGTTTCACACCATGAATGGTCTCCGATTACCCCCACCTCATGGCCACTGTGTGGGCAGTCACAGGTCGCTCAGCAAAAGTAGTGGTCAGAGGTATAGTAAAGAGGAGAGTGTGTGGCTCGTGGTGCACACACACTCATTGTTAGTGTCACCACCACTCTCTCTTTCCCAAAGTACTTCTATCATCCTCATCTTCCACACTTCTAATATATTGCTGAACCATTCGTAGCATCATTACAATGACATTCAACATGCCCCATTCACACACATTTTAACCACACACATTACTCATCCACAGCACACGACACAATTATCCATAGTTATTAACATTACACGACACATAGGCCAACATTTAATCGCACACACGACACAAGTGCCCACATTCATTCACAGTATACGGTCCAATGGCTTATATTCATCTACCACACATGACAAACATGTCCATTTCATACACTCAACATTTCAACATGCCATCTATACTCATTTCCATCCATTTACATCATTTAAGAACATGCTAACACACCTATTCATCTATGTTGGGCTCAACTATTCCACTTATCACATTCAACATCAATTCTTTATAAAAATTCACTCAAATATCTTTCAAATCATCACAATTATACCCACCACGTATAATCTATCTCAATCACATTACAAAACATAGTAATTAAACATGTTTTCAAGCAAAATGAGATAGGGTAGAATTTCCCTTTACCTCAAATGAAGACCCACACACAAAATCGGCAATGAGAAGGCTCCTCACACTAACTTAGTCCTAAACACATGGAAACTTCTCGTGAAAACCAAGAAAAATCGAGAAATAAGAGAATGGGGATGAAAAATTGAAACCTAACCATTATAGGTGGGGTTAGTCATTTGTATGGCTTAATTGACCCTCTTCAAATTCAGGCAATAGGGAACAAGATTGACGCTATCAACGTATACATTAAAAAAACAATTATTGAAGGAATAAAGTGTTGCTACCTTACACCTTATCATTATGGGTTAGTATTGCTTTATTATTTCAATATTAATAGTTATTATGGGATATACGTAAAGGGGTTTTTGTTTGTAAGAAGTAGTAGCAATTGATGATACTTTGTCCAAGAAGTAATGAGGTGGTGTTACTGTGCTCATTATGGAATAAACTCATAATAGAGATAAAATCCATTATTGATGTGTAAGTTTATTAATAAATGGTTTTAGTTTTGGATTAATAACGCATTTCCTGCTAACCTAAACATAACAAGTCATGATGTGTAGATGTATAGAAGCAAGCAATGTCTAAGATACCAACAATGTGACCATCACGTGTGGATAAATTTATATATGACTAATTCATTGGTGGCTTGGATGACATATTAACAATCGAAATTCGTTTATCAAATTTTCCTTGTAGACACACAAATAAAAAGGGAGTTAGGAGTGTGGATATTACATCATGAAACATATATTGACTATTATCACAGCTACAATAACATATTCTTGGGAATTCAAATAATTAATTTATATTAATAACATCTTTCAACATAGAGTGTATTCAATTTTCACTCATTTAGTATTAATAAATTGTTCTTCTATTGAAACTCTATAGATATTTGAAGATTAGGATCCATTAGTTGAAGAAGAAATATCTGACATTCAAAGACGGTGGGCAAAGTTTGTTTTAGAATTGAAGAACACATAATTTATTTACAATGCTGGTGGTACACATTGTGCACAGTCTTAATGAAAATTGTATATAAAAGGCTTTTTTAAAGAGACATATTTATGACATTTATTGGGGAATGCCAACTTGAGGCCTATTAGAATATATGTTTATAAATGACGTATTTAATATTACACATGACCATGATTTCATATGATATATAATTATGATTACAATATTACTAATATGGAATGAATATATAAAAGAAATTATGTAGTTAATGTAATATTCTGTGTTATATATGTGTTAATGGAAATAATTAAAATGGAATATGGTAATTCATGTAGAACTTTAGAAAATAAAAATGCCTTGTTTCTACGTTGGTTATGGCTTAAACCGATGTACATAATCATGACATTGAAAATACGTTGTATTAGCCATCATTACATATTAAAATGTTGTGTACATCATAGATTATTTTTACGTTGATGATGGAAAAGATGGTCGGATACATTAACAAGAAGGGACTGCAAATATAATTACATAGATAAATTAAATTTAAAAAATATTTAAAATATAATTAGTGGATGACAAAACTTATTTAATCAAACAAACCCACATCTTCATGTTGAAGTGTGATCTTTTGTGGCTTCTGAGCCAAAACTTCATAATAGAATTTGGTAGGCAAAACCTGTCCATAATAAATTTAGTTATTTGTCATTACAATAACATTAACACTAACATATTTTCATGCTAAAACATTTTTCAAACTAACATAAACAACTCACAAAGAAGTTGTTGCGCTGAAGTACAGAAACACATTTCTGAAATGAAAAATGGAACCTGTTGTCCTTAATTTTATTAATCAAAATATCACCAAAAGCACTTTTTGCAAGTTCACGTCATGCTTCTTCTATACATTAAGATGGAGTTTCATAAAATATTTTTTTGTTTTGGATAATTTATTTTAGTTAAGAAGCTATTATACATTATCATCTAACAGTGCTCTCCTCTTGTATAATAAAATTCCAACCAACATTCGTTCTCCAAATCATATACTCTGCCCAATATTTCCTATCCATAGCTAAGCCACAATTTTATTTCAGCTCTTATTACATCTACTCTTATAGTTGTACTAGTTGGGTCATGCAGAGAAATAATTTGAAGAATCTCATCAAAGCATGATCTGGAAAAAACAGCTGGAATTTCTAGAAGATGCTATAACCAAAATTTATATTGCAAACTAGTCAAATACCTTCATTTCCACATTGTATATTTAAAATATACACCATTAATTACTTTTACCTAACCAACTAACCTCTCCATGATGAAATGGCAAATAAAACCATAGTGATTTGGGTCTTAACGTGCCCTTACCAGTAGCAATATCCAATCTGCCACGTACTAGTCAAAGTAAGTAAATATCCAAATGACATTAAAATGCACTGCACACAATATCCATATACAATACATACATACATACAGACATAAACATTACAAAATACACCTCAAGTAAATTTAATATTTGCAATTAATGACAATAATCTAAGTAGACCAATGTGTAGATATGATCCCCATCATTGCATAAACTAACAACCCTCATTCTACTTTTACACTTGTAATAAAGCCCACAAATATACGCATTTCATATAACGTTCAATCCCACCATTATATGAACTTAACAATTATGGTGATAATCAATACTTTACTTATACAACATATCATACATTTCGCAAAGAACTAATCAAATCAACTATAAAATATGTTAACATATGTTACAAAATCATCCCAATGGTTCTATACATAATAATTTCTGTATAATACAAACTAACTTTACACAAACTTTTACCAAAATATGGACTTTGGTCGTCCACGAGAAAGAACAAATTAACCTTTAGTTACATTTTTCTTCAAATTATTCGTCGTTGATCTTCTTTATAGTAAAACCCTAAAAATATTGGGTCCAAAGCTCAACCACTAATGTCCATGTTTAGTATTTCTCTTTCTACTTCTTCTACACGACGTGTAATAACTATCAGAAAGATGCACGGTTGTGGGCAACTTCTTTTAACTGCACAATGATTTATGTACAATACAAACAAACTTTACACAAATTTTTACAAAAACATGGACTTTGGTCGTTCATGAGGAATAACAAATTAACCTTTAGTTGCATTTTTCTTCAAATTATTCGTCGCTAATCTTCTTTATAGGAAAATCCTAAAATATTAGGTCCAAAGCTCAACCACTAATGTCCATGTTTAGTATTCCTCTTTCTACTTATTCTATATGACATGCAATAACTATTAGGAAGATGGACACCATGCATATGTAAAATAAATAAATCTAAATCCACTATAGCAACTTCATATGAAATTATATTGATGCCCTTCACTAAATACAATCTCAATTCAAGAGCCAAGGCTATCAAAATCGGTTCGGTAGACATTTGCTTTAAAAAGTACAATTTCATATGTTACATCTTTTTTTACATCGATTCTGACCACCACCAGATGTAGAATTGAAATTTTTTAAATATATCGTCACTTTCTGCATTGGCTTTCTACGTAATCGATGTTGAAACTTATTTCTTCCAAAATGTTACTTTCTATATCAGATGTTTAATCTAACTGATGTACATAGTATATGACCGATAAATATATCTCTACTTTCTACGTTGAATCTTCAAAACTCGATGTTATTTTTTTCTTTAACCATACTTTATACATTGCTAATCCGAGATAAAGTTGTATGAAGTACCATTTTTTATTTAAGATAATGTACCCCGTAAACTCTCCACACCTATTCATCAAATGCTCTCTAAGTGGGGTTTCCAAAAATTATATACCAAAATCCTAACTTCTTATAATATTTTGCTATAAACAATTCTGCACATTTCAAATGCTTTATGGTGCTCAACTGCATAGTGGCCAATGAAGAGTACAGTAGATAGTGACCAAATTCTATTACGTTTCAATGAGAGGAGAATAAAAGAGGAACAAATGGATATTAAGCAACAAAAGGTAGAAGACAATAAAGCACAAATATGAACATGTATATTAAATTACCAATTTATCCTTTTATAAATGTAATTTGTATAATTGGTTTTCTGTGTTTCATTGTATACCATCCGATTTTAATCAACGATCCACATTGTTTACAAGCTTTGGAAAAAGTTTAATTTTACAACAAAAGGGAAGACCATAAAATTGGTGGATTCTAATATCCTCCTTATATTTGCTGGAAGTCTTTAAATGATAGCTTCGCAAAAAGCTGGATGATACTTCTTCAAGTTTTATGACCATTGATTTTATTTTTTTAATCGGATGGTTAATAATAGATGATGAAAAATGGTTACATAAGTTACCAAACCGGTTACACAATTTACCATAACTCCCTCAACAATCTCGTTGCTAACTTGTTATCTCCATAAATTAGAGGTAAGCACCAGAGCATGTAGAATACGATAATTCTTGGAAGAGTTTTCTTGTTTGGTGACAGTGCAAGTGTTAACGATGAACACTACATTTACATGCTCTTAACTCTGGTCCTACAAAAGATTTCAAGGTTTTGTGTCTTACCATGGTGAACCCTTAATTTTAGGGGAATGAATTAGTTGAGTGCAGATCAGTGATACATGGGTGTGATGATCCTTTAATCAACCCTTCGTGGAAATAGTGGACATATGGGTGAAACAATGGTTGGAAAGGTCAGTGATAAATGCCTTCTATACATGGTTCCATAATGTAATTCATGAATGATAATTGAGATTTTTGAGATATTTATTGAGAGAATTTATTAATAAGTATTTTATTCATATTTCAGGAAAAAGAATCAAGAAGTGAAAGCTTAAAGGATATTGAGAATTGAAGCAAGAAAAGAACCAGAGATATACACGGGCAAGTACATGGCCGTGTACATGAGCGTGTATCTCACTGGTTACATCAACCAAGCACAAAATCAGAGACAGAGATATATACGAGCAAGTACATGCCCGTGTATATAAGAGTGTATCTTACTGGTCGCATCAATTGAAGTACGTCATCAAAATCAGAGATGTACACGGTCAAGGTATATGGTCATGTACATGAGCGTGTACTTTTTAGAAAAACTTTCAAGGATAAATTTTAGAGACCAAAGATGTACACAGTCAAAGTACATGGCCGTGTACACAGGACGTGTACTTTTAACTTACGTCAAAATTAAACTTCTGCGACAAGATGAGCCTTGGGACCACTCATATAAAAGAAAACTTGGCACAGAAACCTAAGAGGATGCCATTTTTAGGAAAGAAAGAGTTAGTGACGCTGGGAGGATGCAAGGAAGATCTTTAATTTCTTTCTTTTGTAATTATAATTTTGACATGTTTAGGTTTTAATTTTTCTTTGAGTATCTAGAAGTAATGAATCATATTTGACCAAACCTTCTGGAATTCTTCTTAATGTTATTTTATGTTCTCTTCTCTTGAGTTTAATTGAGTGATATTAATTGTCTTCTATCTTATTTTCTTGTTTGATTTTGAGTAAAAATCCTGCATAAATTTACCATTGCTCAATTAAAAGGACTTGAACGTATTTCTAAAGATAGAAATGTATGAGTTTTCTGTATTAGGAATAACCCTAATTATGGAATTCATAATGAACTTAATGTAACATAGGGAAACTACTTAAGAAAGAGATTTTGATTAATCAACCAAAGGTTAGGAACCATTATCCTTGAGAAAAGTATTGGTTTAATTCAAGAATTTCTGCAGCAACAAGGGACTAGAACTAAGTAGTTAAGAAAGAATTTTAGTCATTTGGACATTTAGGAGGATTTACAATCTAGATACTAACATATTTCTCTTGAATACACTTAGTCATACTTTTCTAGACTTTATTTTCATATAAATCTATTTCTTTTAAATTGTTATTTTCTTAGTTTAGCAAATTTATCAACATAATTTTTTACCACTATTCATTAATAATTGAGTAATCAAAGAAGAAATTCTTAGTAACAGTCCTTGTGGATACGACACTTGGTACTCTAATTTTCACAATATTACTCTGATAATGGGTGCACTTGTCCAATAATCAATTTTTTACACACCAGTTAGACTTTTGGTGTTTTTATATTTTTAACCACAATTGTGACATAGCCATGGCCAAGAGATTGTTTAACCGCATGTTTCATTCATTAACAATGAAACGTTACAATGATAGTGTTGCACTGTTATGTTATTTATGTCAGAAACTCTTTTTGGTTGCTCATTATGTAATCTTAACCATTGAATTAAAAACATTTCAAATCAACAGTGGAGAAGCCATATAAATTTTGAAGGAGCTATCCTTCAAAGACTTCTAACAAAGATAGGGAGGATATTAGAATTCACCCAATTAGGATCACCACAAATGAAATGAGAAAGTGCTTATAAACTTTTGTGTGTGTGTGTGAAGGCTTTTACTTCCATTGATCCAAATGCAATAGAAATAAAGAAGGTATGTGTCTCTCTCACTTCAGCAACTTTGCATGTGCAACACTTGTCATGCATAAAGCAAATGACGTTTGTCCATCTTAAGCTCATTTTTCAAGAGAATAACCATTTAAATGAAACTTATACTTTGATATTTTGTTTGTAAACTTTATTTATAATGACAAAAAAAAAACTACTTTTAAGCACAGTTACAATAAAGTGAGAGCATTAACTTCTTCTTTAAAATTATTTTTATATTAATTAAAATATTTTAATTTTTAATGTATATAATTATTAATTATTTTAATTTTTATAGTTTTGATAATTTATTAAAATAATTTATAAATTAAATAAAAAATATTTTATTATTCAATACATATAATTATCAATCATTTTAATTGTCAATCGTTGATTAAATATTATTTATTTTAATAAAATAATTAACTTCACATTATAATTTAAAAAATATTATTAATTTAATTTCTATAAAATTAAATTTTTAAGTCTAAAAATTGTTTAAAAATTAAATTAACAAATTTTGAAGAAAAATAAAGTTGAAAGTATGTAACGTGTTTAAATAAATATTATGTTCAGTATAAAGACTATTTCGATGACACCATTTAAGACTAAAATGATTTATAGTTACATAGTTTAATAATAAATAATTATTTTAATCCATTTCAATCAAGGGTATATGTGTCAATGCATCCTCTATATAATCCTCCATCTCTCTCTTCTTAGTTACACAGGTTGACTGTAGCCAACTTATCTCAACGGCTTATATCTTTCTCTTCCTCGCGACACTGCCCTAGTAGCTTTCTGTTCCAACGTCACCCTCTGTTCATCAAAGAATTCCACTAGACACAATTCTTGTTCTCGTTTCACCTAAGATGATAACATGAGACCAGGTAATAGATACCCTTCTTTTTAATGTTCGTGTTCATGTTCATGTTACACAAGCTTCTCTGCATTTCTTTAACTCTTCCTACTCCTCCTGTGCTTTCAAAGTTCAAACTTTTTTTTGTGTGTTTATGAGGCACTAGCAGGTTTTATGGTTATATATCTTTGATCGTGGAAGAGGCATGGCTTCTTTTTCTTTACCTTGCACTATTGGGTCATTTGTTGCCCCAATTATTGCACAAAGAAGATATTTTGAGGTGTGTGGTGGTTCTTGCACTAGTGGGTCATTTGTTTCCCCACTTATATTTCAAAGTAGATATTTTGGGGTGTACGGAGGTTTGTGCAATAGTTCATTTTCTTCTTCGGGCTTTAACCAATTCTGCAAATTTCAAAATGGGTTGGTTTGGAACCAGAACCTTGGTTATTGTGATAGAAAAAACAGAATTTCCTCATCGAGGTTTCCTTGCTGTTGTAAGACTCAAGATGGTTTTTCTGGTAACAATAAAATTGAGCCACTTGTGAGTAGAAGCAGGGGTGACAAAAAGACCCAATATAGTAAGGGTGAAAGTGATAGGTTGAAGAAGAGATTTTTGTTGAGATTACGCCCAAGGATACGGTTATTAGCTATGAGAATCAAAAGGGCTTCCATTAAGTCCATTTTGAATGCGGTTGGAATCTTTATTCGTAAGAACATTAGAACAGTGGCATTTTCTACTTCACTTTCTGTTGTATTCAGCCTTTGTTTCTTGTTTCTGAAAGTGACTGCACTCCCTCCTCCAAAAATTGTCCCGTATTCAGACTTGATCACGAGCCTTCAAGATGGATCTGTTGCAAAAGTTTTGGTTGAAGAGGGGTCTCGACGTATATATTACAATATGAAGTCCCAAATTGTTGAAAATGATGAGGTTTCTGGGGAAGAATCACAAGTAGCAAATGTTTCAATTGATAAGAATATTGATAAGATTGGGAGTGAGGATACTTCAAGAACTGGCCAAACTCCAGTAAAGAATATATTGAAGAAATTCTCTAGGACTCGAGCTTCTATTCCTGAGTGGGAGTATTCCACAAGAAAAATAGATCATGATGAAAAGTTTCTTGTTAGTTTAATGAGAGAAAAGGGGGTTTCATATAGCTCTGCCCCTCAATCTGTATTAATGTCAATGAGGAGTACTTTGATCACTGTGATAACACTGTGGATACCTTTAATTCCATTGATGTGGCTTCTATATCGTCAACTTTCTGCTGCTAATAGTCCCGCCAGGAAGCAGAAGCCTAATAGTCAGACAGTTGGATTTGACGATGTGGAAGGTGTTGATTCTGTAAAAGTAGAGCTCATGGAGGTAATTATCTATACTATAATGTTTACAAAAATTATGTAACATAAAAGTGATTTTTACTGTATTGCTAGTTTGGTGAAGGTGTGGATTTTAATGCTGACATGATTTATTTGTCCTCCGCTGAAGAAATATCATCTTGTGTTAGCTATTGGTGTTCAGTTTGCAATTTTTTGGCCCTTATTTTTAGAAAGATTCTGAATGCTGGGTAAACTAATGCTAATCAGTTATTTATGCAAGTAATATTAGAACGTAATTTTTTTGTCCTTTTCTTTTTCTTTTGAATTTTCAGAGTCCTCTGATCTGAAATATTATTATCAGTTATGACATTGCAAGAAGAATTACGGAACCATTTTGTTGGAGAAGATCAGAAGGTCTAGTTGACTTGGTAGTATTGTAAAGTGAATATTAGTGTGGGAAGATAGTAGTAGTTTACTAGAAATGAAAAACATCTTTTGTTTTGATTTCATTTTGCATTTCTATTAATTTATCACTTTGAATTTAGAATTAATGATTGATTGTAACATGTGTCTTATGAAAAGGTAAAAAAAGCTTAGAAGCTTTTAGTATTAGGAACTAAGAAAGTGCCGCTAACTTAATGTTTTGTAATTTGTAAGATATGACAGTGTTTATAGATAATATTCTTGTTTTCTTTATAGCCAAATTCATAATTCATTATCTTGGAATAATAATTATGTTCAAGTCCATTTGACTGTTGTCCAGATAAAGAAAACTTTGATCGTGCACTTATGTTATATCCTAAGGTTTCATTGTGTACTTTTGTTAGATCTTTGCAATCATAAAAGGAAAGGAGTGATGCAGTTCCCTGCATTGATCAATACTATTTAAGTATTCTAAGATAGGTCATACTGCTTGCTGTTGCCATATGAACATACTAGAGCAGGGTTGGACATTGAGACAAGGTTTACCTGCCAATTAGATGTGCTAAAAGTATATCCTCTGGCAATAAATGATTTTTAAAATTACTCCTACCTCTTTGTTATGAGTATAACCAGCGGCAATTAGATGCTTTATCATGAAAGTAAACACAATTGCATAAAAAGTATTGTAGTTTGAAATGTTATATTTGTATGAACTATTAAGTATTCTGTTACGATGGATAATGAAATGAGGGCTGAATAAGAACAGTTATTAGTCAGTTACTCTATCAGTTAATTAGGTAGAAGGGGTGAGTTAGTTAATTCGTTCTGTGAATCTGATAGTGTGTGTGAAAGGAGAAAACCTATGTGAAGGGGAAACACTTTGTGGAGAGACCTCTTTCCAATTCTCAATCATATAATATTGTTTATTTCTTTTCATTGGTTTCTATCAATTTTCCAGTTCTTTTTTCTTGGTTTGTACATATTCATTGATTAGTGTCCAAAGTAGATTGCTTTGAGATATTTGATCAATTTGTTGAAAAATATTAGAGAAAATAGTGGTTTGGAAGAGAGAAGGAGAGAGAGTTAGAGAGGCAATGTGAAAATGTAAGAATGTTGCATGAGAGAATTATATATCATGTCAATTAATCAGCCCTCAATCAAGATCCAATCATAGAATATGGAGGACTAAATTGTAACAATTGGAAAATGAATTTCCAGTTATACTAGAGTGAGTTAAAATATTTTATAACAGGTACCTTTATATATTGATTATTTTGTTTGTTTAGTAGATTTTTTTTTTCTTGTCAATGATCAAGCAACTTTATTGTATTCCTTCTATTGACTCAGTCTCTTTTTTGTAGATAGTTTCATGTTTGCAAGGGGATATAAATTACCAAAAAGTAGGGGCAAAGTTACCTAGAGGTGTGTTGTTGGTGGGTCCTCCTGGAACTGGGAAGACATTACTTGCACGTGCAGTGGCAGGAGAAGCAGGCGTACCCTTTTTCACTGTATCTGCCAGTGAATTTGTGGAGTTGTTTGTTGGAAGAGGGGCAGCCAGAATCAGAGACCTTTTCAATGCGGCAAGGAAATTTGCACCATCAATCATATTCATTGATGAACTTGATGCAGTTGGAGGCAGGCGTGGAAGAAGTTTTAATGATGAACGTGACCAAACATTAAACCAGGCAAGTTTATTTAATCTTTTGTATTTCTTTAGTGCAAACAAATGATCAACAGTTTGTTATGGCTCACTACTGAATACCCAGCATTCTTTATATAGTGTAATGTGTGGTGGGGAGACAATGTTCAAAAGTCTAGTTTCTTCAGCTGTTATTTCACAGTATTAGTGTATACTTTCTACATGAGAAGAAAATACTTCATTTATTAATTGGAATTTTATGAGAATTAGAAAACTATCCATATGCTCACAATAGTAGTTATATGCTCTATAAGCTGAACTTTAAAGTATTTTTTGTTCATGTAGTTGTTGACAGAAATGGATGGATTTGAGTCAGAGATGAGAGTGGTTGTCATTGCAGCAACTAATCGGCCAGAAGCCCTGGACCCAGCCCTATGTCGCCCGGGCCGTTTCTCAAGAAAAGTATATGTAGGGGAACCTGACGAAGAGGGAAGGAGAAAAATTTTGGCTGTGCATCTAAGAGGAGTTCCTTTAGAGGAGGACACTAACATCATTTGCCATTTAGTTGCTTCTCTTACTACTGGTTTTGTAGGAGCTGATCTGGCTAATATTGTCAATGAAGCTGCTTTGCTTGCTGCTCGTAGAGGCAAGACCTACTCTAGATTTTATGTTAATTTCACCTATAAGCTTATTGCATTTAAAAATTAGGAGTAAAACATTAAATTACTCCTTATTTTACTCCCAAGATTATTAAAAGACAATCATTTTAGCCCCTTAAGTCATTTTCAGTGACTAAACTAAAATGACATTTTAATATTTCAGTACTAAATTGACTAATATTTAATAGTTTAAGGGATTAGTTTAACTTATTATCTAAAAGTTAGCTTTCTTCAGTAGATTGTATCTCAACTTATGTTAAAACTTTTTGGCTGTATATCAAGTGTTGTAACTCCTAATCCATATATAAATTAATTTTAGTTGTCTATTATCTCCCAACCACACATCCCTTTTGCCTTCATTCCATCACTTAGTTGAATTTGGTGGCATTGACCATTAAGTCATACGTATATATTTGAACTTTGCAGGCAGTGAAACTGTGGCAAGGGAAGATATAATGGAAGCTATTGAAAGAGCGAAATTTGGAATCAATGATAAACAACTGAGGTCTAGTAAAATAAGCAAGGAGCTAAGTAAGTTATTCCCTTGGATGCCATCATTGATGGGAAGAAGTGATAGGAGACAAGATGACATGCAAGGTCCACTAGGTTATCAATCATTGAGTTCGTGAATTTGCATGCTGAATTTGCCATTTTTCCCCTCTCAATATTTGTTTCCTTATGCTTTGTACGATGCTCAAGAATACACTATCAGCATAAAGGGAAAATATAATAGCTGGTAACACCCAAGTTTTTTGCACTATGCACTTGATGCCACTTCCATCCTTGACATGAACATTTTAGGCAGCTATGGGGTTAGTATTCTCACTCTTTATATTGCTATTGTGCATCAGTTTTATTCTGCAATTAATTTATATCATCTTTAGGTTGTCTTTGGAAGAGTATTTCTAAATTACTAGATTTCAGGTATTTGAATAATAAGGAATTTCAAATAATGTCTTCAGAAATAATTTAAAAACTTCTTTGTCTATTATTATGCTTAATTTTTTGTAATTATCATTTGTAGTTCCTTTTATACTTGACTGTTACTTTAATCTTTTCTCATTATTGATTTCATATTCTCGACAGTTCTAAAATTCTCTGTTCAAATACTAACCTTGAAAAACTTGTTCCATCAGATATCACAACATCAAAAATTTCCTTATAAATGAAGTTACCTATTTTCAAAATTACCTGTTGTTAATTGCTTATGTAAACACTATATATAGTAAATTGACAGTGGTTTTCAATAAAAATTAAATCTGTCTCTATATATGATTGGAGTTTTTATTTTTAAACGAAAATATTTTCAAAGGTCATCTATTTTCAGGTGTTAATTCTCCTTTTCATAATTTATTTTTTAATTTTAAAATTTCTATGTCTCTAATTTAATTTTAACATAATAGAATTTTTATTATTAACAATTAAAATATATTATTTATTAAATTTAAAAATAATTATAAAACATTTTAAACGAACAATTTTCTAGTTTATTATAACTTACCAGTTGTAGCTTAACTTCAAAAACATTCCAAACATTATACTTTATCCAATTGTATATAAGTTTTGTATCCTAAAACTATGCTTTATCGTGTTAATATTTTGTGTTCAAATATAATAAAAAAATATAATAAAAATTAATTTATTTTTCTTTCAATTGTTTGAATTGTTTCAATAAAATGAATAAATAAATAAATTTATCATGATTATAATATAAGCATAAATCAAACAATAGATTGTGTTAAATAAATAATTTATCATTCTTGAATATGTTATTTTGTGCATACACTATACTTATATTCTTAAATATACATGTCTGACCTCAAAATATGTCTTTAGAAAGGTTAAATGCATTTTTTGGAATTTAAATAATTTTTTATTCTTTAATCTTATTTTGTACATTAGCCAATAACAATTTTCATTCCTATGTGTGAGCATACTCATGGAAATCTTTCTTAATTTTTATTATATTTTGTTAAGCTGAGATTTATCTCCATTTTTTTGTTTGTATTATTCAAATGCTATTTTATTATTTCAGGAATACTTCTCTGTTTGGGAATTTGTAGATACAAATTTGAGAGGTGTTGTGCAAGTGAATCCTAGCCTAAAAGAAAGCATCATTTTCAAGCTTGTAGAAACTATTAGAGATTTGAAAGAATTAATTATTTTTTTGCATTATGCAGATGAATTTGCTATAAAAATTAATCACTACTAGTTATGTTATACTTAGAACTTTCTTTTACCAGTTATGCAGCTTAATTCTTCTGATAGGTACAACTTCCACTGTATGTGATTTGCAATATTTTGGTTGATTTGGAATGAACTAATATGGTCATTCCAATGTTTGACTTTTCTGATGCAAATTTCAACAAAGACTAAAGATTTTATTATTGATGCTTTGAAATTTTGTATTTACATGTATCATCTAATATTGAATGCTCTTTCTTGTATTTACATGCAATACATGTAAATTTCAAACTTACATGTAATGTTTGAATTTTTGACTTTTCTGATGCAAATTTTATATTTGGAATGAAGTAATATCGGTCATTCCATTTTCATTTGTAATTTGTTTCATACTTATTGTTTAAAAGTTTTTAACTTTTCGATGAAGTAATACATGTAAATGTTCTTTCTACCTTTGATTCTCTTTACCATGACCTATGTTCTTTATCACATGTTTGCAAAAATTTTACAATAATCTTATCTTCACACTAACCAATTTTTATTACATTGTTTAGGCTTGGAAGATGTTAAAATTGGAGAAAAAGTTGTAAATAGGGAGTATGTTGTGTTCATTTTATCTTTTACTGCAATCTTTATATATGATTTGTAAATACTAACTTTGAACGAGATCATTTTTACAAGTATTTTAAAATAAGGATTTTTTTGGGTTTTTTTTTTTTTTTTTTTTGTATCATGCTAAGCGATTTTTTTTAGATTGTATATTCAATTTTTTAAAATTCATTTAACATAATAAAATATTTATTATTAACAATTATAATATTTTCTTTTTTAAAATTTATAAAATTTCTTAAATTACAAATAGTCATATAATATATGTTAAATTATTTAAAAAAATAGTTTAATGATAGAAAAAAATTATTAGCTTTTGAAATCCTATCCTACCATTTTTAAACTTATTTGCTTTATTGTTGTTTTTAGCATGAATTTTTTAATTACTTAAATTATGAAAATTTTATAAATAAAATCTTTGCAGATATTATAATGCAGATTGAAGATTGTGTCGTCTAAGTAAATAGATATTAAGATATCAATTAATATAAACTTACGAATGTTCATCCATTTTTTATTCTTTAGTGTTTTTCTCAAGTTTTATTCTTTAGATAGTCATAGTTAAATTTGTTGATTTATAGCGTTACATACCTCACCCTTTATAGTTTGTTTGGCCAAAAGGCCAAGTTGCTTGTTGACTGAAAAATTGTGTTGAAAAATGTGTTTAACCCATATAGATTAAAAGTTGCTTGTTGACTGAAAAATTGCTTGTTGAAAAATGAGGAGAAATAAAAATAAAATTATTTTTAAAATAAAAGAAATTATAACATTTTGTGAGACAAATTTACTTAATTTAATGATGTTATCTTTTGTAGTGCTTTCTTGGTCCCTATCAATTTAGTAACAAAATTAGCAAGAAGTTTTCCTTTGATCGCATTTCAAATGCAATGGTGTATTCAAACAATTATATGGTCCACCGAGTCATTTTACCTAGTAGTTCAAGATTGTCAACATTTGAGAGGCCAATGTATGTTTTAGGCTTTTGAACGTGGGTTCACATGCTGGAGTCCACTTAAAATTGGCATATACTTCGGCAAGGTTATGACTCTTCCATTCAACTCTTCCCTCAAAGACTTGGCTCATAATGGCCCTAACTGTTTTTAATCAAAATGGCATAACCTTGTAGTAATATACCCTTATCCATGAATCACAGAAATTGATATCCAGAGGAGTTATCAACTAACCTGTCATTGTTCATTTGTCACTGTTTTTTCACCAGAACCACGTTACTGGCTTGATGGAGGGATTTGTAGTCAACTTGTGGCAACAAAAATTTGGGTCAATACCATGCAAACAAATCTTTATTAGTTGTTAGGAGCTGTTTTAAACGTGCCTCTAAATCCTGATCAAGGTTGACCACAATCGAAGTGCACTTCTTAGGTTTTGGTCTGAGCTGAAGAGAAATAGTTTCCCTTTTGACCATGGTCATTTGAGTCCAAGCTCCTACTCCAGGCTTCGAGGTCTTGAGGGAGGTTTGTTTAGGCTTCAACCTTTTGCTTGGATATTTCCCTTTGAAAATTTGAAGGCTAAGATTGTACCAATTTTGAGCCATTCATTGATCCTTTCTTATTGTAATTACGTTGCCTTCATCTATTGCAAATTTTGCTACAAGGTGTTTAGTTTAGATGATCACTCTTAGTGCATCGAGAGAATGTCTGCCCAATATTACTTTTTAAGGACTGTAACAATCAACTATCAAGAATTTAGTCTTCATAATTTTGGAACTTGACTTATTGTTGAGGGTTAGCCAAGCTTTGACATATACCTTTAGCTATATCTAGTCCCCGATAAATGCAATAAGGTCGACATTTGTGAATTCCATCTTCTTAAAGACATCATAACACAAAATCTCCACTGAACTCCATTGATTGATGAATACTTTGCCAACATTAACATTGGGGATTAATGTATGGATAACAAAGGGTTGTTATGATCCTGAATCATTTATCCAAAGTTTTCATAACTTTTGGTGATGGTAGGAGTTCAATTTTTAAGGGCCTTCTTGTCGGCGGTCCATATGATCATCACTTCTCTCGTCTTTGACCGCATTGATATCCATCCTCCAACAAAACTTTCAACAATTACTTTGATCAAGGTTTTAACACAAATATCTTTTAATAATAAAATATTTTTTAAAAAATCAAAAGAGTCGCTATTAAAGGTTATTAAGAGAAACTTTAAAAAAACTTTAAAAATTTAATTTTTGAAATCAAAAGTAAATTTAGAAGTTCATTTATGTGTAAAAAAGATATTAACATCTAACAACATCTATTTAAATAATAGTTATCTTAAATTAATTATATAAATTTATTATAATTTTAAAAATATTTATTTAACCTATAAAGAATAATTATTGCTATTTTTATTTCAAAAGAAGAAAATTTATTTATTGAAATATTAATTAATATCTTAGAAAAGAGTAAAAAATATATTTTGAAAATTGTTTTCACTTGACGGAGTCTGATTCCCGCTCTTTCATATTTTGGGTGCAATGAAAAACTCAAAGTCATGTAGTTCTATTATAAAAATTATGAAATTATTTTATTAATTTAAAATTTATAAGATTTTAAAGGAAGGAAATTGTTTTAAGATTAATTATTTTTTCTTTTTAAAAAAATAATTTATATATTTTGAATACAAGATATCACAACTATACATGTTATCCCTTGATAAATAACATAAAAAGTGAAGGAAAATCACACATTCATATTGTAAGTCATTGCAAAAGAGTGTAGTAATTAAGACTAAATATTTTTATTTATAAAAAATATTTTAATATATATTTAAATATAAAATTTGATATTAAAAAAAACTTAAGACAATGTAAGCTATATACAAATCTCTCATAACTTATTTGTCGATTAAAAGGAATATAAATTGCATATCTGTATTGCAATCGTCTCTACATTCCTTAAATCAATGTCAGTAATGCCCTTCATTCCTAGTGGGACTTTAGTGTTCATTGTAGGGTAAAAAAATAATGTTGAAGCATGCCTTCTCTAATGAGCTGCTCAATGACATCTTTTAGTTCATGGACTCATCCATAGTATGACTATAACTATTATGAAAGGCTCAATATTTAGATTATCTTTCTGGTTTTGCTTATGAAGGGATGGAAGCAAACTTTGTGTGCATCACATCTTGGTATATCCAGCTTGGCAATGTGTTTAGTGGATCATATGTATCAACACATCCTCTTGTAATTTTTAGGATGTTCACCTCTAGCATTGGGATCCACCCTAGCCTCAAAAGGTGTATTTTCCTACCTATATATTTGGCTGCTTTGGACCTAAATTCTTCAATCATCCTTAGTTCATTTTTTGCTAGTAAAAGTGCAAACAAGGTTTCCTTTTTAACAAATTACAGAACAATATAGAGCTGGATTATTTCTAATATATATGTGACAAAGTTGTCTCTCTTTAAAATGATTCTTAGTCCTTTTGCTTAATTCTTTCCTAGCATGCATGAGGTTTGAGGTGCTTCTCTCCATAGTATTCAATAGCAGCCGCTATCGCGATGGAGCAACATAATGCCATAATGGAGACCTAATACCATCACACTTTAGAGGAGCAATTATTACACCACAAATAACAGCAAAAAAATGTCAAAAATTGCAGTTGTCATAACCACTATTTTATCCTTTCTAAAATTTCAAACTTGCCCTTTATTTTTCAACATTGGGCAACTTTTAAGGGGAGCAATCTTGGGATTTTGCCCCCTATTTTCTTATCCTCTCCATCCCTCTTTTGTAAGCTCTAGCTTCTCATTTTATATCTCTTTTTTCTTTTTCCTTTCATTTCATCTATGTTCTCTACATTTTCATTGCTTCTATTAACCTTTGTCTCCAGCAAAGCTTCTAACATGACAGAGACATTCTCCAATTATATTATTCATCTTCAATGAAGCCTCTAGCATGACCTAGATTGTTTTGAGTCATCTTCTTCATCCCTATTTGTCTTCTACAAGTTCAGCAAAGCTTCCGATATCACTTACATATTTTTCGGTCATATTTTACATTTCCAACAAACTTGCACATTTCTTAGTGACTAAACATTTTTTTCTTTTTTTTCTTCTCTATTTTTTAATTTCCTTCTTTGTTTTGATTCTCCTACTTTGTCCTATTTCAAATTTTAAAGCTTAAAGTAGTAGCAATGGTTGTGCTTGCCAATAAGTCAAAAGGAACTGCCTCTGTTTCAATTTTTTCATGTGCATAAATGAAGTCATTGAGAAATATAGGTTAACAATGGAACAGTTTAAAAGACATAAACAATAAAAAGTTTGTTACATGTAACTTTGGTAGAAAAACAACTATCGGCAGTATTACCTAAGCAAAAAAACATTAGATAAAAGTAAAGGGAGATGTTGATAGCTGCCCAATGATTCTTAGAAAAAAAAAACAAAAGAAACACTAATAGCATTTCATGAGAAGAAAAAAATATGAAAAAGAGACATATTCACTTTAGCTTGATGATGAGGAAAAAGAGGTGCAAGAAATTCAAAATATTCAAAGTGGAAAAAGATATGCAACCTCTAGTGTTGCATCAGCTTATGTTAGTGGTTGTATTGCCGCCAAAAATGGAAAAAATGTCAAGGATCCCTAGGATTTATTATTATTGAAGAGTTCAAAAACAAACATCAAATTAGCAAAGACAAAAGGACAAAGCAGTATAAATAGTGCTTGTTTCTAGGAGGCAAAAGCAAGAACAATTCAATATATAGAGTGATTCCTTTGTAGGAATGAAATTTCTTTCAATGTTGTGCGCTTAAAAAGTTTCAAATTAATAGTTGAAGCTATTAGAAACTAAGGTCCACACGTAAAGCCTCCTATTTATCATGAGTGTAGACTTTCTCTTCTTAAAAAAAAAAGTGTGGATGTTCAATTATGTTAGATGCATGGATGGATAAAATAAAATAAAATATTGATCAAATTCTTAATAAATTGTCCAACTAGTTCTATGTTTATAGAGAACATTGATGCATCTACTTATATGAAAATTGGAAAAAGTTGTTTGAGCTCTTGAATAATTTTGTTAAGGAGATTGGAAGGGAAAATGTTGAGAAAGTAGTTACTAATAATGAAAGTAATTACATGTTAGTCATTAAGAATTGTTCTTAACTCTAAAATAATATCATTTAAACAGTTTGTATTCATTTTTTATTTGTTTCTAATTTTAGACTATGCAATTTAATTTTAGGTAAATTGTTGCAAGCTAAAAGATCATATTTATTTTTGACTCTATGTGTTGCATGTTATATTAAACATTATAAGGAGGTTCATAAATAAAGCTGAATTGGATAGAGATGGAGTGACAACATTTGTCACAACATTTCTCATATTAAAAAGGTTGCAAAATAAAATAAAATAAAAAACCTTAGAAAAATGTTCAATTTTGAAAAGTGGTTAAAGTCTAAAATAACCAAAGAAGCTAAAGGAAAAAGGTAACAAATGATATGTTTATGCCTTCTTTTCATAATGTTGTTGTTTTCAGGCTTAAAGCTATAGGGCCAGTTGCGTAAGTTCTAAGGCTTGTTGATGATGCAAGAAAGTCTACAATAGATTACATATATAAAGCAATAAAGAAAGCATTCAAAGAAAATGCAAGCAAATATAAGGAAATTTTTGCTATAATTGATAAAAGATGGGAGTGTCAGCTTCAGCATCCATTACATGTTGCAAGTCATTATCTAAATTCTCAAATTTTTTTATAGAAATAAATTTATTGAGAGGCAATGTACAAGTAAAAATGATGTAGATAATACTACAGTTCAGTTGTTAGCATATAGAAAAGCTCAAAGTCTCTTTGGTTAAGTGGAGTAAGACAAAAGGCTACAATGGCTCCTAGTAAGACATTGTTTAACTTTTCATTGTAATGAAATTAGATAGATATAAAGGCCTAATAAGTTATTGCATAACTTGCAGCTAAATAGTGAAAAAGTTATGAAGTACTGATCTAACATATTTTATATTTATATTTATAATTTTATTTTAATTTTTAAACACTTTTTATATGTTTTATTTTGAGAGTTTTTACCACTTTCTAATTATTTGAATAAATTAGGGTTATTACAAATAAATGCTTTAATTCGTATTTTCAGTTATTCTGACCTTTGCATACTTTTTTTGCTATAACTTTTTTTATAGATATCTTTTTTATCTTATTCCAATTGCATTGGATTCTAAACATCCAAGACTTCAAAATGCATATATGGATCGCTGAATTTGGAATTACTTTCTATTTTCTATAATTTTTTGAAGTTGAGGCAGATTTACTAATCTTGTTATAGAATTGCATTTGAACCCTTGTTATTTAATAATTGTATTTGTACTTTTAAATATAATTGAGACCTAAATTTTGGCCATTTAGCTCTTAATAAGAATCCTTGTTTTTACCTCCTTTCAAATTCTCTCATATTTCTCTCATTTTTACTTGAGTTAAGTTTTTCGACGGAATGTTAAATGTCTCATTCAATTCACAGAATTCAGATGATGTAAATCCAATTTGAGTTTTGGGCCAATTGTTCCAAGTTTGTTCTTTTTTTCTCTAATCTCATATTTGTGTATTGTAATTGTGATTAAATTTTCTGCGGTTAAAATTCAAATTAAGATTTGATTGATATTCTGGTTTGATAATTAATTTAGATTAAGTTAAATAATAATTTAATTTAATTCGTAATCCAGTTCGATTAGGTTATAATCACAAAAAAGTTAATCACAATACACAAATTTGATATTAGATAAAATGAGAACAAACTTGGAGCAATTAGCCCAAAACTCAAATTGGATTTACATCATCTCGATTCTGCGAATTGAATGAGAGGTTTAGCTTTCTATCAAAGCACTTAACCCAAGTGAGAATGAGAAAAATATGAGAGAATTCGAGAGAAAGTGAAAATAAAGATTTTTATAAGAGTCAAATTTCAAAAACTCAAAGTATCAAAATTGCACACACTAATTCAGAACCTTATAAGTCTATTTATAGGTTCTAATTAACATAAAACAAATGGCCCAAATTTAGGCCTCAATTATATCTAAAAGCCTAAATACAATTATTAAATAACAATGGTCCAAATGCAATCCCATAACAAGATTCAGCAAATCTACCTCAACTTAAAAAATTAAAGAAAATAGAAAGCAACTCTAAATCCAGTAATCCATACATGCATTTTGAAGCTTTGGATGTATAGAATCTAATGCAATCAAAATTAGTCAAAAAAGATATTTGTAACATAAGTTATAACCAAAAAAGTAGGAAGAGGTCAAAATAATCAAAAATATGAAATTAAAGCATTTATTTGTAATAACCTCAATTTATTTAAATGACTAGAAAATGGTAAAAACTCTAAAAATAAAAAATATGAAAAGTGTTTAGAAATCAAAATAAAACTATAAATATAAACATAAAATATGTTAGATCAAGTACATCTTGATATAAATGAATTTGGAGTGCTTTTGAGCAAGTAAGTAAATGTCAAGTAACTTTAATTTAAAGTGTTTGATCTAATAATATTAAAAGTGAAAAACTAATATATATTTTTATGGTAAAATAGATACATTCTAAAAAGGGAAGTAAACTTCAACATCAAAGGTTACAAGACTTAGTTTTCATTAAATATAACCAAGCTCTTAATGAATATTTTGAGTACTCTAATGTGATGGATCTTATTCTCTTAAAATATGTTAATGATAGTAATGATTGGTTTCTAAAAAAAAACTCTCGAAGATGATGTAGATGAATTAGTGTTTGATAATGATAACTTGACTTGGAGAGTTGTTGCCAATGCAATTGGAGCTAGTGAGTGTATAACCTACACTCGACAATAAGCTAGATTAAAACTCAAGATAATTACAATTGTTTCTTCCTCTAATTCTAAAAGAAAAGGGAAACAAATTATACAAGAAGAAGAATGTGATGATGAAGACTCCAAAGAAGAGGAAGAGGAGGAGAAGGAAATCTCCTACAAAAGTATTGGTGAAAGTAAAAATGAAGAAGACATGTCAGATCTTAGAGATGAAGATGATGATAACTATTAAAATATTTGTATTTGAATTAAATATTTAATATTTTTAAACATCTAAACATTAGAGACCTAAATTTATTTGGTTCTTATATTTTATTGTTACTTGTTATTGATACTGGACGTGTGTTATATTCTTAAACTGTCACGATCCCTTTTTATAAAGGACCGAGAACATTGTTTCTACACCACATACTTATTTAAAAATAGGTAAATAATAGAGAATATAAGTATAAAAATTCACTTCTCATTCAAAGTAAAAATGAAGTTCCTTACAACAAATATCCAACAGATCAACATAATATTACATTTAGTTTATAATATTCAAAATACCAAAAAATTATAATACGTGACTCCCTCGACATGAGGTCTCATATATAAAGAAAAAGGACTTTGATGCATTATTACTCAACTCCAGCTTCTAACTTTTCTTCACTGGCCCCTCAGCCTGTGAAGTAGATGTAACACCTGCTACATCTGCTCACGTACCACCGTACAATCATCGCAGTACACACGCACACAACGACATAGAAAGAAATGCAAGGGTGAGCTTACCAAACATAAAATAAAATTATATATATATAGAGCAAAATATTTCTCACAAAGAATAACCCCATGCATTTCCAGCCCATCTAATGCACAAGATGAAAACGGCTTCCAACTGGTTTCACACCTAATTAATCCGAAGGAACCGAGCCGGTCAGGAGCGTCCCATTCCGGTATTCGGATCCAGACAAAGACAAAGACAAGCTCAAGATGAACTTACCGTTACATGTCTACCCACCTAAACATGTAACTCGGCTCTATAATGATGCAAAACATATATCTCAGCATGATGCACGCCACCAAAATTATTTTAACAGCTCAACTACGGCAAGTTTATAATAGATCAGCCAAAATCTCAGCATTTTAAACTAATTAACAACGATTCTGACTTAGAAAATAGCTTTTATTCAATAGATCTAACAAAATCATATCAAAATATCTTAAAATAACATATTAAACCGTTCAAAACATAGTTCATAGGTTAAAGTAAACTCCCCTTACCTCAGAAAGATGATTCACACTAGATCTACCGAATATTACTTGATTATAACAAAAATTCACCGAAGATTCAGCTTTAGAACGGAGTTTCTCCTAAGAACACCATGAATTTCTATAAAAAAGAGAAGGAGAAGAGAAACTGTCAGGCTTCTAATTTATTATTGAGTAATCTATAATATTTTATACTTGTTCAATGTTAATTGAAGGATTATTTGGTATTGGAATATATTTAGATGGAGTTTGAAATTATTTAAAAAAAAAAAAAAAAAAGTGAACGATGCAGTGTGAACGATTGCCAAATGAACGATAAGCGCCTATGAACGTGCAAACCGCGTGTGAACAGGTGCAAACCGCGTATGAAGCAGTGCAAACCGCGTACAAACCGTGTATGAACAGTGCCAACCGCGTATGTACGATGGCTGCGACGTCATCGGTGACGTCACATACGCGTCTGATGCGTGTACGATACTCGTGTCTGATGTTTCGGCGATGAACAGTAAGGCGGTGAACAGTGTTTCCGGCGATGAACAGTAAATTCCGCGTGAACAGTTAATTTCAAAAATTTTCTATAAAAAGGGGGCTTCACACGAAATTTTCATTTCTTCACCTCTATCCAAGGTTCTCAAAGGTTCTAAGGCCGTAAACCACCATTTCTCTCATACTAAACCTTCCTAAACTTAGATTTCTCGAGATCCGAGATTCTACATCTATTACGAAGTATTGGAAGTAAGTTTCTTTAAGTTTGAAGCTAGATTTACCGTTCGTTTCTCTTCTCCTTCTCTTTCTTATAGAAATTCATGGTGTTCTTAGGAGAAACTCCGTTCTAAAGCTGAATCTTCGGTGAATTTTGCTATAATCAAGTAATATTCGGTAGATCTAGTGTGAATCATCTTTCTGAGGTAAGGGGAGTTTACTTTAACCTATGAATTATGTTTTGAACGGTTTAATATGCTACTTCAAGATATTTTGATATGATTTTGTTAGATCTATTGAATAAAAGCTATTTTCTAAGTCAGAATCGTTGTTAATTAGTTTAAAATGCTGAGATTTTGGCTGATCTATTATAAACTTACCGTAGTTGAGCTATTAAAATAATTTTGGTGGCGTGCATCATGCTGAGATATATGTTTTGCATCATTATAGAGCCGAGTTACATGTTTAGGTGGGTAGACATGTAACGGTAAGTTCATGCCGAGTCATCTTTGTCTTTGTCTGGATCCAGATACTGGAATGGGTCGCTCCGGACCGGCTCGGTTCCTTCGGATTAATTAGGCTGTGAAACCAGTTGGAAGCCGTTTTCATGTCGTGCATTAGATGGGCTGGAAATGCATGGGGTTATTGCTGCGAGAAATATTTTGCTCTATATATATATAATTTTATTTTATGTTTGGTAAGCTCACCCTTGCATTTCTTTCTATGTCGTTGTGTGCGTGTGTACTGCGATGATCGTACGGTGGTACGTGAGCAGATGTAGCAGGTGTTGCATCTACTTCACAGGCTGAGGGGCCAGTGAAGAAAAGTTAGAAGCTGGAGTTGAGTAATAATGCATTAGAGTCCTTTTTCTTTATATATGAGACCTCATGTCGAGGAGTCACGTATTATAATTTTTTGGTATTTTGAATATTATAAACTAAATGTAATATTATGTTGATCTGTTGGATATTTGTTGTAAGGAACTTCATTTTTACTTTGAATGAGAAGTGAATTTTTATACTTATATTCTCTATTATTTATCTATTTTTAAAATAAGTATGTGGTGTAGAAATAATGTTCTCGGTCCTTTATAAAAAGGGGTCGTGACATTTTTAGTGGTATCGAGCATGGTCTAGGTAAACCTACGGGGTGAGGTTGTTAGGCGTCGGTTGTGCATATTAAACATGTGAGTTTTAGCCGTGAATCATATATCATGATTTCTATTCATCAAGTTGTGAGGGAACGAGCTTGATCACCTCGATTCTCGGACATGATTGATGTAGGAAACTTGGTATATGATACTTGGGTGAGCTATAGGTGAGTCGTCTTGTGTGAATAAGAGACTGTTAAGCTAAGTTGTAAATGATTGCTTGAAATGAGTGTGTTTGCTATGCTATGTGAATGTTGATATGTTGTTATACCGAGTACTAAATTGATTAAATTTTTATGATATACTAAATATGAATATATCACCGTAAGCTGAATCGTGAATATAGCTATGTGGTGGTATTCTTGAATGTGTTAAACGTTAGTAATTTAAGCTAGTCTATATATTAGAATGGCTAGACCAAGAAGATCTGCTGCAAATCCTCCTCCTATCGATGTGAACCAAATGGCTCATGCCATGGAGGCCATGGCGACCTTGTTAGGCGAGTCTAGATATGATTCAGCGACGACAGGCTGCAAATCAAGCCGCTGCTGCAGCACGAGCGGCGGCCTCTGCCTTGCACCTCTTCTGAATACCATGGGTTGTCGAGTTCGAAAGAATGATCCTCCTCAATTCACGGGAGTGGATGGACCGGATCTTCTTGAACTGCGGATCGTGGAGATTGAGAAGATCTTCCTAACCATGGGTTGCGCCGAGGAGAGAAAGGTGATATATGCTACGTATATGCCGATAGGGGATGCGAGAGATGTGGTGGCACGGAGCTCGTACTATGCTAAAGGCCCGAGGTGAAGTCATTACTTGGGCTGTATTTAGAAGTAGTTTTCTCGGGAAAGTTTTTCCCTTCTCATGTTCGTGCCGCCAAAGAACGAGAGTTTCTAAACTTGGTGTAAGGAAACTCATCGGTCTATGAGTATGCAATACGGTTTGAGCGGCTCTACAGATTTTATTCTCACCCGACTTCGGAGGAGTGGAGATGTCGAGGTTTTCAGACGGGCTGAGAACTGACATAAAGAGGATTTTGATCCCACTCAGGATCACGGAGTTTGCTGACTTGGTGGATCAAGCCACCATTATAGAGAGTCTTAATGCGGAGGATGTTGGTGGAGTTGGGAAGGCTCCATCTAGTAGAGCTGCTAGCGATTATGGTAATGGAGGTAAAGGCGCTAAGAAGGTACTTTTCTTTTTGTATTATTTGATTCTGGAGCCACACACTCTTTTATTGCGGACAATTGTGTGAGAAACTTAGGATTACCGGTGGACGATCTAGGATGTGACTTAGTAGTATCGACACCTACTTTAAGTTCAATTAAGACTTCGACGGTTTGTGTTAGGTGTCCCATAGCAATTGAGGGACGAAGATACAAAGTAAATCTTATTTGTATCCCGATGTCAGGGTTAGATGTAATCTTGGGTATGGATTGGCTAGCGCCAATCGTGTGCTAATTGATTGTGGCGGAGGTGTTTAATCTTTCTGAGCAGCAAGATTGTGTAGAATTAATTTCTACTCGCCAAGTAGAAACATCCTTAGGTGAGGGAGTATCTTGTTTTGTTTTGTTGGGAGTTATGAATGCGAAGTGGAGCAAAGCCTTCGATCAATACCGTAGTACGAGAATTCCACGAGATTTTCCCAGAGGATATTCTGGAATACCTCCACGTAGAGAGGTAGAGTTTGCTATAGATTTGATTCCTGGAGCTGAGCTGGTGTACGTAGTACCGTATAGAATGGCGCCAAAAGAGTTAATTGAGCTTAAGGAGCAGATCGAGGATCTAATGCGTAAACGAGATGATTAGACCAAGTGTATCGCCTTGGAGAGCCCCGATTCTCTTGGTGAAAAAGAAAGACGGAAGTTCTAGATTATGTGTGGATTATCGCAAGTTGAATAAGTTGACAATTAAGAACAAGTACCCATTGCCGCGAATCGATGATTTGATGGACCACCGAGAGGTGCTAAGGTATTCTCTAAAATTGATTTGAAGTCCGGGTACCATCGGATCCGAGTGAAGGATGAAGATATTCCTAAGACTGCTTTTCGCACTAGATATGGTCATTATGAGTATATAGTGATGCCTTTTGGAGTTACAAATGCTCCATTTGTGTTTATGGACTACATGAATCGGATCTTTAGACCTTTTACGGATCGATTTGTGGTAGTTTTTATTGATAATATTTTAATTTATTCTAGTTCGTCAGAGGAACATGAAGAGCATTTGAGAACTGTACTTAATGTTTTAAGGGAAAAACAGTTGTATGCTAAACTGTCTAAGTGTGAGTTTTGGCTAGAGGAAGTGAAGTTCCTTGGTCATGTTATTTCAGCTAAAGGAATTGCAGTTGATCCTTCCAAAGTTGAAGCGGTGTTGCAGTGGGAAAGGCCGAAGACGACCTCGAGAGATTCGTAGTTTTGTGGGCCTAGCAGGTTACTACGGAGATTTATAGAGAGATTCGCGAAGATAGCTGCACCATTAACACGGTTAACTCGCCGTGATCAACCCTTTGTGTGGATCGAGGAATGTGAGCAAAGCTTTAATGAGTTAAAACAGAGACTAACTTCTTCGCCGGTGTTGATTCTCCCCGATACTAGTTGACCGTTTGAGGTGTCTTTGTGATGCTTCTCATCGGGGATTGGGATGTGTGTTGATGCAAGATAAGAGAGTGGTAGCTTATGCATCTCGTCAATTACGAACTCATGAGCGAAATTACCCGATTCATGACCTTGAGTTAGTTCTTGTAGTCTTTGCTACGAAGGTGTGGCGACACTATCTTTATGGAGCTCGGTTCGATGTATATAGTGATCATAAGAGTCTGAAGTATTTATTTGATCGGCGAGAGTTAAATATGAGGCAGAGACGTTGGGTGGAATTCCTTAAGGATTATGATTTTCAGCTCCAATACCATCCAGGAAAAGCTAACGTGGTGGCCGATGCATTAAGTAGAAATGTGGTTCAGGCATTCTCCCTAAGAGTCAGTGAAACCCTTTTGGTAGAACAATTCCGAGAGCTGAACATACATGTGGACTTATCACCCGAAAAGATTAGTTGTAGCCGAATTGTGGTGACTAATAATTTCTTACAGGAAATTAAAGATAAACAATTGTGGGATCCAATGTTATGTCGGATTGTATTTCTCTTAGGGACAGATAAGACAAAGGGTTTCAGTAAAGGTGTTGATGGTATTCTCAGATGTCAAGGTCGAGTTTGTGTCCCTAGAGATACTGAATTAAAGAGAGCAATTCTAGAAGAAGGACATAAGGGTAGTCTCAACATTCATCCTGGTGTTACCAAGATGTATCAAGATTTAAAGCGAGATGTTTTGGTGGCCGGGCATGAAGCGAGAGATAGCTGAGTTTGTTAAAGCACTCGCTTGACTTGTCAAAAGGCAAAAGCGAGCATCAAAGCCCTCCAGGAGAGTTACAAACGATGGAAATTCCAGAGTGGAAGTGGGACCATGTGACTATGGACTTTGTGTCCCATCTACCTAGAACAGCTTAGGAATCATGATGCGGTGTGGGTCATAGTTGATAGGCTAACCAAGAGTGCACATTTCTTGCCAATTAACATGACCTTTAGCTTGGAGAAATTAGCGAATTGTACATTAGAGAGATTGTCGGGTTGCATGGAGTACCTTCTAGTATTATCTCCGATAGGGATCCTCGATTCACTTCCCGCTTTGGCGAGTTTCCAAGAATCTATGGGCACACGGTTGAGGTTGAGTTCGCATACCATCCGCAAACAGATGGTCAATACGAGCGTACTATTCAAACCTTAGAAGACTTATTGCGGACTTGCATTGTAGAACAGAGGAGTAATTGGGAGGATATGCTTCCTTTGGTAGAATTCACTTATAATAATAGCTATCATTCGAGTATAGATATGGCACCATTTGAAGCTCGTATGGTAGAAGGTGTAGAACCCCTATCTCGTTGGTTCCAAGATGGAGTACATTTGATGGTTGGACTGAAATGCTGCAAGAGACTAAGGAGAAAGTTGAACTTATTAGAGAAAAGCTAAGAGCTACCCAAAGTCGACGTAAATCTTATCTTGGCCGACGTGAGAAGATCCCTAGAATTTGAGGTTGGTGATCATGTGTTCTTAAGAGTATCACGCACTACGGGTGTGGGCGAGCCTTAAGAGCAAAGAAGTTAACACCTAAGTTCATAGGACCGTATCGAGATATTACATCGTCGAGGACCGGTAGCCTATGAATTAGCGTTACCACCTCGGTTGTCCGGAATACATAATGTTTTCCATGTGTCGCGATTAAAGAAGTATGTTCCAGATTTGTCTCATGTAATTGAGCACGATGTTGTGGAGTTACGAGATGACTTGTCCGTGGAGGTCCCAGCTGCTCGTATCGAGGAAACTAGAGTTAAGAAACTTAGAGGTAAGTCTATTCGGTTAGTAAAGGTTGTTTGGGACCAAATAACTGGTGATGCCACATGGGAGTTAGAAGAAAGAATGAGAGAGTTGTACCCTCATCTTTTCTTTGGGGAATGAAATTTTCGAAGACGAAAATTTATTTTCGGGGGGAGAATTGTCAGGCTTCTAATTTATTATTGAGTAATCTATAATATTTTATACTTGTTCAATGTTAATTGAAGGATTATTTGGTATTGGAATATATTTAGATGGAGTTTGAAATTATTTAAAAAAAAAAAAAAAAAGTGAACAGTACCGTGTGAACAGTGCCAAATGAACAGTAAACTGCCTATGAACAGTGCAAACCGCGTGTGAACAGTGCAAACCGCGTATGAACAGTGCAAACCGCGTATGAACAGTGTATGAACAGTGCCAACCGCGTATGTACAGTGACTGCTGACGTCATCGGTGACGTCACATACGCGTACAGTGCGTGAACAGTGTTTCCGGCGATGAACAGTAAATTCCGCGTGAACAGTTAATTTCAAAAATTTTCTATAAAAAGGGGGCTTCACACGAAATTTTCATTTCTTCACCTCTATCCAAGGTTCTCAAAGGTTCTAAGGCCGTAAACCACCATTTCTCTCATACTAAACCTTCCTAAACTTAGATTTCTCGCCAGATCTGAGATTCTACATCTATTCTGAAGTATTGGAAGTAAGTTTCTTTAAGTTTGAAGCTAGATTTACCGTTCGTTTCTCTTCTCCTTCTCTTTCTTATAGAAATTCATGGTGTTCTTAGGAGAAACTCCGTTCTAAAGCTGAATCTTCGGTGAATTTTGCTATAATCAAGTAATATTCGGTAGATCTAGTGTGAATCATCTTTCTGAGGTAAGGGGAGTTTACTTTAACCTATGAATTATGTTTTGAACGGTTTAATATGCTACTTCAAGATATTTTGATATGATTTTGTTAGATCTATTGAATAAAAGCTATTTTCTAAGCTGTAACTGTTGTTAATTAGTTTAAAATGCTGAGATTTTGGCTGATCTATTATAAACTTGCCATAGTTGAGCTGTTAAAATAATTTTGGTGGCGTGCATCATGCTGAGATATATGTTTTGCATCATTATAGAGCCGAGTTACATGTTTAGGTGGGTAGACATGTAACGGTAAGTTCATCTTGATTTCTTTGTCTTTGTCTGTCTGGATCCAGATACGGAATGGGTCGCTCCGGACCGCTCGGTTCCTTCTGGATTAATTAGGGTGAAACCAGTTGGAAGCCGTTTTCATGCTGTGCATTAGATGGGCTGGAAATGCATGGGGTTATTGCTGCGAGAAATATTTTGCTCTATATATATATAATTTTATTTTATGTTTGGTAAGCTCACCCTTGCATTTCTTTCTATGTCGTTGTGTGCGTGTGTACTGCGATGATCGTACGGTGGTACGTGAGCAGATGTAGCAGTGTTGCATCTACTTCACGGTGAGGGCCAGTGAAGAAAAGTTAGAAGCTGGAGTTGAGTAATAATGCATTAGAGTCCTTTTTCTTTATATATGAGACCTCATGTCGAGGGAGTCACGTATTATAATTTTTTTTTTGTATTTTGAATATTATAAACTAAATGTAATATTATGTTGATCTGTTGGATATTTGTTGTAAGGAACTTCATTTTTACTTTGAATGAGAAGTGAATTTTTATACTTATATTCTCTATTATTTATCTATTTTTAAAATAAGTATGTGGTGTAGAAATAATGTTCTCGGTCCTTTATAAAAAGGGGTCGTGACAGAAACGAACGGTAAATCTAACTTCAAACTTAAAGAAACTTACTTCCAATCCTTCAGAATAGATGTAGAATCTCAGATCTGACGAGAAATCTAAGTTTAGGAAGGTTTAGTATGAGAGAAATGGTAGTTTACGGCCTTAGAACCTTTGAGAACCTTGGATAGAGGTGAAGAAATGAAAATTTCGTGTGAAACCCCCTTTTTATAGAAAATTTTCAAAATTTACTGTTCACGACGGAATTTACTGTTCACCACAAGAAACACTGTTCACCGTCTTACTGTTCACGCCGGAAAATACTGTTCAGGGCACTGTTCACGCCGGAAAACACTGCACACGCGTACTGTACACGCACTGTACGCGTATGTGACGTCACCGATGACGTCAGCAGTCACTGTACATACGTGGTTGGTACTGTTCATACACGGTTTGTACGCGGTTTGCAATGTTCACACGCGGTTTGCACTGTTCATACGCGGTTTGCACTGTTCACACGGTACTGTTCACTTTTTTTTTTTTTTTTAAAAAATAATTTCAACTCCATCTAAATATATTCCAATACCAAATAATCCTTCAATTAACATTGAACAAGTATAAAATATTATAGATTACTCAATAATAAATTAGAAGCCTGACAATTCTCCCCCCGAAAATAAATTTTCGTCCTCGAAAATTTCATTCCCTAGAGAAAAGATGAGGATACAACTCTCTCATTCTTTCTTCTAACTCCCATGTGGCTTCACCAGTTATTTGGTCCCAAACAACCTTTACTAACCGAATAGACTTATCTCTAAGTTTCTTAACTCTAGTTTCCTCGATACGAGCAGCTGAGACCTCCACAGACAAGTCATCTCGTAACTCCACAACATCAGGCTCAATTACATGAGACAAATCTGGAACATACTTCTTTAGCTGCGACACATGGAAAACATTATGTATTCCAGACAACTGAGGTGGTAACGCTAATTTATAGGCTACTGGTCCTCGACGATGTAATATCTGATACGGTCCTATGAACTTAGGTGTTAACTTCTTGGCTCTTAAGGCTCGCCCCACACCTGTAGTGCGTGATACTCTTAAGAATACATGATCACCAACCTCAAATTCTAGGGATCTTCTGCGTCGGTCAGCATAAGAATTCTGTAGACTTTGGGTAGCTCTTAGCTTTTCTCTAATAAGTTCAACTTTCTCCTTAGTTTCTTGCAGCATTTCAGGTCCAACCATCAAATGTACTCCATCTTGGAACCAACAGATAGGGGTTCTACACCTTCTACCATACAGAGCTTCAAATGGTGCCATATCTATACTCGAATGATAGCTATTATTATAAGTGAATTCTACCAAAGGAAGCCTATCCTCCCAATTACTCCTCTGCTCTACAATGCAAGTCCGCAATAAGTCTTCTAAGGTCTGAATAGTACGCTCAGATTGACCATCTGTTTGCGGATGGTATGCAGAACTCAACCTCAACCGTGTGCCCATAGATTCTTGGAAACTCGCCAAAGCGGGAAGTGAACCGAGGATCCCTATCAGAGATAATACTAGAAGGTACTCCATGCAACCTGACAATCTCTCTAATGTACAATTCTGCTAATTTCTCCAAGCTAAAGGTCATGTTAATTGGCAAAAAATGTGCACTCTTGTTTAGCCTATCAACTATGACCCACACTGCATCATGATTCCTAACTGTTCTAGGTAGATGGGACACAAAGTCCATAGTCACATGGTCCCACTTCCACTCTGGAATTTCCATCGTTTGTAACTCTCCTGGAGGGCTTTGGTGCTCCGCTTTTGCCTTTTGACAAGTCAAGTAGGCTTTAACAAACTCAGCTATCTCTCGCTTCATGCCTGGCCACCAAAACATCTGCTTTAAATCTTGATACATCTTGGTAACACCAGGATGAATGTTGAGACTACCCTTATGTCCTTCTTCTAGAATTGCTCTCTTTAATTCAGTATCTCTAGGGACACAAACTCGACCTTGACATCTGAGAATACCATCAACACCTTTACTGAAACCCTTTGTCTTATCTGTCCCTAAGAGAAATACAATCCGACATAACATTGGATCCCACAATTGTTTATCTTTAATTTCCTGTAAGAAATTATTAGTCACCACAATTCGGCTACAACTAATCTTTTCGAGTGATAAGTCCACATGTATGTTCAGGTCTCGGAATTGTTCTACCAAAAGGGTTTCACTGACTCTTAGGGAGAATGCCTGAACCACATTCCTACTTAATGCATCGGCCACCACGTTAGCTTTTCCTGGATGGTATTGGAGCTGAAAATCATAATCCTTAAGGAATTCCACCCAACGTCTCTGCCTCATATTTAACTCTCGCTAATCAAATAAATACTTCAGACTCTTATGATCACTATATACATCAAACTGAGCTCCATAAAGATATTGTCGCCACACCTTCAGAGCAAAGACTACAGCAGCTAACTCAAGGTCATGAATCGGGTAATTTCGCTCATGAGTTCGCAATTGACGAGATGCATAAGCTACCACTCTCTTATCTTGCATCAACACACATCCCAATCACGATGAGAAGCATCACAAGTACACCTCAAACGGTCGACTAGTATCAGGGAGAATCAACACCGGCGAAGAAGTTAGTCTCTGTTTTAACTCATTAAAGCTTTGCTCACATTCCTCAGTCCACACAAATGGTTGATCACGGCGAGTTAACCGTGTTAATGGTGCAGCTATCTTCGCGAATCCCTCTATAAATCTCCGGTAGTAACCTGCTAGGCCCACAAAACTACGAATCTCTGAGGCTGTCTTCGGCCTTTCCCACTGCAACACCGCTTCAACTTTGGAAGGATCAACTGCAATTCCTTTAGCTGAAATAACATGACCAAGGAACTTCACTTCCTCTAGCCAAAACTCACACTTAGACAGTTTAGCATACAACTGTTTTTCCCTTAAAACATTAAGTACAGTCCTCAAATGCTCTTCATGTTCTTCTGACGAATTAGAATAAATTAAAATATCATCAATAAAGACTACCACAAATCGATCCAGGAAAGGTCTAAAGATCCGATTCATGTAGTCCATAAACACAGCTGGAGCATTTGTAACTCCAAAAGGCATCACTATATACTCATAATGACCATATCTAGTGCGAAAAGCAGTCTTAGGAATATCTTCATCCTTCACTCGGATCTGATGGTACCCAGACTTCAAATCAATCTTAGAGAATACCTTAGCACCTCTCAGCTGGTCCATCAAATCATTGATTCGCGGCAATGGGTACTTGTTCTTAATTGTCAACTTATTCAACTTACGATAATCCACACATAATCTAGAACATCCGTCCTTCTTTTTCACCAAGAGAACTGGGGCTCCCCAAGGTGATACACTTGGTCTAATCATCTGTTTACACATTAGATCCTCGTTCTGCTCCTTAAGCTCAATTAACTCTTTTGGCGCCATTCTATACGGTACTACAGACACTGGCTCAGCTCCAGGAATCAAATCTATAGCAAACTCTACCTCTCTACGTGGAGGTATTCCAGGAATATCCTCTGGAAAAATCTCAGGGAATTCTCGTACTACTGGTATTGACTGAAGGCTTTGCTCCACTTCTGCATTCATAACTCCCAACAAAACAAAACAAGATACTCCCTCAGCTAAGGATGTTTCTACTTGGCTAGTAGAAATCAATTCTACACAATCTTTCTGCTCAGGAAAGATTAAACACCTCCGGCCACAATCAATTAGCACACGATTGGCAGTTAGCCAATCCATACCCAGGATTACATCTAACCCCGACATCGGGATACAAATAAGATTTACTTTGTATCTTCGTCCCTCAATTACTATGGGACACCTAACACAAAGCGTCGAAGTCTTAATTGAACTTAAAGTAGGTGTCGATACTACTAAGTCACATCCTAGATCGCCCACCGGTAATCCTAAGTTTCTCACACAATTGTCCGCAATAAAAGAGTGTGTGGCTCCAGAATCAAATAATACAGAAAGAAAAGTACCTGCCACTACCGCTGTTCCTTGAACAAGATCTGTCGCCTGGGCTGCCTCTGATGCAGAAGTAGTGAATACACGTCCCTCCGCTCTCGATCTGGTTGTTGTTGGAGCCCTAGTTGCTTTAGACCTAATAGCGTGCAAGACGCTAGCAGAAGACGAAACTGCCCTACTAGGCGTAGGACAGTCCCTTGCAAGGTGCCCTGGCTGCTGGCACGAGAAGCAAACTCTTACATCAGTCTGTGGGCACTGGCTCAGATAGTGTGGTCCACCACACCTAAAACATCTGACAATCTGCGACACTGAGACTCTAGGAGAAGAAGAAATTGCTCCCCTAGGCTGAAATGTAGAAGTAGCAGTCCCTACTGGCACCGGGGCTGATGCTGCCGATCCTCTTGACTGATATGATCGAGGCTAGCATTGGCGTAGCGACCGACTGTAGGGACCCTTCTTAGCGCCCTTACCTCCATTACCATAACTGCTAGCAGCTCTACTAGATGGAGCCTTCCCAACTCCACCAACATCCTCTGCATTAAGACTCTCTATAATGGTGGCTTGATCCACCAAGTCGCAAACTCGTGATCCCGAGTGGGATCAAAATCCTCTTTATGTCGGTTCTCGGCCCGTCGAAAACCTCGACATCTCCACTCCTCCGAAGTCGGGTGAGAATAAAATCTGAGAGCCGCTCAAACTGTATTGCATACTCATAGACCGATGAGTTTCCTTGCACCAAGTTTAGAAACTCTCGTTCTTTGGCGACACGAACATGAGAAGGGAAAAACTTTCCCGTAAAACTACTTCTAAATACAGCCCAAGTAATGACTTCACCTCGGGCCTCTAGCATAGTACGAGCTCCGTGCCACCACATCTCTGCATCCCCTATCGGCATATACGTAGCATATATCACCTTTCTCTCCTCGGCGCAACCCATGGTTAGGAAGATCTTCTCAATCTCCCGATCCAGAGTTCGGCGACATCCGGTCCACCCACTCCCGTGAATTGAGGAGGATCATTCTTTCGAACTCGACAACCCATGGTATTCGGGAAGAGGTGCAGGTGAGGCGATGGCTGCTTGCTGTCTTTGCAGCGACGGCTTGATTTGCGACTGCTGGCTGCTGAATCATATCTAGACTCTGCCTAACAGTGGTTGCCATGGCCTCCATGGCATGAGCCATTTGGTTCACATCAGCAGGAGGAGGATTTGCAGCAGATCTTCTTGGTCTAGCCATCCTAATATATAGACTAGCTTAAATTACTAACGTTTAACATATTCAAAGCAATACCACCACATAGCTATATTCACAGATTCACTTACGGTGATATATTCATATTTAGTATATCATAAAAATTTAATCAATTTAGTACTCGGCATAACAACATATCAACATTCACATAGCATAGCAAACACACTCATTTCAGCAATCATTTACAGCTTAGCTTAACAGTCTCTTATTCACACAGTACGACTCACCTATAGCTCACCCAAGTATCATATACTAAGTTTCCTACATCAATCATGTCTGAGAATCGAGGTGATCAAGCTCGTTCCCTCACAACTTGATGAATAGAAATCATGATATATGATTCACAACTAAAACTCACATGTTTAATATGCACAACTGACGCCTAACAACCTCACCCTGTAGGTTTACCTAGACCATGCTCTGATACCACTAAAATGTCACGATCCCTTTTTATAAAGGACCGAGAACATTGTTTCTACACCACATACTTATTTAAAAATAGGTAAATAATAGAGAATATAAGTATAAAAATTCACTTCTCATTCAAAGTAAAAATGAAGTTCCTTACAACAAATATCCAACAGATCAACATAATATTATATTTAGTTTATAATATTCAAAATACCAAAAAAATTATAATACGTGACTCCCTCGACATGAGGTCTCATATATAAAGAAAAAGGACTTTGATGCATTATTACTCAACTCCAGCTTCTAACTTTTCTTCTTGGCCCCTCGGCTGTGAAGTAGATGTAACACTGCTACATCCGCTCACGTACCACCGTACAATCATCGCAGTACACACGCACACAACGACATAGAAAGAAATGCAAGGGTGAGCTTACCAAACATAAAATAAAATTATATATATATAGAGCAAAATATTTCTCACAAAGAATAACCCCATGCATTTCCAGCCCATCTAATGCACAGCATGAAAACGGCTTCCAACTGGTTTCACGACCTAATTAATCCGTAAGGAACCGAGCTGGCCGGAGCGACCCATTCCTAGATTCTGGATCCAGATAAAGACAAAGACAAAGAAATTTCAAAGATGAACTTACCGTTACATGTCTACCCACCTAAACATGTAACTCGGCTCTATAATGATGCAAAACATATATCTCGGCATGATGCACGCCACCAAAATTATTTTAACAGCTCAACTACGGCAAGTTTATAATAGATCGGCCAAAATCTCGGCATTTTAAACTAATTAACAACGATTCTGACTTAGAAAATAGCTTTTATTCAATAGATCTAACAAAATCATATCAAAATATCTTGAAATAACATATTAAACCGTTCAAAACATAGTTCATAGGTTAAAGTAAACTCCCCTTACCTCAGAAAGATGATTCACACTAGATCTACCGAATATTACTTGATTATAACAAAAATTCACCGAAGATTCAGCTTTAGAACGGAGTTTCTCCTAAGAACACCATGAATTTCTATAAGAAAGAGAAGGAGAAGAGAAACGAACGGTAAATCTAGCTTCAAACTTAAAGAAACTTACTTCCAATCCTTCAGAATAGATGTAGAATCTCAGATCTGACGAGAAATCTAAGTTTAGGAAGGTTTAGTATGAGAGAAATGGTGGTTTACGGCCTTAGAACCTTTGAGAACCTTGGATAGAGGTGAAGAAATGAAAATTTCGTGTGAAACCCCCTTTTTATAGAAAATTTTTGAAATTTACTGTTCACGACGGAATTTACTGTTCACCGCCAGAAACACTGTTCACCGCCTTACTGTTCACGCCGGAAAATACTGTTCAGGGCACTGTTCACGCCGGAAAACACTGCACACGCGTACTGTACACACACTGTACGCGTATGTGACGTCACCGATGACGTCAGCAGTCACTGTACATACGCGGTTGGTACTGTTCATACACGGTTTGTACGCGGTTTGCACTGTTCACACGCGGTTTGCACTGTTCATACGCGGTTTGCACTGTTCACACGGTACTGTTCACTTTTTTTTTTTTTTTAAATAATTTCAACTCTATCTAAATATATTCCAATACCAAATAATCCTTCAATTAACATTGAACAAGTATAAAATATTATAGATTACTCAATAATAAATTAGAAGCCTGACATAAAATTTTGTTTTTAGTCATTAATATTGCATGTCTTTAATTTAGGTCTTAATTTTATATTTTTCAGCATATATGTGTGTTGCTTAATTTATAATAGGTATATTTAAAATGTAAAAAATAGCGATCATTCTGCTATATGTTGTCCGGCTATAGCGTTTTAGCGATTGATTGCTTCATGCCACTATATAAGATTGATTAATATGCTTGTCTCATAATAGCAAAGTGTCATGTGAATGCTTGACTCCAAATCATCCCAATTGTTAATGGACGCCTTAATGGTTTATCATTGGGTCAATAATGCTAATCCCTCTTTTTGTGCTACCCCTACTCCTAGGGAGGAAATAAGATACGGGAGTATCCAAAACTAGCTCAAGGCTTTCACCTTTGAGGGTTTGTGGAAAAGACTAGTAGATGACCTTTTTTAAGTGCTCTCAAGAATGACATCTCAAGTTGATAAGGTGGGTTTCTGTGGGAGAAGGTCTCTTCCACTTGTCTACAAGGGTGATTCTTAAGCTACGACAATATGGTGTGTGCTGCATTATAGAGTGTTGGGAATGGATTTAACATTTTCCACAGGAAACACCAATGATGTGTACAAGAGAGTGAGGGCAGCCTAAATTTCTAATATGAATGGTGTGAGATGCTAGTAATAATGGTTCACAGTGCTCCAGTGACTTTTAAGGAGTAGTGTCTCTATAGGAAACACCTTAATCAGTAAAAATATGGCAAGAGTAAGGGTGTAGGATATCACATCACACACTTATATATAAATATATAGAATTTTAAATAATTATTTTTAACAAATTTGACATAAATGTTGATAAATTTTTTATTAAAAAAATAAAGTTATTAATATACATTTAAAATTCAATAATATGCAAATATTTACATAAATAAAATATTAAATTATTAGTTAATTTATCAATTTATATGTAATATATAAGTATATAATTTAATTTATTGTATCAGTAATATTTTTTTATATTACATTAATGTTACGTGTATTTGTTAATTTAAAAGAATAAATTAATGAAGCAAATAAAATTAAATATTTTGTAATTATTTTACTCTTTTTAATTTAATAGTTATTATTATTGTCATTATATATATATATATATATATATTGCATTGAGTTTAAATTTATTTATTTTTAAAACATAATAATTTTCTTTTAACTGATTCAATAAATTATGTGAATGTTATTTTTTGTGATCAATTTTATGTGTTCACTATGACTTAATTTATTTAATATAAGATGTCTTTAAATAAACAAAATATACTTATTAATATATTATATTATAATTCTTTTTATTTATAATTTTATTAAATAGAAATATATTCTATAAAAATTAAAAATATTTATACACAATTACACTTTTTAAAAAATAAATTTACTCAATAATAAATTATTATATTTATTACATTTAAATAAGTTAAAGAGTGATTAAGCCTTTGAACAGAAACAAGACGCAATCAAAATTAAACGAAAAAAAAATTTATAAATAAAATAATATTATTATATTAATATATTTTTTATATTCTTAATTTTATTATTATTAATATTTAATTATTATATTAATATATTATGTTTAATTCTTTTTCTTTATAATAAATATAAATTATATTTTATTCAAAATTAAAATTTTATAAAAAATGTTAATAAAATAAAATAAGTCAATATACAATATATATATATATATAATAAGACCATATAGTAAATAATATAAATAATATAATTTTAAATAATTATGTGTTTTATTTTTATTGGTATAAATTTTTTGAGTAAAATACCTATAAAAAAATTTTTAGATATCAGGTCCACAGCATATAGTCACACACCTAAATATAAGTATGTTAAATTTTAAATAATTATTTTTTTATATATTATATCAATGTAAATAAAAAATTATATTATTAATTAATTTATCAATTTATGTATAATATGTAAATATATGATTTAATATATTATATCAATAATATTTTCTATATTATATTAATATATATTATAGTTAATTTTACCTACATATGTTAATTATTATATTTATTACATTTAAAGAAGCTGAAGAACGTTTAGATCTTTGAATAAGAATAGGATACAATCAAAACGAAATAAATTAAAATTTAAAAATAAAATAATAATATTATATTAATATATTTTTAATTTTATTATTATTAATATTTAATTAGTATATTAATATATTATGTCATAATTTTTTTTATTTATAATAAATAGAAATTACTTAAATATGAATTATATTTTATTTAAAAATAAAAATTTATAAAAAAATAATAAAAAATAAAATAAATATTTAATATAATATATATATATATATATATAATAGGACCATGTAGCAACTAACAAATAATATAAATAATATAATTTTAAATAAATTATATATAATAATATGTATTTTTGTAATTTATCACGTATTTCATTTTTTTTTATAAATTTTTTGACCACAGTATTTATGCAAAAATTTTAGAATATCATAGCACACACTTAAATATAAATATATAAAATTTTAAATAATTTTTAATAAATTTTACATAAATGTTGATAGATTTTTTATTAAAAAATATAGTTATTAATATATATTTAAAATTTAATAATATGTAAATATTTACATAAATAAAATATTAAATTATTAGTTAATTTATCAATTTATATGTAATATATAAGTATATATTTTAATTTATTATCAGTAATATTTTTCTATATTACATTAATGTTATAATATAGTTAATGTTACGTATATTTGTTAATTTAAAAGAATAAATTAATAAAGCAAATAAAATTAAATATTTTGTAATTATTTTAATTTAATAGTTATTATTATTGTCATTATATATATATATATATATATATATTTCATTGAGTTTAAATTTATTTATTTTTAAAACATAATAATTTTCTTTTAGATGATTCAATAAATTGTGTGAATGTTATTTTTTGTGATTAATTTTATGTGTTGACTATAACTTTATTTATTTAATATAAGATGTTTTTAAACAAACAAAATATGATCTTAAAAAAATTAATCTTTAATATTTTAATAATTTTTTAAAAATAAATCAAGAAAAATAAAAATAATTTTTTAACATGAAATATTTATAATTAATGTTCAAATAATATTTTAAAAATTATTTATAAAATTATATAAAAAATATTATAATTATTTAATAATTATTCATAACATATATAAAAATTAAAAAAATATGTAAATTAATTTAATAATAAAATATTTATATTTTTATTAATATTAAGATTTTAATTTTTTTTTATAGTAGGTTTTGTTAACAGACTCTAGATCAGGTTAAGCTACTTAAATAAATAAGTCAAACTAAAAATAAAGTCTTTAACAGATATCAGAATAAGATCAGGCTTAATAATTATATTAAAGGTTAGGTTTATTAAGAGTAAAATCTTATGTAACCTGTTTTGTTTCTATCTTTATATGTGACTATTAATAATTGAATGTAGACCTTATCAATGATTTATTTTATAGGATATATGTTATGATGGAGTAACGATTTCAATGAATTATTCCTATTATCGCATATTTTCATAAATGGAGTTGGTAAAACAAGTTTACAAGAGTTAAGTATTTGACTTCAGATGAAGCAATGGATGTAGCCTTATTGCAGCAACATCAAGTTTGAAGGCACCCTTAGTGTCTATTTGTATAAATTTAAAAACGTGGTTAGTCAAATCTTAATCACATTATAAAAACTCAGTTCATTTTAATCACGTTAAAAACTCAGGTCAACGCCAACAATTTATTTTATCTTTCTACGATAGAGTTTGAAATGTCTAAGAAGCTCCAACAGGTTTACAAATAGGCCTTCAATTGAATCAAAATCCTTAAATGTAAGAGGTATATTTTGTTAATTTTACGGTAAGAAAAATCACGTTGGTATGTGTACGTATAAGTATAAATATACTCGTAACTTAATAACATTATTCTAATACAAATAAATGTTACGTCTAACTGTTATGCCTATCATGGAATTATTTATCATGTTTTATTTAGAAAGTTTTCAATTTTTTATTTTGATATAATTGTATATTGTTAAAAAAATAACAATATTACATTTTTAGTGTAAAATTCATTACTATACATGCTATGAAAATTCCAAAAGAATAACGTAAATATAAAAATATTTTCATTGCAAATAATATAATAACTCACTGCACTTCATAACCATAATATATATAATAATAATGCCAAAAATAAGTTGGATCTAATCGAAAAAAACGAAGTTTGACCTGGAAATGCATGTGCCACTGCTACTCTGCCTATGACATTGGACCTTCAAAATAATGGTTTCAGAGATAATATATTTTTTGTTTCCCATCTTTTTCTATATTATCACTTCAAATGTACAAAGAAAGAGCTGAAAGCATTTTCATCCACAAATTTAAAAAATTCATAATTTTATAGCACTAATTCAAATTATCAAAACATAGAATAATAGTAATATAAGACATCAATCATTATTTTTTGAGTAGACATATAACAAATATCCATTGAGTATCTTTTGCTTGAAATTTATGCATATGTTGATTAGATTTTGACAGAGTTAAACATATTCTGAGTGCTCTGACAGTGAATATCTTCCAAATATGTTGGATTCCCATAAGATTTTAACGTTAATGAAGATTGTATCTATTCTCTTTTTGCTTTTGTTCTTCGGACCAATTCATGGAAATAATCAATTTCAGCAATGGTGGGCGATGGAATCTACAAGTTGGACTTCCATTTTTTTCTTTGATTGCAACTATTTGTTCGTTGAATAGAATCCAACTCCTTGAGCCTATGTTTACTTTTCGGCTGAGTCACTTTCTAAGTTGGAAATTTTGCAACAATTTTCCCCTCACCAACTTTGGTTATAAAATTATTATTAATTTGAATAGCATTAAGAAAAACATATGTTTTTACTTAAAATCAATATTATTTGCCCAACCATATATTACTATTTTAATACAAATTTTAAGGATACGCTTATATATTCCTATTCACTTGTTAGAATTTAAACTTTTAAAAGTGAGAATAATTAATTTACGAATCCTGCTATTAGTATGAAAGCCATTTCTATTAATTTTACGCAGGAGATATTTTTTTTCTTTAAAAAAGATAAATTTGTTAATGAATGACACAATTTATTAAGAAAATATGCATTTAGAAGAAAAATAATTATATAAATAATATGTTCAAATCCTAAAGTAACTGTTGTAGGGTAGGTTTTATCTAATCAAATATTTATTGTCACATTAGAAATCATTTATTAATGGAAAAAAATTTAACTACGGATCGTTAAATATTTTTAGTATTATTGTTTAACAAAATTAAAATTTTATTTTTATAATGCATAACAATATTAAATACAAATATTTTATATTGGTGTGTATATTATCATTCTTGGCGACTCTATTTAAATATTTTTTTCAAAAATGTTTTTAGAACTAATTTAATTTAAAAAGTTTTAAATAAAAATAAGCACATGAGATAATTAATATGTGCTTTAAAAATAATATAAAAATATAAATTAAATTACTTTAAAAGCAATTTTGACGAGAGTTATTAAGAAAATAATTCTTATCAAAATTACTTTGTAATAATTAGAATAACTTATCACCGCTTATATAAAAAATAAATTGAAATTATAGTTAAATTAAAATAATAAAAAAACGACATTAATTCTACTTTACCAGTTTTTAAATCATAATCATTTTGATGTCCGATAACACTTTAGGTTCTTTTTGTCTTCTATAAAACATGTTTAAACCTTTATAATGTAATTAATATTCCATCATTATTATTTAAATACTTATATTTACACTAAAACAAATACCTCATACATGTAAGTAACTAAAGTCTAGGTTTTATTAACTAAAATTCTAGAATATTGATAAAGAAATTAAAATTAATTTTTTGAAAAATAAAAACATCTTCAAAATCGTGGCTAACATTGATCATTCATTCTTTTACATGTTATTTTTCCCTTGTTTATTTATTATATCTCTAATTTGCGGCTGATACACAAAATAAACATGCAAAGGAGCTTTTCGCTAACTTTTTGAAGGGGGTGAAATCAACATAATAAACACCTTTTGGCATTATTGTGGAAATCAAAGCCATTCACCAAAGATATCTAAGACTTATTGGTAGGGCTTGAGCACCCTATTCCTTCTTATCTTTAATATTAAATAATAAATATTAAGATATGAGTTGGAAATTAAATATTTTATAATTTTTTAAATAAATATAGAAACTTATTCAATTCTTTTTTACTGCGTTATGGCCATTGAATAAGACAGAAAAATCTTTCTAAATAAATCTTTGTTATTCTTCCATATCCATCAAGTGGGGGAGACAATCACATCCCTCATAAAGTTAACTTCAAATATTTTTATTAAAATAGTAAAATGATGGGATATGTTCCCTTTCTATCAACCAAACAAAAGAACCAAGTAAAGGGGACGTATGAATAATGAAATGAAAGTGCAATTCATGAGATCGACGTGAAAGTTTCTCCCATCATAATAGAGAGGAAGGAGAACAATGCACACTAGTCTTATTCACATAATTCTCATATATACTAAATACATGATTGGGAAATTTTAATTGAGTAATTATAACTATAATTAAGCTTTAAAAATATTTTTATTTAGTTTTTTATTAAATTTATTAATTTATTCTATTATTTATTTATATAATAGTCGAGTTATTTTACCTAATTTAGATTAAAAATTAAATTTTATTTTAAAATATAAAATTTTATATCATTATTAACATTAATTCTGTGTCATGATATATGAATCTAGTTAGATATTGTTGTATTCACATATAATAAAAGAAATTATACATAAACATTTTTCTCTCTTATTGTTTAAACATATACCCATTACAAAAATATTATAAAAATATAAAAGAGAGAACTATAATGGACCTAAAAGTTGTTGATAACACATTTTAAAAGATAATATTAATATAATTACAGTGATCATGATATTGATTTATTAGGAGGCTGAAGCTTTCATTTTGAACCAATCTTATTATTATTTTAAAAAATTTAGTGTTCGAAGTCTTTTCGCAATAAATTTGCATCTCTGACTATTCATGGTGTCATTCTTTTCCAACCAGACCTTTTCAATGGAATCTGGAAGCATTTGGGAAGGAGATTCGTGTTTTCCATCACGCTGATTGAAATTTTCTGTCATTTATTACCGAATAAAGCTCATTACCACTAAGATTATGAAAATATGTTTCATTCAGATTCAGAATAACTTCTAACAAATTGGATTCCATCATTTCGAAAATTTAATATTAAGATTAATCCATATCTATTTGGATGCAAATGTTGCAATTGGGAATATGTGCACACTTAAACGTATGATTGATTGATGATTAACAATGAGCGTGGAAGCAACAAATAATTAATTACAACCATTTGATAAGTTTGATGCTTAAGGTATAGACCAAACTTGCTAATCTTCCTAGTAAAATCAGAAAACAAAAATAATCAAATTTTAAACGTAAATTATGATAGTTCTAACGTTTTGTGTGTTAATTAACCCACTTGCAACCCTTGATAGCACATGATGTTATTCTGTCAAAATCAATTTGAAGTCTTTCAACACGGGACGTTTGTATCAAAATTAAATTAATGGAACCAACTTGACTTAAAGCTAGATAGAGAAACATGGCCAATCCAAGGCACATGAAAATTATTCTTGATCTCATTTGCAAAACGTGAGATTTTACACTTTTTCTAATTTATGCACACGCTCCTTGTTCAACACAAAACCTCACTTGCATTTCTAGTAAATGTAACAAACATAACATTGCATAATTTCATTTCATTGATTGCAGAGTTGCACCAGATTACAGAATTCTCTAATTTGTACAAAAGTTGATGAATTCTGTTGTCTTTCTCTACTTTAGAACACGGCAGCTTTTAGTCTCCTTCCCAACTCCTTCCTGAATAGAAAAAATGACCATTTTTTTGTTAGCATAAAATCTAAGCAAATGCTTCCTATGTCACATATGCTAATAAATTAATGAATAAAAAGTTTTGTTTACCTCATGAGTTGCCTATCAAAGCCTGAAGCAGCTAAGAGCCCTCTATTCTCTTCAGCCCTTCTCAGGAGGTAAGGCATAACCATATCCACTGGTCCAAAGGGCATATACTTGCTAACTTGAAACCCCGCATTGCTCAAACCAAAGGAAAGTGCCTCTGACATTCCATATAGCTGTGCAAATTCTAGCTTGTGGTTCACCTTTCCAATCCCCACTTCATGTGCTTTTGCAGCAGCCAATTGTCCTACACACAACATTTTCACATCATGTAAGACACATGAATCAGGATGCTGAATTTTTTAAGTTGTACTAGTTATATGTTTTATTAATGTATTCTTCATTTTAACTAAAATTTATTAAATTTCTAATTTAATTTTAGTGCATTATTATTGTAAAAAATCTAATATTGTCAACCAATTAAAATACACCGTAGATATGACTTTTATAATAATAAGTACCTGATTCAATATTATGGGTTGCAAGAACAACTGAGCCAGGTCCATTGGCAATCTTCTCAAGCATAAATGAGGAACAATCATTGAAGCAATTGTGTGTGTCCTGAATGGTATTGTGAATTGGGGAGGCATACCCAAAAGACTCTGCCAATTTACTCTCTGTGGACATGTAAGCACCCCTAACCAATTTGAAGCCCATTGGAACACCCATTTTATCTGCTGCCTTTGTTGCCAGCAACAACCTCTCCTTGGCATCTTTCAAGTAAGTTTGAATGGTTCCAAACACAATTGGGTTGTTGTCCTTGTTGTGCATGATGGAAGAAGAGTATGTGAAGTAATCAATGGCTGGCTGAACCGTAGTGTGTTCAGCATCAACCAACAGAGGAATATTGGCTTCCACACATTTTTGACAAAGTTCAAGTAGTCTTTGGTTGGCAAGTTCAAGATCACTCTCTTCCTCTGGAGTCAGTGGCTCAGGTCTTTTCTGTGTGTGGTACAATGGGCTAGATTCAGCAAATATTGGGAGGGAATCTTGCTTCCATGGCAAAACAAAAGAAGGGTCTTTCTCTTGCCATCTTAATAAATCACTAAGTCTTTCTAGCAATGCCATGGGACATATTGCAGTGATTTTCACAATGACAAAGCTTACCTATCACATCAAAATTAAATAATTAGACCTATAAGTTAAACACTACACAACAACAAATAAAAAAAAATGAAAAATACAAGCAAACAAGCACATTAATCACATGACCTACCAACAGAAGGCTAAAATAATTGACAATGAAATAATTAAAACTAGTTAGGAAATGTAAAAGAAGAACCAACTCAGCCATGGTCCATTTCAAGCACTGTGACATGACATGGCATTAACTTTTTCCTCCAAGGGCAAAAAATCAAATTTAAACACAAATTTCCAAATTTCATTACTGAGCCAAGGCATGTGAAGAGGCGACAATGGCAAATCTCCAACCCCATTGGCCTTATCTGAGTGGGACCAACATAAGACATCACTCATCATTGCCAAACAAAAATAAAAAAGGGTAGCGTGACCTTAACTGGCATCTCAAGTTGTTGTACTACAGTGCTGATTTGCTGCAATTTATTTATGCATCACTACCCACTTGCCCACTCAATTCACACTCACAGAAAACAACCAAGACTAGCCGCTCCGTACTTACACCATCAGAAGGTCCACACAAACCGTATCTCTTCTACTACATTTTATATAATAATAATAATAATATGGTTATTATTATTAATTTAATTCTATGCACCAGTGACAATACTAATAAAATTAATAATAAAATATTTCTCTCTCTATCCAAATATATTAAATTTTAATTTAGAGCATTTATGATTTCTGGTTTTTTGTAAAAAATAAAATACTATTTTTAAAACAAAAATCATACATACTCTTAGTCTCTATAAAACTATTTTTTTACCTTTACATTTTGAAAAATTATAAATTTTAATCTTCGGTTAATGTTAAATGATAATATGACTCAATCAAATATTGACATCTCGTGAAAGTACATCAGTTAAAAACATTTAAATCTTGAAAGAATGTAAAGATTAAATATATATATATATATATATATAATAAAAAATTAATATATTTTAAAGAACTAAAATATATTTGTGTCTAAATTTAATGTCTCCACAGTCACAGTGAAAATACTATTTTGAAGATCCTAAATATTCTGAAATAACAATCATAATTGCAGTTTGAAACCTCGTGCAAAATGAAACATTTAAAAAAATTGATTATTAAAATAAAAGCTATACGAAAACGAATTAACAATGGATCACGAGTGAAGAAGTGCTTACAGAATTCAGAGGAAGCGATTTGCTAACATCAACGGTGTGAAGGAAGCCTTTAAGGTTTCTGTCACATCCATCGTTATCATGCGCATCTTCCACCCCATAAACCAGCATGCCACGTAAGCCAGCGTCGTTCAGAGCCCGAATGCTCCTTCCGGCGTCGGCGGCATCTTCGCCGGCGCAAAAGTGCTCGTAAAACGTCTTGCGCGTTGTGGACATAACCAGATCCTTCAACACTCCCGTTTGGAACAGCTTCGACTTCATCACCCACATTCCCAAATCAACCATGGGCCCCACCGCCGTCGCATGCAGGACGGCGGAGGACCGGAGGAGCCTCGCAGTCGACACCGATGAGAACAGCCTTGCGGGGTCCTCCAAGTTAAGCGCGGCGGAGGAGGGAGCGTGATCTACGGCGGAGGACGGTGGCTTTTCAAAGATCGAGGGCGGGGCGATCACCGTAGTGAGGGTGGGTTGATCGTAGTTGAGTGGCTTGGTTGTGGTGTTGTAACGAACCTTCTTGAGAATTCTTGGAGGGATAACACGGGTTGCCATCAAATGTTGAGGATCACAAGGTTTTGATGACAACGATGATATCTTTTTTGTTCTCGTTAAGGTTGAAGAGGTTGAGGAGGTTAAAGAGGTTGATGGTTTTTTTTTCTCTCTCGAGTGTGCAAATGATGTAAAATGTGGTTTGGTTGAAGTGAGGGTAGGGGGGGGTTTATAGGCGCCAACGTGACTAATTGGGTCGGGTTAACAAAGGAAAGTACAACACTACAATGTTAAGTTGGGTAAGTGCATGGTGCGTGTGATAAGATTAGAGTGGTCAACTTGACTATATTTTTATTCTTGGTAATCATCTTTTATTTTCCCTTATAATAGTTATCTTTTTCTTTTTTTACACTTCATTTTCATATCAAAAAGGATAGAGATAAATGTTTCCATAAATTATAATTAAAAATTAAGAAAATTGTATTGGGTATTTCTGAGTTGGTAAGTTAAAAGAGGAAATTGGGATGCATGAATTGAGGGTGGAAAGAGTAATAAAATGGGGTGGGAAATAAAGAGATGGAAACAGAGGAGAGTGGTTGGAAGGTGCTATATTCACGCATGGAGATAGTGTCTTGCAATGATAACATAATGGTTTGAGAGTGAAACATGTGTGGTGTTGAATGCCACGTAGATATGAGTTGGCTATAGGAGTCGGTGGAATACAAATTGAGGGAAGAGAAGGGCTTGCGTGGATCCACGGTATCATGTTCTTAATTTAAGATGATCTTGTCGTGAGCTGTGTCCAGCACCATAGGATGAGTCAACCATCGCAAATTCAAACACCAACGAAAGACAAATAAATATTAAAATAATTGCCTTTCGTTATCTTCGCACTATATCTGGAATATCAAGATTCTGAACGAGTCTATTCAAATTCCTACATCCACTGCTGCTTTATCAGGAAACTTTCATTCAAATAGAATCTCAGATTCTGTATTTTAAAACATGCCCACGTAATTCATTTCCTTCATGAAAATCAAATCGCTCAATCCCATTCGTTTTCTCAAACTTCAATCTTATTTTAAACGGATCAAAGTTGCACGTTTTCATTCTACTTTCCTCTCGATCCTTCATTGAATCCGACACCAAATTAATGATTTTATATATGCAAATCTTTTTTGAATTTAATATAATAATACAAACTGTATTTATTTAATTTTAACTCCAAAAATATTTACATTTAAATACAAGTAAAGTACGTGAAAAGCTCGTAATAATGAGATAAATTTTGACTACTGTGGGGATTCTTCCCTGCTACTTTCTAATATTAGTGGTTTTAGCACCCCTTATCCAAACTTAACACATTAATAACTGTTTTTATTTATTTATTTAATCTCACATAAAATGCTTAACACATGCTTCTATTATATTGCTTTTGTGTTTTTTGAACTTTTTTCATATTCACAGTTTTCATGACTATGATGTGTGTATTTTGGTTCAAAGATATCTAAAAATCAAAGGATTACATATCTGCTGACGTTGCTAAGACATGTTTTATCCATTCCTCTGATTTTTCTTTCTTCATCTTCTAAGAAAAGACATGACAAATTAGGTTGAATTCTAGAAAATGTTAAGTTTATTAATGCTATTACAATTAGCATTAATTAACGTTTATATAATAAAAAATTAATAAATAATATTTCTATTAAAAATTATTATATTAAATATTATTATACAGACTATTTACAAAATAGAATAAAATATTTTAATCCAATCTTACATAAAATATCAAAATTAGTACAAGTGTTGCAAAACTGAGACATTTAAGATAATATATAATAATAAATCTAGAATATATATAGGTAGCTATTATTTTCCTTAAATCATTTTGTTTTGAAAACTTGCTTTAAGCAAAGGTGTCCTGTTGTATATCCGATGGGTACAGAACAATTGCTCCCCTCTGGGCAACATAGTGCCCACTTGTTCTCTGTCCTGTTTAAGAGAGAAAAAAAAAAAGAAAGAGGAGCAAATAGCCAAAAAGTACCTACTTACATTAACTCAAAATAGTAAGAAAATTAAATAAAAATATGTTTTTCTTTTTTTATTTTTTTAGCATAATTTATTTATTTTTATTTTATCAGTAACAATTAATTTGTCATCCTAATAGGCTGACAAATTCTTCCTGGACATTATTGAAATTGTTAACATCTTTGATGTTTGGGTCAAAAATAAATAATTAATAATAATAAAATTTTATTTTAAAAATATTTTTATAATTTTGACATAATATGTATATATGCAAAATTTCTATTCATGGGAGCTAAACTCTTAATATATAATTGTCAAGCATGTTATTGGATGTCCAGCAACTTCTTCAATTGTAAGAGGATCAACTTCTTTTTATAACAATACAGTAGTTTCTTCAAAATGCTACTGATAAAAGTAATGAAATTTGTTTTTTTGAAACACTTTTTAATTATTAATTCATTTAGATCACATTGAAAAAATAATTATAAAGAAGTTATAGCAATAATTTGACTCTCTTAAATTTTTAACTTATTTCAATAAACTTTCTAGTATAATTTATCAAAATAAGCTCATTTTATAGCTTTTTTCAATTAATTTGGTGATCATAACCTTATCCTAAAACTTCATGTGACAAGAGCTTAGTAAATAAGTGTATAATAAATTTTTTGTATTTATTTTATTTGGAATTTTCTTAATCTTTACTGAAAAGTTATTAATTTATCGTTGAAAAACCTATTTCATAATATTTAATGTCATTAATCAATCATGATTAAATATTTTTATTATATTAAATTTAAATATAAATTTTTTTCTAAATCATCAAAGTTATTATTGTTTTTAATTCAAAACTTATTATTTAGAGTGTATAATATGATGAATAAGTAAAAGTATTATTAATTTCTAAGTTTTAATCTAATTAAACGTACAATATTAGATTCTGAATTATTGATAAACGTAACATGAAATGTTACAAAAGGAGAATAAGAGATTGCAAAAAAGCGTTCCAATGAGAAGATCCGATTTTTTTTTTTTTGGGTCAATCATATGTCAAATGAAAAATAAAAAAAAATTCACATAAAAATAATTTAAAAAAATATAATGTGGGTAAAAATAGAATACTTTTCTTTAAGGAAATATTGAAAGATATTTAATACATAAGATTATAGAATAGATATTGTTGACAGTTATGGTAATGTTATTATTATTATTGAGATACTTTTTCATAACAATAATAATGATTTTTGTTTTATATTATATAAATTCACGAAAATAAAAGTAATTTTTTAGTTTCAGATGTTTTTCCTGTAAAAAGCGACTACACATTCAAAAACACTCTTTTAAAGATGATAAGAGAAATTGGACCCCTTCCAAAAGAAAAAAAGAAAATCATTAAATTAAAAGTAAATATTATTAAATTAAAAATAAAATAAATATATTTATTGTGATTTCTAATAAATTTTAATAAATAATTATAAGTATATTAAAAATATATATTAAAAAAATGTGATACTAACCTTTCTTGTTTTGAAAATAAGTCAGGTCTAGCTTTTCAAGAGGTCAAGCTCAAATTGAGGTTGGGTTACGTAATTTTAGTGTTGAGAATGGGCTACTCTATTAAGCCCAAAAAAAGGTTTCTAATACAAACTGAACTTCCCATTGTTTTATTTTCACAAAAAAAAAGAGTAGCAACAAAATAATTTAAATATATTTTTGTGATTAGTTTATATTTGAAAATAAATAAATACATAACTAATAAATTAATATTTTTAAAAATTTAATAATAAAAAATTGTACTAAAAAGTATGTTTAAAAGAATATAACATTCTTTCATATCATACATCATCCTCTCACAACCTCCTACACCCAAAAAAAAAAATAAAGACTCAGTAAGTTTTCACAATAATAATAATTAATCTCTTAATAGAAGTACAATCAAACTACGAAATTTTGTGTTTGTTTCTTATTAAGACAACTTTAAAAGGGAAAGAATCATAGATAAAAACGACAAAAACACAGGGAAAATGAAGTTCATCTTAATATAATATAGTACAATTTGTTGAACAAATGTCAAACGAAAGAGATTGCAATTAGGATAGCCGGCCTCTTAATTTATTAATTAAAATTATTTTAGTTTCATTTTGTAAGATATATATTCACATATATGTCTCCATCTTTTTCATTCATTCTCCCATTAGGCCTTTTCAGTGTCACTTGTTCGTTGGAGCAAATAGTGTAGCTTTCACTTTGGTGACTGGTGAGTTTCCCTTCTTCATAGATTTTAGTTATGATATTAATCTATGTTTTATGAGGTTGTGTTTTTAGGAGGGTCTATTGCTAATTTGCAATTTTTATTTAAACTTTTTTTATGCAAGATACTCTTGTATTTTGTTAGTAAGTACCTTTTCAGGAATTTAAACTCCAGTAATTGAGTTCAAACTTAATTATTTGCAATTTACATCTCTTGTGAACATAAACATCCTTCAGGTAATTAGTTCCCAAGGTCTTTCCTCTTGATTCATACAGAATATAAAAGATATAGAAATGTATTTGTGCATGCAATATGCATAAATTTTATCAAATTTTCATTTCATCCATTCTCTTTATTTGGCTATATGGGGCTGTTTGTTTTGAAGTGAATTATTATATATATATTATTTTAGAATGATATCTTTAGGAACACTATAGCTAGAAACATTATTTTCGGATACATTCATAAATATGTTTGATTAGCAAAATGATATTTTTAGGAATGAAAAAGTGGAAGTGGAAAGTTATGAGAAAGTAATTTGCATTCTCATGAAAATTAAGATTATCACCTCTCATGGGAATAAACTAAAACGAAAAGTTCAAAAATTATGGATATTTCATTTTTTTTCTAGAATTAATTAAGTTTTTTTCTCAAACCTTACACCAAGTATGAGAATGATTTTAGATATCTTAAAAAGCACTTATCATATGAACTTTACAAGAGGGCACTTATCATATGAATTTTATTTTATATTCAATTGCTACGTACTTTTTCTCAAAATATGCAAAGACCTCTAGAGTCGAAACTACAAAGGTATAAAATTGAATTGGATAAATTTCTCAACAAATAGTTATAAGAGAATAAAATAAAATATATTAAAAAGGTAATATGAAGTAATTTTCTTGTATATAATCTAAATTTACTTATATACCACACTTTTTGCTAAAATTCTCATTAATTTTTCCATAAGCATCTATAACTCGTCATTCTTGCTTTTAAAAAAAGTTCTATAATACCAAGGATTTTACAGTTAAAAGTATATATATATGATGAGTATTATTTTTTATGCAATTTCGTACAAAATCTTTTTACATTATTATTCATAATTAGGTCACCACAAAGTTTATACTAGGGTAATCATTTTAACAATAGATTGGCAACATATTGTTGAACGATACATTGGAACAATTTTCGTTTTGTGCATCAAAATTATATTATAGAACATTTTCTCGTTTCTTCTTTGTTAGGGACATTATTTTCTCATTCTAACAATTGTATTCTATTTTACTTTCGGCTTTCGGGTATTATTTAGTGAGAATATACTGTCAGGTCTGCTAAAGAAAATGAATTGGCTTATTGGATTTGGAGCCGGAATTGCATCACAGGTTGGACAATCAATAGTGATACCAATCAACAGGCAATTCGAGTATGTAGTGCACTACAACCAAAACATCAACAATCTTAAGAATGAACATGAAAAGTTAAAAGGTAAGAAAGATAGAATACAAGGGATTGTGGATGAAGATAGAAAAATTAGACGCCAAATTGTGCTAAGTGTAGAAGAATGGCTTTGCAACGTGGCCACAATGGAAAAAGAGTTAGAAGAGTTCTTTAAAGATGAAGTCAACAAGAACAAGTGCCTTAGAGGGTGCTGTCCAAATTTGGTATCTCGTTGTTCATTAAGCAAGAGGGCCAAAGAATGTACTGCATCTGTCATAAGCTTAATGGAAGAGAAGTTTGAGATCATTTCCTACCCTCCCCCATTACCAAAATTGGAACCCGCCTTAATAGATAATATTAAGGTAGCATTTGATATGAGAGACTTCAAGAAAATCCCAAAACTTAAAGATTTACAATTTAAAATTCCCATGTTTGATGTAAACATTAATATGTTCAATTAGAATAAATGAATAAAAATGGTAGTAATGTTGCCAAGATTTTAAAATTCCCCCGATACCATGTTCAATAGTGATACCATTTATCAGGCCTTATTGGATTTGGAGCCGGAATTGCATCACAGGTTTCATATATGTTCATATAACAACAAAAGAAATATTAAGATTAACAATTGCTTAACTGAAACAAAAAAGAGGGATCTATCTTGATAACTGAAATTTACAGCGTTGAGAGTAAACTACCCTCTACCTGTACCTGATAAACAAAACAAGTGTTCACAATCTCTACGGAGACTTGTGCTTGATAGTTTTACAACTACAAACCTTTGCCCAGTTATTGCTCCTAATTTCAACTTCAAGATATGATCCACCCCCAATTGAAGAGTTTTCAGGACTATGAATTTTGTGCAAATGCCCCAATATATTGGTAAGTATAGTCTAGTCTAGTTACAGTCCACTTGGCATGTACATTACTAGCACCTATGCAAAATATATGATGTTGGGTAAGAGACACTAGATCAAAAGCAAGGTATACGCATACAACTACAAAAATCCAACTTCATATTGTTGTCAGTGGTATACATATTTTTAAATAAGAAAAATGTTTCAATTGTTGTGTATCGGGGAAAATAAGCATATATGGATAAGGCCTGAAGTTATGCATTTCTGAAAACTTACCAACAGATAAAAACAATGGGGAAACAAAAAGTCCATATATTACAATTCTCCAACATCACCAACCAAAAATTTTCACTAAGAATTGCTCCTAAGTACAGTGTAAAAACTATCACTCTATAAAAGCCAATTGATAGTAATGTTGCCAAGCCATGTGAACAATGGGAACTGAACCAAAGCAATGAAGAGCAAGAGATAGTGATGTTTGCTCGAGTCATAACTCCTGACCTCAGCAAAAAGGACTCTTTTCATTGTTTTCACCAAGAATACTCCCATGCAAAAACAGGTCCATGGCATCAAAAAGTAGTAGGAGTAACCCAATATTATTCTTCCAAGAACGGCCAAACATATTCCGGTGAAAGTATACCCAGCATATGCTATAATGTCCAGCAGAGGTGCTTCCCCAGTGCCCAATGAAAGCAGAGTCACCTTAAGCAGTGCAGCTTGCATAAACCAACCGAGCAATCCCTTGATGAATAACAAGTTCAAAGCTTCTGGACTAAACCTGGACATTAATATAGCATCTTTAATAAATCATGACAAACTATGAGGAAAAGAAATGGAGATAGAAGTTAGAACAGAGAGTAAAATGAACTGAACTAAATTTTCTGTATAACTTGCTAAAACACGACTTAAAATTTCAGAAGCACAATGAAAATATAATTAGCAATCTATGTAACATCTAAGAAGCTCAAGATTCCTATAGCTTTGAATAAAGCTCTTACAGCTTTTAAGTTAGAAAATACAACATAAAAAAATAGATTTCAAAAAACAAAAACTGAATAGTTCAGCACCCAAGGCACAGAAAAAAAGAGAAAGTGGGTGCAGAAACGACAGGTAATCATACACTGATGCCAATATGTCTCGAAACGATGTTGCCAACACTCAACGCTGCTAATAGAGTCCCACGTGTTTTATTGCACCAAATAGGTGGCAACTTGTATTCCCCTCCCCACAACATGCATATCATACAAATCCTTTTCACATACTGATTTACCAACACTTCATCACAGACCAATACAATTCACAGCACAAACTTGAGATATTTGAAGGAGGAAAACAGATTTATCCATATTCCTTCTAAATCATCCTTGTCAAAGACAATAGCATATAGTTGACAACGTAGTTACTTTATTTGTTAACAATTCAAGAGTACAAGCATGAACAGGATGGTGAAGGGTAACTTTTCTAACTATAAATTTGAGAAAAATAAGTAGAACATGTGTCAGCACTACACAATGGGATTAAAGTAGTAGAAGAGGAGTATTTACTTTCCACGAAGACCCAATGAGAGGCCAGCAAGAACAACATAGGTACCAAATGCCATTAACGGAATGTACAGGTCAGGTGCATTTATGTCATAAATTGGTGGCTTATACGATAGCCTACCCCCCACTGGCTCAGTAATTCTAGTCCAATGACCCTGAACCAGAAAAGAAACAAGATAACAGCGGCATGAAGTTAAAAAAAGCTAATCAAATGAAAATTTAAGGAGAAATGCAGACAAGTGTGACATTACTGCTTACCCTGTGCAGGAATGGAAATAATAAAACCTTCAATTTGTTCTTAACATAATGGTCATTCACTTGGAAATAGTATTGAGGATCAGAGAAATACCGACTTATCTGTTATTCAACAAAGAAGGTTAATTTAAAAAATTAAAACCTCAAATTCACACCTTGAGAGACTATCTATACTTGGGGTATGCATAGATAGAAAATCAAGGTCCATTAAGCTATTTAATGTCATTTTTCAGTTCCCTCCAAAATCAATCTAGCCTAAATGGATTGATATATAGTCATATAATTGAAAGCAAAAGCATATACCATGTATAAATTAGATTTTAAAACTGAATAATGGAATATCTCAAATTTTCTACAAAAGATTAAATAGGAACTTCAGAAACTGCCAAGTCATGCACAGCAATAGTTCTGGAAAACCAATAGATATGTATTGCTGAGATGACATGCCAACTGCTTAGAAACAAGGACATTGAAGAGGTTGTGCCAGTTTTTGCTGAATGGTCAGATTTTTTAGACACATTTTTATTCATAAGACAGGTAAAAACAAAACAATTTGAGCTTCAAATTCCTATCTAAAAATTATCAACGAAATCCTCAAATTGGTCCTCCCAAATACAAAGGACATCATCAAGTTGATCCTCCAAAGATTTTGGGCATCAATTTAGACCCTCTAATTTAAAATGAACATCAATTCAGCCACTCAATGTGTCTTTGGATATCAATTTACTCCCTAAATTTTCATGCTATGAAGAACAAAATTGATCCCCAAAGTCATTGGAGAAACAACTTGAAGTCTCATGCATCTTTGAAGGACCAATTTGAGTATTTAATCAAGTAAAATTTTTATAGAGACATTGAAAGATCTATCCCTTGAACCATATTGCTAATCAAATTATTGAGGAAAAGAAATGTTAGAATACTACTTGTAAGTCTTACATTGCTTTGGACATACTCAGAGCTGGATCCTAATATTTTTCCTCCATATGCACCCAATCCACCTTTAATGAGTCCTGAACCAGCAACATTAAATGCATTCCCAAAAGGATTAGGGGGCAAACTTGTCGGAGGCTGCATTACCCCCGGTGGCTGTGGCACCCCAGGTTGGGATCCAACATTATTATACATTCTTACTACTCTGACAAAAAGGAAAGACAGAGAATCAATCAGAAACAACTTCAATGTGCAGACAAATTCAACATCAACATAGCATAACATACCAAAAAAGCAAACCGTCTAACATTAAAACATACATTATGACCCCAAATGCTACATTTCAGACACAGATTGGCATTCCATAAGGCAGAGAAACTAGCAATTAACAAATCATTCCCAATAGCATAACGCATCATAAGGTTGCAAGATAAGTAACCAATGAATTCAGTATTAAAAAAAAAAAAGACCCTATTTTACCAATTTTTATTTACCAATGATTTGAACAGCAGTTTTCATTTACAAATAATTTGAACAGGTGAAGCGCTATCATCAACGCAAATAAACACTGAAATAACGGGAGATTCATATTTCATAAAAAAAAATTATCCATAAAAATTAATGAAATTTGGATTTTCATACAAATCTGAAAACAACCCAATAAGCAATAGAGTGAAAAGTTGCAAACTTTAAGCGTGGAGAGCGACAAAGGGAGCAGAATCGATGATGGGTAGAGAGAAAAAGGAGCATATGTTGAATAGGTATTGATTAATAGGAAATAGTAGAATTCAAATCTGTGAAGAGGAAGAACGAACCTTGAAAAGAAGAGAATGACTGGGAAGAACGGTGGCTCCTGCAAAAGAACTGAGATCTGGGAAGTGAGGAGCCACTGCAGAGGCAAAAACTGTATTTGTGACGACCATTGCTTTTTTATAATATTGAATTATTATTATTATTATTATTATTATTATTATTATTATTATTATTATTTGATGTTGAATTATTTAGTTTATAAAGTTTTTCTCCTTGTTTTTATGTTTTTCTTACTTTTCTTTTCTATTTTTTTATATTATTTTTTCACGCTTCCTTTATCGGAAAGATAAGGGGGAAAATATATAAAAGAAAATTGAATCGGGTTTTCAAATTCATAGGCAAATTTGGGGATTTATTTCATTTCTTATCAATAAATATAATTATCCCGTCAAGTAATTAAAATTTAAGAGACTCATTTCTAATAGTCACCTTTCTTCATTCAATTTATTTAGATTATGTTCTTTCATTTTATTATTAAATTATATTTATTTGTCAAAAACATATGAAATATTTGTTTTACTATATTAACTTGTGCCTTTGATATCACATCAACCTTGGTCTTCTTCTTCTTCTTATTTTTTCTTCTTCAATTTTTGTGATCTATTTCACTTTTCCTTTTCTATTTCTGCTTGAAATGCTCCTTATATCAACGAAGGGCTTGAAATTACATAGCCTAGACCCCCTTTTAAGGTAGACATTAACTTTTCTCCATGCTTTTGACCTCTTCAATCATTCTACTACTTTCTCTGACATGGTAAAGAGGCCCTCGCAATGGTTGTGGCTTGGTCCTGGAGGTGTGATGTGCTAATATGTTCAATGGTTAAGAATCAAAGGTTTCCAATTTGCTGTAAGTGCTAATGCAAAATTAAGAAAACATGTAAATGGTTTTTGTCAAGGTTACAATCCAAAAGGGTAAATGGGTTAATGGGGTTTTTAGGGTCAAAATAGGTTTATTTGGGTTGAGTTTGGTATCAAATGGGCTCTTGAATATGATATAAGAAAAATATTATCTTGTTAAATTCTTTTAATCTAAAATTAGAAATCAGAACTTTAATAATTCAAATATAAAAAATTAAAATATTGAAATGCATAAATAAAAGTGACTTAAACAGGCAAAAACTATTAACAGAAAAATAATTTTTGATTATAATTTTAATTGTGTATTTTATGAACGAATTGTTAACGCTTGTAGTCTTATTTTATGAAACTGCTGCTTACTAATAACTCACAAATTATGCAAACTAAAAAAAATAACAATTATTCCTTCCTGTTGTTCTTTTCATAGACACACAACAACACTTCCCTAAGTTTGAGTAGAAATATATTTGGAACAAACCCATTCAAGAAACAATGTGCAATAGGGGTGGCTCAATTAATAGGATCAAACTGCCATGATCAAAAGTCTAGTGTACAATTCTTGATGGTGATTTAAGTATATTATTCCATTTGAAGTATACCCTTTTTGTTGAGACTTGTAACATGATATGGGAATTGAAATGTCTTCCTCTCCTTAAACATTATTCAATGCATGTTTACATTCACCTTTAAAATATCATAGAATCACGTTTACGGTATTATAATATAATTTTGTAAAAAAAGTTATGTTAAGTTATTTTTGAGTTTAATTAATTTTACCTTCACGTGGTAAATTGTAATTTTTATATTAAGTTTTTAAGAAAAAAATTAAATATAAATTATTTCACTTTAAATTTACTTTCAAAGAAAATTATTTCTATAAAATCAAATTTATTTAAATCTAAATTTAAAAAACACTCTGCTGGTGAGTGGTTAGGTTTATTTTTGAAAGTAGAAACTTCACATTATCCAAAGCAAGAACATACTCTGCTGTTGGTACTCACTCCTCAACCTTCAAAAGCTTCTGTCGACCCATTTCCATGCACTTCCTATAGTGCTAAATTTGGCAAGGAGTTAACTTATGATCTGGAAATAGAAAAGAAAAGAGTTGAATTAAATGACATACCAATTTATGTAATTCAATCAAGGTAACATTTTATCCAACTTTTTGGGATTTCTCTTCTTAAAAGAGGATGAACCAAATACAGTTTTAAAAGACTCTTAAAAATTGAATTAGCCTTCTAAAATAAAATACCACAAAAAAATATGATTTTTATAGAAGTTAATTCAAGAAGCTCTTACTTCTAAGGAGAAGAGAAGCTAGAAAAAATTGCATCATACAACACTTAATTCAACAATTAACCGTTTGAGATTTTATTTTTTTTAGTACAAGGGTACAACTAAAAACTATTTTCAACAGTCTTTTTGTTTTTCCTACACACAGCTAATAATCGAACCTCTATCAACATGTTTAAAGGACACAATCATCTACCAACTATGCAGGACTTTGTTGGTTTAGCAGTTTGAGTTTAAGAAATAGCCTACAAATTTTTAATCTACAATTCCAAATCTTCCATCTAACACTGATGTGATTATATAAGTAGATGGACTCTTGTATTGAAGAACCGGGATGGCTATTCTCATTTGTTAATTTCTATTGTAGCGCAGAAAGTTCAACTAATACTTGAATTTTGAAAAATAACATATAATAAAATGATGAAAGTATAGAGAACATATAGTTTTAAAAAAATATTACAGCATTTTATTTCTGGCTACTTTAGAAAAGCACTATCACAGGCTATAATAGTTTCTTGGATACATTGAAAAGAAGGTTGTGTGATAAAGATCAGGTGGCATAGGATTCTTATATATAATTCTTCCTAATTCAATGATATTATTAAAGTAGGGTAAATGCTGATTTGGAAAGTTAAGATATGAACCACCAGGAGTCGTCACAGTCCACTAATTTCTTGAAGCTTCACTAACTAGAGTGGCACTACTTTATCTTTTTGGTAATCCGAGTGGTGCTACTTTCACTATGTATTCCAATTCATTATAAATGTAGAAGTTCACAACTGAACAATAGAAAATAACTTCTTGGGTCTATGTTCTGACTAGTGACTAATAATTCTCAAACATTTTAATTTCAAATGTTAGCACAGGCATTCATGTAATTTTGATGGTCAATTATTTGCAAAATAATTTTTTTAATTAAATGCTATTGATTTTTGAGTGGCTAAAAAAGAGAGGACAATAAATAAAAGTAAAAGCAGCATTCTTTTTTTGCTTTAATTCTCTTTAATCTTTACCAATTAAAACGTGTAGTAGTGGCATTTTACGAGAGTATGGAAGTGCAAAATGTTTCTACCTTACTGGTATATGAATGAAAAACACATGGACTCCAATTAATAATTGAGGGTTTATCCATTCTTGAACTTCACCCTATCTTTTCATTTCCATATCTTCATCAAGAAGGAACTGAAACTGATAAATTGCCCATTGGTTTCAGTTTAAGTTGTGGCTCTTAAACACACACACATTGAGAGAGAGAGAGAGAGAGAGAGAGAGAGAAAAGAGAAGAAAAAAAAAAAGATGTATGTAACAAGGTCTTTGTCTATGTATAGAAGATCTCCTAGTACTTTGTCAATACCACCACCAGATGGTCCATATTCAGGTTATTTAGTTATCACAGATGAGGAAGCAGAAGCTGAAGACATGTGTTGTTGGCATCTATATAGGCGTAAGAAAGTTAAGAAACTACCTTTTCCTCAGGACAAAATCTTCTCAATCACTCATGCATCTGAGTATCAACAAACTTCAAGTGCCAAGGTTTGGTTTCTCCCTGTGCCTGATCACCCTCTCTCTTCCAACCGCTACTATGTCATCAGAGCCAAAGGCAGACATAAGGGGTATGTGTCATATGTGTGCATTTTGCTTTTGTTTTGGTTAATATGGACTCATAATTAAGCTCTATTATAGGGCTCGCTCTTATTCTTTTTTGCTAACCATCTTGGCTATCATTATATTTCCAATGGCTTTTGAACTTGTCATGCATAAGCTGAAGTCAGAACTAAGGTCATGTCATTCATCTTAGAGGAGTAATGTTACTTAAACAGTAAATTGAAAATATTCAGTCCTCTGAGTGTATGTGCTTCGTCCATTAGAATTATGACACTAGGCATGTGTGAGAGAAAACTCTCAAATTAAGAATGATAACACTGTTGAAGAGGTAAGTCTTAGAGGATTCAGTTTCTTGTCAAACTTTAGATGCAACAATAATATTTGTTTAAAGTTTCTTGAAATCTCCATCTATAACAACTAACTTTTGTGCAGATTCCATAATAAGAATCTTTGGAGAACTACATCACAAAAGTTAGTTGTTATAGATGGAGATTTCAAGTTCTTATAAACCTATTAAAATCGCACACTTCCAATGCGAGACTTGAGTCCTATGCCTTGCTATTGGATCCTAATTTTACGTTTGTCATTTGACAATATTGTTTCTCTGATGTGAAGATATTCATAGTTACAACGTTGGGACTATTGTGATTTTGTAGGAAAGCATACAAATGCTCAAAAGAGGGGGACATTGTTAGCTGCTGCTTCACTGACGTCTTGAACGACAAGAGGCCAAAGCCTTTCAATCTGAAAGACTTGTACCAAATTTTTAAGATTCATAGTCATCAAAGTGGAGGCTTTTTTGCTAGGTCCATTACTCCTGATGGCATTCCTCCCTCATTCCTAAGGAAAAAGGGATGGAGAGTTAGAATATCAGGTTCATATAGATCTTGCAGGCTAGGTGAAGCTCTAGGTGTTGATGCTCCTCTAAGGGAACAGCTTCCAGATTTCAATTTTCCCATCTCTAGAAAACGTTCACCTCCTATGACTGTAGGAAAATGGTATTGTCCCTTCATATTTGTGAGGGAAGGAACAAGAGTTAGACACCAAATGAAGAAGTCAATGTTTTATAGCATGACACTTGAGCAAAGGTGGGAAGAGGTTTACACTTGTGGCAATGATGAAAGTGAAGGGGATGTTGTGATTGTGAATGTTTGTCTGGAAAGAGAGGTGGTTTTGGTGAATGGCATGGAAGCCACAAAGAATGGAAGAACTGATGCTAATGGTTTCTTTTGTTTTAGAGCATACAATCCATATAATAGGAGAAGGGCTAATGTGGGTTTAAGTTCAGCAATTGTTGACCACATGAGATGGGTGCAAGAGGCTGGAGGATGGGTTTATGGGCATGGAAGAGAAAGAATGGTGAGAGTGAGAGAAGAGGCAAGAAGCCAGAGTGAATGGCTCAGGTTTGGGTGTTATGTGTTGGTGGAAAGCTTCTGTTTGAGGACACTAGATGGAAGATTAGTGTTGAGATATGACTTTAGGCACACACACAAGGTCAAATGCAAATGGGAGTAAGGACCAGAGAGTATGTTAACTTCCCATGCATAAATTGTTAAGTTACTTGATAAATTTTAGTAATATAAATTTTTTAAACACGTTATTTATTATTAGTTAAAATTTATTAAAAATTATTTAAGTTTTACTCTTACTTTAATTGTTTTTAGTCATATTTTTATAAATTTTAATTAATAACTTAAAAATGTGTGTTCCTAACAATTTTTATCAATTTAGTTCACAACACTTTTCTGCAACTCATATTTTCTTGCTGACTAATTGTCGCATCACTCGTTTTATCTCGCATTTTCTCTCTTCAAGATGTGAAAAATGTTGCAAAGAAAATGAGTGAAAATAAGATTATTATGCAATATAAAAATATGGTGCATACTTCACGTGCATGCATGTCTTGTCTGACACAGTAGAAATTTATGAAAGTTGAGGACCGTAGAAATTATCTGAAAATATTATGCTAAAAGGAAATCCTTCAACTTTGTTTTATCTGCAATTAATTTCCTAAGATTTTAACCAGTGTAATTAATTTATCCTTATAAAATTTGAAAGGGTAAAAAAAAATATTGTAACATTTCTTCCACTAACTTTAAATTTTGCAATATGTATCCTTTCAATTTATGATTAACTGCAATTTGCTCTAGTGCTCAGCTGTTAAATCTGGTAAAATATTTTTATTCTAATGATGAGAAATAAATCCTTATTTTTAAATATATTAATTACTATATTCTTAATTTTATTATAAAGTTATATAAAAAAAAGTTTACTTACTTTTCATGTAAGTAACTAAATAGATATATTTGAAATTATCATAATATTTATTATATATAATTATTTTTATTAGTATTGATGATTAATTTTTTATTTTTTATAAACAGAAACGGAAGCAGTATCATATTTTGAGAACTCTATATGACTTTAAAAATGCACTTGTGTCCAAAATGTTTTAAAGAGAAGACTTGATTAAATATAGTTTTGAATTTTGTCGTATTTTTAATTAAAATATTTAATCAAAATATTTTAAAGAAAATGATTGAGAACAAAAATTAACTAGTTAATAGCAGTTTTTTATTTAATTTGTAATCTTAATTTTAAAATATTTGAATAAAAAACTTTATTATTCGTAATAACTTAATTTTTATTGAGAGAAGATTTTACTAAATATATTTTTAAATTATGTTGTGTTTTTAATGTAAAATATTTTCATAACTATCATTTTATTTTATTTAATACTTTATTTAATAATTTTGATTAATAAATTAATAATTATATAGGAAGTGGATTTAATCTAACTTGCATGAAAATTGGATAGTTTAATATTATTTTTACTTAAATAAATGTAAATTTGCTTAAACGAAAATAAAAATTTCTCTTCTCTCATAACTTCTTTCTCCCTACACCACCCTTCCTCAAGTAATCCTCCTTCCCCTCCTCTCCATCCAATCATCTTCCTTATTCCCTTCCTGTCAATCCACCTACTTCTCTATCCAACTCTCTTTCTTTTCTCTAATCAGCCCCTCTTTCCCCTCCACTAAATCATTATCTCTTTCCTCCTCTTATCAACTCATCTTCCCCTTCACACAACTCCTTCTTCCCTCTTCTCATAAGCCTTCTTCTTTCCTTTTACTAAGTCTCTTTTTATTAGCACATCCTTCCTCCTCCACCAAACTCTACCTTTCCTTTTTTTGTTGGCCTCCTTTGCACAGTCTCCTTTCCTAATTCCAGTTTCCTTCTTCCAATCTCATTCACATTCACATGCTTCCCTTTCTAGTTATTTTTTTTTTTTTACAAAAAAATTGATATCTACTTCAGTGAATTAAATTTGTTTAAGCCAAATTTAGACTTGACTTTAGTTTCTGTATGAATTAGAACAAATTCAAATCTAATTATAAATATGAAAAGAAGTAATTATTGAAATTGGTTTCTTTGGCCAGGATAATAAATCAGGAACAACATTTTTTTTTTTACCTTTTATATGTTTAACAGTAAAATCATACTTAAAAAATTAATTTTTTAGTCTGAGGATTTGAGGATCTCGAGGCATTTTATTTTTTAATTCAAAAGGAGCGAAAAAAAAAAAAGGAGTTGTCCATTTGAACTTTAAAAGTGTGTCCTCTTAAATGAAAATCAAATTTTTGTATTCCATTTTTTACTGCTAAGGCCTCCTTGTAATATGATAATACTTCTCAGACTATTTAAAATGTCCACTTGCATGGTCACAATAAGTTTTCTTTCCATTGACTTCTTCCAATAACACAGCTCTCCAATAATGATCATTAACATCTATCTGAAGGATTCTTTTTCCATTTCCAAGAATTTTCAAAGGTAGAGGATTCTGGGCTATCCTTTTCACTTGTTTTATTGTTTCTGTTTGTTCAAATTTTCAAGGTGAGACATTTTTCCTTAAGAGTTTTAACAATGAATTGGTGTATCTGGCAATATTAGGAATAAAATTCCTAATGTAATTCAAATTTTCTAAGACCAAAAGGAAGAACTTTCTACTGATACCGAGCATTTGGAATACAGAAGGCTGTCTTGTATCTATCTGCTAGGTCAATGCCAAGTTGTCAAAATTCTAACTTTAAATGAAACTTTGAGAAGATTACAACTTCTTTGATGAGTGTATGGAGAATGGATGTTTTAGGGATTGGAAACATATCATCTTCTAAAAAATGGTTCAAAGGTTTATAATTAATAACTAACTTTTTCTTTTCCTTAACTTTTTTTTTTATCTTTTTTCAACATAAAAAGCTTGACAAGCCCATTCTGATCTTGTTGGCTCAATTAATCCCTGCTTTAGAAATTGTGTCCATTCTTCTATAGCTAAATGAAGATCACTAAGACTTATTCCTGGATGGGTAGCCTTTGTTGGGTTTATATCTTCATTTAGTTTAAGAGGGAGTGGGAAGAAAAATTATGGATTCTTCCATAAAAGATTTGGAAGAAAAATTCTGGATTCTTCCATAAAAGATCTACAGCAAAATTCTTCAATGACTTTATATGGATCTACATCTGCTTTCATGAATTTCTTGTCTAGCCATTCTCTAAAATCAAGTAGCCTTTTTCTCCAATGTTGAGGAGAAATATCATCAAGAGTGAAATAAGGACCTCCATTGAGTTTGGTTCATTTTTTTCTTTCTTGTTGTCATCTTCTTCATCTTCTTATGAGGAATACATTATTGGATTCAGTTGTGTTGTCATCTTCTTCATCTTCTTATAAGATTATCCCAAGTGATTCTTCAAAAAGACTAGATTCACTTTGGATATTATCAGGAATAATAGTGTCAATTTGTTCTTCTTCACATAAACTTGAGGAGTTTTCTTTTTGAGATAGCGAAGAATAATCTGATTAACTAGAGGTGTCATCTCTTTCAGTAATCAAGTCTTCAAAGGAATTTTGTCTTTCCTGGTTTTTCTTTTTTTATGACTTTTTGGAAGGCAGAGCTTGGTCATCTGCTGAGGATGAATTTAAATCTTTTGTTTTGACTGTATCTAAGGAAGAGATACTCATCTTCCATTTTTCTTTAGAGCTTTTAGGAATAGAAATAGGTTTAGGTCTATATGCAGAAGAGGCAAATGTATCTGTTTGTAAAATCTATCAAAGCTATTGTGTTTTTTTTATAAAATCTATCAAAGCTATAGTAAGAAATAGGAATAAAAATAATGTATCTGTTTATAAAATCTATCACAGATATAGTAAGAAGGACCATAGCAAATAGATCAATATCCAGAAGTTTTCTGATGTACAAGATCCTCACAAAGAGGCAAGTGTAAAACATACTTTCTTCTAGTTAAGGACTAGAGGATAGTTATCATAAATAAAGCTTTCAGAGAGGTAATCTAGTAAGAACACATGATATTATATAAATAAAGATTTTATTTCAATTTTTTCTTGCTTCATACAAACAACCTTTCCTTCTTATATAGAGGATAGAAAACAGACAACATGATTAAAAAAAGACACTATCAGATAAGAATCTGATACCTTTCTAAAAGGGCTATAAACACGCTTACAAACTAAAACAACATAAGTAAAACACACCAAAAGCATATTGATAATACATAAAGTTATCTTTTCAGAAATCTTTCAGTCCTTAAAGATAGGTTCATAATTAAGAGAGAGGTTAAGATCTTTATTTGATTCCTATCAAACATTGTCCAACAATGATTCATCTGAATCTTAAGAATCTATCACCATATCATCCCTGTTCTTAATTACTCATGAGGATGTGCCTTTGTAAATTTCATTCTTTTTTCTTTATTTGAAAAAGCATTCATTGGTGGCATTACTTTGTGAATTTTGTTCTACGTGTACTTTTCATAAAAAACTAGGGACTGATAATATCTAGTGGTTTTAGATTAGTGCAGGTAGAATTTACTTTGATCATTTCATTTCTTGATCCATTGATTATGTGAAGATATATGGTTAGGTCAAATTGATGAAAAGGAGGCTCATCATTTGAGCAAAAATCCTTGTATCTAGATAGATATTCCATTACATCTCTTGATCCATTACTTTCTCTTATTTTTAAATTGGTTCTTTAAATCTCAACATCAACCAAAATAAAATTAACCAGTCAAATAATTAGATATAATTAATTTAAAAAATTACAAATTTGATCATTTCTTTTTTTTCAATTATCAAATTTATCTTTATAATTTAATCAATCCAACTCAACTATATACATAGTTGAAATAAAATATTATATATATTTATATTTTAATATTTTGACGTATTTTTATTTTTAAATAACCTTTTATGAATGATTTCTTATAAATATAAATAATAATTTTTACAAATACTAATATGTATAAATTTAATATAATAACTATTTAATTTTATAAATAAAAAATATTTTTTATTTTTTAAATATAGACAATTCCTAACTCAAACTAACTTATTCATGATTAAGTTAGATTACTTTTAGTGTCGTATAAAAAAATGAACTCTAACTCAATCCGTTATATTTTAATAATATAAAATAAATGTTTTTTTTTTTAATTAAACTCAACCAAACCCACCGAATCGCCCGTCTATTCATCACTTTCTGTCCTCACAACAATTCTAACTTTGCGTGCCATCGGGTGGGGCCAAGTCGACGACTTAAAACTCTACAATTCCTGCCAACTGTCTGCAATATAAACTACATTTTAATAAATTCATATAATTTAATATATATATATATATATATTTAATTTTATAAAAATTAATTATATTCATCTTTAAACCGTAATCTTCTAATCCTATTTTTTTAAGGAGAATAATTGGATAACAGTATCTAAATTGTGTTGAATTAGTGGAAAGAAAAGAAAGACACAGAAGAAAGAAAACACAGAAAAGAATCTGATGTAAAATAAATAAAAAAATAAAATAGTGCCAGAAAAGATGGTTAAAAATATAAGTTTTTAATATGTATTTAAAAATATATAATAGAGATAAGAAAATTTTATTAAAAATCATATTATTTAATATTTTGATATGATTTTTAATACATTAAAGTACATAATTTCTTATAAAAATTTATCAAATATGAATTTTTATTATATATTCTTAATGCATGCTATGGAAAAAAAAACAAAATTTAAATGTAACATCGTGATGATAATTTATACCAACTTTTAATGGTCTTTGACTGTGCATGTGGGACTTCACCTAAATTTTGTCCCTATAAAAATTTAAGTTTGGTGAGAGTGCAGCTCTGCAACGTTTATTGATTAACTAGGCTTCATGTTTTGAAGATCCAAACACGAGAAAAATGATGGTTCACAGTATTCTCCCTGTTAGTCAACTTCATGTTACTCCAACTTGCGTTCACCCTAAAGGTATTTTCCTTCCTTCTTCTTCTTCTTCTTACAATTATTAGTATAGCAATTCTCTAGGGGTATTGGTTGTAGTAGTTTGAATCATACACATTTTTCAGTTTCATTTATTTCATTTTGCCAAATCTTTTCTCAACTCAGTTCCTCTTCAAATAAAATTCAAGTTTTTAAGACTCTGAACTGCAAGCAGTTAAGGTCAATTGAGTTTGTCGCATTTGACCCCAACTGGTATCTTGCAATCTGTGATTGAAACAAACAATTGAGAGAACCCAAGTCAGAGACTTAAATTTGTTGTATATGCTCGGTTTTACCTAGCTATTTAGGAGATTAAGATGGAAGTTTGAAAGTTAATAACAGGGAAGAAACCTGGAACTGTTAGATAATTTATCTTAGTACATAGTCGAACTATCCTCAAATCTTGTTTGAATGAGTTTTGAGCCACTGAGGCTTTCTTTGGAGTGCGAATTTCATTTTATGCTATAACCAAATGGGTTTTGTGGTTTTGTTTTTGACGTTGTATCATTGGTTTGGTTTCAATTTCCATAATTTAGTGGTATAACTTGGTTATAGCATGTTCTTCTTGTTAACTTCAGTTGGAAAGCAATGGCCTCACCAATTTGGCTTGACTGCGAGGCCAATGCATCCAAAGCTTTCAAATGGCTCCAAAGTGAGAGCAACTTTGGATGCTGCTGGTAAATCAATTGAGATACCCCGGCAATGGTACAATCTGATTGCAGATCTTCCAGTGAAACCACCTCCACCATTGCATCCTAAGAGTTATGAACCAATCAAACCAGAAGACTTGTCACCCCTTTTTCCTGATGAGTTAATTAGACAAGAGACAACCAGTGACAGATTCATAGACATACCAGATGAAGTTCTTGATGTTTACAAGCTTTGGCGCCCTACCCCTCTTATTAGGTTTGATTATCCACCGTATTTATTCTTTCCTTTCCTTTTTGTCATTTTGAATTATAGAGCATGGTTGGAAATGCTTAAATTTGGAGAAATAATCACTAAATTTTTAAAAGTTCTCTCAGGAAGTTGACAAAAATAAGCTATTATTTTTTCAAAATAAACTGAACCAAACATGTATATAGTTAGTGGCTTACATATCTGTGGTGAATTTAGAGCCAAGAGGCTAGAGAAGCTGCTTGATACGCCGGCTAGAATTTACTATAAGTATGAAGGAGTAAGCCCGGCGGGATCACACAAACCAAACTCTGCTGTTCCACAAGCCTGGTATAATGTACAAGAAGGCATAAAAAATGTTGTGACAGAAACTGGTGCTGGTCAGTGGGGAAGTGCATTAGCCTTTGCATGCAGCATATTTGGCCTTGGCTGTGAGGTATGGAACTATGGTCTGTGGGCATTAAATTCATGATGAAATTATCTAACTGAAATAATGGGATTTTTTAGCTCAGTCAAAGATGTCTTTGAATGTTACTAATTTCTTGCTAGTGTTGGTAAATTTAACTGTGTCTAAACTAAGAAGTTATGATGCAACCCTGTTTAGAACCAACAAGAAAATTTAATTGAAATTCCATTCAAGTAACTGTGTACTCTGAAAGAAGTCATCAATGCTAGTTCCTTGTTTAAAATCTCCTTTTATTATTTGAGTATCATTAACACAATTCAAGCCAATAATTAGAATTATATATATGATTTTATCCTTGTTATCAATTTACAAAAGGAGAATGAATTGCATGACTCTTTGTTCAGTAAAGAGGAGTCAAGTAAGACCCAAAAGAACATTAGCTGAAGTTATTAAAAGAGACATTTTCATTAACCAGATTTGAACTTAATGACGTCGTGTAATCTATGTAGTCAGATCTTACCTAGTGAGATAAGACTTGTTCTTGTTGTATCAATTTACAAGAGGCATGAAACCATATGTTTTGTGGAATAATTTGAGTAGGTGTGGCAAGTGCGTGCTTCTTATGATTCAAAACCATATAGGAGATTGATGATGCAAACATGGGGTGCAAAGGTACACCCATCTCCATCTATGATTACTGAGGCAGGTCAGAGAATACTTCAACAGGATCCATCAACCCCAGGTAGTTTAGGCATAGCTATATCAGAAGCTGTGGAGATTGCTGCTAAAAATGCCGATACCAAGTACTGCTTGGGGAGTGTACTCAACCATGTTCTACTCCACCAAAGTGTTATAGGAGAAGAGTGCCTCAAACAACTGGAAGCTATTGGAGAAACCCCAGATGTGATCATAGGATGCACTGGTGGTGGATCCAACTTTGCAGGACTTAGTTTTCCATTCATTAGAGAGAAGCTCAATAAGAAAATCAATCCTGTTATAAGAGCAGTTGAACCTACAGCATGTCCTTCATTAACAAAAGGGATATATACATATGATTATGGTGACACTGCAGGGATGACCCCCTTGATGAAAATGCACACACTTGGGCACAACTTTGTTCCCGATCCAATTCATGCTGGTAATTATTTTTATGCTTAACATTATTGTTTAGCAATTTAGTCCTTGAATCTGTCAACTTCAACACAAATTTAGTCTCCAAATTTGATCAACTTTGCGACAGAAGGATTAATTACACACAAACTTTCAAGTAACAAATCAATATAAAAAAGTTGTTATTTTTAGGTACAAAATTGTGTATTTACTCTTATAAATATTAGCGTATCTTTGTTGTATTAACATTTTTGCTTATTTGTAGGGGGTTTGCGTTATCATGGTATGGCACCATTGATCTCACATGTTTTTGATTTGGGTTTAATGGAAGCAATTGCAATTCCACAAACTGAATGTTTTAATGGTAATTCACATTTTCCTTGGCATTGGAAACAATAAAATTTGGGTGGTGATTAGAATCATATAAAATGAAATTGTGTCTTTTGGTTACAGGTGCCATACAATTTGCCAGGTCTGAAGGGTTAATACCAGCACCTGAGCCAACTCATGCCATAGCTGCAACTATAAGAGAAGCTATTCATTGTAGAGAGACTGGAGAGCCCAAGGTTATTGTGACAGCAATGTGTGGACATGGCCATTTTGACCTACCAGCTTATGAAAAGTATTTGCAGGGTAATATGGTTGACCTCTCATTACCTGAGGACAAGGTGAAAGCTTCACTGACTGATATTCCTCAGGTGGCACGTTGAAGCTCTTGTAGTACCCTTGAGGGACATGGAAGATAAAGGCCTAGTTTGGATTAACTTTTTAATAAGTATTTATGAACAGATAAAAAAAAAAAGTAAAATAAACTTTTCGAACAAGTTAAAATAAACTTGCGTGCCTTTACTTTTACTGTTAAAAGATTTTTCAGTTAACTTCTTTAAACTATGTATAAATTGTCATTGAACATATAATCAACTAGCAAAGGGTTGTTTGAATTTAAAATTGATGATGTATTCATACTTGTAGTAGTATTAGAATATAACACAATCGTTATTTTCAATTATTTTTTCAATAAATTTTGTTCAATAATGATACGATGATGACAAATAAATAAGTATTAAGTAAATATTTTTATTAAAAACCACATTAAAATGTAATAAAAAGCATATACAAATGGAAAATAATAATAATTTTAATATAAACTTTCCATGGGTAACATGAGGAAAGAAATAAAATTACAACTGCAAAATAGAACACTTGCTATATAATTCTTTAATAGTGCGACACCGGTTAGCATTTCCAAAATATTAATTATATTATTAAAAATTAAAGAAATACAAAATAAAATATAGGTTATATATAAATATAATTGAGTATCAATTCATCCTATTGTTTGAAAGAATTATCAAAATAGTTATTAAATTAAGAAAAATGTCATTTTAGTTCTTACGTATATAATTGTTAATTATTTTAATTTTTACAATTTTAAAATTTCATTTAAACAGTCTACACCTAAATAATATGTCAATGCAATCATCGTTTATTTTAGTCATCATTCATTTTGGTTTTCAATGTATATAATTGTCATCTAGACATAATGCACAATATGTAATAATAACGTAAGAAATAATTAATTTACTCTCTATAAAATATCAAGTGTAGAAATTATTTAGAAATCAAATTAATAGATTTAAAAAAAAATTTAAAACATATCATTTTATTACATTATGTTAAAGGTCAGTGACATAATTAACTAATTAAATTAATTTTTTTATTATACTAATTAATATTTAAATGATAATAAAAATTAAAATGATTGATAATTATTATATTAAGAACTAAAATAATTAGTGATTACATGCATTAAAAATTAAAATAATAATTTATTAAATTATAAATTATTTGAATGAATTTTTAAAATTATAAGAATTAAAATAAGTAATAATTACATATATTAGATACTAAAATAACGCTTTACTTCGTTTAAGAACTAGATATTAACATGCATTATTGTATACGTATCTTAATTTTGAAGAAAAAAAAACATATCTATATTTCGTATTATGCTAATGACTAATTCATTGTCTGTTTAAATGAAAAATGTATGAATGGAATTTAGGTGATTTTACTTTAATTGATTAGATAAGTTTTGGACGAAAGATAATTTTGTAAGCAAACATATTTATTAATTTTATCTCTTTTATTTTTTTTTATCAAATATTTAGTCTCTATTTGAATTATAACTATTATAAGCGTGATAATTCTAACATTTCATAAAAATATTTATGAAAATCAATCAATCAATTAATTAATTTTAACAAAACACTTACAATTGCTTTGTGCCCATGGACATCTATTAATCAATTTTTTTAAGAATTCCTATATGTTATCGTATTTTTGAGTTCTTTAGATGGAGGATAATTTTCAAAAGAAAATTATCTTTTGCTAATTTAAATTATTTCTCATCATATGGACTTTTACATAAGGTTATTTATTATAAAATGAAAGCTATTGATAAAATGAAAATATCAGCAAAAGTGACGTTGTTTTATTTTTTAAATTTATCTGTTATTATTATAAATTTATTAATTTTTTTCACTGTGTATATGAGTTTTAAGTCTTCTTTGAATTCTCTTTAAAAATATATATTTTGTTTATATAAAAAAAAAACCACTATTAAATTATGTATGGACGAATAGCTAGTATGAACCTCATTAATAGATGTCTCACTCATTATTTATTAAATTGCAAACTACTATATGTTAAGATTTTCTCTATGAAGATATATTAAAATAATAATAATAATTTAGTCAAAATTCTGAAAATCTAACTGCTTAATTGCTAAATTTAAACATTTTTTTTTTCAAATGAGGACAGTCCGTTCTTTTTTAATTGAATATATTAAATAATATTTTTATTGGAGACATTGGGCAATGCTATAAAATAATAAATAAAATCGCTTTTAAAAATTATTTCATATACTTCACTGAATAAATTTATTTTAATATTAATATTTTTTATAAAATATAAACAAATACTAACTATAAGATTACATACTCAAGAATGTTTAGCTTATTTGAAATAAATGGATAATTTATTAATACAAACGATTTTTATTTATTTTTTTGTCTTAAGATATGTAAGTTGAGAAGTAGGCCTTAGAATCTTTTAAGGGGTTTCAACAAAATTTTACTGTTATTGAAAATCTTTTTCTATGGTTAAAATTGACAAATTTATTTAAATGATAACTTTGGTTAATTAATGAATATTGGAGCGTCAGAAAAATAAATTTACTTATATAATGAAGATTAATAATTTTAGAAATATAGCTGAATGTAGTAATTGACGAGTTTATTCTCCTATATTATAATTTATTTAATTGGTTATTTCATTACTTTTTTTATTTTCATATTCAATTATTAAATTTAAATCTAGATTTTTCAAAATAATAATAATAATAATTTCAGGCTCCCTCATCGTTTAAGTATTATCTTATTTTTGTTTTTCTATTAATGCATTTGATTTCTTTCCGAAATTATCCTCCATAGAAAAATAAATATGAATATGAATTATTTACTTTTAAATTAAAAAAATCTTTTTTTTTCACTGCTTTAATGCGTAAGGATGACTTATGTCCTCGCTTAACATTTAATCTACTCTTCAAAGATGTATTCACATTCATTTTTCTGTTTTCGAATAATTCATTCATTATGATTTATATATCAATTTTTAAGCATAAAAATTAAGTAAATGTGTTTTCTTTGAGTAAATGAATTTTATTTTTATAATACTTGTTTAATGTGATTAATTCTAGACTATGAATGAATAATTGAAGAGGTGTATATATGATATATTTTATTTCCTAAAATATTAAAAATATCATGTTAATTTTTTATTTTCATATTTATTAGTTATTTTAATCCCGTAAATTTATACATAGAATATTAACATAAGTTAGAAATTAAAAGATATTTTTAATATTTTAAAAATTAAAATACTCTATACTAACTATTTCAGTATCAACATAAAAGTTTAGTCTATTAAAAGTTATTATAATTCCTCAAAAAAATACAATTGTAATTGATAAACATTCTTAAAACGTGACTATAGTATTATTTTGTTTTCTTTTAAAATCTCTTTAAAGTTTTGTTTTGTTTTGTTTTTTTACTCATGTAGTTGATTTTTTACCACAAATTAATCTCTTTTCAATTGACCAATTAAATATAAAAAAACAATATAAATTATTTACATTAAAATTTTGAAAAAAAATGGAGTAATGACTGTTTATATTTTTACTAAACATTTAATTTTCTTCTTAAACATGTATTCATGTTCATTTTATCCTTTGTTAGGCATTTATTTTTAAAAAATTATATTCTAACCTGTAACTTTTAAATGACTTTAATTTTTTCATAAACTTATTTATTATAATTTATATAATTCATTTTAAACAATACAAAAATAAATAAACATGCTTCCATAGTATGTGAATATATATATATATATATATATATATATTCACATACTATGGAAAGAATATCATAACTAAATTATTTTAATTTGCAAAGTTGTTCGTTCATGCACAAAAAAAAAAATTTGTTTGACTATAACGTACTATTTTGCAATTTCCTCCTTAATGTGTATTCACATTTATTTTACCCTTTTCTAGATATTTAATTTTTAAAAAAATATATTTAGACTCATTTTTGTTGGTAATAACTTATAATCTTTTACTAACTCATTTATTATGATTTATATAATCTATTTTTAACCATGAAAAATAAATAATTGTGCTTCCATGAGTTGACAAATTGTAGTTTTGTGATCTCATTTGAAGTGAACAGTTGTAGCTGCTTTAAATTTGGACAAGTAATTAAAGAAATGTATATATTGTAATCATGATATTATTTTAAATTTTTTATATTGAACTTATTAAGACTATTATAATTATAACTATAATCCCATGAAAAATAGACACCTCATTTTAAGTATTGCATTGTTTTACAATAGGTAATATTTTCTAACATGTATCATGTGTGTAAATTTAATTATTATGTTTTGGTACATTATGATTTTTTTATAATTACTTTTTTTAGTATGAAAACTTATCAATATAAAATACACGAAGATAAATATTTAACTTATATTTTAATTAAATTATTTTACATAAAATTATATTAATATTTTAAATATAAAGGCCAATGCATAATGTAAGGATATGAGTTTTGTTATTAATATCTAAACTATAGGAATTAATATAAATAAAAAAGTTATGAAACTAAATAATAAAATATTATTAATAAATAATGTTATTACAAAAATTTGATAAAACTATTATTCTCGATAAAATGTAAATCATTTAATATATAATAATAATAGTAATAATAATAATAATAATAATAATAAAAGATACTTTAATTAACTTTTATACATATTATTTTCACGAGATACATTATTTAATATAAAATTATATTTTATGTTATTAATTTGACTCATTTATTTTCATTATGTTTAACACATAACGTATTTTTATTAGTATTTTAATTAAAATTTATTTATAAATACTGTTGTTGTATCATAATTGACACACTCGTGAATCGTATAGTTAATTTTAAATTCAAACACTCACTTAATTATAATGTTATATTTTTATACTAGTTATATTTTTACAATATTTCTCATAAATTTCAATAAAGACAATATGTTTTGGTCCAATAAAGACAATTTTGTCTCATTTGCATTGATTATTAATAAAGACATTGTTTTAAAATAAATTATATTTTTTATGTTTAGTTTTTACGGACAGCTAATTATTTGTTGTCTTGTCAAAATTAAATTTTGATATTTACAAACTACACAACTAATGCTATTTATAGCAAAGTTTTTTCAAATTTGAGATGATAATATGTTTTAAAATATTAATATTTAATTAACAACAATTATTAAATTATTTGTAATTTATTTTAAAAAAACCTTTTAAAAAATCCGTGACTCACAATACGCACCGGTTGGATGATCTGCGCCGATCACCTCATAACTCCCAAGTCACGTGACCAAATTTGAATAAACGAGAGATAGAGCACGTGCCTCCCCCCCTCTTGAACCAAAACCCGATACAAAAACCCCACTTCTGTGTACAGTTCAGTTCCTGTTTGGCTGTTTCTTCTTTCTCTCTGTGAGTGAAAAACGAACGTTGGGAGCGAGCATGGAAGCAATACTCATAGATTGCGTACAGAAGAGTCTGCACCATTTCTTGCACTCCAACGCCATCTTCATCTCACAACGTCTTTGTGCTCAGTTTCCCTCCGAGGTGGTTTTTTTTAGTTTCCGCTCTCTATTTTTCTACACTCGCACTGAACTTCTTGTGTTTTTCTTCTGTCTTTGTTTGGTTCCTCGGAGAATAAGAGAAAACCTAATGAAAAGAAAATAAGTTGCTGCAGACTTCGAGCTTGAGGAACTTCCATTTTTTTTTCTTCTTTCTTTTTACTTGTGTTTCTTAGAAATGCTCTTCCGCTCCGTTGCCTTTGTGCATCGAGATCGATGGCATCTGGTTAGGGTGTCAGAATCTGTTTGATTTGAATTCCTCTACGGAAGTTTATTTGGCGAGATTTGGATTCAGTTTTATTTTACTGTTTCTTTTATTCGAATTGAGGTTTTAAGTTTTCTTTGATATTCCTTATGTTTCTTTTATTTCGAAGTAATGAATGTTGGATGGTGATTTTTCATCTTTTGAAATTTGAAGTTTGCTTGTGCAGTAACACTGAGTGTGGTACTTGAAGTTATAGCCTGTTGGAGAAATTTTGGTTTGATTTTCAATGGTTGTTTGTCTACCATGTAGCTGTTTTTGCACATTTTTGTGGTTTAGGCTTAGCAGATGTTTTGTGCTACTATGATGGAAACACTCATGTTGCCAAAAACTCGTGAAAGCGGACATTTATTCCTTATATTCATTCGCAAAAAAAGTGAATCACACACATTGAATTAGAAAGAAAATGTCCATATTTAAGCTTCACTTTTGTAGTTAGGTTAGAATCAGTCTTTTTGAATTGATACCTAAATCCTCCGTATCTGTTGTACCTAAGGTACATGTATTTGGTTGTGCCTCTGATTCTTCTATTGGAATGCACCTGATCAAGAATTTTGCATCCTTGTAATGATGTTCATTATTACTTCTCTTTCGTGAATTTATTTTTTGCCCTTTAGGGCTATTTATTAAATCAATGTCACTTGCTAAAGGACATCTTTTAGACGCACTTAGTCAGTGTTTGGAAATTATTTTTGTTTTGTACAGACAAATTTGCAACTGTTAGCTGGCTGTTACTTGCAGAGGAATCAAGCTTTTTCTGCATACCATATCTTAAAGGGTACGCTTTTTGCAGTTTTTAGTTATTTATGTCTAGACCAGTTTTGGGGCTATGTTCCTATTATTTTTAAATATCGCTGTTGCTTTTCTGTTTCTTTAATTAGCTTTTAATATAGTGTTTTATTTCCTTTGTTTGCTATTAGTTTGGAGCAGTGCTTCTGATTGTGTCTCTCAATTTTCTTCTTTATTATTTGAAGGAACCCAAATGGCTCAATCCCGTTACTTGTTTGCAATATCATGCTTTCAAATGGATCTTCTTAATGAAGCTGAAGCAGCATTATGTCCTGCTAATGAGCCCAGTGCAGAGGTAGAAAACACCATTTAGAATGTGTTTTATATTAAGGATTATCTGCCAATTTTTAAATTATAAGAATATATTGGTGCAATATTTTATTTCCCAAACAATTTAAAATTTTTTATCATGCTTTTTCTGTTTGGTTGTAGTCTAGTTTGCTACTATTGATTCACTTTTCAATTAATTTCTTCAACCCCATCTGTTTTAAGTTTCTCTTTGTTATAGTTTGTTTGTATATTTTCTGGAAGAAGGTGAATGATTTTGTAAATCTTGTTTCTTTTCTTACTATGTAGGTTCCAAATGGTGCAGCTGGTCATTATCTATTAGGGCTCATTTACAGGTTGCTGAACAATTTTCCCATCAATGATTGACTGGTTCACTCCCCCTTTCCCCCCACAAAATAAATATTTGATAATTTTAGATTAAATGATCTAACTAATTTGGGTGAATCACATCATACAAATATGCAAATATTTAACAATGACATCCAATTAGTGTTTTTGTTCTTAGGAGAGTACAAGAAGCTTATAAGTGTTATAGTTATATTATATGACCATCCCTAGAAATATTAAAAAGTTGTGGTGAAGTTTTTTGGTTCTTGTAAACTATCTTCTTTGTGAAGGATGGACAACTACAAAAAGTATCTATTGAAAGTTTGATACGGCATATTGCTGACACATTTTAAGTAGAGAACAAGGAATAATCCTTAAATTTTATTACCAGTTCTATACAATCTATTTTTACTAAGCAGCCTAAACTGTTTAAATTGGTATTGCTCAAGAATTTTGTGGAGGATTCTATATCATAATGGATTATAGATAATCTCACACTTCTTCATTAGCACATTCATTTTTTAAAATCTCTTGCATTTTTGCCTCACAGCCTTGGTTGTTATTTGGTGGTTGATACCCATCAAGTATTTGCTATTGTGCTTTATGAAGATTTGGTCCTTTGTGTTCCTTGAACTGATTTGCATTGAATTGTCTTTAAACGTTGTTTTAACTTATAATTTATTTTATATCCATACTTATCCTTCTATATTCTCTTTAATAACTATTTTGTCTTTTCAGATACACTGATAGAAGGAAAAATGCCATACAACATTTCAAGCAGGCACTATTAATGGATCCTCTAATGTGGGCTGCTTATGAGGAGTTGTGCATATTAGGTATGTAAGATGATTTCACTTGATTCCCAATTATCACTGGGCATACTTGATGACTCAATTGGGGAAACACTGAGTTGTTTTAATGGCTGATTGCTAAGTTGTGTGAATACCATTTGAATATTACAAGAATCCTCCTACCAAACACATCCTTAATGTAATTAATGAATGTTTCATTCTTTTAATGTAATTCTATATTCTATAGATTATTCTTTTCTTTCATTCTTTATGTTGTTTTCATCATTATTATTGTTAAACTGTTTTCTAAATATCTAGGTGCTGCTGAAGAAGCAACTGCAGTTTTTGGTGAAGAGGCTGCTTTTTGCATTGAAAAGCAATACCTGAATTGTTCAACCTCTACAAACTCACCTATGTTGCCTGAAGATACTAATGAAGTTGCCACCAGACCTTGTATATCCATGGAAGTGAGTTCAGGGCACTTCAAACAAATGCAAGGTCTAAAGGATGTTGCTGTAAATCACCATGGAGCATCTATATTGAGAGGAGCTTATGGTGAACCTATTAATAGTGGTCCATCTAACATGTCATTTTATAACACCCCATCTCCAATGGCTGTGCAGGTGACTGCAGTTTTGTGTTTGTGTAGACTTATTGATGTTTAAATATTTGTGGGAAGCTAAACTTTATCGAAATAAAATCACAATTTTCAGTATGTTCAACACAGAAATGATTCAGATATATATATAGTGCAGGTTCCTTGGTCAACTAGATGCGTGTTGATGTTTATTTCTCTTTTCAAATGAATGACACGTTGTGTTCCCTTCTTTTGCAGTTGTCAAGTGTTGCTCCTCCCCCTGTGTGTAGGAATGTGCTACCAAATGGACAAAATCTTACTAAACTTAGTGCTGACAGTTCTCCGAAATCAACAGTGAACTCTCCTACTCATGCCACCCGAAGAAAGTTTGTGGGCGAAGGAAAGTTACTGAAGGTTGGTTCTGTGGTTCAGCTCATATTTGCATCAATAGATAGCAGTTAATATATCTGGTATTTTCTCTGTATATACTATAGATGTTGATTTGATTAAGTGACTTAATCTAAAGTACGAGGTGCCAATACTGGATGCCTTTTCTTTTTCCTTCGTTTCTTTTCAGGCTGTAGTGATATTCATTTATGCAGATTGTTAACATCAAAACTTGCAATCTTCAATCAAACATTGATCATGGAGATCCTTTTATTATGGGAATGACACTTTATTAACATTATTGGACATCAATTTTGTTTCCATCTAATAATTGAGAAATTAACTTTACAGGCGCTTGAGTTTACTTAATTTTATGCATTCCTTCAGCATCTCAGCTTAGCTATAGCATATAGTTTACTTTGCATTCTGGTCTTTTGCAGATTTTTACTGGATGCTATGCATTATAAGATGAATTATTAAATATGCTTGGCAATTATGATGTGAACTAATTTGCCATTTATTCCATTGAGTAATGGAGTATTTTGAAGGGTGTCTTGCATGAATATGATCAAACATAGAGTGAATTGAGTGCTGGACTTTTCCAGACTATTTGACATTATATTCTCTCATTTTTGGTCATTCATTTTCTTTCCCTAAATATATATGGTTCCAGATTTCAGGTAGATTATTTTCTGATTCTGGTCCTCGACGTAGTTCAAGACTCTCCAGCGAATCAAGTATAAATGCAAATGCGAATGTAACAGCTGTATCTGGAAATGGAATGAATAACTCTTATAAAGGTGGATCAAAGCTTAGCCCTACAACATTTCGTGCGATGACAGTTCGTAGAGGACAATCATGGGCCAATGAAAACATTGATGAAGGTGATGTATCTTTTTGTATCTCAGTCTCACTACTCTGTTGTTGTATATCAGTTTATTCTTTTATATGGAAACATTTCCCTTTGTAGAACTAGAAAATTTTGTTACAATGTTAGTTAAACCACTTGCAAATTTTCTTCTTCACTGTTCTTCATAAAGATACTATTAGAAGGAAATTTATATCATTGATGGTCTTGCTGGCACCTTTAATGTCTGTTTATTCAAGTTGGTGATGTCAATTAGAAATATAAATCTATTGCTAGGTTTCTCTATTGACCTAAAGATTTGCATATCCATTTTGATAAGGTTTATTTATTTTCTTATGGTGACTATTTTCTAATTTGTTTTCTTTTTCAAATACTTAATCATTTTTCATTTCTTTAATTTTAGGGATTCGTAGCATTTCAGATGATTATCATTTAAATAATACATCAATGACTTCAAGTTCATCTCCATTCACTGAAGTTAAATGTGAACGAGGAGAAACTTTTCAAATTGGCAGGCAAGTGATAAGTGGTTCTAAGGTCATTGTCGGTGCTTCAGAAATATTATCCCTTTTAAGAGTTCTTGGTGAAGGCTTTAGACTAGCCTGCTTGTACAAATGCCAGGTATTAATTAAATATTTCTGGGGAAAATCCAAATAACAATTATATCGTTACATTTTAATGTATTGTCATTAAGGATTTGAAAATGGAAAAAATGGTGGAAAATACGTTGTCCCCAATTGCATTTTGTTTCCTAATATCTGTTTATGGTGGAGCAGGATGCATTGGATACCTATCTGAAACTTCCACAGAGGCACTATAACACTGGCTGGGTTCTCTCCCAGGTAATTTTGGTGGCTCAGCTTGCTTTTTCTGGTCTTTCATTGGAATCCATCATACATCAGCATTGATTTAGAGATATACTACATTCAGGTTTATGATGTTATATCCAATATTTTGTTGTCTGCACCTAGAAATCATGTTCTTTATTGGAATCAATTTTTTTCCACTTTGTTTGAAGGATAGCTTATTTGTCCCTTAGTTGCACTTATCCATTTTCTCAAATATTATTTATCATGAGATCCTTTTGAGAATATCTTTCAAAGTCCTTTGGCCTTCCTCTACTTCTCTTCTCTAGGTTAAAAAACATATGGCCTATTCTACTTATGGGTGCCTCCAATGACCTTTACAGTTATTCAAACTGTCTTATTTTGCCATCTTCTCAATAGGTCCCACACCAATATCTTTTCGTTTACAATTATTTTGTATCTTGTGTTCTTTTAAATTCCAACAATCACTCCAATAAAAAACAGATGGTTGTATAGCAATTTGCAGTCACAAATAATCTTTGATGCCTTTACCAAATTCAGTTACCAACTTGTATTATGTGTTTAATATTTTCATTAATTTTCTGATCATTTTGTAAAATTGATTTTAGATATTCAAACTTAGAAACTTGTGGGATGACGTATTTTCCAATTTTTACATTTGAAAGTCTTTACATTCAAATGTTTGTCTTTGATGTTCAAGTTTAGAGTTAATCTGTTACCTTGATTCTTCAAGTAGAACTAAATCATTTGTAAATGGCATGCATTTAGGGGTAACTTTTGTATACCCTTGGTAAGCATGTCTAGGTCCAAATTAAACAAGTACTCAAGGCTGAGACTTGATGTAAGCTTATCTTTAGAGGAATATTCACAATGCTGTTCATGAGTTTTGTGCAGACTTGAATTCATTTGGTTATACCTTCTAGTAGCTGATCAGTCAATCTATAGTTCTCATAGTCAAAATTGCCTCAGTTGTATTGATTTGTAATTGCTTTGCTTCCAAAAATTTATGCTGAAACACTGAACAAGTGAGATGTCAATTTTTTTATATATCCAACATCATACTATCACTATACTATTCATTCTTAACCTTTTTGGCTAAATGAATGGCTCTAGGCACATTTTGTTGATTATGAGTCCTTACTTTTCTTATAGTTTGAAATCTTGGTTAATTGGGACAATTAGCAATTTAGATTGTTACACAAACTCCAATGATTCTTTGTTAACATGTCCTACATCGGTTGGGAATACAGGCAAAATACTCCTTATTAAGTTTGAAAAAACCTCCTTTTTCTAGTTAGTTAGCTTTCGAGAGTGAGTTAAACTCATTTTTCTAAATGGTATCAAAGCTTATCTAATATGAATGTTGAGCTGCCAACAAATGTATAATCCTATTGGGTTATTTGTAGATGTCCAGACTTAAGTGTGAGAGAGGTGTGTTAAGATATTCCAAATCGGTCAGGAATAGAGGTAGAAAATTCCTTATAAAGCTTGAGCAAAGTTAATGGAAATTTGAGAAAAGTCAATTTTTGCTAAAATGTCACACAATGTAATAGCATGATGTGTGATGCCAACCTGGCCTTTGAACATGCCTTTGTCTCCAACATCAAGGACTGTCGCGGGTAGCTGCATAAACCTGACATAGTGATAAGCTTTATATTGACTGGTAAGGACTCAACATTGGTGGTGCTAACATGGTGTTTCTGGTGATTGGGAAAGAAACTGCGGGTAGAGGAGGTGTTGAAGGAGATCAGCAAAAAATTGGAGGCTTCAGTTTGTGATGAAGTGAAGGAGATGGCATACATTTTGGCAGCATTGTGTGAGAGTATAAGGTTGTGTTCCCATTGGGATGAGGACATTCATGCCCTGATTTTTGTTATGTGGTGTTGGTTCTTGGATCTAGGTCTATGAACGAAACATTCTGTGCCTAAGGGCTGGGATCAGACCTTGGCTTTTTGCTTAGACCTTCTATTTTGCCTTCATTGGGTATGAATTTGATCACTAGGTGCTTGAATAGCTTCAAAGGCGTTCAAAGTAGGACAACCTAGGATTGCAGTGTAAGAGCTATTATTGAAAACTTTGCCCTAACTATTTTAGAGGCTTTTTCATGCCCCAAAGTGGTGTGTCTTGTATTTCCTTGGCTCCACCCTGTCATCAGTGAATGCGATGAGACTCCTATTGTGGGAGATAAGGTTGACGTTTGAAAAATCCGTCTTTTTAAAGGTGTCATGGAAATGTATGTCGGTGGAGCTGCCCTAGATCCACAAAATGTGGTTATTGTTGGCATTAGCAATGATAGTTCAAACGACAAAAGTGTCGTCATGGTCTGGGATAGTATTTTCAAAATTGTTAGTGAAGGTGATTTTGAGACCTATGGTTCCATTGGTCTTGTATTACTTTTAGACTTGATGCTCATCACTTTCCTCTAGTATCTCTTTTGAGAATTGGAAGAAGGACCACTCTTGTGAATCTACCAACGGTCATGTTTATGATAATGCATAGGGGAGCTTTGTGGCCCTATTTCGCTCCTCCGCTTCTTTGCTTTTGATGATTGAGCACAAGTGTTTGCTAGGGGTCGTAAAGCTCCTCTCATTGCAGGTACTTCTGAAGATGCCCAACATGGATTGATTCTTCAATTGTGTCTTTCAGCTAGATGCACTTATTGGTGGTATGTTTGAACTCATCATGAAAATTGGAATACGTGGAATAGTCCTTTTGATTGCATTTGTTAATTGGGGTTGATTGAGGCATGGACGCAAATTCGACTTGCATGACATAATGATAGATTCTGTTGGGGGTGGCGTTTAATGGAGCATATTGGTCAAAGTGCCCCTTCGGAAGCTTTTGTGGGTTGTTGCTTGGGCTGGCATTGAGGGTTCTACAACAGAGTTGGGCCAATCCATGGTACCTTCGGTAGTCTCATCCTCCAATATCTAATCCAATGTGCAACAGTTCTTTCCATACAAATATGTGCCTAGGCCAATCATCCAATCTTATTAGAATTTTAGTTTGAGCTTGTACTTAAAGTTTGAGTCTCTTCCTAAGGTCTTGTTTTTTGATACCATATTATAATTTTAGTATGAGCTCGATTGAGAAGTGTTTGAGCTTAAATTTGAATGACCTGTTTTTCTAAAATGTCTTAAGTAATTTAGACTCATGATCTTCTTTCTTATATTCCATGTTATTTGTTGCTAACCCATCAATGTGGGACTTTAGTATCTCAACAAATATGATCTTTCTTCATATTCTGTGTTAGTGCTGTTGTTTGAATGTCTTCACATTTGGTGGATTGAACATTTGCAGGTTCAAAGTGATAGATTACAATAGTTCTAGGCTGAGTGGAACTTGCAACATGTTCCTGAACTACAAGTCTTTTTCTTCTTGCAAATTCCTTCAACAAATATCCATTTTTCATTCAAGTTATCCATTTTCTTCATATTCTCTTTGAATGCTAGAATTGGATCTTTGCACTTAATTGTTAGACTTACTAATCTGGTCCACATTCTTTTCCACTTCCATCATTCGTAAGTCCATTCGCATAATGGGCATCTAGAAGGTTAGACCAAGTTGTTGGACTCAAAATTGAATGCACAAATAGTTATGTTTTTACTAGAATAATCTGGTCTTCAAACCAGATTTGAAGAACAATTCATCAACTACATTGGGCTTCCTCCTAACAATGAGTGTCCTTCAAAACACAACAAACAATTGTGGTGTCCTACTCATTATAAGGTTCTCTATTTAAATACTCTCCCAACCCAACAGTGGTATTAGAGCTAGGTCAATCTAGGTGACCGGTTCAGACGAGTGGATAAGCCGTAGCAAAGAAAACCAACGGTGTGACACCCATGGTCAATGTGAAATTGCACCGTAGAGGAAACGGTGACACTCATGTGTGGAGCCCAAAAAGTGTCGTTGAGTGGACTACAGCCTACATGGAAGAGAGTAAGAGTTACTTTAGTGTAGACCATGGATACTCGTGGATGAAAGAATTCCACTGCTGAGGGAGCCGATATGAAATATAGATGCGTTCACACTTGAGGGGAATGTTGGAATTAAGTGTGAATTGAGTTCCACATAGAATGAGATATAAGCAAGTTAGGGGTTTATAAAGAGATGGATCCATGTACCCATTGTTTTAAGATTTTGGAGTTGCATTGTGGTGTCTTATTCATTATAAGGTTTCCTACTTAAAGACTCACCCAACCCAACAACAACAAAATTATAGTTTAACTGCCTCCTATATAGGTCAATTACATCATAATTGTGGCACCATAGAACATAACTTCTTAATACAAAATAATTAACTTAATTATAGAAGGCTTAATAGAACTTGTCTTCTCAAACTTCCCTCAGTTTTCATATTTTAAAATTTCTAGAGGTTTTAATTTACTTATATGAGTAATTTGATCAAATTTGGTACGAAGATTTTATATTGCAAAGTTGGTTTTTTTTTTTTTTTTTTGAGACATTGGATTGTTTGACAGTTCTTGTGTGGGAGATTCTTATAGGTGCATCACTCTAACTATTTGTAACATTACTTGAACATGTTTTAATGCAGGTTGGAAAAGCATACTTTGAACTAGTTGATTACTTAGAAGCTGATCGTGCCTTTAATCTTGCTCGTCAGATTTCACCTTATAGTTTGGAAGGAATGGATATATACTCGACTGTCCTTTATGTGAGTTAACTGTTTTTTTTTCCATAATCTGTGTAGGGATCTCTTTCTAATTAGATACCTAGTTTCTATCAACTAGTATCAAAGCTCCAATAAAGCTATGGGTATTAAAGTTTGAAGATGAATCCAAAATTTGAAGAAGCATTTTGTTGGCTTATTAAATGTGGAGCAGCATTTTGAGGCCACAAGAATAAACAAGGAAGAAAAGATACATAGGATTGGGTAGCCTGTGTGAAAATGTGATTTCATTTGGTAGGTTGTATGGAAAGGGAACCATCCAAGTGCATCATGGTGGGATTTTGTTAAGGCTTTGCTCAAAGAGTTTTAGCCAGAATTGGATCAAGATCAACTAGTGTGGGTCCAAGATGAGAAGCAAGAATTTTGGGTGCTGGAAGATAGAAGAGAAGATGAAGGCCTTGAAATTAAAACCAGAGCTAAGCGAGGGGAAATGAAACATGATGTGGAAGCAGAGAACAATGGGAAATTAGAACCAGTGGTGAGATGAAGAATCGAACCCGTAGGAGCAAGCAAATATAGGTGTAGATGATGCTTTGAAGATCAAGAGCTAGAGATACAGTGGAGGAGGAAAAAAAGAGAATAGTAAAGCAAGAACAATAAAAGAAACAAAAATCAAATTGTCCATGGTGGAGGTAGAAGTGGATTGGTCTGGTCTGTGGTACAGGTGAAAAAAAGGAAAGCAAAATAGGGGAAGTGGGTCTGGAAGGTCATTCAATAGGTATCCAAATAGAGGGAAAATGAATAGAAAAAGAATTGTGTTTATGAAAGAAAAGAACAGAGCTAAATGGGCACATTACAACCATGTAGCATGGATTTGTAGACAAATCAGTTGGCCTACAACCATCAACAAAGCCCTTGATTCTGTTTCAGTTGCCAAAAAAAAAAATGGAGGGGGGGGGGGGGAGGTCATTAGTTGCAACAGAGCTCCCATTGCACGATCTATATAACTCAAATTCTTCTAGAGTGGATGGGTCATTCTTTGGGATCATGCCTACTGGCTATGCTATCACCACTAGAATCTAGAGAACCATTGAAATGTTATCTTTGTATGGTGGGTAAAAAGAGGTGCAAATGGGTGCTTGCATAACAACAATGTGGAAAATTAGATAAATTTATTTGTGGATGGGAGGGGAGGAAGACGAGACAAAGAAAGGGATAACTCTTCCATGACTACATTCAATTGGGAACTCCTCCTATTTCTATTTCTCCATATACACATTTAATGAGGCCTAGTACATGTCTACGTACTATTTATGTAAAAGGATTCCTTTTTTGATTGTTGTCATTTACAAAACTACAAAGGAATCTTAGCTATCTTCTTCCACTTAAGTTCAAAATTTTAAATGATTACTTGCATATTTACTGCTTGACTAACAAATAATTTATCTTTGGTGCAGCATATAAAGGAAGATATGAAGCTAAGTTACTTGGCACAGGAACTAATTTCAACTGATCGATTAGCTCCTCAATCTTGGTAGTGATATATTGAACTTTATTGTGATATTTTGGTGTACCAACTTTCAAATTTTCCAACTGAAGTTTCTTCTGGTCATTTTTATGCACACTACCTTTATTTTGTTAGATGGCTCATAACTGTACCTTTTCTTGTATTTGTCTGTTGTGTGGGCAAGCCAAACTGTCCTTGGTTTGCAAAATGCACATGTAACTTCTTTATTTTTTGGTTAATTAGGGCTTATTTTCTTGCAAAGCTTTTTCATAATTGTTAGATGACATATTTAACACTATTAGAATTTGTATTACTAAATAGTTGTTACCATAAATTAGGGATTTGATTGTTTCATTTATATTTATGACTAATTTCTTTGTGCCTTAATATTTGAATTATAACTGTCTCATTTGTAAACTTACAATACACAACGTTTAGACAATTTTCTCCATTCCTCGTACTACCTAAGGAAATCATTGGAGCTGGGAGGTGGTGGCTGTATACATTGTTGTGAAACTCTAGTTTTAATTCGTAAAATCATACGAGTTTTAGAGTTTAGGTGCCCCAAATGAGTTGTATCACATGTAAACTTGTGTCTCGTTAAACTTGGACAAACTTGATTGAACTCGCATAAACTAAGCTGCACTGCACATTGCATCAAAACCCAATCTTCCAACAAATCAAATACATAGAGATCAGTTGTGACTTTGTAAGAGAGAAAGTGCTTCTTGGATAAATCAGGGAAAATTGTGACTGCACACTTCATCAAACACAGTTTTCCAAGAACAAATCCAATATGTAGAGATCAGTTGTCACTTTGTAAGAGAGAAGGTGCTTCTTGGAGAAATCACGGAAAATTGTGACCTCCCCATTTCATTAAACCCAGTTTTCCAAGAACAAATCAAACACTGAGATCACTTGTCACTTTGTAAGAGAGAAGGTGCTTTTTGGAGTAGGAGGAAAAATTGTGATGTTCGCTAAGTCCCTTAGAGGCTCGTGTTTAATATATTTATAACAGGCTTGGATCATATGACATATATGCTGTAGCTTGAGGGGATTGTTAGATGGCATATTTCACACATGTTAGAATATGTAATTAGCAGTTACCGTAAATTAGGGATTTGATTGATTCATTTGTATTTATGGTTGATTCTATTTTTATCCTAACATGTGATTACAGCATTCAGATGTATTTTCTCTTGTAATAATCATGCTGATGATAATATTATCTTGCTCTTCAAGTACAAAGGAATGTGCTTGCAGAAAATTGAAAGCTCAAGCGTTGAAAGTTTCTGTTTACCCCCACTTTTTCCTGTATTTTGGCTGTTCTGTTTAGTTGTTATCACTAATCCTGGTTTATGTGTTCTGTTGAACACTATGGCAGGTGTGCCATGGGTAATTGCTACAGCCTGCAGAAAGATCATGAAACTGCACTGAAGAATTTTCAACGAGCTGTTCAACTGAATCCCAGATTTGCTTATGCTCACACCCTTTGTGGACATGAGTATGAAGATTAACATTTGTTTATGATGCACATGCACCCACACACAACTTTTTATGCTCGTGTGATTCATTGTTCTTTGCAGGTATGTTGCTCTAGAAGATTTTGAAAATGGGATTAAGTGCTTCCAGAGTGCACTCAGGGTTGATTCAAGGCACTATAACGCATGGTATGGACTTGGAATGGTATATCTTCGCCAAGAAAAGTTTGAGTTCTCTGAACATCATTTTCGCATGGCTTTCCAGATCAACCCGCGATCTTCTGTTATATTGTCATACCTTGGAACTGCTTTGCATTATTTAAAGGTTAATAATCTCTTGCTACTGATTGTAGTAGTACATACTAGAATTGCATTTGTCTTTTGCTTTTGTTTTTGTATACAAGTTTCTGAAATTAAGCTTCTGTGATTTGTCAGAGAAGTGAGGAAGCGTTGGCCATAATGGAGAAGGCTATTTTAGCTGATAAGAAAAATCCACTTCCCATGTATCAAAAGGCCAACATACTCATGAGCCTGGAAAATTTCGATGAGGCTTTGGATGTCCTGGATGAGCTTAAAGAGTGTGCTCCGCGAGAAAGTAGTGTTTATGCTTTGATGGGACATATCTATAGAAGACGTAGCATGCATGAGAGAGCAGTGTTTCATTATGGTATTGCTTTGGATTTGAAACCTTCTGCAACAGATGCTGCTGCTATTAAGGTGATTGGCTTATAATGGCGCTATAGAAATCCCTAAAGAAGTCCTTTAAAAGTTAGGCCTAGTTTGGGTAAATTTCTAAGGAAGTCGTTATAAGTGAAGAAAATCAGTATAAAAATAGAATAAAACTCCTCTCATGAGTTAGAAATGACTTATCTTCTAAAATTTTTGAAAATTTAGATGAGAAAGCTTTTAAAAAATTAAAGAATCATAAGTTGATTTTAACTTGAGAAATAGTGATTTGTTTTACTACTTAATTTTTTACTCCAATCAGTACTTATTGAGAAGTTTATCTGAATTTGAGCTTTATTTTTCCTTTGTGACTTGAAGCTTCTTATTCTTTTCAAAACAGGCTGCCATTGAGAAATTGCATGTACCCGATGAGTTAGAAGACAACTTGTAGCTCTATATGTGAAGTGCAAGATTTGAATCCTTGGTTATAAGGATTTGCTTTCGGCTAATTGTGTATAAAAGCCGCACAAACGCTTGAGGAGTATTCATTCAAAGAATCATTCCAATTTCCGGATCTCTAGAACTGACTTAAGTTTTGTAGGAAATTAGCATAGGGGAAGAGACATATGTAACCGAGCCACCGAGAAGCTCCTATACTTGTACAAATAGTTGTATAATATAAAGGAAAAATAGTTATCCATTCATATGTTCATAAATCATTTGCTTTTTGGTCTGTCAGCTCTGGTTAAAATCATTAGCCTCGAATTTCTCTTTTTTTTACTAGTTGGTATTTTTTGAATTTAACTTAATGATAATATTTGTTGAAAAAAGTGTTAGAGAATGTGCTAATAGTATTTTTTTTTTACTATAAAAATTGAGAAGACAAAATTTAAGAGCAATATTTTAAGTATATTATGTGGTATTGTTTAATTAAAATTTTATCTTGATATGTATTGATTTCTAATAATTGTTGTTAAACTTTTGAAATGAATCATAAAAGGAAAACAATTCTATCACAAAATGTTTTTGGAGAATTTAGGAGATCTTAAATAAATAAAAATAATGGTAAAAACTTTGAAGGATGTTGACCAAACCATGGGATGCAAAGGAGTATTTATACTATTGATTTGTGTATATATATGAAGAAAGATTTTTTAAATCTTTTATAAATTTATTTAATTTATATTTAATAAATTATAATTTATTATTTTATTGATTATTAGATGTAAATTAAATAAAAAATTCAGATTGAGTGTAAGAATTTTTAAATTTACACTAATATAAAAAAATCATGTTTTAGTATATTAATTTCATGTCATTTACAAAAGGTGTTTTCATGTGATAATAAAATAGTTTTTCATATAAAAAAAACTATCCTACATATTTTTTTTAATTTATCCAAAAATAACAATAAAAAATATAAAAAAGCACACCTAGAAACAATCACTACTACTTCCATTACCGTAACCGTAAGAGAAATTGGTTTGGAATTTGGGCTAGTAAGACCTGTCCCAATGTATATAATAAAAAGGTGATTACATTATCCAAAAATTAATTTTCAAAAAAATTTAAACTAATGTTAATCATACAATTTATACTAGTTAAATAGACAAGTAATAGCAATATATGACCAAAATAAGGTGGAGAAGATAAGAAACAAACATTTCTTAAGTTCCAGAAATCTAGAAATTTCTTTTGCAAAAGGGCATGCAAATGCACCACTTTTGCGGATAGAATGGTGGGAAATGGGGCAATGCCTTATTTATGTCAGTCCCAACAAAAAGCCAGACTTGTATAAAAAGAATAATTTGATTGATCATAAGTCAAAGCAAATGATGGTAAGGAAAATTTATGATGATGACCCGATGTTACGAGGGAGAAGGGTGTGAAGATTTTTATTGTCTTTAACGGTATATTAGTATAAATATTACAATTTTTTTAAAATGATAGTGTTAATAAAAACACAATTTTTATATCATATTTAAAGACATACAGTAATGTATGTCACATGATTCAATACATGAGTATACATTACATGCTACGCATATTAATAAAAAAATTATTATTTTTATTTTATGTTTTTGATACATGTTAAAAAAACCAATAATAAAGATAATGATGTAAATAGTAACCTTTTTTTCGTCAACGTTTGAATAGTAGTTTCCTAATAATAAATTTGACCAAACGTTTGGGCCACACAGACAGGGATGAATAAAAATCTCGGTGGTTTTCATCCTCATTTCGAAAATTCAATTTGCATTTCCCGCCAAACGCTCCCTCTGCGCTCTGAAGAGCCACGGAAGCCGAAAAAGAACACTTCTTCATCAATCTCACGGTCTCTCTCTCACGCACTCTCTTTCTCTTACAGATTCGATTTGGAATATTTTAGCTCACTGAAAAGACGATTATAATTCTACTTTTCTCTCATTACTTTACGAATTGAATAATTCCGACAATAACTACCGCGCTAGGGTTTTGCTCAGTGTGTTTTTTTTGTTAATTTTAGTTTCTATTTTCGAATCTTATTACAGCTTGTCCGGTTCAAGGTATGGAACGAGTCGTGGTAACGGTGAGTGGCTACCATGGCTCCGAGCGATTCAATCTCATCAAGCTGATTTCTCAGGCAGGCGCCAATTACGTTGGCGCCATGTCCAAATCCATCACGCACCTGGTGAGGTTTGTTTTAAGACGGTGAATTGTGTTAAGGTTTGTTTGTTTAGTGAGATATGTTTTCTGTTTCTCGTTAGTGGAAGGTAATTTTTTATTGTTGTTTGTTTTTGGGGTTTGAGTGATCAGGTATGTTGGAAATTTGAAGGAAAGAAATATGATATTGCTCGGAAGTTTGGAATACATGTAGTTAACCACCGATGGATTGAAGACTGCATAAAAGAGGGAAGGCGTGTCCTAGAAGATACTTATACCTGGCAAAGGTGAATTATTATTATTATTATTATTTTTTATTTTTATTTTTTTCACTTCCTTGTTGCCGAGCTATATTTATAGAGTTGTGGCTATTTGAAAGAAAATTAAAACAAAGTGATAAATTGCTTTTTTATTAAGCATCCAATATCATACTTGACGATTTAAAAATTTAAAGTAACTGTCGATAACGAGTGAACTGATCAATTTTGAGGGTAGTTGATCTTAGGTTCACTGATTATAACTAATATTATTTTCAGTGGTCATGAAGTAGGGCCGTTGTTGCTGGAAGTTCCACTCATTGTTCGAGCAAGTAGCTTGACAAAGAATAAAGTGGTTAGTGACAGGTTACATGATACTGGGTCTGAAAAGCGAGAAAACAACTTCAGTCCTGGAGCTTCTGGAACTTCTGTTTCGGAAGATTCTTGTTTAATGAAAAGGGTAACAATAGGCTCTCTGTTCTCCTCTTGGTTGCTTTCAACTTTTATAATGTACGTTCTAAGTGTTTCCAAGCAAGTTCTGATTCTTCAAGTATGCTGCTTCCTTTTATGAATTGGGCTCTACTTTCATAAAATGATATGCGGTGCCATTAACATCCCTTTTAACTGCTGATGCTTGACCATTAACTCAAGTTAATTGTTATTTACACACCATAGGTGTTCTATTTAAATCTATATGTATTTCTTGTGGTAAATAATTAAAGAACTTCTGGGTAGTTACCACAGATGGTTTTGTAGCGGAGGAATGGGACTGTTTTCTCCTATCGCTCGCTCTGATTTATCTTTGTAGTTGCATAAATTGTGACCTTCCTGATGTTTTGGCATCAAAGGATTATTTTGAAATTTGTAGCTAATATCACTCATCTGTCCACAAACATGAACAAATCTGTCTGCTGTATGCGACATACGTAGTCTGTTTACTGTGAAGTGCTTTAGAGAAAAAAATGCGTCTTATTCTTGCCATAATATGGAGATTAGGGATTACTTTGTCTTAACAGGTAATTTAACATATGTAGCAATATAAACTAGCTGGTTATCTAAATGAACTCTTTTCAAGGTGTCTCTTATTTCGTTTACTCATTCCTGGTGCTTTGAAGTACTTGCATATGCTAAACTCTTGAATATAGCGTTTTGGTTAAATGCATTGCATGTGCGTCTAGGTATACAATTATAAAATGAAAGTAAAGATTGTTTCTAGCTTATCTATAATTCTATATATGGCCTTTGAAATCCTTTTGATGCACTATGTTATATTGGTAGACCAAGTAATTGAATAATGATATAAGTTTCTGCTTTTTTTTTTTTTTTTATGGAATGCTTGTGAATATTTTTAATCTTTATTTCCCATTTTTTAAGCATGAGGAGTCAAGTTCGTATTCAGCTAGATTGTCAAGGAAAGGAAAAAGAAATATTTGCAACATTAATGGAATTAGTACTGTGGCTGGACCTTCTCGTAAAGGAAGAAGACTTGCAACAAATTTTGTTGATGAAGTGGTGTTGGATCCTCCAAATTTGGATTTAAGCCCAGAGGACCACCTTTTTAGAATGGATAGACTACACACTAATGCTGCAGCTACCTCTAGCCTTTCTGGTGGTGTCAATAGTAACAATATTCTTGAAAATAGTCAAGGACCCGTTGCTAGATTAAGTAATGGAAGTGAAACTATCACCGGAGGTTCAGATAATATTGAACAGTTCAAAGATTTAAGTCATATGTCTGCCGTATCTACGAATAGACATTCAACTTTTATTGTAGAAGATCCCCTACCTGAGGCAGAAACATCAATAGATTTATGTTCCGGTGATGATGAAAAGTTCACAGATGGTGATCAGGTTGATAGTGTTGCTCGCTTAACTACTTCAACAGAGATGTCATGCGTTATATGTTTCACAGATTTCAGCTCAACAAGGGGAATTCTGCCATGTGGTCATCGATTTTGTTTTCCATGCATCCAGAGTTGGGTTCATCATAGGGTATTCCTTTAAGCTTTCATTCATTAAATATTTATTTCGCTTCTGATTTCTCACGGAATTTGAGGCGTCACCCAATTGGCATTGCTGAGACTTATTTTCTTAGTGAAACCTTAAAGCTTTAGGTGTATTCTTTAATTTAATGTCATGAGTGTTTCTTTCGTTCTCATAATGCTTTTCAATATTTATAGACTGCTATGGGAAAAATATCAACCTGCCCTTTGTGCAAGGCAAGTTTTGTGATGATTAAGAAAGTTGAGCATGCAGTAACCACTGATCAAAAAGTGTACTCCCAGACAATCCCATGGGACAATTCAGCCTCAGATATTTTTCTCCCCATGGATCCTGAATTATCAGATAATATCTTTGAGGTAAGCTTATCCATTAAAATATATTAGTTGTAATGCTACGTAGGGTAAGGCTAAGTACATTACATTCTAATAATACTAGTCTCTTGCTAGGTCCTTGCAGTAATTTATTGAGGCAATTTGTGCTTAAAACTATTAAAGAGACTATTAAAAAGAGAAAAATAGAGAAAAGGAAAAAAAGTGGCAATGGGCAGGCTATGAAGTAGGAAAGGTGTTGGTTTAAGAGGTAAAATTTAGAATAAGTGCTTGCTAACTTGGTTATTACACAGTACAGTTTTGGCATGTTTATATTCCAGACAATTTAAAAAATATTGAGTGGTATCTGGTATGTCACTGTACTTCTGAATTACCGAAAGCCTATCAGATTGATCTTGTAGAATTTAATGACATATATATCTTGCAGTTTAATTGGTTGGCATCGTCTATTTTACTAGGAAGTAGGAGCGCTTTTAGTTTAGCCTGTTTTTTCGCCCCTACATTTAGACCATTTTAATAGATTTGCCTTGGCTATTAAGTGTTATTGTTTGAGTAATAAGCGAATATTTTCACTGGGAGCCTTATGATATCTTGGGCAGGATTTGGTAATGTAGTATCTCTGATTAATAATTCTTGCTGAGTTTTGCCACTATTAGGTAAACTACGAGTCATATGATCCGTGAATATGTTGATATTGCATCTATAAAATCCAAATAAAATATAAAAAATATCTGAAATGGCATTATTAATAGGTTGCTTTTATTGTTCTATGAATTGCCATTTTTGTGATAATTCCCCTAAATTTGCATCTATATTAGATTGGTTTGCTTCCTATATTTTCTTAGACGTTGTACTTTTGACAACATATTCATATAGTTCATTGTTGTCCACATTTGGACTCGGAAGTTTATACACATTTTAATATGATTAGTGACACTTTGTGGTTTGCCTTTTGCTTATACAGTCCCCACAAGCTGGCGCTTGTGTTGTTTGCCTTGGTAGGGAACCTGAGGATCTCCTCGAGTGTTGTGACGTTTGCCGGACTCGAAGGATCCATTCCTATTGCATGGACCCTCCTTTACGGCCGTGGACATGCAGTCACTGCAAGGAACTTCGGATGCTCTATCGTAATCACTCCTATTAGTATGCATCTTTTTATCAGAGTTAAATGCTGTGATGAAATTCGTTGTGAGTGAGGGACCTTTTTCTCATGCCGTAAATCTTAAAGCGAAACTAGCCAGTGCATTGTGGGGTGGCTTAATTCTCAACATTTGTTCGATTGTGTTTTGAGTTTTTAAAAATAAAGTGATTATGCAATATAATTTTTTTTTTCTGTTAATTGTTGTCCAGAATATATTTTTAATTTGAGAATGCTATAATAATTGAGGTTTATGTTTTTTTAAAACTACATTAATATTATGACTTTCTTAAGCATATCTTAAATTAAAAAGAAAAAGAAAACTATTACTCAAAAGAACTTGAAACAGATCCTCAATTTGGTTTGATTCGGATATCCATTTTGGAGTAATCCATTCTCCGATTCAGGATGACATGAGCTGAAAGAGTTCCACTGCATTTCACTGTAGGATTCTAATAATAATGTCCTATTGGAAATGCATGATTAGGAAGGATTCTAATAATTATGTCCAATTGGAAGTGCCGACCATGGAACAAGCACATGGCATATTTATTCCTTGTGTGCATTGCACAGAAATTATCATATCTATCAAATAACTTTCTCTTTCAAAATGCAATGAATCAAATATCTCAAAATCCCTGTAAACCGGGGCAATTGGTGAATGCCACTATACGAATAATATATGATGTTGAATATTTATGGTACATAATCACGTCAAATCTTTCCGGGAGGTTAAGGAATGTAAAGAAATCGTTCTAATATCGCCATTTGATGTGAATACTTTGTTTTGTTACATCTAAAGCTGATGGATTATGTTGGGTTGCTCATCACTTGCGCATTATGAAGTCGGAGCAATCTGATTATTTTTGTGATCGTATTGAATCCACAAGATTCATTGTATCAAATGTTGTGTTATTCTTTTATCATGATCCAACAAAAGAAATTTTCAAGGTTTCATGAACCTGCTGGCTGGCTGGGTCCCTGGCCCCCACTCTCCGGAAAGAACATTATTGAGTTTCCTTTTCATGACTCCTGTCCTATTGAACATACAGTAATGCAAAGTAAAAAAAAAAAAATCTGTAGTCCCACACTCACATTTTATCACAATAATTCCTTTCTTATCTTCTTTTTTTTCTATCTAAATCACCTTTATCTCATATCAATGCTTCATTTTATCTATGAGGTTTTTGGGGGATGTTAGATCTGTGTAAGATATAGATTACCGTTCTGTATATTCTTTCTGCTGTCTCCTATCAGTGTTTTTGTGTCGGATTAATTGTTGATTGTTTTGCTTTCAACGTGCTTTGTTTTTGTCGCTTTCAGGTTGTTTATGTGGCCCTCCGAGAAAGAAATTAAAGGAGCGGGCACAAATGCTCAATCTAGGATGATCTCCTCGGTTTTCGGCTTTGCCTTCTTGGCGTTCCTTCAGGTTTTAGGTAGTACTACATCTTTGAGCATTTTTGTCTCTAACAAAAGAAGAGTTATATACTTTTTTTTCACTTTAAATTCATAAACGTGTTTGTAGATCTTAATATACAATAATTATTTGAATAAATATGTTTCCTTTAGTTCAATCCTATTAATTTATTGTACAATTGTGATTTAAAAAGTTATCAGTTGAGTATAAATACATGAATGAAGTAGAAATAATGCCAAGATGTAAATTTCGTTGCGTTTATGTGTGTTGTCGATCTGTTTAATAGAAAGTTTTATGTTTAAAGTTTATTGTGCGTAATTTTTTTTTAAAGTCAACGGCAATTATGAATTGTAAACAATAATTAGTCTAGGTTGTTTGGATCAAAAGACCCTACACGATCCCTGACTTTAAAAAAAAGAAAAAATAAAAAAAATTGTCTTAATAAAAGATCTTACATTCTTACACTTGTAGCCTATTTTAGTTCTAACATCTATATTTTTTTAACATGTTTTTAAATAACCACTAATATGCTAACACACACATTTAATAATTCCTGTTCAATGATAATTTATTTGTAACTCATAACTTTAACTGAAAAGTTAAAAGAAATGATTCAAAATAGTTTATTTTTAATATTTAAAATAATTATTAAATAAATCTTAAAACTTCTTAAAAAGTATCATAAATATTTTTTGTAAGCGTGATGTCAATTGAATAGTAAGTTTTTGGGGGCGAGCATATTTTATAAGATTACATACAAACCCTCCAAATCTAAGGATCCAAAAGATATGATGTAGTGTCAGGGAATCTTTCCTGAATCCTAATACCATAACTTTTGGACAAATTGAGTTATTAATGAGGTGGAGTGTGTACGAATCTGGGGTTGGTTTTCGAAGGAAACAATGCTGCGAAGTCGTTTTTGATTCAGAAGTGAGTTTGTGCCGTCTTTGAAGTTTCATTTTCATATGCAAACAATTCATTTTCATTCTTTGTCCTCTATTGTCAACCCCACTTCTCTTGTTTCACGTGCACCCATTTGCCAAATCAGTATTGTTTAACTTTATTCTGTCAATGACTAGGCCTTCCCCTGCACCGCCTGTTTACACCCTTAACCATATTTTAGCTTTACTACTTTACAGTTTATTATTGTTTAATATTATAAAAATTCAAAAAAGCATTTAGCACCTTTTAAAACAATTAGGAGATTTATTAAATTAGCTTATTAGGATAACATAAAAAAGTTTATAAATAGTTTTGTTTTTATGAGCATTCAAATTTACAAAGAGTAAGCTTAATAAGATATATTGTTAAAATCTTAGTATGTTTATTTATCAATTAGAAATAAAATTGACATATTTTGTTAAAAATAATAAATATAGAAGATAATTAAAATGCGATTTAATCCAACCATTTGGCTGCTGGCATCTTATTTTATGCCGAAAACATATTTTCGATTATCAATTTTAAATTTTCAAATTTCCAATTTTTTTGGTCTTAAATTAGTTATTTAAGTTACAAAATTAACATAATGTTTTTCTAGGCAAATTTTCTTAACATCATTACCAGGTTAATACCAGCCTCTAACATGATACCAGTAACATTTTGTTGTTTAAGATGATGGTTAATCTTAAAGAATATTAAGTTAATTTATAACTAAAAAAACTAAGTTAAACAATTATATAAAGAATAAATTTTGAAAACTAAAAGAAAAAATAGGAATTCAAATTATAGATAATTTAATTTTAATACATTGTCAATATAAATATTTTTATATTGTCAATGAATCAAAATCCACCCTAAGTATGGCTTTTTAAAGTAATTATTATAAAAGATAACACCTCTTAATCATAACGGTTGGATAAATGTAATTTTTTTCACAATAATTATATTCTAATAAAGTTTAATTACTACTTTTGTCTGAATTATAACACATAATAACTTTCATTAAAAAAATTATTTTTCAAAAAATATGAACATTTTATAATACTTTAATGGTTTAATTATATTTTTGGTTCATGTAATTTAGATTATGAGATTTTACTCCTTCAAATTTATTTTAAACCTAATTAGATATCTTTATTTCCAAAAATCAAATAAATCATAACATCAGTTTTATTTACCTAAAATCTTCATATTATCATTTTTATTTAAAATATTCACGAACTAAATTGATTATATCATTTCAAATTAACTTCTGCTGAAACTCACCACCTCTGCCATTAGGCTAGTTTCTAAAGGACCCCCCCCTCTAGTTACTTAACCAGACCTCTGGTTAATGAAGTTTAACAAAGCTTCTGATAGGATGGATATTCCATGGCAACATATTTGTATAAAAGGAAATTTTTTTTGGTCAACGATATAGAAGTGAATGGAACTTCTGATGGGTGACTAGACTAGAGCATATTATTAATTTAGGTATCCACCAATTTTCTTTTGTTCCCTCTAGGATTTGCAAATTGTAACGATGAATTAGCATATTATAAAAAGACCTTGTATTTTCAAAATGTGGGCTTTGCCCTACTTATTTACCAACAAGTTTAAAAAGAAATTTCACAGGCTAAAACACTAAGTCTCATCTAAATTTTTTTAAAAAAATATGTTTTTTACTCTTCATATCCTAATCTTGTTTTCTATAATTTTTATTAGAATTTCATTGAATTTTTAACTTCTAAAATTTTAAAATTAATTTATATTCCAAATTCATCATAAATTTCAAATTATTTAGATAGAAAATAATAGTGTAAGAGTTTTAGAAAAAAAAATGATAGAAACGAATTTAGATTATTTTAAATTTTAAAAACTTAATAGACTAAAATTGCATGTAAGGAAATTAACAATACCAAAAATATAAGTATACCATAGTGGAATAATCTTCATTATTTCTTATGTTTATATCTTTACAAAGTACACTTTTTTAAAACACATTTTATGATTGACCGGTTATTATTTTTTAAATGAGATCAATTTACTAAGTAATTGATTTAACTTTTTTTCAAAATGAATCAATCACAAAACTACGAAGAAGATGTTTAAAAGAGTATATTACAAATATTTTTTGTATAAATAATTTCTATATAAAATTGATAATTAAAATAAATTAAAATGATAAAAAAGTTAGTAATTAATTAAGAAGATAAGAATATAAAAAATTTAAATAGAAGAAGTTTTTTTTTTATATTAAAATTTCAAAGTTTATCTAATACGTATTTCTAAAATAATTAGAAACATTAAAATTGTTTTTTGATGTTTCTTCAATTAATGTATTCAGCGTATTTATTAATAAGTCTAAAAAGGGGGGAAAATAATGATTAGTGATTTTTTAACAAAATTAGTATTTTTAACAAAACAATTATTAAAATATTTTTATAAGTTAAAGGACTGATATAAAAAAAATAAAAAGTTAGAAAATAAAACTGAAACAAAATCAAAAGTTGAGCACTAATTTACTAATTTTTTCTTTAAATAATTACTGGTATAATTATTATAATTTTAAATAAATTTTATTATTCATTAATTTATTATTATCCTTAAGCATTAGTTAAAATAAATTGATTTTAATGCACTATTAGTGTAAATTTTTGTTATATTATCAATTAATTAATTAAAATACAGTAGTTGTATTACTTTTAAATAATTATTATAAAAATAAATGATTCTCACCTATAATATTAAATGATATTGTAAAAAAAAGTCATTATATTACATTATAGTTGAAGATTCTTTGAAAAAATAGTGCTACTCCTACTCCTTTCGTTTGTTTTACTTTGATCTTTAATATTTAAAAAAAATAGTTGGTATTTTTAATTTTATAGAGAATTATTGCTTAACATCTTATAATAGCGAATATATATTGTATTAATTAATATTTTACTTATTTATTACCCATTATTAAATAAAAAATTATTAAGAATAAAATAAAAAATAATTTATTTATTTTAAAATAAATATAGAATCGATCCCTAAAAAAGCAATTTGTTTATTTTTTTAGTCATTGAAAATTTTACTTCATACAATTTACACATATATGAGCCACTCTCCTACAAAAGCTTAACTAAAATAAGAGTAAAATATAAGTAAAATTAAAATATACACAATAATACTTTTGGAAATTAACACATTCGATGACTAAATTATTATAAAGCGAAAATTTGAAGATAAAAGAAAATAAATTTCATTTTGATGTATTTACTCTTAATTTAAAAAGATAATAATTATAAAATTAATAAAGTAAAATTATTAATGCACCAGAATAAATGTGAGTTAACGTTGTAACACGCACCGCTTCCTTTTGATCTTAAAATCTGCCAAAGCTGACGTGGCATTGTTTACTGAATTTGTCTCAAGTCTATGAGAAAGGATAGACACAAAATTTAAATCTCACTCCATGATTCAATATTTAATTATTGTAAAAATATAAATTGTATTATTTTATTTAAATAGTTAAAGTTTTAATTACCAAACTAATAAATTAATAGGAGTTATTTTCACTTAACATTGTGATTTCAAGTTTGAATTTGAATCAAATTTATAATTTTCCTTATTCAGTTCCAACATGATCGCATCTAATATCTTGTGGTATAGAAAAAAATAATTAAAATTTTAAAAAAAGTACTGGAAAAATTATGTGATTGTTAGTTATTTTTTAATTTTGATAATTTATATATGATATAATTTATGTTTATAATTTTAATTAAGAATTTTTCTCTCATATATTTCCAATTCATTTATTTGCTCTTATCATGGGATTAGTGTTCTTATTTTCTTTGATAATTTTTGAAATAAATAAAATAAAAGTCTTCTTATACTAATATTTAACTAATTCTTATGCTATAATTTTACACTTATCTGTTTTTTTTGACAAAATACATATAGACTTCTTATATAACAATGTGATATAAAATTTTCCATAATATTATAAATATTAAATTTTTTTCAAAAAAATTAAACTCACTTTAATAATTACTGTACTTTTGAAAGAGTTTAGTCTTTAATTATGAACTGAAGAACAATTTTAATACAAAAAAATATAAATGTTACTTGTAACTAATTTTTTCTTTTTGGAAAAATGAAGTAGAGCTCCTTTTAGACAAGCCTTTAGGACTTGTTTAGTTTCTGAAAATATTTTTTCTTTTTGGTTTTTTAATACAAATTTTAAAAGACAAAAAAACAGAAAACAATAAATATTTCCCCTAAAATTAGAAATTCATTAATTTATAAAAGTATAATGCCATGGATATTATGCATTTTTCTGTGCATAAATCCTGTATGAAGAACTTTCCACTTACATAAATTCAGGATTACAGTGACTCCTTACCCCGGATTTTAATGGGATATTACAAAATATGAGGTATGCTTTATTTTACAGTAAATGTAATAATTATCAATAAGACAAATAAAAAATAAAATTTTATTAAATTCATAATATATTATTCATGCCCAGTTTTGTCAAAATTTAATCTGTTTCTATACTGTCTAAAGAAAATCAGGTAGACCCGATTTTATTACAAAAAGAAAATTTGAAAAACGAAAGAAGCTAGATTTACAGGGATAGAAGAGAATGTGTTCCAAAATTTGAAATTTAATAATAAAAAAAGCGTTGTAATTGAGACATTTCAAAAAAAGAAGAATTACTTTTCCTTGGAAAAAAGAAAAGAAAAGATTATTTCAACTTGGTATCCATTCTTGTCCCACAAAAGAAAATGGTCTGAAAAAATCACACTTGTTCTTCACAGGATATCCAAATTCTAGAAATATATTCACCACAAACATGTTACTAACACTTGGGTTATATTGGTTTTTGGTGGAAGTGATGATGAGAAGAAACAGAGACAAGTTGAAGATAAAGATAAAGATAAACAAACATCTCATTAAAACTACATATATATATTGAAAGAGATTTTGAAGATAAACATTGAAATATCTAAGGAAAAATTAAGCATCAGAAAGCTAAAGTTTTGGACTTTGGTGAATCAGCCACTTTGAGGGTCTCTTCAATAAGCTTTCTGGCCTTTCTGCTCCTTATCTCCATTCTCATACTCTCACTCTTCTCCACCTTATCATAAAGCTTCTTCATCTTCAAAGACCTCATTTTAGATTTCAGAGTCACAACCAACCTTCCTAGACCCATCATCTGGTTGTCCTTCCTTGCTGAATCTGTTAAGCAATCAAAGCTATATTAATTTAGTTCACTAACTAAGTGGAAAAAAGAAAAAGAGGAAAAAGAGAAAAACAAGAAAGAAAAGGACAAGTGACAACTCAAAAGAGAAGCAAACCTTGTGAAGGGTTAATTTGTGAAATTTTTTGACCCCTCTTTTGTTATAGAGCAGTTCCTTCCTGCACTGAGTTGAGAATGCAAAAAGTAAGGTTAGAGTGGAAGAAGAAAAGGGTCTTTTTCTTTATTTATATTTGTCCATAGGAATTCATTCAATGGATGGATATGGATATTGAATCAACAAATTTATGGTGTCTATTTATATATTGTTGGAACAACTTTTAAATTAATCAATAAGTTATTTTTTATTTATTTAGATTAAACTTTAAAAATATATGTAATTTAGAAATCCTACTAAGACACTTTCTTTAATATATTTTTATTATTGATTAAAATTTATTAAAAATTATAAAAATTATGTGAGTTTTACTCTTTCTTTTTCTTAAACTAATATTTTTTATTTTTTTAATAAATTTTAACCAATAATAAAAAGCATGTTAAAAAAATGCTAACATTATTCATTTTGAATTAAACTCCTTAATATCATTAATATATATATATATATATATATATCAAGACTATAATAAAATAATAACATAAAAATTAGTTTTCTTAATAAAATAATAAAGTAAGAAATTAAAACAAATCACTAATACATAATAAAAATTTTAAATACAATAAGTTAGGAATAATATAATAATTAAATAATACTATAGAAGGAAGAACCGATATGATAAAAATTCAAAATAATAGTAAATACATAATATCATAGCCAAAGACAAAATAATAATAACAGTTTGATATTTCATATTAGATTTATTTTCCAATTTTTTCATAAAAGAAAAAATTATAATTTTTATTTTAATTCACTTTTTTAATATTTTCATTATATATTATTTTATAAAATAAATATTGTTTGCATAAAATTAATAGTAAGTAAATATTGTACCGATTATATAAGTAGATATGAGGAGGCTTTATTTTATTAATAGGAAAATAATATAATTTTAAAATTAATTATTATAAAAATTAAGAATTTTATTGATATGATAATCTATAATTGGATGAAAATATAACAAATTTGTTAGATTGTTAATATATATTAATCAAATTGTAATATTAAATATTTTATTCTATTTATCTTAAACTATATTTTAAGAAATAAATATTAAAAATTATTTTAAAATTATAAATGATTAGTTTTCCTTTTTTTTGTTTCTTTGTTTTTTTTTAAAAAAAATTATTAATTTAGTACTTGAAAGTTTTATTTGATATTTAATTTCTGTGTTGAAAAAAATTATAATATTAAATAAGTTCTTTAAATAACATTAAATAAATTATTTTATTAATTTATAAATTGAAATAAAAAATATTTGCATATTTTGAAAAATTCAAAAACTCAAAGTCATAATTATTTACAATATTAAATTAATTTTAGTTATTTAAAAAACTAAATATTGTTGAAATCTATCATTTATATACAAATTTTATATTTTTAATATTATAGCAATTGTTACAAATTAGTCTTCATATAACTTATTATATTAGTAATATAAACAATTTAGTTTACGAAATAATATTTTCTTTAATAATAATATATTAAATGTTAGTAAAATATTTGATTCTATTCAATATCGTTCTTAGAATAGGTTTACAGGTTGTATTAAGGTCTTTAAAAAAATCAATTGTTCTTAGAATAGGCTTGTAGGTTGTAATAGGGTATTTAGAAAAATTAATTATATATGTGAATTAGTTCTTAATATATATTGTTAATTCTCGTAACAGGTTAAAGTATTTTTTATAATATAAATTTATCTTTAATAAAATATTAATATTTAGAAAAAAATTTTTATATTATTATTTTATTTTATTTTTTATTTCAAAATTAATTGTTAAATAATAAATTGTTTTTGAGTGGATAAGTTTACTATATGAAAAATCATTTATACCAGACACTATATCATTATTATAGTATGAAACAATAAAATATTAAAAATATATTAATATTATATGTGTTGAAAACATAAATAAAAAATATATGATTATAAAAAATAATAATGTAAAATATGAAAATTAAAAATACATAGAAAGAGAAAATAATTATTATGTTATTCTTAAAAAGAAAAAGTTGAATTTAGTTAAATAGAAATTAATTAAATATAAATATGCAAAAATACTTCAACAAATATTTATTGTTTAAACTTTCACAACCGCAAAGTAAATTCATTATAAATATAATGAGTTGAATTTTTATACGTTAGTATACTTTAAATCAATTAGAATTATTGTCTTTCTTTTGCCCCAGCTTGCATTCATGTCAACTTAAATTCATCAATTGTCCCAGTTTGAAGCCTTGGAACACCATTTACTCCAATATAGGGTCAAAAACTTATCAATTACCCCTGTTTGAATTATTGTCACGCCATTTGCCCTGGTTCAAGAAATTTGATATGTCAATTGCCCCAACTTAAACTTAGTTCTTGCTTTTCATCAACATTTACGATTCTTTCTAGCGAATTATTTTTCATTTCGTGAAACATTTTGCCCCAATTTACATTCTTACTACTTAATTTTTTCCAACTTAAATTCATAAATTGTCCAAGTTTTGAAGCTTAGAACACCTTTTACTCTCATTTAGGGTCTATATCAATTGCCCCTAAATGAATCTATGTCATGCCGTTTGCCCCAGTTGAAGATTTCAACACATTGCCCCAACTTGAGCTCTTATTGTGTTTTTTACCGACATTTATAATTCTTTTTGACAATTTTTGTTGGATATTTTTCAATTTCTGAAACTTTTCTCTTTTTTTTTTGTTGTTGTATTTTTCAAACCTAGCAATCAAATTCTTTTTCCTAACTTTTGCCTAGGTTATTCTTTTGAGTTTTCAACCTAGTAGACACTTTTTTCTTTTTCTTTTTTTTCTTTATTTTTTCAAACCTCATAGTCATTTTTTTTATCCTAACTTTTGCCTAAGTTACTCTTTTGAGTTTAACCTAGCAGACTACTTTTCTTTTTCTTTTTCCTTTTTTCTTTTTTGTGTCTTTTTTTTAAGAGGCCTCCATCATCCATATCCATATCTACAAGAAGTAAAGTCTCATCACGAAATACTTGTGGCACAATGTATTCAATCTTTGATGTCCAGATGGGATCTAATCCATGAGTATGAACCAATTCTTCTTTTTCAAGCCTGTTTTCATTTGTACTCTTAAAAACAAGGTTTTTCATCTTTTGTAAGGAAAATTATTTTAATTCCACACAAAGTTACCCATTGCACTTATTCTTGTTTGATTCAAACCTCTTTCTTTCTCTCGAAATAATTTCCCCAATTGGTATTTGCAAACCAATCTCTGTGACCATTCATTACACCAATATTCGTATATCAAGAGAAAGCTCTAAATACATTCACTTTTCTCATTCGCTTGAAGAATTAAACAATCAAAGTTACTTAGTATGATACTGTCAATGTTACATTAATTGTGCTTAGAAAATGGAGGATGAATGAAAGGTGTTGGAGTATATCGTGGGATAAACATTATGGAGAATGAATTTAAAATTGCAAAAAAAGAAAAAGGGTACAATGTAATGCCCCAATTCTTGTAATGCTGATAAATTATATATATATATATATATATATATATATTCATATGTGTGTTTATTTACTTGATAGTGATGTAAATATATGTATATGACCTTATTATGATGTGAGTTTGTGGCTAGAATTAGACCGAAGGAAAATAGGCTAAGTTTTGGTGCAAGGCATTCTCACTACAGCAAGAGATGTGTCGCTTAGCAAGAGGACTCTGAGAGAAAGGCATGCTAACTGGGTTAGAGGGTAGGAAATTATTGAGAAATGTGATGAGGGCCATGTGTCGTGAGATGTGAATATTGTGTGTGTTTACCCGAAATTGATGAATATGAATTGTATGCTAGATGTTGCATGATAAAATGAATATTGTGAACAAATGTGAGCCTGAGGGCCGTATAATATAGATGAATATTGGCTATATGCCGTGTAATATGAAATGGATGTGGGCCTAGTGCCGTGTATTTAAATGCAATGTTGGTTGTGTGCCGTTTGTAAGCGTGATTATTGCATGCGTGAATGGAATATGTGTGAATGAGCGTGTTAGCGCCGTTGTAATGTGCTATAAATGGTTCAGCGATACACTGGAGGTGTGGAAAATGAGAAGGGTAGAAATACCTTGGGGAAGGGAGAGTGGTGGTGACACCGACTGTGGAACGGGTGCACCACGGGCCACACATTCTCTTCCTGACTAGACCTCTGACCACTACCTTTGCTAAGCAACCCGTGACTGCCCACGTGGTATCCGTGAGGCGAGGGTAATCGGCGATTATTCATGGTGTGAATCTGTGATCACAGTGCCACAGTGAGCGTGGCTGGAGTGCACATGCATGGGATTATTGTCTTTATTTGTATTTATGAATGTAAACGTGTTGTGGATGCCGTGAATGTATCAGTGTTGCACTAGAATGAACTGTGTGATAATGCTGCCTGCGAATATGTCTATGTAATGTGTTAAAATGATTTGGAGGTGAGACTCTATAATTATTTGTGTGTTTTGAGTAGTGTAGAGTACTCACCCTTACATTTATTTTTCAGGTAATCAAGATGATCAGCATCGGGCTCAGTGAAGGGACGGATGGACTGTTACAGGACTTAGATTTTATTTTGAAAAATATTGTAATTGAACTAGTCTTGTAGCAGTTATTTGATATTAATTTGTAACTCTTATCTTATTTCGAAATATCTTACGAAAATTTGGTTATTCGAATTTGCGAAATTATTATTTAATTAAAATTAAAATTTAAGTGTTCATAAAGAAATAAAGTTCAAAATGCATTTTAACCTTCATACAAAAAGGAATATGTTAGTTCAAATTCCAAAAAGGAGAATGTCCTAAAGCCTTAATTAAAGCACTAGAATCATTGCAAAATTATTTTGAACTTGAATTAAAAATCAAAGAAAGATTGATGGTTTCTCAATTGCTGAATTTTTATTTGGCAAACAAATATAGAAAAATGTCTTTTTTGGGGTATAGACATTCCATTTTGGGACTTTGCTCAAATTCTTTGAAAAAGTGTCAAAAAAACCTTTCAATCGCAACTTTTATATTATCCAATCTGGCCAACTTCTATTGTTCTTCATCATTACTTTTGATGCACCTTTGCGTTGAAATTTCCTTGCAATTTGGTGAGAATGAGATGGAAAGGGAAATTTTTTTTTTTTGATACTATCTACTATTGGTAAGTCTCTACCAATTTGTATATATTTCTTTAGAGATCATCGTGTCTTTAAAATCTTGGTCATTTTCCCCTTCGATTGATTGATACCAGTCCTTCATCGCTTAGTTATGACATTCTAACTCATTCGTGTTTAATTAGGAACGTGCAATGTGAGGATGTAAGACTTGAAATCAATTTTTTTATTATATATATATATATATTTTTTTTACAAAAAGAAAGATAGAAATTAGTGGGAAAAAGACTTATTTATTTATTTATTATTTAAAGAAGTTCTCCAAAAAGTGGTTGACTCTCATTCTAGGGAAGCATTCATTTCTCAATAGATGGGGTATATCTACTAGCAATGTATAGAACACCATATACTTTCAATCAAAAAATTATTGTTCATCAACTGATAATCAAACTCAATAATGAGCAAACACAATCTTAATATTTCTCATTTGCTAGTATAACATTGAACAACTTTAAATATTTTTACTCCAAAAAGTGAATTTAAAAAAAGAAAAAAAATTAACTTATTAAACTTCTAAAATGTTGTATGCGTACATATTATTTTGAAAAAAAAAAATGAATATGAATCGATGCATGAATTTGAAAATTCAATGCATGGATTGTTCTTGAAAAGTGAATGCAAGAGAGTGCATGAACTATTTCTTGACAGGGGAATTACGGACAATTATTTTTATATGCAAATGTATGAATAACATTTTTTTAAATATGTGAATGCATGTATAATTTTTTCAGTATCGAATGCGTGAATAATGCATGAATCATTTTTTTTGCATGAATCATTTTCTTTTATATATATGAATGCATGAATCATTTTTGTATATGCGAATGCATAAATATTTTTTTGTATATTCGAATGCATGAATCTTTTTCGTATATATGAATGCATAAATCTTTTTCGTATATGCGAATGCTTAAATCATTTTTTTTGTACAAAAATTATAGGATGAATAATTATGAATATGATTTTAAACAAATGAATGAACATGGTAATAATTTTGTAGAGTAAATGTATTTTATTTTTATTTATTTTATTTTTTGATATTTTTCTAAGGTCAAGATTATAATTCTTGAAGGTCACTATGTTCTCTTGTTAGTGCATAATTTTGTAGGTGGATTGAGATTCCTAATGGTCGATATGGCCCACAGATTGCCTCTATTAAATAATAAGGACCTACGTCATGACTTAATCATAAGTAGGGATGTGCCCTCTAAGTATGAGTAAGTCAATGTACTAATAACAATCTGAGTGGTAGCTCAATGACTACCAAGTGGGCATAAAGACCCTTAATAGTAGTTGTCAAGGCATCTTCTACTCCTAGGCTCATACAAGCTCTATAAAGCCTAAATGTGTATGAGGTAAGTGTTAGCATGGAGTGTAAGTGTTTTACACTATTAACTACTCATCTAACACGAACAAACAAATATTGAAGAATGCACAAGAGTCATATACCCTAAGATTTCACAATATAACAAGTAAATAAATGATAACAAGATATTTACAAAAATAAACTAAATAATAAAATGAAATAAAAGAAATATACGAACAAGTTGAGAAGTGAAATAAATATAAAAAGTTAAAAATATTGCACAATCAATTAGGTTAGACTTGAATCTCAAATAAGTCCCTAGTGGAGTTGCCATCTGTCGCAACCAAATCACAACGGGACGAGGATTGTGTAAAGAAAAAGAAAAATTGTAAAAATGGGTTGCAATCAATTTTTTTTAAAGTGATGACAAGGAGTCGCCACTAAAGTTTATTAAAGGAAACATGAGAAAAACTTCTAATAAAAAAAGTCTTTGAAATCAGATTTGGACTTGAGAGTCGTTTACATGTAAACAAAGTATTAGCACCTTACAACTTTCGTTGATTAAATCAGTTACCTTCTAATTAATTGTGCAAAATTATTTCTCTTTAAAAATATTTATTTCACTCTAAAAGAAAATAATTAATATTTTTTATTTTCAAATTTGTAATTATTTTTTAGCCTTGTTTCTAATTCTTACAATTTTTCTAGGTTTTAATTTATATATATTTTATAAAGAAATACAATTAAAATATTTTGAATTAAAGAAATAAATTATTTATAAAATATTATCTTTTTTTTTAAAATTTTTGTGTTAAATAAATTTAAATAAAATCTAACTTAATTTTTTTTCTAAAAGTAAAAATTCATTTTTAATATTTTTTATTTTTAAATAAAAACTAAAAAATTTAATTTGAATTGGAAAAATGAATTATTCATAAAATATTATTCTTTTTTATGTTCATTGTAAATAAATTTAAATAAAATTCAACTTGATTTTTTTTATAAAGAAATTAGTTTTTATATTTCGTATTTTTAAGTAAAGAAACATAGAAATTAATTTGAATTAAGAGAAATGATTATTTATAGAATACTATTCCCCATTTTTTTGCATTTTTGTATTAAATTAATCTAAATTAAAACTATGGTTTGCAAAAATTATTAGGATTAAAAAATTAATTTTTAGGGTTGGTAAAATAGCAAAGCAAATAATAGGTTTTTTTATATTTTGTTTTTTAAATTTGAGAAAGTTAGGGTTTGCAGAAAATTGTTTGGGTTAAGAAAAATTATTTTGTATGATTGGCAAAAGGTAGAGCAAACAATGCATTTTTTAGGGTTTGGGAAAGTTAGGGTTTGCAAAACAAATAGAGAACAAGAAAGGAATAGAAAATAATAACTAACAAAATGAAAATAATGATAAGAATAACCCTTACTCTAAGTAACACTGAACGAACGAAGGAGAAATAAGAAAGAATATAAAATAACTAAAGAACAATGCAATCACAAAAAAATAGAAATAAAAAGGAATAACCTTTACTCTAATAAATAATGACTTTTCTTAACCTTTTTTTGAAGGTTTAGGATTCGAGATTAGACTTATCCTTTAATTCTCTAGATTTTTCTTTTTTAATTAACCTTAAGATGTGCTTTGACTTTCTCTAATCCCTTTTCGTCTTTTTCTTCTTTGTTTCTCGAGCTCTTTCTTGAATTCTCTCTTTTCAGCTCTTTCTCTTTTCTTCTCTATCTCCCAAATCTCTCTCTATTTCTAGTGTTCTCCAGGAGAGTTCAGTTTTTTCTCTTTTTGTTTCTCATAAAAAATAAAAAGTTTGTTTTTAAAAACTTAAATTTCCTGTTTATAGGCATTTTTTAAAACCTTATATCATATTTAGTTTGCAATTATTTATTTATTTATTTTGAATAATGACTCCCTTATTTTTCGATGACTAGTAATCAATTTTTTTTTATTCTCATCTATTTCTAATCTGATTTTAAATTTAAAATTTGAAATTTAAATTTTAAATTAGTTTTTCTCTATTTTCTTAACCTCTTAAAAAAAATTAAATCATTATATTTATTTTATTTTGAAATTTATTTTTAAAAGGGAATCAGATAAAATTAGGTATTCATACCATTGAAAGAAGAAATGTCAATTATGCTACTTAAGAACATCAATCCCTTATTAGAAATGTACAATGGAACAAGACCTCATTCATGCGTTTACAAGAGTAGATAATTGAAACAAAAATAATTATAAAAAGCAAAATTGGTGCTAAAATACTTATTTCGCGTATATTTTCAACAGCAAGTAACTTTAAGTGACTTTTTTTTAAGAAAAATAATTTCCAATAAAGATAGGTTATGCAAGGACAACAAACAAAAGTCAAGGATAATAATTAAACTATGTTGGACTATATTTGCTAAAGCCTCTATTTAGTTATGATTAATTATATGTTACATTGTCTAAAGTAACGTCAATAAATGAAATAAAAATTCTTATTATTGAAAATGATGATAAATATATAAGATATACAAAAAATAATATATAAAATATTTCACAATCTTTTTCAGTATAATTATATTTAATATAATAATTTTTTACTAGAAATATATATTATATTTAAATTATATATTTTATATTTTAAAATAAATTTATTTAACAAAAATAAATTAAACTCGTGCAATGTACATGTATATATACTAGTAATAAATTAAGATTGATACTAAATTTAGTGTAGTAAAATTACAGTGCATAAGCATGTCTGTGTGGCTAAACTCGTGTATTACAAGATTTTATACTTTATAAATTTAATTAAATTTATAACAAAATATTTTTATTAACACTTGTCCTTAAATTAATTTTTAAATTTAAATATATGAAAATAGAATTTTTATTAAAAAATATTGTTTATAATTTAATATTTTGAATATAATAATATTAATTTTGTTTAATAAAATCTCACCACTTTTAATAATTAGCTTTGAAAATCAATGTTAATATTGTTCATAAAAAAAATACTATTTTAAAGAGAAAATAATTTTTAAAGAGTAAATATCTTAAAATTTTTTAATTAAATTACATATAAACAAATGAGCTTAATTTTACATTAAAATTTTTTATAAATTCAACTTATTTAACAATTTAATTGTAATACTAAAACAATTTTGAGATTGTGTATAATTTTGAGCGTAAAAAATAAATTGCTCTGTTCGAATAGGCTTATTTAGTGAGCATTATTTTCTTCATAATTAGAGGTGTCAAATATGTCAACCCTAATTAATTTAGTCCTAAAATGCTCATGGAGTTAAAAAAACTTATAATATAAAAAGTTCACATGAGTAAAAAAAAACTCACAAAATTAAGTGGTTAGAATGAATTTAAAAATATTTATTTTATATAACATATTTTTTACTATAAAATTATTTAAAAATAGATGAAAAATAATTAAATTTGTATAATATTAAATATTTAGAATGAATTATTGTTATTAAAAATTATTAAATATAATATAATAATTTATTATCAAATTAAATTACATCTTATCTATTTTTTATTTATATTATCGATAATTATTAAATTATAGTAACATTTTTTATTCATATAATTTTTTAAATAATTTTTCAACATATTGTTTTATAATTTTATTTGAGTATTAATCATAAAAATTTTCATATTTTAATATTATTATATTTTATTTATATATTTTTATAAAATTATTTTAAGAACATCACATATTTAATAAATATTTTTAAAGTCATAATAAAGATATAAAACTAACAAAAAATAAAATTAGTTAAATTTATTAAGTTATCTGTTGTCAAATTATCAAAATGTTTGAAATGACTTATTTAAATTAAATTTATTGTGTTAAAGAAATAAATATAATATCGTTATTATAAAAATCATAAACATATAATACTTAATATTACAAAAGTTATTAATGTAAAAAAATATTTTATAAAATTATCAAAAATTAATGAATATTTATAAATTTAAAATTTCACTTGAATTTATTTTTAATGTGAAATAAATTGATTAGATAGAATTAATAAAATATTTTATATTTAAAATTTAATTTTAAATAAAATAATTTAATAAAAATAATAAATAAACACATATTTTTTAATAAAAAATAAATAATATTTATTGATTACTCTTTAAAAAGGTGTTTATTTATTTTTTTTATAAAATTATTTTAAGATCACATATTCATAAACATTTTAAAATCACAGTAAAAATATAAAATTAATAATAAAAATTAACGTTAGCTAACTTTATTGAGTCATATATTATCAAAATACTTAAAATTATTTATTTAAATAAAACTTAATATCTTACATAAAAATTGTAGACATATAATACTTAATATTGTAAAATTTATTTATACTAAAAAATAAATTGTAAACTTAACAAAAATTAATGAGTGTTTGTAAATTTAAATTTTAGCTTAAATCGATAGAATTTTTTTAAAATTATATTTTATATTTAGAATATTTTTTATTAAATTTAAATAAAATAATTAATAAAAATAATAAATATATATATGTATATTTTATTAAAAAAAAGTTGTATAATATTTATTAATTATTATCTAAAAAGTGTAAGCTAACTCGCTTTTGACTCTACCTAGCCCACATTTTCTTTATATATATATATATTAGGACTTATGGCCAAAATAAACCCAGGACTTAAAAAATATTTGAGGCTACGTAGTGGGTTGTATGAGGGGGCTTGGGAGCCAAATTGCCAGCTCTATTCATAATTCTTTTCACTTTCCCTCCTTTAGAGTGAAGTTCATTAACATTTACAAAAAGACACAAAGTTAAAAAAATAAATTTCATTATATCAGACATGGTAAAGCTGGTCAGTCTTTAACATCTATAACCCCTCCAGCACAAATCTGAAATCTTGCTTCAACTTTGGCTAAACAGGGAGAATTTATCACTTTACATATTCGCTCTTCCCCTCTTCCTTTCCTGAGAGCTAGCCTGTCATCAAGAAATTAGTTAACATCCAGGGTCAAAACAAGCTTTGAGAAGAAATAAAAAAGAAACATTTCATATTCTGCAGTTCAGATTTGACCTTGTTGTTGTAGCATGAGCCATAATGTTGCCTCCAATAGGCTTGATTTGAGCTCCACCAAAGACTGCAGAACCGGAAACTACTTCATTTGTTATTACAACAGCCACACCAAACTACAATTAAAGAATCAGAAAAAATTATTAGCTCCAAACTGATGATGTATATTTATCAAGAAAGTCAAACATACTATGTTCTGTAATTTAATATCCTAAGCCAGAATCTTGAATTAGTTTGATCGAGAAGGTTAAGTGCACTGCCAACCCAACAATGAGTTTTACCTCATTTGAAGGCTCCTCAAAAACTTGCCTAGATGCATTTGCCGGGCTGAAAGCTTTCCCCTTCCAGAAAAATCTGCTCTATAGAGGGCAGTAGCACTGTCTACTATCACTACAGCAAACCTGTGTATATCAATCAAAATTTAGGCCTCAAGAGCATGTTTTGCCACCCAAACAAAAAGAGCTTTCTCACTTGCAGAATCAAATATCACTATTTAAGGAAATCTAACAACTCTGGGTCTGGGCCCAAAAAAAAAAAAACACAAATGAATAAAACACAGCCACTTCATCTGGTAATAATGCTAGCCTATGATAAATCAAGATGAGCATAATGCACTTGTGTATCATTAGGCGTATTTAAAAGGCATATTATGTTGATTTTGGCAGATCTAAATAAAACTGAGCAAAGGGAACCATCAAAAGTCACACCTTGTTTCCACCATCATTGAAGCTGCTTCCAGCAGAAGCCGTGATTGATGATCAGTGTTATACGCTCTATTATAAGTGACATTTCCCATTACATCAGACCCATCCAATCCAAACCTGTAGCAAAGACACATAAATATTGAATGGACATACCAACATATCAAAGACACATGCAAGCAAAGTCATAATATCAAGAATCATTATACCTATCTGCTATCTGTAAGAGTAGTTGAGGCCTAAATGTGTCCCCTGCATCTATGTACATAACTTTCCCCTTAGCACCTCCTTTGTCTAGTGGTAACTACAACATCAACAATAAATTGAAACATTAGGCAAAGGTATAACACAGTATGTACGAACCAAAAGCTTCACAAACTCAAATTTCAATCCAAACATGACAAGACGAGTTTAAAACTGAATACATTACAACAACTTATTCAGCATGAATGTATTCTGACTGCCGTAAAGAAACCATTTACCTGGCAAGTGACGCAGAGAGTGTGACACAATTCAGTCTTCCCAGATTGAAATTCACCACATAACTCAGTGATAGAACCTGTCTCAATTCCACCTGGCATAAACAGGTGTATCAAGATTAAGACACTTTAACAGTAAATCCACACATAGACATTAAACAAGGTGTTATTGTTTCTGATTATGACCTTCCAATATCTTGTCAAGCTCTCTTGATCCTGTAGTTATCTGAATGGTTGCATTTTGCTTGGCCTGGAGTTCACTACCACTAATAAAATCCTTAGGCACAAGCTTAGAGGCTGTCAATAAAGAAAAGAAAGCAAACATCAGAAGACCTTCATAACAATCAAAAGAAATAGCCAAGGGAAACAAAAGCCAAGGTGAATAATACCTGCTTCGATAATCTTGTCAACTTCAGCTTTTCTGATTCCTTTAATTTTTAGAAGATCTTTCCTGACAGTGTTGACAACGGATTCAACCGTGCAAATACCAGCATCTTTAAGCTTCTGAACATCTGTGGAGGCTATACCCAATGCCTGACATTGTGATTAAGCATGTGGGTATCAACAGAAAACACAAAAAGGGGGATTTTTGCCCTAAAATATAACGGGTGTGAATCGAAATGCGAAAAAGGTATATAAAGGGAAAAAAAAACTAAATGGGGTGAGTAAGAATATGAAAAAGAAGAGATTTTTGAACCTGAAGTTGCTCGATAGCGAGAGGGCCATGTTGCATTTCTTCAGAACCGTCATGTTGTTGGACAGCTTTCCGCTTTCTTGAATGCTGCCCGCTGGTTGACATTGTTTCAGCTAAAGAACAAAACTTACAAGCTGTAGATGATGACATAAAACTAACACTGCATAACGTGCTTTCCTTTAACATCTAAACACTGCATAAAGTACCTGCGTGCGAGGCAAGTGAATCTTGTTGCTCCGAATCTCGGTTGCTGCCAACCAAATCAGTGTGATTTTTGTCAAGAAATAAATCTAGGTTTACAAGAAACGAGAATAATAAATCTGATTTTCTAAAATCTAATCTGATTTTCATATATTAAAACCAATTTATAACGGTTGGGCTTAGTTACAGATTTAGTTTTCTAATCTTTTAAAAAATTTAAATTTTTAAACTCTTGAATTTAGTTATGGATTGAACTTCTATATTTGATTTTTTTTGCACCCTTAATTATGTCTTCAAAAGAGTGGGAGGAGTGCCAAAACAATTTTTTTCCCACGAAGCTTACTTCACAAGCTTAACCAAGACCAAACATAACCTCCAAAAATAAGAGAAAGAAAGGAGGCAATTTAATTTTTTTTGGGTTTAATTTTTGTTTTATTTTATTAGTTTCTGAGGTTTATTAGGAAGAGACAAAGCATAGAGAAAAAAAGAGGTCAATGTTGTCTTTGATTGGCCCAATTCACGTATAGACGACCTTCCTCTGTATATTTATTGTTTTGGACAAGATAAAGAAAAAGAAAATGAAAGAAATCTCTTAACAAATACTACTTTATTAGGTGTAAAAAAACACTGTAAAGAAAATGATAAAGATAAAAAAGTCTAACAACTTAGGAAGAAGTTTGTACCTTGATAATATAAAAAAGAGAATAAGTATCCTTAAAATAATACTTTTTTTTATCTCATTTAGATGTTAACCAGAAACATCTTAGAAAAATAGTTAATTTTATTAATTATTATGATGAATAGATTTATTTTATTAAAATGTTTTTATTAAGAGTATTAAAGTCAATGCTGTAGTTAGTTGATAAAAATTACTTTTAAAATAATTTTAAAGTTATTATAGTAGTTAGTTAGTAACAATTATCAATAACAAATAATGGTATTATTAAAAAATAAATTAATACTTTTTAATATTCTAAAATAATAAATAAAAAAATTATTTGACATCTAATATAAAACACAGTAAGAATTATTTGTGTCTTTGATTGAGAATGAATAATATGAGATGAATGAAATGTGTATGTGGAAGGCATGGTAAATTGTGGATGTGAATGTGTGAAAGTTATGAATGGTTCAGCGATACACTGAGAGTATGGAAGATAGGACGGTAGAAATACCTTGGAAAAGAGAGGGTGATAGTGATATCAAAAGTGAGCGTGGGTGCACCACAGGTCACACACTCTCGACTCGGCCTTTGACTAACACCTTTGCTAAATGACTCGTGACTGCACACGTTGTATATGTTAGGCGGGGCCATCCGACGACCATCAATGGTGTGAAACTGAGTAAATCCTTGAAGTTGAGGGCATTAGAAAAACTGTGATCAACAGTGAGCGTGGCTACGTGAAGTAAGCATACGCATGTGTGAAATGTTTGTTGTTGGTGTAGTGAGTGCATCTATTTGTGAATTGAAATGAAATATTTGAAAAGTGTTACTTGAGTTTGTTGATGCTTGATTTGAGTTATATTAGAAAATATGTGGATTGTGCAAGGTGAGTCTCTATGCTTGTGTGTTGGATAATGTAAAATACTCACCTTTACATTTATTTCTCAAGTGACCAAGACGATCAGCATCGAGCTTAGTGAAGAGATGGATAAAACTACTATAGGGTATAGAAAGTTATTTTCTTTGAAAACTATAGGATAAAATTATTATATTAAAAAATATTTAAATTTTATATTAAATAATATAACATTATATTTGCTATATATATATATTTGTTAAGAATCAACATTTATTAAAAATAAAATATGAATACAAGAGGTACTTTAACTCATTAAATCTCTAAAGAGAATTAACAATACATGTCAAAAGAATATTTACATATATTTTAATTTATTTTTATATTTTATTAAAGTAATAAATATTTTGATATATTCTACTTTTTATCATCTATTCATCACACAAATTAATTATATAAATTAAAATTGAAATTATTTTATTTTATTTTATTTTTTTAATCAGTTCAAAAATAGTTTTAAAATTTAAATTTTGTTTAAAATCAGTTTTAAATTTGATTTTTGTTGAAACTAATTTTAAATTTAGTTTTATGTTAAATTAGTTTTAAATTTAATTTTTAATAAAAAATAATTTTCAATACATTTATGAATTTTATTTTTAAGGTAAAACTAATTTATTGTATAAAATGTTGCATTAATTTTAACTATTTATTATTATAATATTGTCATGAATATCATATATGTAAATTTTTATATAATTTGAATATTTGTAGATATTTAATCCAATAATAACTATTTAATTATATTTAAATAGTATATAACATGGTAAAATATAATCAGGTGAAGTATCATTTTTTATAAATTATCATCAATCAATCTTAACATGTCTCAATCATCACAACATTCATCTAATAACAGAAATCACTAACCATTTCACACATAACACAATCAATACAGTATGCCAGAGGTTGAACACCTCCAAATTCAGCCTAATCGTACAATCTATCACCCACATTTTCTCAATAATAGTACTAAGGTCATCTATCCTAAGGTTTGACATTATCCTTTATTAATAACAAGTCCACTATTCTAAAAACAACGAATGGGACATCCCAACTACCCCTGAACAATGTTTGCTTAATAAAATCATAGTATTCCTCAAGACAGTTTTATTTAGAGCCTCTATTATAAAATTACGTTTAGATAGTTATCAAAATAGTTAAGGGTTTCCTATTTTATGCTAGCCAAAAGAGGTTAAGGTTTGACATTAACTTCCCTTACCTTGGAATGAATACCCTTAACAAAATCTACAATAGAATAGCTCCCCACATGGATTTTTATCCCTAAAACATGGTAATCCCCATGAGAAACTGAGAATACAAGAAAGAAGGACGAGAAACTGAAAACCCTAACTCATAAACTTATCTCCAAGTGTCCCAAACTCGATTTCAACCTTTAATCTAGCTTCCAAACGGCTTTGGAGGCAATTTAATCAGTAAGAACGGGTTGGGAGTAGAGAGAATCGAAAAGATTTCAAAGGGAGGGATAGGAAATGAATTTCTCGAACCCTAAACTCTTCAAATACCCCTCTGATCGCGACACGCTCGCTACAACAAGATACTCTCGTTGCAACGAGACATCTTTCGCTATAGCGAAAATCTCAGAGGAAACAATACCCTAGTTTCTGCATAATCTCGTTACAACGAGATCTTCTTGCTACAGCGAAACTGCACCCAGAAATGAATCCTTACTGTCGCTTTCTCGCTACAGCGAAGAACCTCTTGCTACAGCGAGACAACCCTGCAGTTTACCCTCATCCTATATTCTCGACCAACCTTAGTCAAACCAAGTCAACACTCACATATATTTATATACATACATCCAATTAGAAGTACACATACTCACTTTAACGATTAATTTATTATTACCAAATTTGGAGTGTTACAACTTTAGGTAAAAAAAATTATTTTGTGTTTTTATTAGTAGTTGAAATGATTTTTTTATCATTTTATATGAATATTTAATAAAACATAAAAATAGAAAATATTTCTTTGCAATATTATTTGTGCTTTTGGTCGGGATTTTGTTAAAAAATATTAAGTACTAATTAGTGGAGGCTTATTATTTTCAAAATTAAAATTTCAGTTTAGAAAAGTGAATATAGAAAAAGTTACTAATAAAGATAAAATGAAGATGAATTAATTAGTGAAAAGAGATTTAAAGAAGTAGGTTCCTCTAATGAACAAAGGGAGCACAAGGAAGTGTGAAGAAATGAGTTAAAAAAAAATTCAAAATTTAAATTGATTATTAAAATTGAATCGTTGTATTGTCTTACTGCAAAGAAATATTCTTTTATAATTATTTTTACCAAAATTATTTTTAAAAAATCTTCTTAACAATGAAAGCAAACTATACTAAAATGGTTTAAATAAATATTTTGACCAATCCACGTGTAAATAAAAATTATAACTGTAAATAAAAGTAACCTTAAATATATATTTTGTTCTTCAAAATATATTATATTTTGATTTTGATTCCTACAAAATTATTTTTTCTATTTTAATCTCTATATTTAAAAAGAAGAAATTTTTTAAAAAACATGAAAATTTAAAAAATTAATTTTATAAGCATTAAAATTTAATATATTTTGAAATACTGAATCATATTTAAGCCTAAAAATTATAATCATTATAAAAAACTAATAACACGGGACCCAAAACGTTGCGTTAAGGGCGGGATGTAACTGTCAATGGAAACTGCAAGTTATAGATCGGATCAACGGTATGATGTAATTTCTTATTCTATCTGAAACATTGTAATTTGGAAAATTCTGATTCTGCCTCCATATTCTACTGTTCAAACTCTGTAACTTTGTTCAAGTTCGTCTTTTTCCCAATCCCTTCACCCAAATTAATTGGATCCACTCTGTGACGGCTAAAAATCTTAACTTTTTTACTTTTAGTAAGTAGGGTGTTAGAATGAGCGCTGAAAGTGCAGAACTTGAAGCTGTTACATCATCTACTTGTGATGTCAATGTTGATCTTGAAGGTGTTGTTTCAAATAGAGATGCAGTGGGAGATCTGGGCACTGTTTGCAGTACAATGCTTACAAAGCTAGATTTTAGTTTGGCTTGTTTCTCAGAGAAAGTTTCCAACTTGAGCATTTTTGTGATGCATCTTGCAACCATGGAGTGTGAATTTAAGTCCTTGGATTTGGAGGAGGATCACACGGGGCTTGGTTCTTTGGAAAAGGGTGTGGAATTTGATCTGTTATGTGGGGTGTTGGATTCAGAGGTAAGAGAGTTGGGAGGATTCTTGGACAGTCTTCAAGCTTGGATTACTGAAGTTAGAGAGAGTGTGTTCTTGCACTCAGTTGGGAGAGGCTTTCATGGCAATGCAAGATAAATTGCTTGATTCTGAACAAAAGTTGAAGCAGTATGAAGAGCAGTTTAATGATATTAAGATGCAATCAGCTATTTTTGTGAGGACTTAGTCTTCTTTTAAGAAGGCAGAAAACGGTATGCTGGGGATCTCATTTTATTCATTTTGTTGATATTATCAGGTTTTAGGTGTAGAGGGAAATAATAGAAAGAATAGTTATAAAATAATGAAAAAAGGCATTATTTTATTTCTGTCCTAAATTATCTAGGGTTTCTCTTCTATTTCCATGTGAAATTGATCCTATAAAAGCAGACAGAACTTTTCTTTAGGATTACTTCTATTATAAAATTGAAAACAGAGAGAGAAAGAATAGAAAGAAGTAAGTTCTGTGGAGGACATTGAACGATTAAGAATAAATTAATGTGAATAAGTCTGCAATTGTTTTTTTAATAAAGGTTTCTTTTTATCTTATTGGTGCATTTTCGATGACAACAGATAATTGTGAAGCAGGTGAAATCATCAAAGAGGATGATAAATTTTTGAATGTAAATGCCGAGCTAGCACTTCAAACAGCTGAGCAACAAAGATATATTCTGCAAATGCTTGAGAAATCTTTGGCAAGAGAAATTTAGCGCTGTGGTAGCTACCGCTATAGTTGTGGATCTAGCGCTACGGCTCTAAAATGACAAGAGCTGCTGGAATTTTTTCAGAGTTAGAGCTAAAGCTATCTATAGCGTTGAAATGACATAAATGATAAAATATCATATATGTGTATATATATATAAAAAATAAACGTTAAATGTATATAATAAAATCATTTTAAATAAATTTTTAAAAATTTTTTGTTTCTTAGATTTTGTTAAAATTTTTTTGAAAAAATAAAGTAAATAAGAAAAATGTATAAACTAAATAACGAAAAAGTGAACAAATATTTTGACAAAAAAAAATAAAGGCTTAATTATATTTTTGGTCCCTATAAATATAAGTCTTTTTGTAATTAGTTCCTACAAATATTTTTATTAGGAAGTGGTCCTTCTAAAATTGATAATTAGGAATTAGTCTCTGTCGTTAACCCCTTCTCTATTAAGTGCTGAGCTGGCTAACAGAGAGCTAGCTCAGCACTCCACCTTGGCGCCACGTGGTCATCTTGATGCCCAGTCATAGCCTACGTGGCATGTGTCAAGTTGGAGATTTATTATTGATTAATCTATAATATTTTATACTTGTCCAATATTAATTGAAGGATTATTTGGTATTGGAATAGATTTAGATGAAGTTTGAAATTATTTATTAAAAAAAAAAAAAAGTGAACAGTACCGTATGAACAGTGTCAGATGAACAGTAAAACTGCCTATGAACAGTGCAAACCGCGTATGAACAGTAAAAACAGCGTATGTACAGTGACTGCTAACGTCATCAGTGACATCATCCTGACGTTATTGCTGACGTCACATACGCGTACAGTGCATTACAGTATGCATGCATAGTATTTTCTGGCACGAATAGTGACCTGAACAGTGTTTCCGGCATGAACAGTAAGGCGGTGAACAGTGTAATTTCTGGCAGTGAACAGTAAATTTCAAAAATTTTCTATAAAAAGGGAGCTTCACACGAAATTTTCATTTCTTTACTTCTCTCCAAGGTTCTTAAAGGTTCTAAGGCCATATACTGCCATTTTCTCCCATAATAAACCTTCCTAAACTTAGATTTCTCGCCATATCTAAAATTCTACGTCTACTCTGAGGGATTTGAAGTAAGTTTCTTTAAGTTTGAAGCTAGATTTACCGTTCGTTTCTCTTCTCCTTCTCTTTCTCATAGAAGTTTATGGTGTTCTTAGGAGAAACTCTGTTCTAAAGCCAAATCTTCGGTGAATCTTGCATTAAAACAAGTAATATTCGGTAGATCTAGTGTAAATCATCTTTCTAAGGTAAGGGGAGCTTACTTTAACCTATGAACTACGTTTTGAACGGCTTAATATGCTATTTCAAGATGTTTTGATATGATTTTGTTAGATCTATTGAATAAAAGCTATTTTCTAAGGTGTAACTGCTATAAATTGATTTAAAATGCTGAGATTTTGGCTGATCTATTATAAACTTGCTTTAGTTGAACTGTTAAAATAATTTTGGCGGTGTGCATCATGCTGAGATATATGTTTTGCATCATTATAGAGCCGAGTTACATGTTTAGGTGGGTAGACGTGTAACGACAAGTTCATGCTGAGCTGCTGTGCTATGTTGTCTAGATCCAGATACCGGAATGGGTCGCTCCCGGACCGGCTCGGTTCCTTCTGGATTACTTAGGCTGTGAAACCAGTTGGAAACCGTTTTCATGCTGTGCATTAGATGGGCTAGAAATGCATGAGGTTATTGCTGTGAGAAATATTTTGCTCTATATATATGATTTTATTTTATGTTTGGTAAGCTCACCCTTGCATTTCTTTCTATGTCATTGTATGTGTGTGTACTGCGATGATCGTACGGTGGTACGTGAGCATATGTAGTAGGTGTTGCATCTACTTCACAGGTTGAGAGGCTAGTGAAAAAATGTTAGAAGCTGGAGTTTAGTAATCTTGCATTAAAGTCTTTTTTTCTTTATATTTTGAGACTTCATGTAGAGGGAGCTACGTAGTATAATTTTGGGTATTTTGAATATTATGAACTAAATGTAATATTATGTTGTTTTGTTAGATATTTGTTGTAAGAAACTTCATTTTACTCTGAATGAGAAGTGAATTCTATACTTATATTCTCTATTATTTACCTATTTTAAATAAGTATATGGTGTAGAAACAATGTTCTCGGTTCCTTATAAAAGGAGGTCGTGACATTTTAGTAGTATCAAAGCATGGTCTAGGTAAACCTACGGGGTGAGGTTGTTAGGCGTCAATTGTGCATATTAGATATGTGAGTTTTAGCTGTGAATCATATATCATAATTTCTATTCATCAAGTTATGAGGGAACGAGCTTGATCACCTCAGTTCTCAGACATGACTGATGTAGGAAACTTGGTATATGATACTTGGGTGAGCTATAGGTGAGTCATACTGTGTGAATAAAAGGTTGTTAAGCTAAGTTGTAAATGATTGCTGAGATAAGTGTGTTTGCTATGCTATGTGAAATGCTGATATGATGTTGTGCTCAGTGTTAAATTGATTAAATTGTTATGACATACTAAATATGAATATATTACTAGAAGCTGAATCTGGGAATATAACTATGTTGTGGTATTGCTGAATGTGTTAAACGTTAGCAAACTAAACTAGTCTATATATATATTAGGATGGCTAGACCGAGAAGATTTGCTGCAAACCCTTCTCCTACTGACGTGAACCAAATGGCTCACGCCATGGAGGCTATGGCAGCCACTGTGAGGCAGAGTCTAGATATGATTCAGCAGCAGCAAGCTGCAAACCAAGCTACTGCTGCAGCACAGGCAGCAGCAGCCACTGCCTCAATTGCACCTCTTCCTGAATACCAAGGGTTGTCAGAATTCAGGAAGAACGACCCTCCTCAATTTACGGGAGTGGATGGACCAGATGCTGCTAAACTTTAGATTAGGGAGATTGAGAAGATTTTCCTAACCATGGGTTGCACCAAGGAGAGAAAGGTGTTATATGCTACGTATATGCTAACAGGGGATGCAGAGATGTGGTGGCACGGAGCTCGTGCTATGCTGAAGGACCGAGGTGAAGTCATCACTTGGGCTGTATTTAGAAGTAGTTTTCTGGGAAAGTTTTTCCCTTCTCATGTTCGTGCTGCCAAAGAGCGGGAGTTTCTAAACTTGGTGCAGGGAAACTCATCAGTTTATGAGTATGTAATACAGTTTGAGCGGCTCTACAAATTTTATTCTCACCCGACCTCGGAGGAGTGGAGATGTCAGAGGTTTTCAGACGGGCTGAGAATTGACATAAAGAGGATTTTGATCCCACTCAGGATCACAGAATTTGCTGACTTGGTGGATCAAGCCACTATTATAGAGAGTCTTAATGCAGAGGATGTTGGTAGAGTTGGAAAGGCTCCATCTAGTAAAGCTGCTAGTAGCTATGGTAATGGAAGTAAGAGTGCTAAGAAGGGCCCCTACAGTCGGTCGCTACGCCAACAGCAGTCTCAATCATCTCAGTCGAGGGGATCGACAGCATCAGCCTCAGTGCCACTAGGAACTGCTACTTCTGCATTTCAGCCTAAGTTCTTCCGCTCCTAGAGCCTCAGTGCCGCAGATTGTCAGATGTTTCAGGTGTGGTGGGCCACGTTACCTGAGCCATTGCCTACAGGCTGATGTCAGAGTCTGCTTCTTGTGCCAGCAGCCAGGGCACCTTGCTAGGGACTGTCCTACGCCTAGTAGGGCAGTTTCATCTTCTACTAGCGCCTTGCAATCTATGAGGCCTAAAGCGGCTAAAGCTCCGCCGACAACTAGATCGAGAGCAGAGGGACGTGTATTCACTACTTCTGCATCAGAGGCAGCCCAGGCGACAGATCTCGTTCAGGGGACAGCCCTTACCTTGTCTCGAAAATCAAAGTCAAGAAAAGGGAAAAGAGAATTGGAACCTACAATTAATCATCTTGATTGCATTCGGAGAACAAGAGATTATGCAAGGGTAGGCAATTGATTGTGGAATCTACTTTGGCGTGCAAGAGAAGCTTGGGGTACTTGCTCACTTTGGTGGTGAATTGAATGAAGGTAGTAGGAGTGCTGGGTGGAGGTAGGAGAAGGGGTGAGAATAAGAAATAATTACTAGAAAAGGTAGAAATATGGAAAGAAGAAGGGGTGTCGGAAAGGGATGCGAGAGAGGAGGAGTGGGGTTGGAGGAGGGGGGAGTGGAGGTTGGGGTTGGGGTGAGGAAGATAGAGTGTGGGGAAGAGGAAAAAGAAGGAGTGTGGGTGTGGGTGAAGGAAAGGAGTGATGGTGCAAGGAGGAAGAAGGGAAGAGAGTAGCAGCGTAAGGAGGGAGAAGGGGAGGGAGTGGCCATGGGAGAATGGAGAAGGGGTAGAGGTGGAGAAGAGGTGCCAGATCTGAGCTGTGGGAGAGGAGAAAAGAAGGACCGATAAAAAGAAAGAAACAAAATTAAAAGACTTTTATGCAATTATGAAGAATTGTGTTTAGGGATTTATTTGTAATTATATAATTTTAAATAAATAAATAAATGACGTGGCATGCCATGTAAGCAACTGACTGGGACTCGAATAAGCCACGTGGAGTGCTGAGCTAGCTCTCTGTTAGCCAGCTCAACACTTAACAGAGGAGAGGTTAATTGTAGGGACTAATTCCTAATTATCAACTTTAGAAGGACCACTTCCTAACAAAAATATTTGTAGGGACTAATCACAAAAAGGCCTATATTTATAGGAACCAAAAACATAATTAAGCTAAATTTTTAATTAAAATTTAGGTAGAAACTAAAAGAGAAGAATTGTTGTATTAAATACAAAAATTAATCTTTATATCAATTAAATTTATAGATGTTGATATAATATAAAATTTATGAATCACATATAAGATTTGTCTAAGAATAAAGTTAATGCATAATATATATATATATATATATATATAAGATATATATAATAAAATAATAAAATAATTTTATAAAAGACTGAAATATTTGGTGATATTTTACTTTTCAGACTCTACACAATATTAAAAGTATTTATACAATACTGCAATAAAAAAGGTTCAATCTTTTAAATCCTTCATTGTTATCTTTTGTTTATGATTTTTTGCTTCGTCTTCCTCAAGTTATAACCTAAAAGAAAATATTAAATATAAATTACTAATATAAGAAATTGAACAATACATTATAAATTTATAATTTATATATTAATTTTTTTATTTTTTTTGGTAAATTTAGTGTTTTCATGGTTTGAGATATAGGTGAACAACTTATTGCCAAATCATTTTTTTTTTTGTTTTTGCATTTGTATTGTCTAAACTTTCTTCCTTCTCAATATATGAAACTCCAATCTAATTTTCTATATTTCTTTCACTATCGACTTCACAATTTTATTTGCAGTAAAACTTTATCTTCCATGTCTTTTGAAGTAAGTACTCATTTTTATTTGAACAATATGTGAAGTGTCAATAATCTTTAAAAGTTGCTTACACTTCACCATTACCTTTAAAAAAATTATCACATAAAAATAGTTATATTTTTTTAATATATTTTATTTATAGGAAGTTAGAAATTAACATATTTGCTTACAAGTTCAGATGTTGTAATAAGATTTGTTAACTTTACTTGTACTAATTTTTCAACAACTTCATCAAATAAGACAAATATAGTTGAATTTGTGGAATTTTTAACATCAAGCTTAAGACAAAACCTGTAATGTATATAAATTAAGGTAATAATATACAATTCAATTTATTTTAATATGAAAATTTAAAAATTAGAATAAATAGTGATAAATTAATAACCTTGTCATTGGATACTCTACGTCTTTATAACATGATTCACATTTAAAATTTGTAGTTGTGAAAGAAACTTTCTTCTTACAACGGGGGCAAAAAATATAATACCAATTATTTTTAAGCATTACATTGTTCGCAGTTATAATACAACTAATTACGACATTTTAAAAATTAATTAAAAAAATAGTTTAAAAATTAAATAAGAAGAAAAAAGTATAAGAGAGATTAAATTTACCATATCACGCTTTGATTTTGCCATTGTCAAGATTTCATATATGTTTTTGAAATTTTCTAACTTAGAAAAAATAGTAGATTTTGTATTATCAACATCATGAGCAATATGCATATAATTAAAATCCCTTCAATACATTATATAATTTAAAAATAATACTTTATGCTTATTCAAAAAAATAAATTAAAATATATAACACAATTTAGTAAAACAAAATAAAAAATATTAAACTTAAAAACACATGTACTTACATGTATAGGTAACTCTTGACTGCTGACATTGTTACAAAATACCAAAAAAAAATGATAATAAAAAGAACGGAGCAAGTTTTTAAAAGTTATGTAAATATGATTTATATAAGTAGAGAATAAGTTCTTCTTTAAGATTTATGAAAAGTTAGAAAATAAAAATTAATATAATAAAAGTTATCTTTTTATTCAAAATATACTCTAATAATATAATATATAATATAAAACAATAATTCACATTCAAAGTATTTTTAATTTTTAAAAAATATATAAAATTATATATTATATTAAACTAATTAATAAAATCATTTAAATATGTAAACTTACCTTTTCATTAAAAATGTAATTTAACAATATATAGTATAAACTAATAATTTTATAAATATTTTAATTTTTGAGATATATATTGAACTATATATTATATTAAACTAATTACTAAATAATTTAAATACGTAAACTTACCTTTCATTATAGATTTAATTTAATAATATATAATATAAAGTAATAATTTTATAAATGTATTTTTTATTTAAATTATATTTTAGTATTTGAAGTAAATATTGAAATAAAAATTAAATTAAACTAATTAATAAAATAATTTAAATATGTAAAAGAAATTATGAACAATTTAATTTAATAATATATAATATAAAGTAATAATATTATAAGTGTAATTTTTTAATTCAATGTATATAATATAACCATAAATTCTAATAAATTCTTCTTAAATGTATTTCATAATAAGTATGAATTAGATGTAATTTTAATTTATAAACTTCAAAAAATGTTGTAGTTAATTTTAATAAATTATAATTTAAGGCAATTTATAGTATAAATATTTATGTTGCCATTTGTAACATAATATAACCATCAATTCTAATAAAAAAATTTTAAATACAATTCATCAAATCTAATAAAGATTCTTTAAATACAATTCAAAGACAATAAGTATGAATAAAATATAATTTCAATAAGTAAGTTTTACATTTCAAATTTTAATGTAAAGAGTAATAATTAGATGCAGTTAATATAAGTAACTTTATAGATTCTGAGTTGATTCTTTAAATACAATTCATCAATTCTAATAAAAATTCTTTAAATACAATTCAAAGATAAATAAGTAAGAATAAATATAATTTTAATTCATAAGTTATATGTTTTAAATTTTAATGCATAGAGTAATAAGTAAGTGCACATAAAAGTGACTTTATAAGTTTTGAATTTTAATGCATAGAGTAATAAGTAAATAGAATCACATATATAAAGATGACTTTATAAATTTCAAAATTTAATATATAGAGTAATAAATAGGTGTAGTCAATTTTACATATAGATATAGAATAGATAGATATAGAAGATATAGATATAGATATATGAAGAGATAAAATATATATATTACTGAGTCTTATATTGTAACAAAAAAAATATCGAAGGAAAATAAATAAACATTTTAAATTATTATGATTAGATTTGTGCATGTTTTACTGCAACGATTGTCTTGTTATTTTATTTATGTTAAAAAGCCTAAATTACGTGTTAGTATTGAGTTATGTTAACAAAGACACGATGTAAGCAAAAAATTGCACTCATACAACCTTTTTCATCAATTAAAGTAATTTATATATGTGACAGTTAACTCTGATTAGAGTAAAAGGTATTTTAATTATTTATACATAATCTTTTACATGTTAAATATTTAAAAATTTAGAATAAAATTACTAATTTCTAACCAAATATTTTGTTGGAAAGAATATAGGGCTAAAAGATTTAATTAATATTAATTTTTAAATATATTACCGAAATAAAATAAAAGAAAAAGTTATTCCCTGTCTAGGGCAAATTTTTGTCACGTAGGCATGTGTTTCGTATTCAAAATAGACGAAACCTATTTTTTAATTTTTTTTTAATAGTTTCGTCCTAAGTTCAGACGAAACACATAAGAATTTGAATTCCCTTTCCCGCTCCGTGACACGTGGGCCAATCACGTAGTTTCATCACTGAGTCAGCCGAAAAGGTGATTTCGTCTAAGTTAGGGACGAAATTACGTGATTGGCCCACATGTCGATGGAGCGACGGTCCCTGCGCCTCTCTCTTCCCTTCTCCCCTTCGCTGGTTCAGTATGCAATTCCTCCATTTTTGCTGTTCAGCAAGCTGTGTGGGTGTTTTTTTACCATTTGAGCGTGATTTTGTGAGATTCATTGGTAATCCATTGATTATTGTGTCCAGATCTGGTTTATTTGCAGCGTTAGAAGGTGTTTTTGGAGTGAAAGGTTGAGGAGGTTGAGACTGCACAGTTGACTGTTTTCAGAGAAGAAAGATAGTCGGAGGCCGCCGGAGAAACGTCGTCGCCGTCCGAAAAACTTGGTGGTGTCACTGAGAACCATCTGTTGCCGGAAATCACCACCTTCGACGCTGGAAATCACAACATTGCAGGCAGAAATCTACAGGTTTTTCTATTTTTAATATAAAATGTTTTACGTTTTTTTTTTTTTTGCATTTTATTAGTATGGTACTGTAATAGAAAAATTTATTATGACCAAAATTTTATAGTAAAAATAATATTAAAAATAAAATTTTAATACTAAATTTATTTAATTTTTAGTCTAAAAAAAATATAAAAAAATATTTCAGATTAAAAATGTAATTGAAATAATTTTGTTAATTTTATAAACATTAAATAATAACCATAATTTTGTGAAATTAAATATTTGTAGTAATATTTAGTATAAAAATTAAACTTGCATGTAGAATTAAGGCAACAATTTGATGTATAAATTTAAAAACAACTAAAAATTAATTAAAAAAATTAAATACAATAATAAATAGTTGAATAAAATTTAGAATAAAAAAATAGAAAATAATTATAAATGATTATTAGAAAATAGTATATAAAACTTATAACATAAATTCTGATTTTGATTTATATTACTATAAAATTATAGTAGACAATAATTTATATTAAAATTATAGTACTAATTATTTGAGAATATAAATAATTGCAACCCAAAAATTATATTAGTATTGGTTAATAATGAATCTCAAAAAAATTTAGTTATGTAATTTAAAATATTGGAGTGATATTAAATAGTGTTGAGAAAAAAGTTTTATTTATATAATTTAAATTATAATAAAATAATAAAATAAGTTACCAATAATATAAGATTAAATTATTATTACAGTGTTACTTATGAAATGAGATTAAATTATTTTAAATAAAAAATCTAATTTGTAATGAAATAAGAAAATTAGTTATCCAAAATAAATTATTTTTAGAGGGCTATAAAATAGTTAAGATAAATTATTTCAATTATCAAAATAAATTTAAGAAGAAAAAATTTTGAATGTTGAATATAAATTTTCAGAGTGATTGTAATTAGTTGAAGTTAATTTTTGATAATTATATAGTTTAATAAACGATAACCAATAAAAAATAAAAAACTAAGAACTTGTTAATTACTGTTGTTATTATATGATGAATTTTAATGATTAAAGTTTTTAATTAATATAATAATTTATTTTGATGTACTAAGTTAAAAAAGTTGTTAGATATAAGAGAAAATATTCATAAAATATATATTCATATTTCTGGACAAATTACCAATTTATTTAGTCAAATTTTGAAATGAACCATTATATTTGATTTTATTTGTATTCCACTAAAAAAATGTTAAAAATAAATTTTGTATTTGAATAATGTGATCAATTAGGAACATGTTGCGGTATTATATGTGATGATTGTTATGAAATTTTTTTGTATAATTTATATTTAAATTTAAAATGTAGACCATATTAATTTTTATAGATAATTGATATTTTGTGTATTTGAGTTTATAACATATTATTTGTAAGTTTTAAATAAAAATGAGTGAAAATTACATAAACAATGAAACTAACACACACATATATAAATAAATTTGTTTGTAGATGGCGTCATCTTCAAGACATAATAGAGTCATTCATCCTGGACCAGAGGATCCTTCATTATTGCGGTTACAAAATATTCACGTGTCTAAACATATATGGGATGGTCGAGATCATCCTATTTTGAAGGTTAGGAAGAGCCAATTTATTCCAATTGGTTTAGATGGTGTTCCAGAGGAGATCCTTCCACATTTAGAGCTTGCAGGATTTACTGGTATTGCTAACGTGTGTCAGTTCCCATTAGACCTCCCGTTGATCACTACATTAGTAGAGAGATGGAGGCCAGAGACACACACTTTTCACTTACCTCCAGGCTAGTGTACAATCACTTTGCAAGATATATCAGTATTGCTAGGTTTACGCATAGATGGAAGACCTGTGATAGCACCTATTGGAGGTAATTATGCTGATATTGTTGAGGAGAGCCTAGGGATTAGACCATCACGTACAGATTTTGTTGGTAGCTTCTTGAAGACGAGTTGGTTAGACCAACATTTTACCTATGTGGCGATGCATGCACAGAATCCTTTACAGATCACCCGATTTGCTAGGGCTTATATGTTGCGGTTGATTGGGGGTTTTATGTTGAGTGATCACTGCAGCAGTAGAGTCTCTGTGAGGTACTTACCTTTACTACAGGATTTTGCTGTCACTGGTGAATATAGTTGGGGGTCTGCGGTTTTGAGATTTTTGTATAGAGAGCTGTGTTTGGCCACCAACATTGATCGGCATGGTTTAGGTGGAATGGCTACATTACTTGTCATGTGGGCATGGGATAGGTTTCCATTTCTAGCCCCTGGTAACCCCACTCACACACGAGTCCATCTTCCATATGCTAGCAGGTAATATGGAATCCGTATTTGTTATATACTGATTGGATCATAACAAATGTTATAACATTATGCTTAATTTCCTTTGTAGGTGGTTGGCAAACCAAAGGAATAGAAAAGGGAGGAATGACATATCTTATTATAGATATAAATTTGACATGCTTAGTCGTGAAGAGGTAAATTTATTATAGATAATTAGACATATCTTATAGTCATATTTCAAGGTTGTTATCATATTTTCAAAGGTACTTACCTTAATATCTGATATATTTTATGCAGATAATTTGGCAACCATATTGTATTGATTTGATTAATTCATTACCACCTATATGTCGTGAGGGAATGGATTTGTAGAGGGCTGTAGTGCCAATGGTATGTTTTCAAGTGTGTGAGTGGCACCAACTAGATCGAGTAATGCGACAATTTGATATGGTTCAACATATACCTCATGCCCCATACCAGCCAGATGCACTACATGACTTGACACTGCGAGGGAAGACAACTGAGAATTGGCAAGAGAAGCTGAGGGATGTATTGGGCATTTGGGAGAGAATGAGAGATTGGGTCATGACTAATGACCGCCAGATTGGTCAGCTGAGTTCTAACACTGAGTATATGAGGTGGTATAGAGCTCACACCAGACGATGGATGACAAGAGACGCAGCTGTCTCATCATTACTTAGAAGTGTGCATGACTTTTGTTAGTTTTGTCAGTTTCAGTCATTGTATTGATGTTGTTAACATACATATTACTCGTATTGTAGGGTGATGGTCTTGAGAGAGCCCACTACTTGATGACTGATGGTCATGATTCTTTCACCTTTGACGAGATGTGAGACTTGTGTCAATCTATGCTAGTTTTGAAGAATGATTTGAACCGCATTATGGAACCTATTTCTTCATCTGACCCTCCGATACAAAGTGGCCATACTGAGGATCCAGTAATAGATGTTGGTCTTCCTAGGGTTAGTAAGGAAGGTCGCGGATTACAGTGTCGACGCACAGAGGTTCAAGCGACAGACTGGTCTTTTCCACCCATACTTGAGCGTCCTGATGGAGTTTTCTACGTTCCCTCGCAATTTCCTTTCCACACACAGCCTGTTACTGCAGCTACATATTTCCACTCATCCCAGGCCACTGTGTCACGACCCCTTTTTATAAAGGACCGAGAACATTATTTCTACACCACATACTTATTTAAAAATAGGTAAATAATAGAGAATATAAGTATAAAAATTCACTTCTCATTCAAAGTAAAAATGAAGTTCCTTACAACAAATATCCATTAGATCAACATAATATTACATTTAGTTTATAATATTCAAAATACCAAAAAAAATTATAATACGTGACTCCCTCGACATGAGGTCTCATATATAAAGAAAAAGGACTTTGATGCATTATTACTCAACTCCAAATTTTCTAACTTTTCTTCACCGGCCCTCACCTGTGAAGTAGATGCAACACCTGCTACATCTGCTCACGTACCACCGTACGATCATCGCAGTACACACGCACACAACGACATAGAAAGAAATGCAAGGGTGAGCTTACCAAACATAAAATAAAATTATATATATATAGAGCAAAATATTTCTCACAAAGAATAACCCCATGCATTTCCAGCCCATCTAATGCACAGCATGAAAACGGCTTCCAACTGGTTTCACAGCCTAATTAATCCAGAAGGAACCGAGCCGGTCCGGGAGTGACCCATTCCGGTATCTGGATCCAGACAAAGACAAAGACAATGACTCAAAGATGAACTTACCGTTACATGTCTACCCACCTAAACATGTAACTCGGCTCTATAATGATGCAAAACATATATCTTAGCATGATGCACGCCACCAAAATTATTTTAACAGTTCAACTACGGCAAGTTTATAATAGATCAGCCAAAATCTCAGCATTTTAAACTAATTAACAACGATTCTGACTTAGAAAATAGCTTTTATTCAATAGATCTAACAAAATCATATCAAAATATCTTGAAATAACATATTAAACCGTTCAAAACATAGTTCATAGGTTAAAGTAAACTCCCCTTATCTCAGAAAGATGATTCACACTAGATCTACCGAATATTACTTGATTATAGCAAAATTCACCGAAGATTCAGCTTTAGAACGGAGTTTCTCCTAAGAACACCATGAATTTCTATAAGAAAGAGAAGGAGAAGAGAAACGAACGGTAAATCTAGCTTCAAACTTAAAGAAACTTACTTCCAATCCTTCAGAATAGATGTAGAATCTCAGATCTGGCGAGAAATCTAAGTTTAGGAAGGTTTAGTATGAGAGAAATGGTGGTTTACGGCCTTAGAACCTTTGAGAACCTTGGATAGAGGTGAAGAAATGAAAATTTCGTGTGAAACCCCCTTTTTATAGAAAATTTTTGAAATTTACTGTTCATGACAGAATTTACTATTCATCGCCGGAAACACTGTTCACCGCCTTACTGTTCACGCTGGAAAATACTGTTCAGGGGTACTGTACACGCACTGTACGCGTATGTGACGTCACCGATGACGTCAGCAGTCACTGTACATACGCGGTTGGCACTGTTCATACACGGTTTGTACGCGGTTTGCACTGTTCATACGCGGTTTGCACTGTTCACACGGTACTATTCACTTTTTTTTTTTTTTAAAAAAATAATTTCAACTCCATCTAAATATATTCCAATACCAAATAATCCTTCAATTAACATTGAACAAGTATAAAATATTATAGATTACTCAATAATAAATTAGAAGCCTGACAATTCTCCCCCCGAAAATAAATTTTCGTCCTCGAAAATTTCATTCCCCAGAGAAAAAATGAGGATACAACTCTCTCATTCTTTCTTCTAACTCCCATGTGGCATCACCAGTTATTTGGTCCCAAACAACCTTTACTAACCGAATAGACTTACCTCTAAGTTTCTTAACTCTAGTTTCCTCGATACGAGCAGCTGGGACCTCCATAGACAAGTCATCTCGTAACTCCACAACATCAGGCTCAATTACATGAGACAAATCTGGAACATACTTCTTTAGCTGCGACACATGGAAAACATTATGTATTCCGACAACCGAGGTGGTAACGCTAATTCATAGGCTACGGTCCTCGACGATGTAATATCCGATACGGTCCTATGAACTTAGGTGTTAACTTCTTGGCTCTTAAGGCTCGCCCCACACCCGTAGTGCGTGATACTCTTAAGAATACATGATCACCAACCTCAAATTCTAGGGATCTTCTGCGTCGGTCGGCATAAGATTTACGTCGACTTTGGGTAGCTCTTAGCTTTTCTCTAATAAGTTCAACTTTCTCCTTAGTTTCTTGCAGCATTTCAGGTCCAACCATCAAATGTACTCCATCTTGGAACCAACGAGATAGGGGTTCTACACCTTCTACCATACGAGCTTCAAATGGTGCCATATCTATACTCGAATGATAGCTATTATTATAAGTGAATTCTACCAAAGGAAGCATATCCTCCCAATTACTCCTCTGCTCTACAATGCAAGTCCGCAATAAGTCTTCTAAGGTCCGAATAGTACGCTCGGATTGACCATCTGTTTGCGGATGGTATGCAGAACTCAACCTCAACCGTGTGCCCATAGATCCTTGGAAACTCGCCAAAACCGGGAAGTGAATCGAGGATCCCTATCGAGATAATACTAGAAGGTACTCCATGCAACCCGACAATCTCTCTAATGTACAATTCTGCTAATTTCTCCAAGCTAAAGGTCATGTTAATTGGCAAGAAATGTGCACTCTTGGTTAGCCTATCAACTATGACCCACACCGCATCATGATTCCTAACTGTTCTAGGTAGATGGGACACAAAGTCCATAGTCACATGGTCCCACTTCCACTCTGGAATTTCCATCGTTTGTAACTCTCTGGAGGGCTTTGGTGCTCCGCTTTTGCCTTTTGACAAGTCAAGCGAGGCTTTAACAAACTCGGCTATCTCTCGCTTCATGCCTGGCCACCAAAACATCTCGCTTTAAATCTTGATACATCTTGGTAACACCAGGATGAATGTTGAGACTACCCTTATGTCCTTCTTCTAGAATTGCTCTCTTTAATTCAGTATATCTAGGGACACAAACTCGACCTTGACATCCGAGAATACCATCAACACCTTTCTGAAACCCTTTGTCTTATTTGTCCCTAAGAGAAATACAATCCGACATAACATTGGATCCCACAATTGTTTATCTTTAATTTCTGTAAGAAATTATTAGTCACCACAATTCGGCTACAACTAATCTTTTCGGGTGATAAGTCCACATGTATGTTCAGGTCTCGTAATTGTTCTACCAAAAGGGTTTCACCGACTCTTAGGGAGAATGCCCGAACCACATTCCTACTTAATGCATCGGCCACCACGTTAGCTTTTCTGGATGGTATTGGAGCTGAAAATCATAATCCTTAAGGAATTCCACCCAACGTCTCGCCTCATATTTAACTCTCGCTGATCAAATAAATACTTGAGACTCTTATGATCACTATATACATCGAACCGAGCTCCATAAAGATAGTGTCGCCACACCTTCAGAGCAAAGACTACAGCAGCTAACTCAAGGTCATGAATCGGGTAATTTCGCTCATGAGTTCGTAATTGGCGAGATGCATAAGCTACCACTCTCTTATCTTGCATCAACACACACCCCAATCCCTGATGAGAAGCATCACAGTACATCTTAAACGGTCGACTAGTATCAGGGAGAATCAACACCGGCGAAGAAGTTAGTCTCTGTTTTAACTCATTAAAGCTTTGCTCACATTCCTCAGTCCACACAAAGGGTTGATCACGGCGAGTTAACCGTGTTAATGGTGCAGCTATCTTCGCGAATCCCTCTATAAATCTCCGGTAGTAACCTGCTAGGCCCACAAAACTACGATTCTCTGAGGCTGTCTTCGGCCTTTCCCACTGCAACACCGCTTCAACTTTGGAAGGATCAACTGCAATTCCTTTAGCTGAAATAACATGACCAAGGAACTTCACTTCCTCTAGCCAAAACTCACACTTAGACAGTTTAGCATACAACTGTTTTTCCCTTAAAACATTAAGTACAGTCCTCAAATGCTCTTCATGTTCTTCTGACGAATTAGAATAAATTAAAATATCATCAATAAGGACTACCACAAATCGATCCAGGAAAGGTCTAAAGATCCAATTCATGTAGTCCATAAACACAGCTGGAGCATTTGTAACTCCAAAAGGCATCACTATATACTCATAATGACCATATCTAGTGCGAAAAGCAGTCTTAGGAATATCTTCATCCTTCACTCGGATCTGATGGTACCCAGACTTCAAATCAATTTTAGAGAATACCTTAGCACCTCTCAACTGGTCCATCAAATCATCGATTCGCGGCAATGGGTACTTGTTCTTAATTGTCAACTTATTCAACTTACGATAATCCACACATAATCTAGAACTTCCGTCCTTCTTTTTCACCAAGAGAACTGGGGCTCCCCAAGGTGATACACTTGGTCTAATCATCTGTTTACGCATTAGATCCTCGATCTGCTCCTTAAGCTCAATTAACTCTTTTGGCGCCATTCTATACGGTACTACGAGACAACGGCTCGGCTCCAGGAATCAAATCTATAGCAAACTCTACCTCTCTACGTGGAGGTATTCCAGGAATATCCTCTCGGGAAAATCTCGAGAGAATTCTCGTACTATCGGTATTGATCGAAGGCTTTGCTCCACTTCGCATTCATAACTCCCAACAAAACAAAACAAGATACTCCTCAGCTAAGGATGTTTCTACTTGGCTAGTAGAAATCAATTCTACACAATCTTACTGCTCAGGAAAGATTAAACACCTCCGGCCACAATCAATTAGCACACGATTGGCAGTTAGCCAATCCATACCCAGGATTACATCTAACCTCGACATCGGGATACAAATAAGATTTACTTTGTATCTTCGTCCCTCAATTGCTATGGGACACCTAACACAAACCGTCGAAGTCTTAATTGAACTTAAAGTAGGTGTCGATACTACTAAGTCACATCCTAGATCGCCCACCGGTAATCCTAAGTTTCTCACACAATTGTCCGCAATAAAAGAGTGTGTGGCTCCAGAATTAAACAACACAGAGAGAAGTACTTGCCACAGCCTCCATGGCGTGAGCCACATCAGCAGGAGGAGGATTTGCAGCAGATCTTCTTGGTCTAGCCATCCTAATATATAGACTAGCTTAAATTACTAACGTTTAACATATTCAGCAATACCACCACATAGCTATATTCACAGATTCAGCTTACAGTGATATATTCATATTTAGTATATCATAAAAATTTAATCAATTTAGTACTCAGCATAACAACATATCAACATTCACATAGCATAGCAAACACACTCATTTCAGCAATCATTTACAGCTTAGCTTAACAGTCTCTTATTCACACAGTACGACTCACCTATAGCTCACCCAAGTATCATATACCAAGTTTCCTACATCAATCATGTCTGAGAATCGAGGTGATCAAGCTCGTTCCCTCACAACTTGATGAATAGAAATCATGATATATGATTCACAGCTAAAACTCACATGTTTAATATGCACAACTGACGCCTAACAACCTCACCCTGTAGGTTTACCTAGACCATGCTCTGATACCACTAAAATGTCACGACCCCTTTTTATAAAGGACCGAGAACATTATTTCTACACCACATACTTATTTAAAAATAGGTAAATAATAGAGAATATAAGTATAAAAATTCACTTCTCATTCAAAGTAAAAATGAAGTTCCTTACAACAAATATCCATTAGATCAACATAATATTACATTTAGTTTATAATATTCAAAATACCAAAAAAAATTATAATACGTGACTCCCTCGACATGAGGTCTCATATATAAAGAAAAAGGACTTTGATGCATTATTACTCAACTCCAGCTTCTAACTTTTCTTCACTGGCCCCTCAGCCTGTGAAGTAGATGCAACACTTGCTACATCTGCTCACGTACCACCGTACGATCATCGCAAAGACACACGCACACAACGACATAGAAAGAAATGCAAGGGTGAGCTTACCAAACATAAAATAAAATTATATATATATAGAGCAAAATATTTCTCACAAAGAATAACCCCATGCATTTCCAGCCCATCTAATGCACAGCATGAAAACGGCTTCCAACCGGTTTCACACCTAATTAATCCGAAGGAACCGAGCCGGTCGGAGCGACCCATTCCTATCTGGATCCAGACAAAGACAAAGACAAGAAATTTCAAGATGAACTTACCGTTACATGTCTACCCACCTAAACATGTAACTCGGCTCTATAATGATGCAAAACATATATCTTAGCATGATGCACGCCACCAAAATTATTTTAACAATTTCAACTACGGCAAGTTTATAATAGATCAGCCAAAATCTCAGCATTTTAAACTAATTAACAACGATTCTGACTTAGAAAATAGCTTTTATTCAATAGATCTAACAAAATCATATCAAAATATCTTGAAATAACATATTAAACCGTTCAAAACATAGTTCATAGGTTAAAGTAAACTCCCTTACCTCGTAAAGATGATTCACACTAGATCTACCGAATATTACTTGATTATAGCAAAATTCACCGAAGATTCAGCTTTAGAACGGAGTTTCTCCTAAGAACACCATGAATTTCTATAAGAAAGAGAAGGAGAAGAGAAACGAACGGTAAATCTAGCTTCAAACTTAAAGAAACTTACTTCCAATCCTTCAGAATAGATGTAGAATCTCAGATCTGGCGAGAAATCTAAGTTTAGGAAGGTTTAGTATGAGAGAAATGGTGGTTTACGGCCTTAGAACCTTTGAGAACCTTGGATAGAGGTGAAGAAATGAAAATTTCGTGTGAAACCCCCTTTTTATAGAAAATTTTCGAAATTTACTGTTCACGACGGAATTTACTATTCATCGCCGGAAACACTGTTCACCGCCTTACTGTTCACGCTGGAAAAATACTGTTCAGGGGTACTGTACACGCACTGTACGCGTATGTGACGTCACCGATGACGTCAGCAGTCACTGTACATACGCGGTTGGCACTGTTCATACACGATTTGTACGCGGTTTGCACTGTTCATACGCGGTTTGCACTGTTCACACGGTACTGTTCACTTTTTTTTTTTTTTTTTTTAAATAATTTCAACTCCATCTAAATATATTCCAATACCAAATAATCCTTCAATTAACATTGAACAAGTATAAAATATTATAGATTACTCAATAATAAATTAGAAGCCTGACACACTGAGCATCCACTGACCCCTCCATCACCATTCATCAATATAGATTGTTATATCCCATGCCCATCACCATTCATTACTCCACCTCTATATGATACATGTATCCTAACACCACCAGCACCAGCTATTACGGTTGATACTGGGACCTCATATGATACCTCATACAGTCATGGAATAGATTTGAATGCTGACTTTGAAGCAGTCTTAGATGTTCAACCTCCAGAGGTGCGTCGTAACCCCCATCGTGAAGCCAGAGATAGGCCTAGAGAGTGCATCTTGACCCCACATCAACATGACCAGCCGCACGAAGATAGAGATTAACTTCTTTTACGCACTGACCATACATACCACTGATGTAATATATGAGATTTTGCTGTGATCCCATGTTGTGTAGCTTTATGTGATGTGTCATGAACATCTTTGAACATGATCTACATATTGAATCTATATGACTTATATTGCTATAGCATATTGGTAAATAAGTTTTTAATTGTTGAAATTGTTGAAAACACCAAAGAACATAAAACGATATGTTTACATAAGATCCTTTAGTTAATACTATCATTAGCTTGCGTAGAAGTACATTGATGTACATTATGACCAATTTGACGACAATTACTACATCTGTGTCTACTTTGTGACTCAACACAATCCATTTCATTCCTAATTCAAGTTGATTTTGTTCTTCCCTTACCTCTGATTCTCGATTCATCAGGCACTAGCTTCCACTCATGGTTTTGGAGAACATTCCCATCATTTCCCAAGGGGGACTACTGTGATGAATATGCATTGACAATATTTTGTACCAAGTAAACATCATCAACATATTGTCAAAAGTCAATACTTACTGATGCACAGGCAGCAATGGAAATCGATATGCCTGAAATCTTCCATATTCACAGTATCTTGTACACAGAATAACATTCCATTTGTTACCACGCCTTTGCATGATAGGATTAAAGGCCTCTTCAACCTCAAACTTTGTTCTTGCTATATCATATCGTCTCACTTGATGGGAAGATGCTTCCTCTTGATTTTTTTTTTTTGCATTTTTACCATCAATTTAGAATAAAACCTCTTACCACCATTAAGGTCGTTCATTGCGTCTTCTCCACGCTTCACAAAATATTCAACTAATCGTCCGTATGTGCATTTGATCAAAGCGGTTATAGGTAAGTTTCTTGCCCCCTTCAAGAGCTTGTTCACAGCCTCAGACAAATTTGTGGTCATATGTCCATAACGGTGTCCATCGTTATCATGGCTCAAAGCCCACTTTTCCTTCGATATGTTATCAATCCATCTCTGTATTTCTGCTAATTCAGTGCAAAATCTTCTTAACTTCTCTTCAAATACAAGCTTTGAAAGTATATATGTTGCAATAAACATGACTTGACAATGTAAATAAATATAAAGTAAGAGGAAGCCATATATGAATAAATTTCATTACCTAATTTTGTCAGTTGTTTCTTCAACTCACTGTTCTTGAATCTTTGATTGAAATTGCTGGCAATATAATGAATGCAATAAACATGATATGCATTGGGAGGTTGCCATCCAAGATGTGGGTTTGAAACAACACTTTTGATGCTTTGATGCCTATCAGATATTAAACATATTTCTGTCTTTGTTGTAACATGCACACAAATCATTGCCGAAAACTATTCCCATGCTGACAGAGTCTCTCATTCAACAATTGCAAACGCAAGTGGTAGGACACAATTATTTCCATCTTGTGTTATTGCAATCAACAAGGTGTGACGATGCTTACCATACAAAAATGTTCCATCTACCTGAGCAATAGGTTTGCAAAAGTTGAATGCTTCCCGACATTGATTAAAACACCAAAATAATCGCTTAAATACTCTAAATCTGTTTTCCTCTTGATGCCCAACAACAAATGGTTTTATTTCAATCTTATAAACAGACCCTGGAGCATGAAATTGCATGTACTCTAACCATCTTGGCAATATAGCATATGATTCATCCTAATCACCAAATATTTTAACAATCGCCTTTTGTTTCGCCTTCCATGCTTTTTTGTATGAAATTTTATATCCAAATTGACTTGTCATCCTTTCTTGAATTAAACTTATAGGCAATGATGGTTCAAGATTAACCATACCTACACAAAACACAACAAAAGAACTAAGTATGTTTATTGAGAAAAGGCTTCACGAAAACAAATATTATACTACACTTACCAATTATGCATGAACAAATCAAATCTGAATCTAGCTTAGTATGATCTTGAGATATTGAAGGGTTGAGACATGTATGCTTACCCCCACACCTTGTTATTTTCCACTTTATTGAATTTTTAAGCAATTATGCTCTTATTCTTCATGGACAACCATTCTTATAGTTTAAACACCTCACATGCAACTTTGTTGGTTTTGACTCAACAACAAAATAATTCTGATGTATCCTCATTGCATGTTGTTTTAAGGCATTTTTCACTTCTTCTTTCGAATCAAATAATAAACCCACACGTAACGGATCTCCAATAACCCATGAAATATCTTCATTAATTTCTTCTGCTTCAATTTCTTGGTCTGGGTGATCCCAATTAATATAATTGTAGTGTGGACTTACATTCCAAAATGGTATTTCACCTACAACTACATATTGAAATAAATTATTCATCATTAAAATCAATTAAATGACATAATCAATATACTCTTTAAATGTTACCTCCAACATTTTCTTGTTATAAATTTAAGTTTGAATCAAAATTACCATCAACGTTTGTATCTGACGAGCTGTCTAACGGAATATGTCCTTCATCAATATCATCATCATCATCATCTTCATCATCCTCATTATTGACTTGTTCATCTTTATCTTCATAGCTGTATAAATCTCCACATCCTTCAAAATACATACACTTATTCAATATGTGTTGTCACTAAAAATAAATTAAAATTAAGGAGAAACAGTATAATTTATACCTTCTGTAATATTTATATTCTCCATTTCCATGAGGTTAGGCGGTGACATTAATAAGCTTAAGTCTAATATATTTGACCTAACTCTTGAACTCTTACCAAATGCAATATCCACATATAATTTAATAACAGTTACAATATTTTGCTGTTGATACGCACTAATCATATAATCAATGTCTTCATCATCACATATATCCAATGCACTATATTGTTTAGCGCTTGAATCAACCATAAACCGAGAAATAATTCTAGATATCACATGATTATTACTAAGATTCAATTTCTTATGAATCTTTTTCTTTAAATTCATAAAACTTATCCCTCTTTTTATCTTCATCATTTTTTTGTTACCTTCAAATGTGACACCTTTATTTCCAACAACAATTTTACCATTCCAATATACAATAATAATAATCTCACTCATCCTGCATTTATAAAAAAAAATATATCAATAAAAATTTACAATAATACTTTTTATTCACATCATTTTATATTATAAAAAATTTAATGTTTTTTCCATATATATAAAATAAATATTTTCTACAAATATAACATCATTTTTTTATTAAACAAGTTAATATCAAATATCTACTAACTTCTATAATTTATTTAATAATATTTAAAAAATTACTTTTTTTTAAACATACACAAAAAATATTTATTAAATATTTATATATTTTAACTAGTTCTATTATTTTAAATAATTTAAACATTTCTATTTTAATAATTTATTAATGACAAAAAATTTTAAAAAAAAATTCAAAATTTACTAACCCTAAAATTTCTTCCAATCTTCATCAATATTTTCCAGCAATGTAGATTTCTTCTCTCAATGTGCTACGTGATTTGGTCCCCGCAAACACAACAATTTATATTTCAATTGTGCTGGGTAAAAGGGTGCAGCGGAAGGGTTTTGACCAGTGGGCAAAAGTGATTTCGTCTTGAATATGGACGAAACTCTTTCTCATTTCGCCTGATCTGTGGACAAATTTAACCTAATGCAGACACGTGTTAACATCCTATGGTTTCGCCCAATTTTTAGACGAATTGTTGAGAAGTTGACACGTGGCGGATGTTTCGTCTGTCATTGATGCGAAATTCTTGACACGTGTCGCCTTCTTATGTGTTTCGTCTGAACTTAGGGCAAAAATGTTAAAAAAAAAAATTAAAAAATTGGTTTCGTCTATTTTGAATGCGAAACACGTGCCTACGTGACAAAAATTTGCCCCAGACAGGGAATAAATTTTTCTTTTATTTTATTTTGATAATATATTTAAAAATTAATATTAATTAAATCTTTTAGCCAAGAATATAGAATAAGAAAAAGGTGTACTTATTATTAAATAATTCATATGGATTTGGTTAAGAATTAGAGTTAAAATCTTTCCTTCATTTAATTGTAATTATTCAAAAAATGTCACAAACTTTTTGTATGAAGTTATTTTGGATAAAATATCTAATAAATTTTGCATGAATGGTAATGACTTAAAATTTTGTACGTGAAATTTTTTTTTTTAACAATTCTTTTACTTGTATATAAAGAATTGATCTATTTTTATTTGCTTTAAATGAAGAATATATTCAACTTGGTGAGATTTAAAGAACAAATTTTAATAAAAATACGAGAGTTATTTTATATTTTCAAATCATGAACTTAAAACTATATAAAATAAATGAATTAATCTAAAATAATATGCTTATAGACACGTTAAAATAAAAATATATGACCCTAAAAAAATTAAAGACATATTTTTTAAATTTAAATATTAAAACAAATGATTAAATATTAAAATTTTATAAATATGTCATTTTATAAGTATGAACGAAAAAGTTAATTTTTTAAATAAAAGTTCATCTAAATTATCAACTTTTCTTACATAATACTCAACAGGACTTATGAAAAGTTCTACATTAATATTAGAAAAATAAATATTAGAAAAATAAATTTTAAATTTTTAGAAATTTATATTTTAATTTTTTTATTGTTATATTTTTTAATATAAATTTACAATTGAGGTTAACTTAAACATCTATCTTACTTATATTAAAAAATTCAAAATTAATTACACTAAATTTAAAATAAATATAATTATAAATTCACCTTACCACAATTTTTTTTTTAGAATTTATTCTCACGGTGAAACTTCATAGAAAATATAAACCCTAAACCTTTTCAGACACACTTGTTAATAGAATCTTTTAAAGTTTGATTCATTCATTAAATTTTTTTTCAAAAAATTTAAATTGGACGATTAGGCTTAGTTTGGGAGTTTGGAGGAGAAGGGCTTAAAGGGAGGAGAGGGGAAGGGAGGGAGAAAGAGGTTAAACTCTTCCGTTATTTAGATGTTTAATAATAATATTGAGAGAGAGGATGATGGAGAGTTTAATTATATAAATGATATTATTATATTTTATATCTTTTTTATAAAAATAAAAAATAAATATTTTTTCTCAAAAAATTAATTTTAAAATTAAAATTTTTTATTTTTTATAAATTTTTAAAAAAATTCTCACTTAAAAAACTAATATTTAAAAAAAATTGTGAAATAATATGAGAGAGTAAGAAAGAAAAAACTCCTAAAAAACTGCTAGATTGGGGAGCTCAAAAAGCTAGTGTTATGGCCTTCAAAATCTTCACCGCTTAATTAAGCAAATCATAAACAAGTGTTAACCCCTCTTAACCCATCCCTTCCCTTTTCCTCTCCTCTCCTCCTAAACTCGACTCTCAAACATAGTTTTAGGCATTATTTGGAGTTTGGAGAGAGAGGAAAGGGAAGGGTTTGAAGAGAGAAGGAGGGAGAAGGAAGTTAAACTTCTCCTTTGTGTGGATGTTTAATATTGAGAAGGGAGGATGACAAAGGGGTTTAATTATATAAATAATTTTAAAATTAAAATTTTTAATTTTTAAAATTTTTTTAAAAAAATTATCGCTTGAAAAACTAACATTTAAAAAAAAGTTAAAAAAAAATCATATTTGTAAAATAATATGAAAGAATGAAAGAGAAAAAACTCTCAAAACAGGATAACTCAAAAAATAAGCTTTTGAAGGGTTTTGGAGGATTTAGAAAATCACTCAAAATTTTCTCCTCCTAATTAAACAACTCTCAAACAAGATTAAATCCCTTCTAATCCCTTCCCTCCCCTCTTAAACCTAACTCCTATATATAGCTTTAGTGTTTTAAAGACTTAATTGGTAGGTTAGTACAAAAGAAATAGAAAAAGTTAAAGACGAGTGTTTGTAAGTTTTTAATTTTAAATACAAAATTTCAAAATAAAATCATTAATTAAAATGCAGTTCAATTTTAAAAATATTTTTAACTTAAATTTTAAAATTAAATAAAATTATTAACCATAAAATATTATTTAACCTTTTATCATCATTACTAAAATGACTGATAACATTATCATTATTATTGTTGCTATTATATTTTATTAAAATTGTTTATTTTTGTTTTTATTATCATGATCGTTTATGTTTTAGTAAATTGTTGTTTTATTTTCTTACTTCTTATTTATTGTAGTTCTAGTTTTACTTGTCGATCATGAACTAGTAGTTATATTATATAATAATTTCACAATTATTATGTTATTGTATAATTATCAGTATTTTTAAAGTAATTATTATTATAGTTTTCATTATATCTAAGGTTATTTTCAGTAGAAACTAATAAGAAGGTGCGGGTGATGAATAAGTGACAATTTGAGATGAGTCAATGGGTATGAGAAATTTTTTAGAAAAGGCAATTGTTTGCATGGAAGGAGAATTTACAACAATAGTTATAGAATACTATGGAAGGTAAGAGATCGAAAAAAAATGTGAATGATATGTTGATGTAGAAATGTGATGTTAATAAATACTATAATATTTAATCTATTTATTACTACATTCATAATTACTTTATTTTTTATAACAGTTTGGAATTGTATTTAGTGCAAACATTACACAAAATTTGGAAGGTTAGTGTACCAAAGAAAGTAGTAGTATTCGTGTGGCATCTATTGCTTAATGCAATTATAGTGCAGAGAAATTTAACTAAACGTGGATTGACAATTTCTCCAGAAGCTTGTATGTTTTGTGATACCAAAGATGAGGAAGTACTGCACCTCTTTTTTTATATATGAACTAAAATAGATAATTAACATGTGAATTAAATGAAAATCAGTCTTGAGATTCTAATTAATATTATTTTAATTTTGATAAATTGTAAGAACTTATTTACTACAACATAATTAGAGTGAGAAATTTATCTCTTGTTGTCTGTGATAGAATGTGTCACATATGTTATAATTGTGGATATTTCTGCAAGAAATGTTTCGACGCTTAAATTAAAAAAGTTATTCCAAAATTTTGATAAATTAAGTTAGAGAAAATACTATTCTTTTATATATGATTTTAAGTAATTTTTTCATTTAATACATTTATCACATGTTGTTAGACATGTATGTTAATGCAATTATGTGGCAATATACAACACGCTTAATAAGGTTATTAGCATAGAAAAAACAATTTAAATGTTTGTTATTCAAGGCAGTGTAACAATGTTTATGAATTGGAATTTCATTAAGGTAAGAAAAATTATTTAAGTGCTTGCTGTGGAGGGTATTCTATAACCTCTTTAAATTAACAATTGTGATTCATTTTAAAGATGAGAGAATATTAACATTTTTTTAATTAAACTACTTATTCTATTATTGGTCAATCTAAAATTAATGATAAGAATTGTTTTATCAATTATCTAATCCTATTATAATTGTACTGTATTATTAAATTTTAAAATAAATAAATATTTAAATATATAATAAAATTATTTGAAATACAATTTTTTAAAAAAATATTTTAACTTAATTTTATGACTAGAAATGATATGCATTAGAAAAAAATTATAATAATATATTAAAAATTGTAAAATTTGTATTAATAAAAATACATGCAAAAAATTTAAAAATCTATATAAGATAATAGTAAAAATTTTATAAATTTAAACATATATAAAAAGTAAGAAGAGAGAGTTAAATAATATTTTTTATCTTCAAATTTTTTAAAATATTAACATAAAAGTAAATAAAAAATAAAATTATTAGAATTGAAAAACAATATAATTCAAATATCATTTTAAAATAATTATAATTTAAAAAATACACATGATAAACTTTGAAATAAAATAATTTCACTCAATGTTTCACTTTTCAATAAAATATTCTTATTCATAATATAAAATTTTATACTTATTGTTTTTTAGTTTTTTTAATACATTATTAAATTATAAAACTAATTTTGCTAATTTGAGATACCCACATATTTTTTTGAATACATTTTTATATTTATCAGTTTTTCAAAAATTAAGTATTTTATGTAATGAATATTTAATTATTTTGAAAATAGTCAAATCATGCATTATGTTCAAAATAGTGTTTATACCTTATTTTTTTAGGAGTCCATTTCCGAATTGAGATTACACGGCCTTGGCATGGAGTGGGGCAGGTGGACAATGAACATGACGTCGTTTTCTTACGGAATTGGTTGCAGTCAAATTGAACGAACCCTCTGTCACGTGTTGCCACTCTCACTCTTCTCTTCCCTTTCTGCTTCGCCAATTCTCCATCTTTGCGCGTAATCGGTATCATCATCATCTTTTCTTCCAGTCCAATTTGATTTCTTCTTCTCTTTCTTTGTTCTTCGGATGCTTAGTTTGAATTAGGCTTTTATTTTAAACCAATGATTTGGGATTACAACTTGCTATTGATTTTCGTGTTAAAATTCACTGATTCGGTTTTCAATTTTAAAAATTCTCTCTTATTTTAATTTTTACTGATTATTTGGACTGGATGCTGTTGTTGATGATGTGTTTTGGTTCGTTTAGAGAAGCTAATTTTGAATTGGGGGTTTGCTATGAAATGGGGTGAACTTTGATATGAATTATGAACAAGAGAAAATATCAAATCTTTGTGTGTTTCTCAAAATTCTGCATCCTGTTCTCGTTTCTCATAGATTTGAATCCTCGCCTGATCTTGAATGAAGTGATTGTAGAAAGACATAATTTTTACCATAAAAGGATCGCAATCATTGGTTATTCGCTTCACTTTTTATTTAAAACAAGATGAGTATTTCTTTTTCCAAAATTCCTAATATTCAAAAAGTGGACACTTAGACTTAACTTTCTTGCTAGTGTGCGTTTGTTAAGTGGGGTGCTTCGATAGTTGATCGGTTTCTAAATCCTATACATTTGCTGAACTGGGCCAAGATGGAAACTTTAGTGTTTATCACTAAGTGGTGACTTGGGATGCTAAATGTTGATATCGCTTCCTAGTAATGTTATGCTATGCAGTTGAGTTCATATACAAGTGGGCAACTAGTCAAACATAATTTTCATATTTGATTTCTAATTGTTATCTGGATTGAGCTATTTTTATTCATATACTACGATCTATAGCTGTTTTCATGATCTTACCTCTAGATTGGAATGACGAATACTTCCACGCATGCCTACCTTAGTATTGTTAAAGTTAAAAAACAGTGGTTGGAAAATTCTTCCTAGGTCTCGATGGAACTTCTGCAAAACAATACTTATTAAATCTATGCTGTCTATGAGATTTTGTTTGTTTTTTCTTCAACAGACCCCTAAAAGATTGTCATATGTAAACAATTAAAACATAATAAAGCATGCATAATCGGCAGTCTGACTTGGATATAAATTCCTCCAATTCTTTGTTTGTTATTTACGCAGGGCTGGGAGGAGTGCTTATTGGCAGCTTTTTAATTAAATACTGAAGGCTTGATTTTGATCCTGATGGATTTTTAAGCACAGAGCCTTTAGTTTCAAATGCATAGGTCATTGGGTCTGATTCCCCCCGGATCCAGCATACAAATAACTACAAACAAGCTATGCGTTGCGTGATATTTAGGGAATAGCACACATGGGTTATATAGTATTCATTATTTCTTTCAAGTTTGATTAATGCATGAGTTGAGTGGAACTATGGCATTCTTGCTAGTTAACCAGCTCTTCACTCCCAAAGGAAAAATTTGAGAAAAAAAATGCATTTCCATAACTGATAGGGTAATGTGGGATATACCTAGTGCATGTTTGGTTAACCTTGACAAATTAATCATCTATTTTTGGCTGCTTCCTGAGAGTTTTTGAAAAATAAACAATTATTTCTCTTGAAATAAGCTCTTCCGAATATGGGCATAGTTTATTTTGTGATTGGTATGCTAAAGTATATGAAATGCATGTGGTATGAGGTTCTGTCATTATGACTGAACTTGGCTGCTTACCCTTAAGAGAATTGGAAAAGAAAAGACAAAAGAAAAACATTTTGGGTACAAAATTGATGTTAACAATGTTCATTTTCTTTCCTGTTCAATTACTCTATTATGGTTATAGAAAGCGTGTCAAATGCATGCAGTACATTAACATGATTGCATGTGATCATGAAATGACCTTGCAGGATAGGCATATGTGATCATGGCTATTGATTTACTTCAAATGAATTGAATTTGTGTTTGTTAAACATCTATATTATTGTGTTAAGATGTTAATATGTCAATTTTCTTTTTATGTCCTTTTGCTTATTCTTGTTGCACATCTGTGACTCTGTCCTGTTGTCATGTTTCAGATTTAATGCTTTGGGTAAGTCATTGATGATACCTTCTGATTGGTTATTAACATATTGTGATTCATAGTATGAAAGACAAAAGCAAGCAGAATAAAGTCAAGTAAGATAATTAATGCATAATTAAGAGAGATAGTATGCACTACCATAGGGAAACAATTATGCATTAAGATAAAGTCTACAACAGAGATCAAGATTAATTAACCCAACAGCTGTTCACAATAAAATGATATCCAGCACAAAAAGAGCTGAGTGTCATACACTATAATTTCATACTACAGCTGACAATTTTCATTATCATAACTGGACCTGGGGTATGTGTATCACAACTTAGAAATTGCCATTGAATAATAGGCAAGACTCAAGAAAATGTTGAGAATACAAAAAGATATGCAAGCACTAACAACAATATCTGAAAATTCAGCAGAAATTAAGGAAGGAAAAGTGCTACAAACCAGGAAGAGCCTTCAGAGACCTTTGAAATATTTTGATTGCAGCATCTATCGAACCACCTTTTGCATGCCATGTAGCATAGTCATACAATATATCAGGATAATGGTACATATACATCAGACACTGAATACCAGCACAATGCAGTAAGAAATTCCATAGATAATGAAACAAATAAATATCATCACACTTAAACATGTATTTAACGATGTTTATTAATTCCACATCTAAACAAGATAAATTTTTTTCTTTAGATGAATAGACTACCTATCATTTCAATTCAATGAAAATGGTGCTTCATAACATAATACTCCCTTCATATTTTCTTAATGAATCTAGTACATATTAAAAATATGGCAAGCCATTGTGTTTAAAACAAACTTGGTTTTCTCCACATTAATGAGAAATTGATAATATTAAAGGGATAAAAAATAATAAAATAAAATATATTTCATTGTACCTGCTCATAAGTAAATACAATTCGTTTTGTTGGAGGACACAGTATCAATTCTCTGTGGATTTCCTTTGCCGTACAACAAGTTAGTCAATTTATGCACGCTCCTCATCATCTTCACATGGCTGCTGTTCGGCGCATTATTCGGTACCTGAAAGGCACTCCTTCTCGGGGTTTATTTTTTCCAGCTGGTACGTCTCTTACTTTGCTTGGCTACAGTGATGCCGACTGGGCTGGTTGTCCCGATACTCGTAAGTCCGTCTCCGGTTGGTGCATGTTCCTTGGTCCTGCATTGATTTCTTGGAAGAGTAAAAAGCAAGCCCGCTTTTCCAAGTCCTCCACTGAGTCTGAATATCGAGCGATGTCTACTGCTTGCTCTGAAATTATTTGGCTTCGTGATTTGTTGGCTGAACTTGGCATCCCTCAGAATGATGCCACCCCTCTTTATGTTGATAACACTAGTGCCATTCAAATTGCTGCAAATCCAATTTTTCATAAGCGTACTAAACATATTGAGGTGGATTGCCACTCCATTCGTGAAGCTCTTGATGATCATGTTATTTCTCTTCCTCATGTCACTTCGCAACTTCAGCTTGCAGATATATTTACCAAAGCCGTTCCTTGTCCCCGTCACCAGTTTCTCATTAGCAAATTGATGCTTCTTGATCAACGGCATCAATTTGAGGGGGCATGTTAACCAGGAAATCTGTTATTCCTATTTGTTACTATTCTTGTTTCCTCTTATGCGTTGTATTAATTAGGAATAGAATCAATCTATTATTTGTATATATTTAGAATTCCTAATTTAGGAGTAAGTATGTTTGTACTATATATAGAGACTAATAGAAACAAAGAAGGCATCAAGCCAAATATTCTTGACATTATCACCAATTATCATGTTATTTTGTCATTTCTAAGACCACAAACTGCAAGTATCAAACATGCATTATCATGAAACAATATCTTGTAAATTCAAATGTTAGAATTCCTTTGACAAAAAAAGAGATCTTGAAAAGTTTTTAATGTACATTCACATATACAATAAAAAGAAATCTTCACAAAGGAGGAACATCTTGGAAAGCATACGATAATCATGTATTGCACATGAAACACTTATGATTTATGAGTATGATACCAAGTAAAATGGCGACCTAAATATACATATCTTGTAAGACTAATATGTCATGACTCATTATGTCTTTTTAACCAATTATAAGTTTATATTTCCTTTCCTAACTTGAGGCCCATGTAAGGAGATTATTGCTAGAAGAATGGTTTAGAATCTTTACTTTCATGATTCTTTATGAATATTTTAAAAAATGTTGGTGTATAGTCTCAAAAGGTAGAAATCTAAGAGTCATTAAGTTATATGTCCAAATGCTTAAGTTGAGAGATAGCAATATGCACAATGTACTAAGAGAGGGAACCAATACCTAACCAAACATCGTACCAAAATGAAACAGTTCTTGATCTAACTCGAATATTAAATCTATCTCAAATTATGCTTAAGATACTTAAGAATAGAGACTCACAATTCATCTTTGTCATGCAAAAACTTTCACATTAATTTTCTTATAAGGGTAGTGTTCGCTTCCTTAATGTCTCACAACCTATGTCATCCAAGCCTTTCTAACTTTAGTTGGGAGCTAGTTTTTAAGAAACCATTTTGTTTTAATATTTTCTTAGATAAATTTAAAATATGTCTTTTTGACTCGTTCATTAAGAAAGAAGAAATTTAAGTATATCTCTAAGTTAGACATATTTCTAATATTTAAAATATTAGAAAAAAATTATATATTACTAGTTATTAATAATTTTCATACAAATGAATTTAAAATTTTCACAGTTTACTTTGAAGATAAATGAAACATAAAAAATAATTCAAGTATCAATTATAAATTTCATTCAAGTGTTGGAAATCTTAAAAAGTAAAAAATTTAGCAGGATTAGAAGTGTAAGTAAGCAAGCTAAATTTAACATATCATTGTAGAATTCGAGTTAGAGAAGTAAAAGAAGTTTGCAAGAGGATAAAGAATGGTAAAATTATTGACCATAATAATATCTTCTAAGAGCAAATTCAAAAACTATCTCCAAGTATCCTTTGTCTCAGTCTCCACCACAGCAAAAGCTAAAGGCAGGTATTGATTATTTGGGTATCTCCCAACAACAATCAAAAGCTGGCCACCAAATTTGCTTTTTAAGTGACATCCATCTAGTCCTATCAATGGCCGACATGCCTTCTTAAAGGCTAATTTTGAACCTTCAAGGCACATGTAGAAACTGTCAAACCTTGGTAAAATATCCAAAGAAGGCCTTAAAACCCTAATGACATAGGTATTGCCTGCACTTCTTTGTTTCAGTTCAGCTGCATATCTCTAAAGTAAACCATACTGTTAGTCAAAATCATCATCAATCACACTTTTAGCTATCTGTTTAGCCCTGAATGCTCTTGACAGTGTTATCCTAGTGGAATAATTGGATTTAATTTCTCCAACAATATCCTTTAATGGCATGTCAGTAGTCCTGGCCTTCATCTTGTTAATCAACACCTTTGCAACCCAAGCTGACTTCGCACTCTTATTGTGGAAGACCCTTCCATATGAGTGTTTGTCAACCAGAGTGTTCAACCTATAAGTTTCTGAATTACTGACCTTACTAACATACACAGAGTATTCAGTACAATACCTACATCTTGCCCTTGCCCTCCTCTTGTCGTTCAAATCGAATCTGATTTCCTTTCCATTCAGCACATTGTATTCTTGAATTGCGTCCTTAAACTCTTTGATGGAAGTAAACTCCAAACCCAACATCCACTTGTAATCCTTATTCAATTCATCAGCATTAAATCTGGAATATTTCCTTTTGTAACCATCTTCCTCAGAGTCACCAGTTACCAACTCTTCACTTGCATAACCATGATCAATGTCATCAGCTTGTACTTCTTGTGCCTTATAAAAATCATCTGCATTGTGTAAACCTTCACTACTCTGACAAAAAATATTAACTCTTTTTTATTGCATCTTCCTAGCACCCTTCTTTTTTTACCTTTTTTTCCCACCTCCAGGTTTCGCAACAGCATCCCTACCCCCAACAGCAGCATCCCCACCACCAACAGCAGCAGCCCCACCCCAACACCTGCAACACCACCACCAACAAGTACTCTTCTTCTAGACTGACCATCACTCTGGAGCGCACTTGGTAAGTCTCCTTTAGGGATTGATTTTTCAACAGAATCTTCATCTCCAGAAATTCAGACAACCTCTACACGAACATTGGGATTTTCAGGTTAAAGAACACTCTGATGAACATCTACCTCCTCAGGCTCAACATCTTCATTCACTTTCTTTGCAAATGACTTCTTCCTTCTTCTTTTTACTCGCCCAAATTCTGGAACGTCTCTGTCAAATCCATCATCCATGTCACCAGCCCTATCCTCCTCACTTTCATCTAAATGAATTTCGTTTAGAGATTCCTCCTCACTACTGAAAAAATTGTCCCCAACAACACCCTCATTGCTTCCTTCACAAACAGCATATATTTCAACCTCCACACTGTTACAAATGGCAAAATTAGCCATGTCCAGGGCTACACTATAATAGTTGATTTCTTTGAAGTCAAAAGGACCAAATTTCCACCATATCCTCACAGGGTGCTCTCCGTAACCTAAGTCTTCTCTTAAAATCCTAATTGCTTCAAAGTACGACCACCTGTGTGGAACAGGAACAGCCTCTTTGCCCCCAACATAGTGCATCACAGGGTCCACTTCAAAATGACCCCCGTGATGAATTATAGCATTGAAAGCCATCTACATATGAAAAGGAATAAATTTTTGTGTCAGTTGAAGCACAAATTTATGAAAGAAAACCCTAACCCGCAATACTCTAATCAAATAACACTTACCTTCAACAATGTCGACAATGTCCACAACGTCGCCTCTGGTAACAACCACAGTACTTGAGAAATAAGGAAAAAACAACAAGGCAGATGTTTGTTTCTTTCGAAAACAATAAACAGCAAAGGTGAAGATGAAGATGCGAAACACACTACGCGTGGTTCTTACAATCACTCTGTGTTCAACGGCTTCAAGGATTTTTTGCTTTCTATTTTGAAATATTGCTCTGAATGTTTAAGATTGAGTAACTTCCCAAGACCCAACTGCCTGCTTAAATTTCTATTTTCTAATTTTTTTCTTTTCCTAAATTTAAAATTGCTGACGTGTAATCATATGTGGTAGTTTAGGGTGATGTGGATGAGTGATATTCAAATGTTAGCCACGTCACCAACAAACTGTTAGCCACATCATCAATTAACTGACGGGGTTAACGTCAGGTATATATTTGAAAAAAAAAATTAGTTGGACATTAAAATAAAAAAAAATTTTTTGAGGTAATTTTTTGAATTTTGCCATATTTAGAGGTAGTTAAAACATATTTAAACCTTATTTTTAATTCTTTAATTAGTAGCGTAAGAGTACTTGATATCATTTTTTTATTTACTGCTCTCTCAATATAATTTGAGATTGTTTCACACAATTTGAGAAAATTAATTAATGTTGTAATTTATATAAAAACTTTTATCTAGGTTTGTAATTTTACCTTTCTATTCTCCAATAAATTAACTTCTTTTTTATTTATTAATCCTATTCATTAAGTTCTAGTATTAGAAAAAATATATATTTTATAGATTAACGTGCAAGTTATAAAGAATTTATGATTTGATTTTATTAATTTTTTGACTGTACAATAATTAATTATCTATCTTATGGTAAATATGTAAAATAATTAAAAAATTTATAAAAATAACAAGAGTATAACAGAAAAAGACAATAAATATTTTCTTAAACTTTTAAAATGATAGATAAAAATAATGAAGAAGTATACAATTATACATTATGATTATTACCAATTACTGCGTGATCCCACTGCCTTCAATGCAATTTAAATTCTGCCATTTGCTAAATCATTCATTTCTCTCTCTCTCTCTCTCTATCATTTTTTGGCCAAGTCTTTCTCTGGTTATTCAACATCAAGGTTATGATGCACAAGAAAAAGAGTGGGCTTCTTACTACGACTCCATAGCATTGAATCGGCCTCCGTATTAGGCTAAGCATGTGGACCAGTGATGGCAGAAAAGGAGAGCATGTATTCAGTTTTATCATGGGGAAAGCATAATTTGATTTTTTTTTTCTTTTAATGTGTGTTTTATTGTATATAATAAATAAATAAATATTAAATTTTTATTTAAAATTAGAACGTTTAATATTATTAGTGTATTAAAATTTATAATATTTAAGTAGTATTTATTTAATTTAAGTTTTGAATGTTTAATAAATACATACTAGTTGAATAGAAGTCTTATATAGTATTATAAAACAAAAAACAAAAATTAAAGGTTAATATATATATATATATATATATATATCATATTTACTTTATTCAAAATTAAAAGTATAAAAATATATTATCAATTATGTGAAATAAAAACATACTCGTATTATTCAAATTTAAATTTATATGTGAAATATTACACTCTAAAAATTAATCAAAGTAAAATTACCAAAAAAAAAAAAAGGAATTTTAATTATAAAATTAACTAAAATTATTAAATACTTAATTTAGAAGTCATACTTAATTCGCTTCCTTAATGTCTCACAACCTATGTCATCCAAGCCTTTCTAACTTTAGTTGGGAGCTAGTTTTTAAGAAACCATTTTGTTTTAATTTTTTCTTAGATAAATTTAAAATATGCCCTTTTGACTCGTTCATTAAGAAAAAAGAAATTTAAGTATATCTCTAAGTTAGACATATTTCTAATATTTAAAATATTAGAAAAAATTATATATTACTAGTTATTAATAATTTTCATACAAATGAATTTAAAATTTTCACAGTTTACTTTGAAGATAAATGAAACATAAAAAATAATTCAAGTATCAATTATAAATTTCATTCAAGTGTTGGAAATCTTAAAAAGTAAAAAATTTAGCAGGATTAGAAGTGTAAGTAAGCAAGCTAAATTTAATATATCATTGTAGAATTCGAGTTAGAGAAGTAAAAGAAGTTTGCAAGAGGATAAAGAATGGTAAAATTATTGACCATAATAATATCTTTATAAAAGTTTAGGAAAGTAAAGACTGAAGGCTAATTTTAAACTCTTTAATGAAATTCAAGATTTAAGAATATATTAGATAAATAGAGTAAGAACATTTTGGTTCCTATACATAAGAAAAGAGTGATATCCAAAATTATACAAACTATAGAGGGATTAAACTTATGAGTCACACTAGATTGTATAAAATCAATTTAGTTTTATGGCTGAAAAGTCTACACCAAATATATCTTTTATGAAAGAAGATGAAAAAATATTATTATAAAGAAAAAGACTTACACATAATTTTTATTTACTTGAAAAAAAAAATAATTGAATACCAAGAAAAGTGCTATGGAAGACTTTAAAAGCGTAAAAAGTCTATATAACATACATTTAGACATACAAGATATGTATGAGGGAGTAAATACATGTATGAAAACTTTTAAAATCTATCTAAAGACTTCTTAATTGAAATAGGTTTACGTCAAAGCCTCATTTTAAACCCTTACTTGTTTAATCTAGTTGTAAATGTGCTTCAAAATACAAATAAAAAATTATTGCTGAGTGCATATTAACTATTAAAAAAATTAAGATAGGACCAACATAATAAAGGATAGAACAAGGAGAGATGTGCACAATTTGTTTATATTAGTTTAACTACAACAAATGACCTATGTTTAATTTTCAAGTATTTGCTTGAAATTTTCTTCACTCTCTATTAGGCTTCTACTTACAAAAATTTTGAGAAACCTTCTTTTACCTTAAGTCCTTAACCCAAAGTGGACTGTAAAATAGCGTCTTTTTCAAAGAATACAACAAAAACTTCTATACTGGATGTAAAGTATTCTAGTAATTTCTTTCACCAAGTATACTACAAAAATCTCCCTTTATCTCTACTTGATAGAGTATTACCATTTTTTTTTATTAAGGACACCATAAAATCATTTTTTTTATCTCTACTATAAATATGTAGTACTCTTATATTTGAGTTACAATGAAATTAAAACACACACACACTCTCTCTCTCAAGAGTAAAATAACAAGACAAAACACAATTATGAGAATGAGCGTATTGTTGTAGATTTTTTCTCTTGATTTTTGTCTTTTTTCATCCTTTAGTTATTTTTATATGGAGTCATTCTTGTAATATATTCATGCATATCAATTCATAAATAACACGAAATTGATGCATATTTTGTTTCACGTATTCTCTTTTGTTATCAGACCATAAGAATTTAATTCACCGTCCAAACTGAGCTTGAATCATGCGATAGAAGTCCAAAAACGATTGTGCAATGTTTTATTTTTACTTCATCTAATAGATCCAACAAGTGGAAGTACAATTATTAATGAATGAAACAAATCATTTAGCACTAGATATATTAGACATAAGGATAGGTCCTTATACATCTAAATGAATAAAATTAAAAACTTAATACTTTTATTAATGATATTTGTAAAATATGCATGATAATCTTTAGCAAAATGACAAAGATAAAAATGAAAAAGCTATAGGCTGCTTCAAATGCAAAGAAAGAAACATAGTCATAATAATACTGAAAGAACGATGACTATGAAGCCATTTAAGAGACATTGGACTGGGAGCTTGGCTAATGACCAAAATTGGACATTCTTTAAAATAGAAGACTAAAATTACCCATTGATTAAAACATAAGAGACTAAAATTGCAGTCATTTTTTTGTCCAAGACTAAAATTGTATTTAACAAAACAAAAAACAAATAGAAGAGGCCCAGGTGATATTTTAGTGCTGATTTTTGCTCCTGTCCTTCAACTCCTAAACCCATCTCAAATGTCCTTTTTTTTTTTCTATGAACTTTACTCTTCGTGCTTTGAGAGCAGAATGGTTTACCAACAAGCATGTTGATACACTCCTTATAAGGCAGTGCTTTGTACCTGCTTACACTAGCCGCACATGCTTACTTACATAAAAAGATTCGTTTGTAATTCTTTATTTTTTACCAATTTAACAGTTTCTTTATTTTTGGGTCTCTCATGTGCATGAAGAAAGTGACAAATACTAATAAAAATGAGGCGAAAGGAACTTGTACATTTTTTATTAATCAGACTTGGCTATTTATGAATTGGCCGGACCATCACAAAGGTTCATTGACACTGTACCTACATATTTAAAATGTGCAGAAGCAAGCAAATGGGCCATTGTTTATGCAAATGTTGAAGCCGAACAGAAGCCAATGTGTTTATGCTAAATCCAAACAGATGCCACTAAAAATAATTATACATACATATGGGGTGAGAGCAATGGAAAATTATGAACAGTAAAATATTATAATACAATACAATACAATACAATACAGTATTTTAGTTAAACTGTGACTCTAAAAGAATACTCTCAAACAAATAGCAATAACAGCTTATAGCAAAAAAAGAAAAAACACTATAAGCAAGTAGAATAAAAAGACAAATCAGAAACAATTTAAGTTGTTTAAAACACAACAAATAGAGCAAAAGAGATTCCATTCCCTAGAGTATTTCCTTCCTCCTTTATCTCTGCTTTCTCTTCTTTTCTCTCTTTAATCCATCCTTCCAAAATGAAGTTCCTTCGTATTGAGCTTCTGCGTGGGAACAATAGCCCAAACCAAATGATCCCAAAAGTAACATTACTAGCAATATTAGCCATACTTATATTTACTATTACCCAACTATGCTATCCTTCGTTTAACTACACTTCATTATTGAAGATCAACCAATATAAGCAGCCATCTCCATCATCATCTCCATCTCCAGCACTTGATGAGGCAGCCTTGCCCCCAACATATGTCAAAAACTGTGACATTTTCAAAGGGGAATGGGAACCGAATCCAGAGGCACCATATTACACAAACGAAACATGCTGGGCAATACATGAGCACCAAAATTGCATCAGGTATGGAAGACCTGACTCTGAGTTCATGAAATGGCGTTGGAAGCCAAATGAGTGTGAACTCCCCATATTCAACCCTTTTCATTTCCTTCAATTTGTGAGGGGAAAATCTATGGCTTTTGTTGGAGACGCCATTGGCAGAAATCACATGCAGTCTATGATTTGCCTCCTATCCAGGGTCAGTCTTTCTTCTCTTTTTCAATATTCAAATTATAGAATTATGGTTCCACAATTATTATTTTTATTTTTCCTCCTTGATTTCTTATACCAATTGTAGTTGCTTTGGTGGCACGTAACATTGCATCAGATTACATAGCAAGCCTGCATCTGGATGTAGCATATGTCATCCGTGTCCCTAAACTGCATGAAATACAACATATAATAATTTAAAAGAGTTGACTAGTATAAATTTAAAAATTCTTATATTCACTAAATTTTTATTTAACTTAAATTTAATGAGTTATAATTTATTACTTCACTAACAGTTAGATTTAAGTTAAATAAAAAATTTAGAGTAAATGTAAGAGTTTTTAAACTTATATTAGTGTAAGAAAATCATTTCTCAATTTAAAATATTTAAGTTCTCAAAATAGTAAAAAGTTAAACAAATATACTGAAATTTTTAAAAGTAATATTTTCAAAATAAAATTATTTTTTTATGAATAAAACTAAAATAACAAGCTCTAAAAACCACTTTCAATTAGGTAATTTTATTTAAACTGTCTTTGACATGTTATTCAACTTTGCATGGGATGTTAATATTTTCAACTAAAGAACGAAGAATGAAATAGTTGCTGAATAACTAACCAAACCAAAGGCAAGTAATTAGCTGAAGCTTATTATTATCCCTACTTATTTTTAAAAGAAATATATTGTTAAATTATATTTTTCAAAATATTTTAATAAATTTAAAGTTATATATCATATTTACTTTATTCAAAATTAAAAGTATAAAAATATATTATCAATTTTGTGAAATAAAAACATACTCGTATTATTCAAATTTAAATTTATATGTGGAATATTACACTCTAAAAATAAATCAAAGTAAAATTACCAAAAAAAAAAAAAAGGAATTTTAATTATAAAATTAACTAAAATTATTAAATACTTAATTTAGAAGTCATATAATATATACAAAATAAAATTACTTCTAATATACAAAGATAGATAGGAGTTTAAGAGTACTTTATTACCGTCCTTCTTACACACATCATTTTCATGAACTGATATTTCCATGTGCCCCAATTTAATTTGTAATCGAGATACTCACATACCTAACCAATATGCGAACTTTAAGAGGAGTGACGAAGTCAATTCAATGTGCCAAAAGTCTAAAAAATTATATCATTAATTGTGAAAAAATGATAGCAAGAACCTGATCTCACAAAACAAAAAATCTAAAGCATAAAGATCCTTCTCCACATCTAGTATATCTAAGTATACAAATATATTGGAACACAAATCAGAACCAGGTAGTGAGACATATTGCTTGTTCGTGCTGTGAAATGTTACTTATTGAAATGGGTTGAAAAATGAAAAATGATATACAAAAGAAGTCATCCACAAATTTCTGGTAAGAACAATAAAGTGACAGTGAAGAAAACTTTATAATAAGAAAAAATGTAACTATATCAGTATCAAAATATAAGAATATTCGTACATTTCTAAAGGTAAAAACATTATGACATTTTTCATATCCGAAGTCTAGTATGTATTATCATTTTTACCAAAAATTCCTTGGTGCAGGTATTGATTTCAGTCCATTGTCTATGCTTGGAGGCGACTTAGAAAATCTCCCAGACCTATTTAGCTTCAATTTCATAGCAGGAACTTTACGTGCAACAGCTTGCGAAATCATTTGGACAGCATCATTTTCCTTAGAAGGGAAATGAAATTCAAAGAAATGTTCAATCTGTTTCAACTTGTTCCACATTTGGGTCCATTCTCCTTTGCCAATACCCCTTATGAAGTTTATCAGATAATTTTCTCTGAGGGCATCACTAATACGAACAAATATGCAAAACTGAGAGTAATCAAGGACATCTTCATATGGTAGCTCAATTTGATCACTGATGATGACAGGAACACAGTGACTAGCAATTGCATCAAACAAGCGATTTGATGAAGGGGTGTCACCAGCTACGTTGAGGCAGAACTTGGAAGCACGCATGCCTTCTGTTGCTTTCTTAATTCCATCTTTCTGAATGCTTCCAAAGGAAAAATGTACATCCTTTTCATTTTTCAAAAGATAGAATAGTTCTTGCCTTGCCAAACCTCCCTGATCATATGAAAACAAAAATTCAAGCTAAGCACAATTAAGTTTCTAAGCAAATATACACACTCACACACAAACGTCCAAGCAAAGGAAATATATGGTGAATTTGAAAAATATTGAAATTTGTTCATCAGATATGCTTCTATAAGTGAGATAATGTTCAATTTGGACCTTGGGTACAAAATGAAACCAGAGGAAGTAATTGATAAAATTCTGAAATTACATAAGATAAAAGCCAGACAATAATTCCTGATAACTTCAGGAAATAATCAAGTGATGAAAACCACAATGATTGTACTTAGTTTTCACTCGGAATAAAATTTCAAATACAAATGATGGAAGTGGTTTACTAGCTAAACTACATTAATTTTCTAGTTAGATCAATAAAATCACAATTCACAACTCTCCCTATTTTAATTCTTCCTTAGAGAGCTCACACAATCAATCATCTACATAACATTATGCAACTAAGATGAAAACCCCACAAAGAAAAGGCCATGTGATTGTTACATCCAAAATTCACATAGGAAAGGTTCATCTTACTGTGCTAAACTTATTTGAGCAAACATATAATCATTAACAGATATATTGAAAGCATGAAGAATCAAACAAACATCTAACAAAAACATACTTCTTGACAATGAACTAATGTTCAATCAACTTTGTTTCACAGAAACTCAAGGGTTTAAATTTCACCAATTTCAGAAACGTTGAGCCACATAAATAACTTTAGCTTATCTTGCTTCCTTCTTAGACTCTATACTATGGATAAATAACCTCTGTAGAGAAACAGGAGAAATGTGGCAGACCCCCAAGAAATGATCAAAAGTCATCAAAGATAACTCATCATTTAAGATTCCTATCTAGTGGCTCCTTCAGAATAGGGACCCCATTAGGCCCCTTTGAGCATTGTTCAATTATAATAGAAAAAGTGAAGTGTTCTCTAATTTAAAAAATTTCTGGAAGTAAATGAAGAATAATTATATTCTCTCCAAAGATAAAAGATGTGAAGGAAACAAAGATATTAAAGATCAAGAAGACCATACATCTTTTCTATATATAGCTCCTTGGAAGTACAGCAATGTTGGGCGGCTATCAAAGTCCGAGTTGTCATTGACATAGGAACTGATTAAATGTTTATAAGGAGCAATCACATCCTTTTCAACATTAGCTATGTTTGGAGGATATCTACCAAAATCTGAAAGAATGAATGTAGCAGGCCATAACTTCATTCTTGCATCGAACATACTATTGGGATGATGAGCTAAAATCAAATGATCCTTTCCCCCGATCTCTTCCATTCCTCTTGAGCTTTCAAATACTTCACTAACTTCTCTTGCAAGACCATGTTCCTAGACTTCTTCTCATGCGGGTTAATTTTTGAGTACCGATTATAGCTCAAGGATGAAAAGAATGGTACAAATATAACATCGGCATCACTAGAATTTCTAACTCTGATTGCAGTCTTAGCCTTAGATGAATGAGGATATTCTGAAGCAAGAATATCCAATGTAAGCCAAAACTCTATACTATGTTGCAAATTCAAGCCCCCAGGGTAACATAACATCAGGCCAAACACTATTCCCACTTGGTTTCCAATCCAAGAGTCCAAAATGGAACTCTGGTGGTAAATCATACATGAAAACCTTGAGAACAACATCATCATTTTTGCTGCATAGTTTCCCTGTATAATATTTTACTATATTTTCCTTCTCATTTGGAGTTTCGGTCTCACTGGTCTCTTCTACATCTTCACTATCCACAAGAATTGCTCGGTTCCCCAAAGAAGACTCGACATTTTGCTTCAGACCCTTATCAAAGGTAGATAAAAGCTTTGAATTGGGCAACTTGTTATCAATAAAATGAGGACCATCAGTGGAACGCATTGTAAAGAAGAAAAACAATGACTTTCTAGAAACAACCTTGAATGAAGATGCCACATTTCTCTCAGCCATTGTCATAGGACGCCAACAGCTACTATTTCAACACCCCACTTCTCTATTTGACACAATCATAACCAGGGTTTAATTAGCTTTGCAATGGCATGAGAGAAAATGCACACACTAGAAAGATACTCAATGGTGATGCCAAGATGCGCTAGACTGTCTATCTATTAGAGACTATATAACAACAAATATACCACATACAGAGAGTGAATATCCCTTACAGTAGGTTAGAAAATTATTACTAACATGACATGTTTTCACATGATCACAATTGATTGTTTGTGTAATAGTTTAACTTCATGACAAGAGTAATGTCCTATCCGCATTTATACACCACTTCTAACAAATATTGCACTCCCAGGAAACCATTAGAATTATTGGATAAAATTCCCATGAATATGTTTGGTTAGTGTATAGTAATCTTGAAAAAAAAAAGTTAAAATTTATTTACAAACGCTTCCTAATTATAAAAAAATACTTCCTAGATATGGAAGACAATAAGAGCTGCATGGGTAAAATTCGAAGCTTACTGTGCATGTATGGCCTCTGGTTTGGAAGGTGTAATGTTTGAATACCAAACCGGTTGTGTTCATCCACTTCATCCCTGGGCTAACACGGTGAGTTGGTGATTGCTAATAACCATTTATTTAACTTGATTTAATTCTCGTCCATGGTCTAATTATTAAGCTGTTAATCTTATTTTTATGTTATAAATTTACAGGGCAAGGCATCATTCGGTTCACGAAGAATATGCCGAAGTGATTGATAATTTTGAGTTGTTAAGAAGAATTTTTATTTTCACTTATTACAAATATTTTGGGGAAGATATTGATGATTCAAGTTGCCCCAAAAGGAAGCGCAATGACGATCCTTCATCTTCTTCTTCCAGAGTGACACGTGCTTAGACAGTTAATTGATCGTTTAATGTATTTTTAATGTTGTACAATTTTTTTTTGTTATCTTTGGTAAAAAAAACTACCTATTCACAACTACTCTTATTTTCTTTTTTCCTTCTTTCTTTATTTAATTTAAAATATATAAAGAAGCAGAAAGTAACTCTCCACCTAATTTGAAGAATTAAAATTACCGTTAAGTAAATATTTAAAAATAAAAAATGAATAAAAGTTTTATAAATTTACATCTATCAGCTTGTCATGTTTTTTTAAGATTCATTATTGCTTGCTTTACGTGTATTGTACTCCACATTCATTTTCTCTCCTTTTTTTTCTTTTATTTATTACACATATTTATAGATATATTTTTAAGATTTCAAATTGAAAATACCAGATACATGTCTTTTATTTATTCAAATTGGATTATGGCAATTTCAAATTTTAAATTTTTTATAAAGGTTTGTTTTCATCTTATTGGTGCTGCAAATGCTTAAAAAACTTTGGCAAGAGAAATAGATCTTGAGAAGAATATCCATCATTCAAGAGAAGTTCAAGAAACTCAAAAACTAAGGATGTATATCACACAGACACAAGCAAAAGTAAAAAAGTACATGTTATTTTATGAGTCTTCAATTCCTTCAGCAGAAATCTGAAATCTTGCTTCAGCTTTGGCCAAACACGGTGAACTTATTACCTTACATATTCGCTCTTCCCCACTTCCTTTCATGAGAGCTAACCTGTCATCAAGGAATTAATTAAGGGTCAAACTTTAAGAAGAAATAGAAAAGAAACATTTCATATTCTGCAGTTTAAATTTGACCTTCTTGTTACAGCATGAGCTACAATGTTGCCTCCAATAGGCTTAGGTTCACCACCGTCTACTTGTGAAGCTACTTCATTTGTTATTACAGCAGCCACACCAAACTACAATTAAAGAATCAGAAAAAATTATTAGCTCCAAACTATTATGTCCTGTAATTTAATATCCTAATTTCCGAACAATGAGTTTTACCTCATATGCTAATTTCCGAAGGTTCCTTAGAAATTTGCCTAAATGCATCTGCCTGTCTGAAAGCTCTTTCCTTCCATGGAAATCTGTTCTATAGTGGGCAGTAGCACTGTCTACTATCAGTAGACCAAACCTGTGTATATCAATCAAAATTTAAGCCTCAAGAGCATGTTTTGCCACCCAAACAAAAAGAGCTTTCTCACTTGCAGAATCAAATATCACTATTTAAGGAAATCTAACAACTCACGGCCTGGGCCCAAGAAAAAAAAAAACACAAAGGAATAAAACACGGCCACTTCATCAGGTAATAATGCTAGCCTATGATAAATCAAGATGAGCATAATGCACTTGTGTATCATTATGCGTATTTAAAAGGGATATTATGTTGATTTTGGCAGATCTAAACAAAACTGAGCAAAGGGAACCATCAAAAGTCACACCTTGTTTCCACCATCTTTGAAGCTGCTTGCAGCAGAAACCGTGATTGCTGCTCAGTGTTATTCACTCTAACATAAGTGACATTTTCCAATACATCATGCCCATCCAATCCAAACCTGTAGCAAAAAGAAACATAAATATTGAATGGACATACCAACATATCAAAGACACATGCAAGCAAAGTCTTAATATCAAGAATCATTATACCTATATGCTATCTGTGAGAGTCGTTGATGCCTAAATGAGCCCTCTGTATCTATGTACATAACTTTCCCCTTAGCACCTCCTTTGTCTAGTGGCAACTACAACATCAACAATAAATTGAAACATTAGGAAAAGGTATAACACAGTATGTACGAACCAAAAGCTTCACAAACTCAAATTTCATGCCAAACATGACAAGACGAGTTTGAAACTGAATACGCTACAACAACTTATTCAGCATGAATGTATTCTGACTGCCGTAAAGAAACCATTTACCTGGCAACTCACGCACAACGTGAGACACAATTGAGTCTTCCCAGTTTGACATTCACCATGTAACTCAGTAATAGACCCTGTCTCAATTCCACCTGGCATAAACAGCAGTATCAAGTTTAAGATACTTTAACAGTGAATTCCACGTTATTGTTTCTGATTCTGACCTTCCAATATATTGTCAAGCTGTCTTGATCCTGTAGTTATATGAATGGTTGCATTTTGCTTGGCCTGGAGTTCATTACCACTGATAAAATCCATCGGCACAAGCTTAGAGGCTGTGAAAAGAAAGCAACATCAGAAGAGCTTCGTAGCAATCAAAAGAAATAGGCAAGGGAAACAAAAGCCAAGGTGAATAATACCTGCTTCGACAATCTTGTCAACTTCGTCTTTTCCAATTCCTTTAATCTTTAGAAGGTCTTTCCTTCGAGTGTTGACAAGCGATTCAACAGTGCAAATACCGGAATCTTTAAGCTTTTGAAGAGCTGTGGAGGCTATACCCGATTCCTGACATTGTGATTAAGCATTAGGGTTTAACAGAAAACACAAAAAGGGGATTTTGAAAAAGGTATATAAAGGGGAAAAAAGACTAAATGGGGTGAGTAAAAATATGAAAAAGAAGAGATATTTGAACTTGAAGTTGCTCCACAGTGAGAGGGCCATGCGGGTGTTTTCCGATGTTGACATCTTGATCTTTGAGAATTGATGGAGGTGTGAGGAATGAAGTCCCACATTGGTGGGAACTTCTAAAGGAACATGGTTTGGATGTTATAAAAGAAACTCCTTGCACCCTTTGTTATCATCCCATATCTTCCTTTGTTCTCTCCTTTCTTGTATTCTCATAATTTTGAGAAGTTCTTGTTGTGAAAGAGAGAGGTGCTGTAAAATTTCTTCTATAGTATAAAATTTCTATTTTTTGCCTATTGTCAGTATTTTCTCTTCTCTATTTTAGTTGTGTGTGCTTGTCTTTGCATGGTGATATACTAACATGGTATCGTAGCTATTGGTTTGGTTTATTCCGCTCGCTATTGTCATTAGAATAGTGTTGGTAAAATTCGAGTATGCTCTGTGATTGCGGTTTAATCCGATCTTTCACATCAAAAAGGAGTTGTTCTTGGAAAAGTTTGGTAGTGTGAACTTGCTATCCGAGAAAGTTCGGCTAGGAAAGATTTGGTATTTAAGAGAGTCTATAGTGACCCACCTCTCTTTCTGGGAATTTCTTGGTGTGTTAGTTTATGGTCTACTGTGTAATTCCAAAGTAGACAATACTATTCATAGTGAGAAGTGCATAAGAAAATATGGCAAAGAAAATATGAGATAGAGAAATTTAATGGGAGTAATTTCTCGTTGTGAAAATTGAAGATAAAGGCAATTTTGAGAAAGGACAATTGCATAGCCGCAATTGAAGGAAAACCCGAGAAATGACGGAGCGTAAATGGAAAGAAATTGACAACAATGCCATCGCGAATTTGCACCTATTAATGGCAGATTCGGTGTTATCTAGTGTGGCGGAGAAAGAAACAAAGAAGGGAGATTTGGGATGCCCTCATAAAATTATATGAGGTGAAGTCTCTTCACACAAGAATATTCTTGAAGAGGAAACTCTACACTCTCCGAATGAGTGAGTCCACAACGGTGACGGACCACATCAACCATCTCGAACACTTTGTTTGCCCAACTATCACGGCAGATTTCAACATAGTTGAAAATGAACGCGCGAGCTTCTATCGCAGAGTTTACCGGACTCGTATGATCAACTCATCGTCAATATTACAAATAATAATATCGAAGGCTGTCTTCACTTTGAGGATGTTGCGGAGCAATTCTTGAAGAAGAATCCAGGCGAAGGAACAAAGAAGACATACTTGGAAAGTTCAAAGCAAACACAAGCTTTGGTGATGATGAGAGGAAGATCAACGAAATATGGGTCTAGTGGGAGTCAGTCCCATGATAGATCTCAAAGTAAGAAGCATCTCAAATGCTACAATTGTGGCAAGAGGGGGCATGTCAAGAAAGAATGTTGGCACGAGAAGAGTGGAAGAAAGAACTACGAGGCATCAACCTCACAAGGTTGTATGGCAAATACTTCAGAGGATGAAGATGTTACGTGAGAAAGAGGGTAGATTTGGTAAGTCATACAAGCTCGAAGATCATGACATGTGCTTATGGTAGATACGTTGCGTAAAGCTAATGCAATGGTTGCATTGACAAGTCAAGAAGAAGCGATGTTAAAGTGACATCGTATTTGGACAAATGTCAAAGTAAAGTTTGCAAGGCGAACGTAATCTGTACTCGGGCTCGGGAAGTATTTTTACTTCTATGCGAGCACCGTGTGATAAGCCAACAATATAGACCGAAGTTTGCTAGTTTGACTACTTAAAAGAAAACACAAGAAGACTTGGTTCATTCTGATGTAAGGGAATCACCGGAGTTATTCCTAGGAAGAGCAAAGTTTATTCCAGGAGTTTGTGGGTGTATTACATCAAGAGGAAGTCAAATGTGTTATTGTTACCAGTTCAAGGGAACCAATGCCCGAATAGAGCTTGAAACTGGGGAAAGAATTAAGTGCTTGGGCTATGCTAACAATGTGAAGGGGTATTTTCTGTGAGTTCCACCGCTCACAAGGTTATTGTTAAGCAGGAATGAAATGATGCTCCAACCAAAAGGCTTTGAAAAGCAACAAAACTTGGTTTGCAGGTTGATATGAAGGACTTGGAATCGGCAAACAAGATTTTAGGGATGCAAATTCACCGAGATAGAAAAGATAGGAAGATTTGGCTTTCTCAGAAGTAAAACTTACTGAAAGTCTTGCGGCGCTTCAACATGCAAGAGTGCAAGCCAGTTTTACCCTATCTCCTATCAATTATCCTCAAGTATGAGTCCTAGCAAAGAAGCGGAGAGGATGGAGAAGTCTCGAGTACCGTATGCATCGGTGGTGGACAGCCTTATAATTGTTATGATGGGTACAAGACCAGACATTGCACAAGCAGTGGGAGTGGTTAGTATGTTCGTAGCAGGTTTAGGTGGAGAGCAGTGAAATATTGATCAGGTGTTGCATTGCGTTTCAGAGACTCTGAATTAGGTGTCAAAGGTTATTGCGTATTTACGTAAATTCGATTCATGAAGTTTATAAGAAGAACAAGCAACATGAAGGCAAAGATGGTGTGAAGATTTGATTAGTTTCATCAAAATCTTCAAGTGGGAGATTGTGAGGAATGAAGTCCCACATTGGTGGGAACTTCTAAAGGAACATGGTTTGGAGGTTATAAAAGAAACCCCTTGCACCCTTTGTTATCATCCCATATCTTCCTTTGTTCTCTCCTTTCTTGTATTCTCATAATTTTGAGAAGTTCTTGTTGTGAAAGAGAGAGGTGCTGTAAAATTTCTTCCATAGTATAAAATTTCTATTTTTTGCCTATTGTCAGTATTTTCTCTTCTCTATTTTAGTTGTGTGTGCTTGTGCTGCATGACTGATATACTAACAGGAGGGAAGAAGAGGAGTTGTATGTTGGGACGGCAAAAGAGGGGTTGTGTGTTCAATAGAACGAAGCTTTAACTGAAACTAATTTATAACAAACATTCCCTCCAAAAATAAGAGAGAGAAAGGAGGCAACGTTTAAAATTATAGAATTATATGTTATTCGTGTCCCTAAACTTCATAAAATACAACATATAATAATTTAAAAGAGTTGAGTAGTATAATAAGGCCATGTACGTACAGTTAATGAGTTAAACGATAACATAAAATACTCATTAAATTAATTGAATCCATATAAATATAATAATGTATTAGCTATCAAGTTTTGTATGATTAGCATGAGAATTATCAAATAATTATATAACTATCTATTGGCCGGATCTTTGCGGTTTGTAACATGCACTATCTTTGTCATGCAATTTGCAAATTATATACTATATTTAAAAACATTAATAATAAAAATTTGACGTTTGTTAATTTAAATGACTAAAAATGTAATTGATTTTAAATAAAATCTCAAACTCACATCTCTTACGTATAAGCAGTTTGGTCAAGGGGGTTGGCCATAATACTTGATTTTTTTTATTCTTTATTACTTTTTGTGTTATTCTTTTTAAGATGTTTTTAAATGGAGAACAAATTCTTTTTCTTTCCGAAGTTGTTCTTTTCTGCTTTGAGATTTGGACATTTAAATTCAATGTGCCCCAAATATTTTATATTCAATACATATGATTTCAATTTTAGATGAATATACTTCTTTATTTTTTTTTAAAGGTTTGATTTATATATATATAAGAGCTTTTAGACTTTTAGAGATTATTAATAACTCTTCAGATGAATAATTGGAATAGAATTCAAATATATCTATTAATTTTTTTTACGACTTTCGAGCTAACTCTCTTGTCATAACCTTTTTTTGTCATTTACTTTGAAAGTAATAATTTATCCTTTTTTCTTTCCACTTCTTTAATTCTTATATAGCTTATAAATTTTGGCTTTCATTTGGCTGGAAGACTTTCTAGAATATTTAGATTGTTTTCTTCAATAGTATACATCTTTTTAAGAGCTTTCAAGCCATTAAGTGTGATTTGAAAATTTTTTCTATCATTTTATTAATAGTTTCTCGTTCAATCATTCTGAATGATTTATTGACAAACAAGTATGCTAGTTTTTACTCGTTCGACATTACTGGGTTCTCCATACATCATTGCAAAAGTGTCTTACATTTCTTTGGCTATTTTATAACTGATAACTTCGTTGTATTCCGAAGTGGATAGGGCACATGTGATAAAGTATTTAGTCTTAGCATTATTTTGCTATTGTTTTGACTTCATCTAGAGTCCACTAATTTTCAAATTTTATGTTACCATCCGCATCTTTGAAAAGATGATGGTCTCTATTTTGTACGATGTTCTAGAGATTAAATTGAGTTAATTTGATGAACATTTTATTTCTCCAGAATAAATAATTATCACCAAAGAATGCTAGAAGTCTTGAAACATACCCTTCTTCAGGTATGAATTGATTCTGTTGATCTGCCATATTTTTCTTTTAGGATTTCTTCCCCCATTCACCATTAAGTGTTCAACCCCAAAAATTCAAACTTTGATACCAAATAAAGTTTCTAGTTGAAAGAAGAGAGGTTTAATCTGTTTTCAAAAATGATTTCGTGCTTTTTATAAAAATAATAAAATTTTCAAATTAGTAAATTTAGAAAAACCGGTTGTATCAGAAGAAGGAAAGAATACAAACACCAAACAATTTATATTAGTTCGCCTAAAAAACTAGGGTTGTGTCCAATATTAATTTGATATTAATATTTGTATATTTCTTACAAAATTTTAAGAATTTACAAATCAAAATATTATTGTTCATGTTTCTTGAAGCTCAAATAAACCTAAGTATTTTGAAATATAATTTTAGATGATTACACTTTTAAGTATTTTTTACACCTCTTGTAGTTTCTCTAATCACTCACATTCAAATATTTGATAATTTAAAAAGTTTATTTATGACAATCTCACTTATTTTTTTTATTAGATCTGTGTCTTGATTTTATAGCCTCATGATGGCATGTTTATGCTAAACACATTTATATATGATCTCTTAATCTTAATATACTTCTTTTTGAAAATTTTTCTGATTTGTTCTAATATTCTGCTGAGATAAATTAAAATGCTTTTAGTTCTTTATCTTTTACTATTTTAGTGCTTAACATAAAATAAAATATAAAAGATTTTTTATCTTTTGCAAATGAATGTAATTTTACTTTTCTAGATGATGATTTTGTGTCCATAGTCGATTAATGAAACCAATGCTTTTTCAATCTTAATATTCTCATGTACATATTGCTTTTTTATTTGGAATGATCTATTCTTTCATTAGTTCCTTAAATAAACATCTTAGAGGCAATAATAAAACATTTGACCATATTGCTAAATAAAACAATATACTTAATATAAAAAAAACTTTTTAATCATCAAAATATAAATAGACTTTTTAGTCTTGAATAATTATATCTGCAAAGTTTTAGATCTTCTAAAATTATTTAATACTCTATTCTTATATTAAATTGAACATTATACACTTTTAAAATTTATAAAAATAAAAGTATTTTGATCACATTCTTACAGGTGTTAAACTTCAACATAATTTGATACAAATGAAAATAATTCTAATTTAACAGCTAAATAAAAAAATTACACAATGTTTTTTAATATAATAATAATGATGTTTAAATTTATAAGGTTGAAGTTTTATTTATTTATTTCCATACCCTATCCTTTAAATTGAAAATTTGTCATTAAAAAATTACATTCTCTCTTCCTTCCTATTAGTATTAGTTTTTTTTTTTTAAATTTATTAAAGTGTTACTTTTCAATTGAAGGAACAAGAAATGAAAACATTGTCTCTGAATTCCATTCATGTAAATTATCCAAGCTTCTCATCGCTAACTTAATTATGGTGAATTCAAATCAAGCATACAATTTAGCTATCATTACTTGACTGGTGCAATAATGCATGTTATGATATAATTCTCTAAACTAAATCATGACATACCAAAATTGTATTTTAATGCAACTAAAATATCTGAAGAATTTGAAAATTCATTATGAAAGTTGGAAATTTTATTATACTACTGTGGGCCTGAGATATCTATCCAACAAATTAATAACTAAAGCTAGATTTGAAGCTTTTAGTTGCAGAAACATGGTTTAATCTTACAAATTTGTTAGTATGCACACGTTTTTCCTTCTTGTTTTCATAAATCACAGTATTCTTATCTTTTCAGGTGGAGTATCCCAAAGACGTATCATACACAAATGACTTTAATTTCAAGCGATGGGAGTATTCAAGCTATAACTTCACCATGGCCACTTTTTGGTCACCCTATCTAGTTAGAGCCAAACCAGCAGATTCAAATGGTGGCCTCTTCAATCTTTATCTTGATGAGTTTAATGAAAATTGGATAAACCAAATTGAAGAGTTTGACTATGTCATTATCAATGCAGGAACGTGGTTTTTCAGGCCTATGATATTCTATGAGAAACAAAAAATTATTGGATGTCAATACTGTGCTTTAGAAAATGTCACTCATTTAACCATAGACTATAGTTATAGAAAGGCTTTTAGGACTGCATTTGAGGCCATTATTAGTTTAAGAAACTATAAGGGTACAACATTTCTTAGAACTTTTGCACCATCTCACTTTGAGAATGGAGTGTGGAATCAAGGTGGAAATTGTGTGAGAACGAAGCCATTTAGGACTAATGAGACACAATTAGAGGGACAATTTTTAAACTTATATAATCTCCAATTGGATGAGTTTAAAATTGTTGAAGAGGAAGGCATGAAGAAGGGTTTGAAATTCATGTTGCTTGATACAACACAAGCAATGTTATTGAGACCAGATGGTCACCCAAGTATATATGGGCATTGGCCAAATGCAAATGTGTCACTATATAACGATTGTGTGCATTGGTGCTTACCAGGACCTATAGACACATGGAGTGATTTCCTATTGGAAATGTTGAAGATGGATGGTATGAAATCTACTAATAGAGAGGCTTCATTTGCACACATTGAAAATTAGTTGGACTTGTAAGTAACATTCATATGCCCAATTATTAATGGCAGATTATTCCTACTAATTTTACTCATAAATATATTTTTTATTTTATTATAATAAATTGATGATTTTTCATTACAAAAAAATAGCTGATAATTTTTTATGTTCACGGGTGTGTACACACATATACTTCTGTTATTACTACAATATTATAAATGAATTATTAGTTAATATATGTCCTCTAAAAAACGTTACACTACTTTCTTTTTATTTTCTTCTTTTTATAATTCCTCACATCTTTAAGAATCATTTTCGATCCTTACTATCAACTTTATTACTTAAAAAAATAATTTTTTTATAAAGTTACAAAATGATGCAATATTTTAGGTGAAAATCTCAAGAATACCATGAGAAATGAAAGCAACGATAAGAATGTATATAAACTTGATATGGAAAATTTGTAAATATCCTGATGCAATAACGTCTTGTAGTTACACATTTTAGTGTGATATTTTAAGTTGGAAGAGATTTTTAGACCTACTAGCATCTTGCATAAAGAAACCTAAGTTATGAAGGGATATATGCCTCATGATTGAATACTCTTGATAAGTTTATTTTATTCTAAAAAAATATAAAATAAGTCATAATAGTAAAAATTCAATATTATTCAAAAGCTTATGAAAATAAAATTTTGTAACTTTTTTATAGGTTGTTGTAACCCTTAAATAATGACAACCTAAATATAAGATAGCATAAGTATATATGGACTAGGACTGAACTAGCTAAGTAAATCAAACCCAATCTAAATTAGACTTAATGATAATTAATTCAGCTCATTATATTAAAAAACAATATAAAATAAAGTACTACTTTCTTTTGGGTCTTAATTAAGATGCCTATCAAATAACTCAAACAAGAATACATGGATTTTGTAGCTAACTCTTGGGACTCTACTTGATTTCAATCCAATTTCTGAACAATTCAAAAACTTGATTTCATCTTTTAAAGTCTCAAAATCAATAGTTAACTGTTCAATTTTAGTTGCCTTAGATATTAGGAGCTGTAGAAAAAGAGGAAAAATATTCTTAGCAGACTTATTTCTCATTGATAACCATCACTAAATGTTCCTTTATACTAAAATGAACAAAGTATAACAGATTAATGGTAAGTCGCAATCAAAGTAAGCATTACCTTAGAAAACTATACTTAAGGTGATCGGGCAAGCGGAGGGAGGGGTATAAAGAGTTTTAATTGTATTATATTTTATTTTTAAAAATAAAAAAATATTTTTAAAATATAAATCAAACATACTCTTAATATTTAAAAATTTATCTATAAGATTAATTACTTATCAAACTAAAAAGGTGTAACACATTTTTATCTTGAAGTAGAGCATATATAATATATTTAGTTATATATATAATATTTTAAAATGGAAAAGAGAGCACTATAATTGATCCTAAAATGGTTTACAGTAAAAAAAATTTGGGACACCTGATCCTACTCATAATAATAAAATACAATAACATATTATATAACATCTAAATAGTTGGAAAAGAAAAATATCTATAGTAAGATCATTTACAAATTGTTCATCAACGCTCAATTAAGTTTTTAAGTGTGAACAATAAAATCTTTAATAGTTGTTGAGATTTGTGTTAGGAAAGTAAAACCTTGGAAAGATTAATATGTATTATTGAATATATTAGAAATGAAAATTAATTCACATAACTAGAAAAAAAAAAAACAAATTATAAGTAAAAACTTAATGAATAGTGATTTATTTTTTTTTAAAAGAATTCAACAATATGATGTAACTTGGTAACTATTTCTTCCAAACCTCCCAATAAGACTAAAATAAATAAAATTAAATTTACTTAAAATTTCATATTATAAAAGGTCAAATTAATTCAATTAATTGTTGCGGCATTTAAATGATTCCAAACTACCCAAAAGATTTTCTTATATTTACATTGCAGACACCATCATACAAGCTCTTCTTATATGTCACTTCATCCACAACTAATCTTAACTTTAGTCTCCATTGACTTTGACAATCCATGCCACCATTAAAATCACACCAAGCCATTCTTGCATCTTTTGTGACAATCATGCAACCATTTCATTACCTATGCAATCATTACTTCATCTAGGAGTATTCAAAAAATCTAATTTCATAAATCCAATCAATAACCAATGTCAAATTAGTTTTAAAAATTTAGATTCATATTAAATTGGTTTTTTTATTAACTATATTTGTGTAACCAGTTTAGTGTCTAAATCCATTTTCTAAAACTGGATTTATTTTTAGTTATCCAAATCTATATGTATGAAGCAACCTTATATTTTTATTTACTAAATTTTGACATTATATTAATTTACAAAATTTTATTGTAACTATATTTTACTACTATTTTTTATTAATCTTAATTCTTATAATTAAAATATTTAAAAATATTAAAATATAACAAATATTTTTAAATTAATAGCTACTGCTATTTTTATATTTATGTTTATTTTTTAATTTTTAAAATATTATAACATAATTATTATTTATATTATTAATTTTTATTTTTATAGGTTTTAATTTAAATTTTTATTATAAACTCTGTTTATTAAAAATAAGTTAAAAATAATAATAAATATTTTATATACTTCTATAAAATATAATATATTAATAAATATTGTTAAAATCTTTTTGAAATGAACTATTTTAATATAACATTTGTACAATAAATTAGTTTTACCTTAAAAATATAATTCACAAATATATTGAAAATTAATTTTATGTTAAAAATTAAATTTAAAATTAGATTTAAAACTAATTGAATGTAAAACTAAATTTAAAACTAGTTTCAACAAAAAAAAAATTAAAACTAATTTTAAACTAAATTTAAATTCCAAAACTATTTTTGAACTGATTAAAAAAATAAAATAAAATAGTTTAAAATTTAACTTATATAACTAATCTGTGTGATGGATAAATGATAAAAAGTATAATATATTTAAATATTTATTACTTTAATAAAATATAAAATTAAAAAATACTATTAATAAATTAAAATATATGCAAATACTCTCTTAACATGTATTGTTAATGTAAGGGGTTAGAGTACTATTTGTATTCATATTTTATCTTTAATAAATGTTGATGCTTAACAAATATATATATATATATAATGTTATATTATTTATTTAAATATTTTAATATAATAATTTAATAATAATTAAAAAATAATTATGGTATATTTTTACCATATGTAAAAATGGTTTAAAACTGGTTTTAAACCAAATTCAAATTTTAAAACCAAATTTAAACCAGTTTTAGAAAAATTAAAATGGATTGATTTATAATCCAATCCATATAATTGGATTTTAAATGAATTTAGATTGATTTTTTGAAAATCTAATCCATAAACACTCCTAACTTCATCAAAAACTTAACCCTAAAAGCAACACCAGCATAAGAATACCCACATCATCAGCTTCTATCTTAAAAGACTATTGACCAACCACACATGAAACCTCAAGCAAGTTGCACCTAGCTAAACCTCTATAGTTCTGTGAACATCCAAAACTAGCCTCAATGCGCCAACCACATTGCCATTTTTTTTTCAATTTTCAAGAGAAAAATACATTAAATATATTTTGGCCATGTTATTAGTAGAATAGTTTGACAAAATTAGTGTATTATAAAAAACCAAGTTGATAAATGTTAAAAAAAATAAAAATTAAAATAAAATGAATAAAAAATATAAAACTAAATAAAAAGAAATAAAATGAAAGTATTATTTCTTCGATGAAAAAATATACAAGTTGAAAAATAAAAATGCATACAATGTTAATTTAAAAATATAACATCGAAAAAACTTATTTCACTTTTAATCACAGGTGAAAGTACTCTTATTTTTAAGATTGTACTTTATTTTCTAATATAAAGGCAGATTTGGGTGATTCTAACATCCTCCCTTTATTTGCAAAAAGTAAATACAATACTTTTTTAATAAGTAAAGTGAAATTAATTTTGAACCATTGATATTTATAGATATAAAATAAATGGCTAAGATTGATTGGTGAAAAGGTTATAAATCAAGAGGAACAGATGACTATATTAGGTAATAAAATGTTAATGAAAAGTAAATAAGTAAATTAAGCATTAGGGTTCAACAGAAAACACAAAAAGGGGATTTTGAAAAAGGTATATAAAGGGAAAAAAAGACTAAATGGGGTGAGTAAGAATATGAAAAAGAAGAGATATTTGAACCTGAAGTTGCTTCACAGCGAGAGGGCCATGCGGGGTGTTTTCCGATGTTGACATCTTGATCTTTGAGAATTGATGGAGGGAAGAAGAGGGGTTGTATGTTGGGACGGCAAGAGAGGGGTTGTGTGTTCAATAGAACGAAGCTTTAACAGAAACTAATTTATAACAAAAATTCCCTCCAAAAATAAGAGAGAGAAAGGAGGCAACGTTTAAAATTATAGAATTATATGTCATTCGTGTCCCTAAACTTCATAAAATACAACATATAATAATTTAAAAGAGTTGAGTAGTATAAATTTAAAAATTCTTAAATTTACTGAGCTTTTTATTTAACTTAAATTTAATAATTTATAATTTATTACTTAACTGACAATTAGATTTAAGTAATAAATAAAACTAAAATAATTCATTGTCTCTACTTTTATATGAATCCTAAGAGAGTATAAATAAGACTAAAATAAATAAAATAAAATTTACTTAAAATCTCATATTATAAAGGGTCAAATTAATTCAATTAATTGTTGCGGCATTTAAATGATTCCAAACTACCCAAAAGATTTTCTTATATTTACATTGCAGACACCATCACACAAGCTCTTCTTATATGTCACTTCATCCACAACCAATCTCAACTTTAGTCTCCATTGACTTTGACAATCCATGCCACCATTAAAATCACACCAAGCCATTCTTGCATCTTTTGTGACAATCATGCAACCATTTCATTACCTATGCAATCATTACTTCATCTAGGAGTATTCAAAAAATCCAATTTCATAAATCCAATCAATAACCAATGTCAAATTAGTTTTAAAAATTTAGATTCATATTAAACTGGCTTTTTTATTAACTATATTTGTGTAACCAGTTTAGTGTCTAAATCCATTTTCTAAAACTGGATTTATTTTTAGTTATCCAAATCTATATGTATGAAGCAACCTTATATTTTTATTTACTAAATTTTGACATTATATTAATTTACAAAATTTTATTGTAACTATATTTTACTACTATTTTTTATTAATCTTAATTCTTATAATTAAAATATTTAAAAATATTAAAATATAACAAATATTTTTAAATTAATAGCTACTGCTATTTTTATATTTATGTTTATTTTTTAATTTTTAAAATATTATAACATAATTATTATTTATATTATTAATTTTTATTTTTATAGGTTTTAATTTAAATTTTTATTATAAACTCTGTTTATTAAAAATAAGTTAAAAATAATAATAAATATTTTATATACTTCTATAAAATATAATATATTAATAAATATTGTTAAAATCTTTTTGAAATGAACTATTTTAATATAACATTTGTACAATAAATTAGTTTTACCTTAAAAATATAATTCACAAATATATTGAAAATTAATTTTATGTTAAAAATTAAATTTAAAATTAGATTTAAAACTAATTGAATGTAAAACTAAATTTAAAACTAGTTTCAACAAAAAAAAAATTAAAACTAATTTTAAACTAAATTTAAATTCCAAAACTATTTTTGAACTGATTAAAAAAATAAAATAAAATAGTTTAAAATTTAACTTATATAACTAATCTGTGTGATGGATAAATGATAAAAAGTATAATATATTTAAATATTTATTACTTTAATAAAATATAAAATTAAAAAATACTATTAATAAATTAAAATATATGCAAATACTCTCTTAACATGTATTGTTAATGTAAGGGGTTAGAGTACTATTTGTATTCATATTTTATCTTTAATAAATGTTGATGCTTAACAAATATATATATATATATAATGTTATATTATTTATTTAAATATTTTAATATAATAATTTAATAATAATTAAAAAATAATTATGGTATATTTTTACCATATGTAAAAATGGTTTAAAACTGGTTTTAAACCAAATTCAAATTTTAAAACCAAATTTAAACCAGTTTTAGAAAAATTAAAATGGATTGATTTATAATCCAATCCATATAATTGGATTTTAAATGAATTTAGATTGATTTTTTGAAAATCTAATCCATAAACACTCCTAACTTCATCAAAAACTTAACCCTAAAAGCAACACCAGCATAAGAATACCCACATCATCAGCTTCTATCTTAAAAGACTATTGACCAACCACACATGAAACCTCAAGCAAGTTGCACCTAGCTAAACCTCTATAGTTCTGTGAACATCCAAAACTAGCCTCAATGCGCCAACCACATTGCCATTTTTTTTTCAATTTTCAAGAGAAAAATACATTAAATATATTTTGGCCATGTTATTAGTAGAATAGTTTGACAAAATTAGTGTATTATAAAAAACCAAGTTGATAAATGTTAAAAAAAATAAAAAATAAAATAAAATGAATAAAAAATATAAAACTAAATAAAAAGAAATAAAATGAAAGTATTATTTCTTCGATGAAAAAATATACAAGTTGAAAAATAAAAATGCATACAATGTTAATTTAAAAATATAGCATCGAAAAAACTTATTTCACTTTTAATCACAGGTGAAAGTACTCTTATTTTTAAGATTGTACTTTATTTTCTAATATAAAGGCAGATTTGGGTGATTCTAACATCCTCCCTTTATTTGCAAAAAGTAAATACAATACTTTTTTAATAAGTAAAGTGAAATTAATTTTGAACCATTGATATTTATAGATATAAAATAAATGGCTAAGATTGATTGGTGAAAAGGTTATAAATCAAGAGGAACAGATGACTATATTAGGTAATAAAATGTTAATGAAAAGTAAATAAGTAAATTAAGCATTAGGGTTCAACAGAAAACACAAAAAGGGGATTTTGAAAAAGGTATATAAAGGGAAAAAAAGACTAAATGGGGTGAGTAAGAATATGAAAAAGAAGAGATATTTGAACCTGAAGTTGCTTCACAGCGAGAGGGCCATGCGGGGTGTTTTCCGATGTTGACATCTTGATCTTTGAGAATTGATGGAGGGAAGAAGAGGGGTTGTATGTTGGGACGGCAAGAGAGGGGTTGTGTGTTCAATAGAACGAAGCTTTAACAGAAACTAATTTATAACAAAAATTCCCTCCAAAAATAAGAGAGAGAAAGGAGGCAACGTTTAAAATTATAGAATTATATGTCATTCGTGTCCCTAAACTTCATAAAATACAACATATAATAATTTAAAAGAGTTGAGTAGTATAAATTTAAAAATTCTTAAATTTACTGAGCTTTTTATTTAACTTAAATTTAATAATTTATAATTTATTACTTAACTGACAATTAGATTTAAGTAATAAATAAAACTAAAATAATTCATTGTCTCTACTTTTATATGAATCCTAAGAGAGTATAAATAAGACTAAAATAAATAAAATAAAATTTACTTAAAATCTCATATTATAAAGGGTCAAATTAATTCAATTAATTGTTGCGGCATTTAAATGATTCCAAACTACCCAAAAGATTTTCTTATATTTACATTGCAGACACCATCACATAAGCTCTTCTTATATGTCACTTCATCCACAACCAATCTCAACTTTAGTCTCTATTGACTTTGACAATCCATGCCACCATTAAAATCACACCAAGCCATTCTTGCATCTTTTGTGACAATCATGCAACCATTTCATTACCTATGCAATCATTACTTCATCTAGGAGTATTCAAAAAATCCAATTTCATAAATCCAATCAATAACCAATGTCAAATTAGTTTTAAAAATTTAGATTCATATTAAACTGGCTTTTTTATTAACTATATTTGTGTAACCAGTTTAGTGTCTAAATCCATTTTCTAAAACTGGATTTATTTTTAGTTATCCAAATCTATATGTATGAAGCAACCTTATATTTTTATTTACTAAATTTTGACATTATATTAATTTACAAAATTTTATTGTAACTATATTTTACTACTATTTTTTATTAATCTTAATTCTTATAATTAAAATATTTAAAAATATTAAAATATAACAAATATTTTTAAATTAATAGCTACTGCTATTTTTATATTTATGTTTATTTTTTAATTTTTAAAATATTATAACATAATTATTATTTATATTATTAATTTTTATTTTTATAGGTTTTAATTTAAATTTTTATTATAAACTCTGTTTATTAAAAATAAGTTAAAAATAATAATAAATATTTTATATACTTCTATAAAATATAATATATTAATAAATATTGTTAAAATCTTTTTGAAATGAACTATTTTAATATAACATTTGTACAATAAATTAGTTTTACCTTAAAAATATAATTCACAAATATATTGAAAATTAATTTTATGTTAAAAATTAAATTTAAAATTAGATTTAAAACTAATTGAATGTAAAACTAAATTTAAAACTAGTTTCAACAAAAAAAAATTAAAACTAATTTTAAACTAAATTTAAATTCCAAAACTATTTTTGAACTGATTAAAAAAATAAAATAAAATAGTTTAAAATTTAACTTATATAACTAATCTGTGTGATGGATAAATGATAAAAAGTATAATATATTTAAATATTTATTACTTTAATAAAATATAAAATTAAAAAATACTATTAATAAATTAAAATATATGCAAATACTCTCTTAACATGTATTGTTAATGTAAGGGGTTAGAGTACTATTTGTATTCATATTTTATCTTTAATAAATGTTGATGCTTAACAAATATATATATATATATATATATAATGTTATATTATTTATTTAAATATTTTAATATAATAATTTAATAATAATTAAAAAATAATTATGGTATATTTTTACCATATGTAAAAATGGTTTAAAACTGGTTTTAAACCAAATTCAAATTTTAAAACCAAATTTAAACCAGTTTTAAAAAAATTAAAATGGATTGATTTATAATCCAATCCATATAATTGGATTTTAAATGAATTTAGATTGATTTTTTGAAAATCTAATCCATAAACACTCCTAACTTCATCAAAAACTTAACCCTAAAAGCAACACCAACATAAGAATACCCACATCATCAGCTTCTATCTTAAAAGACTATTGACCAACCACACATGAAACCTCAAGCAAGTTGCACCTAGCTAAACCTCTATAGTTCTGTGAACATCCAAAACTAGCCTCAATGCGCCAACCACATTGCCATTTTTTTTTCAATTTTCAAGAGAAAAATACATTAAATATATTTTGGCCATGTTATTAGTAGAATAGTTTGACAAAATTAGTGTATTATAAAAAACCAAGTTGATAAATGTTAAAAAAAATAAAAATTAAAATAAAATGAATAAAAAATATAAAACTAAATAAAAAGAAATAAAATGAAAGTATTATTTCTTCGATGAAAAAATATACAAGTTGAAAAATAAAAATGCATACAATGTTAATTTAAAAAAATAGCATCGAAAAAACTTATTTCACTTTTAATCACAGGTGAAAGTACTCTTATTTTTAAGATTGTACTTTATTTTCTAATATAAAGGCAGATTTGGGTGATTCTAACATCCTCCCTTTATTTGCAAAAAGTAAATACAATACTTTTTTAATAAGTAAAGTGAAATTAATTTTGAACCATTGATATTTATAGATATAAAATAAATGGCTAAGATTGATTGGTGAAAAGGTTATAAATCAAGAGGAACAGATGACTATATTAGGTAATAAAATGTTAATGAAAAGTAAATAAGTAAATTAAGCATTAGGGTTCAACAGAAAACACAAAAAGGGGATTTTGAAAAAGGTATATAAAGGGAAAAAAAGACTAAATGGGGTGAGTAAGAATATGAAAAAGAAGAGATATTTGAACCTGAAGTTGCTTCACAGCGAGAGGGCCATGCGGGGTGTTTTCCGATGTTGACATCTTGATCTTTGAGAATTGATGGAGGGAAGAAGAGGGGTTGTATGTTGGGACGGCAAGAGAGGGGTTGTGTGTTCAATAGAACGAAGCTTTATGAAACTAATTTATAACAAAAATTCCCTCCAAAAATAAGAGAGAGAAAGGAGGCAACGTTTAAAATTATAGAATTATATGTCATTCGTGTCCCTAAACTTCATAAAATACAACATATAATAATTTAAAAGAGTTGAGTAGTATAAATTTAAAAATTCTTAAATTTACTGAGCTTTTTATTTAACTTAAATTTAATAATTTATAATTTATTACTTAACTGACAATTAGATTTAAGTAATAAATAAAACTAAAATAATTCATTGTCTCTACTTTTATATGAATCCTAAGAGAGTATAAATAAGACTAAAATAAATAAAATAAAATTTACTTAAAATCTCATATTATAAAGGGTCAAATTAATTCAATTAATTGTTGCGGCATTTAAATGATTCCAAACTACCCAAAAAATTTTCTTATATTTACATTGCAGACACCATCACACAAGCTCTTCTTATATGTCACTTCATCCACAACCAATCTCAACTTTAGTCTCCATTGACTTTGACAATCCATGCCACCATTAAAATCACACCAAGCCATTCTTGCATCTTTTGTGACAATCATGCAACCATTTCATTCCCTATGCAATCATTACTTCATCTAGGAGTATTCAAAAAATCCAATTTCATAAATCCAATCAATAACCAATGTCAAATTAGTTTTAAAAATTTAGATTCATATTAAACTGGCTTTTTTATTAACTATATTTGTGTAACCAGTTTAGTGTCTAAATCCATTTTCTAAAACTGGATTTATTTTTAGTTATCCAAATCTATATGTATGAAGCAACCTTATATTTTTATTTACTAAATTTTGACATTATATTAATTTACAAAATTTTATTGTAACTATATTTTACTACTATTTTTTATTAATCTTAATTCTTATAATTAAAATATTTAAAAATATTAAAATATAACAAATATTTTTAAATTAATAGCTACTGCTATTTTTATATTTATGTTTATTTTTTAATTTTTAAAATATTATAACATAATTATTATTTATATTATTAATTTTTATTTTTATAGGTTTTAATTTAAATTTTTATTATAAACTCTGTTTATTAAAAATAAGTTAAAAATAATAATAAATATTTTATATACTTCTATAAAATATAATATATTAATAAATATTGTTAAAATCTTTTTGAAATGAACTATTTTAATATAACATTTGTACAATAAATTAGTTTTACCTTAAAAATATAATTCACAAATATATTGAAAATTAATTTTATGTTAAAAATTAAATTTAAAATTAGATTTAAAACTAATTGAATGTAAAACTAAATTTAAAACTAATTTTAAACTAAATTTAAATTCCAAAACTATTTTTGAACTGATTAAAAAAATAAAATAAAATAGTTTAAAATTTAACTTATATAATTAATTTGTTTGATGGATAAATGATAAAAAATACAATATATCTAAATATTTATTATTTTAATAAAATATAAAATTAAAAAATACTATTAATAAATTAAAATATATGCAAATACTCTTTTAACATGTATTATTAATGTAATAGGTTAGAGTACTATTTGTATTCATATTTTATTTTTGATAAATGTTGATGCTTAACAAATATATATATATATATATATATAATGTTATATTATTTATTTAAATATTTTAATATAATAATTTAATAATAATTAAAAAATAACTATGGTATATTTTTACCATATGTAAAAATGGTTTAAAACTGGTTTTAAACCAAATCCAAATTTTAAAACTAAATTTAAGCCAGTTTTAGAAAAATTAAAATGGATTGATTTATAATTCAATCCATATAATTGGATTTTAAATGAATTTAGATTGATTTTATGAAAATCTAATCCATAAACACTCCTAACTTCATCAAAAACTTAAACCTAAAAGCAACACCAGCATAAGAAATTAAGAATACCCACATCATCAGCTTCTATCTTAAAAGACTATTGACCAACCACACATGAAACCTCAAGCAAGTTGCACCTAACTAAACCTCTATAGTTCTGTGAACATCCAAAACTAGCCTCAATACGCCAACCACATTGCCATTTTTTTTTTCAATTTTCAAGAGAAAAATACGTTAAATATATTTTGGCCATGTTATTAGTAAAATAGTTTGACAAAATTAGTGTATTATAAAAAACCAAGTTGATAAATGTTAAAAAAAATAAAAATTAAAATAAAATGAATAAAAAATATAAGACTAAATAAAAAGAAATAAAATGGAAGTATTATTTCTTGGATGAAAAAATATACAAGTTGAAAAATAAAAATGCATACAATGTTAATTTAAAAATATAGCATCGAAAAAACTTATTTCACTTTTAATCAAAGGTGGAAGTACTCTTATTTTTAAGATTGCACTTTATTTTCTAATATAAAGGCAGATTTGGGTGATTCTAACATCCTCCCTTCATTTGCAAAAAGTAAATACAATTCTTTTTTAATAAGTAAAGTGAAATTAATTTTGAATCATTGATATTTATAGATATAAAATAAATGACTAAGATTGATTGGTGAAAAGGTTAAAAATTAAGAGGAACAGATGACTATATTGGATAATAAAATGTTAATGAAAAGTAAATAAGTAAATTACTACTTCGGCTTTATCTCTTTCCTCTTCATCTCTACAACAACTCTTTCATTTTCATCTCTCTCATTTCCTCTCAACCTCCTTTATTTCTAGATTTTTTTTTATCTAAACTTTGAAATTTGTTGGATAAAATTAACTAAGGTGAGATTTCTTATATGTGACTTCCTTCATAATTTCCTTTGAATTACATGCACCACCCTATCAATCTGAGTTCCAATGAGGCATGGCTAGAAGAACATGAATCGTGGTTGAGAAAAAGTAAAATTTGAGAAAACATAATGAAAAACATTTATCAGAGACAAAGCGAACACTCCTTTAATTGTTTAACCGAATAAATCAAAACTTCACAGGTAAGATAACCATTTCCTGCAATGCTTGTTTTGCGCTTTCTACCCAGCAAAGTCGTTCCACTTCACATTTGAAATTTTTCAAATAAACACTCAACATTATTTACATTGGCTCTGTGATAAACCGCTACTAAATCTATGCTTTCTTATTTTCCAAACTTCTATATAAGTCATTATCGCTACTAAATGTAGATATGATTTTTATTAAAAGATTGCAACTTTCTAAGTTGGTTAGCTGAGACAACCGACTAATAAATTGATAGTAGCCTACGTTAACTATCAAAATCGGTTCAGATGTCCATCACATGTAAAACTAATGTTTTTTTTAAAATATAACTCACTATTTTCTACATTGGCTCAATAAGTAACCAATGTTCAAATTTATTTCTTCCCAACGTCACTTTCAAGATCTGATTTTCTATAAACTCAATGTACATATATAAGTCCCATATATATATATCAAAATTTTTTAAGTTGAATCTTAAAAGTCAAGAAGAAAATGAAACATGGTTGAAAAAAGAAAAAATGAAAAAAAATATAAAAAAAAATATATTTTTTAAAAGAAATACAACTTCTTATATTGATTCTCTCAAAAAACTGATATAGAACATATTTTTTTATTTTTTTTTACAAAACACAACTTTCTACATTAGTTCTCTTTAGAGAACTGATGTAGAAATTTATTTTTTTATGCAACTATTTCAAAGAATTGATGTAGAATGTATTTTTTTTTAAGAAAACATAACTTTCTAAGAAAGAATTGGTGTAGAAAGTTATTTTTCATGTAATTACTTTAACATCGGTTCTCTCATAAAACTGATGTTATAATTTAAAAAAAAAAAACATAATTTTCTATATTAGTTCTCTGGAAATAATCGATGTAGAAAGTTTTTTTTTATAGCTACTTTTACATTGTTTCTTCGTTGTTTCAATATGTTAATAAACATAACATAGACTTAATACCTATAGAAAGTGGAAGAAATATGTCGTTTTATTAGTTTAAATTTTTTTTGTGTTAAAATTCTATCATTTATGAATTTTTTATAGTGCTAATAAGATGAAAGTAAAAGAGAAGAAAAAAAAGGAAAAAGACGATGAAGGAGGAACATAAATAAAATTATAAAATTTTAATATTTTCTAAATTTTTTAGTGTTATATTTTTTTAAATAAAGGTTTCGCCATTTAAGAATCTTTTACAACATAAGAATGAAAGAAGAAGAAGGAAAGAAGCTATTGTATTACTGATTTTAGAATCTATATATTTTGTGGTAACTGTATTGAATATTGTTAATAAATTATGTATCAACAACAATGAAAAATATAAATTTTTGACTCTATCACAAATTAAGAAGAAAAAAATATAAAATTACTAATATATTCTTTTATAAATTTAACTTAAATAAACAGTAATATAATTTTAACTATCTAATTAAAATCAACTGTACACAATATTTAATAACTTTTAAATATCATCCGACAAATTCAACTGAAATTAACTCCTTTTCTAATCTCCAAGATTCATCGATCTTTGAAAAGGGCTTTGCAGCTGAAAACTTCTGCTTTCTTTTAGTTGTTACATAATGCAAGTTTTCTTCGTATCTATTATCCTCGATGCGGATGCCCATCATCTGCAGTTTCTTCCTACTACGTGGCACATCAAGATTGGGTTATTCTTCACGGGCTCGAGTAGCTATGCAGCAAGAAAGTAAAATTAAAAGTGATTTTCTTAAATATTTCTTATAAATTTATATTTTTTATTTTCTATATAATGAATATTTTATTATTTAAGAAGGAAAATTATATTTTTTTTGTCAATCAATCAGCTGTGACAAAAGTTACGAGCATAAATGCTTCACAGCCAGATTTGAACCAAAGTAAAATAGACTATGCTAAAAAGATTATCATTCAACTTGTATCGTAAGGGTTTATACGATCCATTTGAACGTTACAACTTCTGATTAAATTTTTGACTCGTGTAAAAAAAGAAAGAAAACTCTTCTCTTTGAGCTTTCATTTTAAAACATTAATTTGGTCTTTTATAAACAAAATTGACCTTATTGGATTATTTTTATTTTAATAAAAGAAATTGTCGTCAATCATTGGTGGCTTTTGTTTGTTTCTTTCGTCAACTTACATTTTATTCCCTTACCCTCTTCACTTCCTTCCAAACACTGCCAACTTAATGAAGTAACACTCTCCGATCCCACCATTTTATAAAAGAAATTCAGCATAATTGAGCCTTCACAAGTCTTAGACAAAAATACCTATTGAGAACAATCTGTCGACAATATTCTATCCCCTAACCACCACTATCTTCCAAACTATATAAATAAAGCTCTCATGTGCCTTAGCTGTAAACAATGATAGAGTTAATCAAAATGGATATACAAGCAAACACAAATTATTTTTCATGATATTGATTTTGATAAAAAAAAATACTGAAATACCATAGCTTTTCTAGAGTGGCATGTTCTAACCATGTTCAAAGTGACTAGGGGATGTATAAGGATCTCTCCTCAATGTTACACATTTAATTATTAGTTGTGGATTTAGCATTAATTGTTATGATGAATAACATGTAATCAGACAAGGGTCCAAAGCCAATAGTATTTTGCTTTATCATTTACACTTTATAATTTAATATTTTATCATATATCTTTAGACATATGTTAAAAAAATCATTATTTTATTAAAATTATAAATTATAAACGTTTTAAAATTTTTGGATCTATGAATTTTTAATATGAATTGCATCCCTTGCGGGGGGGGGGGGGGGGGAAATCTACTGCAAAGGATCCTGTTCCAAATTATAAAATAGTTGTATAGTAATAGTACATTCAAAAGGAATAATGGAGACACAGCTGATATTTCAGTACAAATTTTTGCACCTGTTTTCATTTTTGGCTCAATGCTGAACCAGTTTCAGCTCTCTCTTATTTTCTGTTGAGCTGAAACCACTTTGCTTTTTCTTTCATAAACAAATACCAGGATACATTTTGAGTGTAAACTTTAATGCACAAGCTTCGAAAGTAAGCACTATTTGAACACAAGATCTACTAGCTTACATCAGCTGGACATTATAGCATGCATAAAAAGAAATCTCTGTTACTAGTCTTAGTTTCTTCTTTTTATTTTTGGCTTTCTCATTTACACTAAAGAATTGGCAAATCCTTCTAAACAATGAGTTCAAAAGGAACTTTCACTCTTGTAATCCATCTACTGTTTATGAATGGAGTTGTGTTATTAATACAACACATTCACACTATACTACTTTTTCTATTTATCTCTCTCTATCACATTACCTATTTTGTTCCACAGTCTATCCATTGTATAAATTTTTGTACCGACTTTTTTCATAAATACAATTTGTCTTAGAATAATGTTCATTGACCTTGTATACATACATACATATTAAAAATATTTAGAAGCAAGCACATGGACTTATGTTTAAGCAAATGTAGAAGTAGAACCGAAGCCAGAGTGTTCATAACTTGTAGTTCAGAAAACAATCAATTCTTCCTTTTACAACTAAAATATTGAGTCAAAGAAAGTGGAAATGAGATTTTCGTTTTTCCCCCTCTTCCCTCTCTCAATTGTCCACGTGACAATGTCAATATGAATGGTGATTTTTTAGGAAAATATTGTGAACCATTAGGAGGTGTCCCCTTTACATTTTGAGTATGTTTTTGTGCTGTGTGGTAAGTGAGAGATACAAACAATAGCATACGATGTCAATATTTAGTTGATCAAATAACAGAACTTGATTTATTAACAAGGGTGGGACATATCATGAACTAATGAGGGTGATTTAGGCATAATGTGTAGTGGCAAACCTTGAGAAAGTTTAGTTCAAAACTCAAGTGAAATTTGAAACTTGTTTATCCCAAACAAAAGAAAAATAAAGTTTATATTTGTATGAGGCATTCGGCAAAGCTTTGATTCAGAATTCAGCTCAACAATGAAGTTTCTGGCCAGTGAGGTTCTCAATGGGAAGTACTACACAACACTAAACACTCCCAAAAGTTTTGTCCTGTTACCATTCACTCTATTTCTCATCATTCTTTCTTTTTCTCTTATGATATTCTCACATGAATCATATCCAAAGATATCTTCTGTCGGCACTTTGAACAGCACAGAAGCAAAACAATGTGAAATCTTTTCTGGGAGATGGATTCCTTATCCTGAAGGACCTTACTACAGCAACAAAACATGCCATTTCATTACAGACACACAAAACTGCATGATGTTTGGGAGGCCTGATAGAGAGTACTTGCATTGGAGGTGGAAACCAGATGAATGTGAGCTTCCACTCTTCAATGCAACTCAATTCTTAAAACTTGTTAGTGGAAAGAAAATGGCATTTGTTGGAGACTCAGTGGCCAGAAACCAGATGCAATCTTTGTTGTGCCTCCTTAATCATCAAGTAAGTTATCAAACCTTGTTTTATTTCTTGATTAATCATCCATTGTTTATGACACAATTTTGTTAATGAGCTCCTTTGCATCACTATAAAAAATTACACTAATGGTTCATTTTTCTATTTGCCACTGGACTCTGGTATAGTCTTTGGATGCGTTTGGGGTACACAGCTTAATTAAATGTTTAGTCAATTAAACTCTTTTTATACAAGGGCTTAAGCTAGAAGTTTATTGAAATAAGTTAAGGAGTTTATAAAAGTCAGAAGCTATTTCTTATAAAGCTCCTTGCACGTAAGTTTTCTATACACTCCCTCTAGCTAATATAAATATTACAAGTCTGCACAAATAGTACTAATAATATGATGCTTCAATGGTAATGGTGCATATGAATTTTCTATACTACTATTAATTCAGATTATTTCCATTTAATGAAGTCTTAACAATTGAGGAAAGTCCAATGACTGATCATAAGTATATGAATTTTTAGTTTAGTGCATGCTTGCTTAGTAAGTCCTGCTTATGTGGTTTATTGTTTCAGGTGTCTCAACCTGAAGACATTTCCCCGATAAACACGTCAGATTCCATAAATTTCAAACGTTATTTCTATGCTGATTACAATTTCACCCTTGGAGCACTATGGTCTCCATTTTTGGTGAAATTCAGTGATGCTGATCACAATGGTAATCGTTCTTACGACAGCATCATGAAATTGTATCTAGATGAGGTAGATGAAGCTTGGTCTAGTCAAGTTGAACATTTTGACATTGTGATAATCTCAGCTGGACAATGGTTCTTTAGACCTCTGTTGTTGTATGAAAAGGGTCAACTTGTTGGATGCAACAAATGTGGAACTGAGAATGTCAAAGACCTTGGTCACTACTATGGATACAGAACGGCTTTCAAAACTGCATTCAGAAGTCTTACAAATCTTAGAAGATATAAAGGGGTCACATTTTTAAGGACATTCTCTCCATCCCACTTTGAGAATGGAGATTGGAACAAAGGAGGGAACTGTGTGAGGACTAAGCCATTCAGCAAGGAACAAATCAAATTGGAATTTTGGTATGTTAGGGAGATACATAAGACACAAGTGGAGGAATTTAGAGAAGCACAAAAGGAAGCTAGAAAGAGAGGTTTGAAATTTTTGATGATGAACACAACTGAAATTATGTTGTTGAGGCCTGATGGACATCCCAACAACTATGGACATCCCAAGAACAAAAATGTGACAATAAATGACTGTGTTCATTGGTGCTTGCCAGGTCCTATTGACACATGGAATGAGGTTTTGCTCTATATGTTGAATATGAAAATTCAGACATCTTCTCCTTGGAAGCTATAGCACTCTTTAAAACATCAGTTTTACCTTGTTGAATGAAATATATATTGTTTATTGGGGGTTGTAAAGTATTCATCCAAATGTAAAAAAGTTGAGTCTTTATTTTTGAAAGTATAAGAGTCTTTGTACTATTTTTTTAATGTATTTATATATCTTTCTTCATTTAATGATACTTTTTTCCCTTGGTTTTTATATTAAATTAAATTAATATTTTATTAGTTTTTATCAAATGAGATCTGTATTTTTCATAATTTATTTAATTAATACTCATTTTTCTTCAATTAATTAAACATAATACACAATGAGACATTTATGAATGTCATTAAAATAATATTCTTTTATTATTCAAAGGGGTGATTAGGAAAGGGAAAGGGACTTATCTATTGCTGGATGAGTAAACAAGGTGGGGTGAATAGAAAATTTAACATAATAATGAGTATAACTCACATACAAAGTTTATATTGTATTTATATTTTTATTCATTGAAATTTTGTAGTATACTTCTTGTATTTTTAATTAAATAACAGAAAAGTAGGAATATCATATTTTAGTTAACTAAATTATGAGTAACAAAAGCTGACATGAGAATTTAGATATCCAATCATATAAAAAAAACTATTATCAAATAAATATAAAAATACATATAAATAAAATTTTAATACACGGATATGAAAAATTAAAACCTTATCTATTGCTGTTCTTAACTGGAAACAGAGTCGAATATCATTTCAGATATTGGCCCACTTTTGTCCTCTGAATCCGACAAACAACGATACCTGTGGAAGCAACATCTTAACCTTTCTTATCTCTCTGGCTATGTTTCCTACGGTGCACAGTCAATTGTGTCTTTGAAAAAATATAATGCTGATTAAAATAAAATTAATTAAATAAGTATTAATCAATTTTTAAATTGTATAAATTTAATTTATTTAATAAAATTTCAGTTTATTAATCAAATTAACAAAATTTAAAATTTATAAAAAATTATTAATTTACTTAGATAAAAATACACGTGTGTACATATATATATATATATATATATATATATATATATATTCAATATCTTTTAACATTAATTATTAAATTTGTTTACTTACTCTTTTTAATATTATTTTTATAAAAGATAAGATTTATAAGTATTTTATTACATTTATTTATAATAAGGAATATGTTTTAAAAATATAAATAAATAAATTTTGTATAACATACAAATGTCTAAATTATATAAAATTTGAGACAAATGATGAAAATAATAATATAAAATAATTTAATAATTTAATTAATAAATTTTATATTTTATAAAAAGTTATTAATTATGTATAGTAATATATTATTTAATGTATATTTGATGGTTGGGCTTTAATGCATAGGTAATGGTACTACAGGATGGATATATTTCTAATAGAAAAATTGACCATTCATAGATGACTTGCAATAATAACAATTATTTTTTCAATGTCAAATAATTTAACACTTTAATCTTAAGTATTCATGGTTAAATTGAATAATTAAAATTTATGTCGCTCTCTGTGATTGAAAACTCTTCTAATTTATACTTGTGCCATGAGATCAAAATCATATTTCCTATATACAAAATGAACTTATTATGTTTTCAACTTCTGGGTGTTGTGAAAATTGAGTTGTGGATTTGAGAATCACTTAACATACAAATAAATAGTTGCTAGTAA